>CM068963.1:97785186-97796471 GCA_035128595.1 Eptatretus atami
GATTGTCCCAGGCACATGTAAGGGACAAGTAGAAGGGAGTTCCAAAAAAAAAAAAATCTGTGAATGAGATACTCATAACAGTCGAAGCAACGCCGATGTTTTGTTATTTTTTTTGATAAGGAGTACATATGGTTTGGAAGAAAGATATTTCCTTTCTAATTACAGGAACTTGTGGAGTATATCTGGCTGGCAGGATGGTCTAGGACCTAGAGGTTTGTGTACTCACCTCTAATCTGCCTAGCCTGGGTGCGAATCTCGATCCGACCCAGCTATACACTGTCATCCCGGTGTTTCACAGGTAGGCTGATTCATCATCGCATGTGCCGTCCTTCAGATGGATATTAAAGTGGGCATCCCGTTGACCGGTATAAGTTCGGTGGACGTTAAAGATCCCACGGTGTCCTTCATGAAGAGTGGGTGAGCTATCGCCGTCACCATGAACAAGTTACAAATTCCTGCCCTAACTACCCATGAGAAGGCAATAGCAAACCACCCTTACCAAGAAACTGCTTCGGCAGCACCAACGCTCTGTAACAGAGTATGGTACATCAGAATCAGAATATCAACTAGCATAAGCCGCGCTCTGCGCGACATGTTGGGGTGGGTGTGTTTGAGAAAGGAACTGATGCAGAGTATCAGTAGTAATTTTACTTTAATGCAGTAAGTGGAATACGATTTCACCGTTTCAGAACCATTTTATTTACTTTTTTTTGTACCATGCACCTCATATGGTCTTTGAGATAATGTAAGCCGAATATCACGTTACTCGCGTGCAGAACAAAGTCGAAGATAGCGCGACACGAAACCACAAACTCGGAAATAATATATAAGATGGAGTACTGTATATCGACAAATTTATAAAACTTTTTGAAGTTTTCTTGTACTATTTACCTCTTCTGTACAATGTTTGGCATCTTCCCAATCGTATACCTTATGTCAATGAGAAAATATAAATAAAAGCTCACCAGGGTACTATGAAGATGATAGGAGATTACAAACAGTAAGAGGGAAGAAGCTCGGAATATTTTAGTGTGAGACAAACAGATGAATGGGATTCCAACCTGGCATCCGAACAGATCATCATCTGAGAATGAGACTGCAGCACGGTGAGGCCGCAAACAGATGGAACAGCTGGTCCTTCCATCCACACCTCATGAGGGACGATTGAACCATCACGTTCACGTTGCATGTCCTGTAATGATGGCAGTTATAGTTACAACTCAGGACCAAAGCAAAAAAAGAGCCTAGTTAACTTCACAAGGAACACGTACTAACGTTATTAACGATAAGGGTTGTGGTTTAGGTACATTAATGGTACTCGCGTGAGTCATTCAAGTTTATTTGCATTTATAGTTGGTTTCATGGGTATCCTTTTATGGCCTTGCAATAAGCTTCCTGTGCCAAGGCGAACGGGGCTGGAGAGCAGTGAATATTTTCTAGTGGTGACCGTAGGGATACCGACCGGGGGAGGGAGAGGGAGGGATGTAGGAGTACATGAATGGTTACACAGATGAATGCAAAATAAGAAAAGAAAATGTGAAAATATCTTCGTTAACTGACCAACGTTATTATCGAAAACTTTCTGGCAGGAAGGATAGTTTAGAGGTGGGCCCACTTCACGTCTGAGCTCCTCTATTCTGTGTTCAAATCTCAACCTCAGAACGTGTACGGCCTGGGTTGAAAACTCAACCTAGCTACAAACTGATTCAAATCTCGACCTCTGAGTTCCTCTATCCTGAGTTCAAATCTCAACTGATGCTCTTATTGAGCCTGGCTTCAAATCTCAGCCTCAGTATTTGTCTTGCCTGAGTTCAAATCTCAACCTAGCTTCAAACTGATCCAACTCTCGACCTCTGAGCTCCTCTATTCTGTGTTCAAATCTCAACCTCAGAACATGTATAGCCTGGGTTCAAATCTCAACGCAGCTACAAACTGATTCAAATCTCGACCTCTGAACTTGTCTCACCTGGATTCAAATCTTGATTTTTGAGCTTGTCTAGCCTCGACCCAACTATAAACCAATTCAAATCTGTACATCTGAGCATGTCTAGCCTGGGTTCAAATCTCGACCTCTGAGCTTTTTCTTGCCTGCGTTCAAATCTTCATCTTTGAGCTTGTCTAGCATGGGTTCAAATCTTGACCCAGCGATAAACTGGTCACCGTGGTGTTTCACAGGCAGGGAGATGCATGTACACGTACACCATCCCATGCAAGGACCTCAATCTGGAGGACCCATCTGCCAGCACTGGGGGCAGCATTGGTGGACGTTAAACATCCAATGGTGTATTTCACAAAGAGTAAGTGAGGTATCGCCAGCACCCTGAACAGATTTCAAATTCCTACCAGTTGAACGTCAGACTTGGCCAGCTGGTTGCAAAAAGACTAATGGCGGAGCCATTCCTCTTAGCCGACCACACAAGGTGAGAATAATTTGGGCCATTAAAGAAGAAGGAGTTGGAGGAGTCATTATCAATTGCTGAATTGAATTACAAGAGGTGATCAGAAGGCCAGTGCAACCAAGATAAGAAAAACAATTGACTGAAGCTAACTCAACCATTTTACCACATTTTACAGCAGGTTTTTTGGGGAATCTACATATTGATATTTGAGCGATTCAACCCCTCAATGAAACAATCACCTTAATTTTACAACTCCTTATGTTTCAGCATTGGAAGTTTTGAAATGCAGAGCCATGAATCTATGCAATCAACAAACCTTTGCATAAATCTAATATACTGAGTATTGTAAAATGCCTCAAACAATTTTTTGATGGACAAAAATAAAACCTCTATCAAACCAAAACCGAGGGAAGGCTAATCATAGTTTTTGGCAGATGGCCAATGTCACGTAGGTTCATCAGGAAAGAGGCATCAGCTTGATGGGCACAATACTTATACTGTGCATCAGAAGAGAGAACAAAACTCCAAACGGCACGTCTGCTCGTGGAATCCTAAAAGGACATCAAACGCATTTGTCTGGAGATGGTTTTATTTCATTAGGTCATTTCAATGGGAAGGGGGTGACCCGACAAGGCATTTAAAGAGGATAATCTAGTTTAGAGTCCGCTTTTCCTTTCGTTCTAATCCTATCAAGCCACATTTAATTACAATAATAGGTGGGCGGTTAAGCGAGAGGGCGCAGTTCCAGTAGAAGAGCAGAGCGGAGAGGTTTGCTGCTTCATCATTTGGCAAAGCTTTCTGCATTTCAATGCAAAATTCTTGAGCGATGATGATCGCACCCGCCTTACTGGATATACAATCCTGGGGAACTAGATAAAATAAAATAAAATATTTGTTTTTTAAAAAGGACAAAAAAAAAAGAGAGATAAAAATAAAATCCAGGAGTAGATCGGAAGGGAGAGAAAGTGGCTGAGAAGGCGACATGGAGCTATAATTCAGGCCAGGAACGGATCAGAAGGCTTGTGAATTTAATGCTGCGGCCTTCGTGTGGATGACAGAGCAGTGTCTTGCTCCGAGCTTGAATCAAACGCTGACTAACAACCCTTAGTAATCAATCTGTCAGATATTTTTCACGTGGCCGCCATGTTGGATAGCGCGTGTAATTTTCAAACGTTGATATACGTACCGGTACGCTCTGTAGTGTTTCCGATTCCGATTCTACGCACAGTGTGTCTCAAAGTTTGAACAAAATCGTGATCGTTTGCTCAGTGGATTATTGAGGATTAACGCATGAAGATGCTGCAGTGGTAAACAGCTTAAGTCACATGTTCATTCAATACATCGACTGAATAAAGATCAAAATTTCCTTAATAAACTCCAGGTGGAACTATCATTTATAAATGTTGTTTGTTTTTGTGTGTAAGGCATTCAATCGCACGCCTTGCACCTGATTGCACCAACCCTGCATGAACCATGATCACCTTGGCAAAGCTAGTCAACTCATCTTGTCACCACGAGTTACAATGCTTGACCTCCAGGTGACACCCTCATGTGTAAACTCAAAACAAACCTCTTGGCCTCGTTTACACTGCATCTAATTGGCCCAGGAAGCCAAAAGGGCCAAAAGAACCGAATGTTCTGCCTGGCTTTTGGAAGATGGCTCTCTATGCAGATTGGCCTCTTCACCTGCTTCAAATATGTGACTGGCAAAAATGCAGAAACGCCTTGGGTGGTCTTCAGGATGACTCGTTAGCACGCTTGATAGGGACTTCCATGTTCCACGTTTTAGGCCTAAGTAACATTTGCCACGGTGGCCGTGGGGTCTCCAAAATCTACGGCCACTAGCAATTATACGGCGGCCGCAGTATTTCCACGGTCACACAATGTAGCAGTCACATATGTTTTTATTTTTCGGGGAGCCGCACGGCATTTTTATAAATTGTGGAGACCGAAAACGTGGGGTTGCCGTACGGTCTTTGATTTGATGTCGCACGGTGACCTTAGGGCGTTCCTGCGGCGGCCATAGAATTTTCAAGGCAGACGCAAGGTGCCCGCAAGGCGACCGCAAGGGGGCCCTAAGGCGAACGTGCGGCCAGACGGATGGTAACGAGTGGGTTCTTTTTTATTTATTTATTTTTACCAGTTTTTTTGTTTCGGCTTGTCGAATTGCTACGGCGAACGTAGAAATGAAAAAAGTTATAACTCCGCGTTATAATTCCACGGCGACCTTACGACCTGTAAAATATAGCCAAACGGCGTAGGGCCACCCTGAGGCCACCGCAGAAACTCTGCGGCCGCCGCACGTTTCTGTCAATTCAGAGGGCGTACGGCCGCCGTATCTTCGCCGTAGAGCAAATGTGACTTAGGCCTTACAACTACATAAGTACCCATGTTAAATGAAGATTGAAAACGAGAGCGAAGTCGATGGCACGCCATCGCAAGTCCCCACCCTTCCCATCTAAAGCAAAGTTGAAACATAGCAAAATGTGCGACCAGGAATGACTGCAAACCAAATTTTGAGTTTAAAAATCTATTTTGACCCCTGGAGCATGAACCGGAAGTCAAGTCCAAAAATCGTTTTCTGCTATTTAGCTTTTGACCCCACCCCGTGTCCCCAGAATCCCAAACACTGGGGACCCCATGTCCCCAGAAGGTTGGGGTCAAAATGTTATTGCTCTCACACCTTGTTGCCATGTGGTGATTATAACTACCATGTTTGGTGAATTTCCGCACAACCGTTTAGGAGGAGATGGCGTGAGGGAGGGACAGACGGACGGATGGACTGACAGACTGACAGAGTGACAGAGCTGATTACAATATATCTGATGACAATAATTTTTCAAAACGCGTGGGGATTAAAAAAAAAACCTTTTATATGCATTACTCTACAAATTCATGTGAAAGAGTTAAACTTGATTTACAAAGTGTTTGTTCTCTACTTGACACACCTGCAAGTCTGACTTGAAATTGTTTTTTGCGAAAATTCCAACAATTCGTCGTTGTAATGTTTTCAGTCTCTCTTAAAGTTTTGCTTTATTAATTTAGGAGAACTAAAGTGTGAGCTGAAGGTATTTCAAAAACATCCCAATTATGAACAAAACTGCAATGATTATTGTTGTCATCATTATCGTCATTGTCTTAGATTAATTACACAGGAACTTAAAGCACACTTCAGTCCTCAAATTTTTGGCATCAATATTTTACCTGCACAGGATCTGTCAGGATGGCCTCGAGGTATTCCATATGCATAATCGCTTCTGAGTTGTCTTGCCTGGGTTTGAATCCCGACCCAGCTATAAACTGTCATCCCGGTGTTTCACATGCAGAGAGATTAATCAATGTGTGTGCCGTCTCTCGGATGGACGCTAAACCCCATAGGTTCGAAATTTCTCCGAAAGAAATGCCTCGTGGAAGGCGGTGAGAAAAACGGTGCCATTGTTGTGAGGTCGCTGGTACCCAGGGAATCCCGGGAATTTAGGCCCATTCCTCCCCAAAGGGGTCCTTTCAGTTTTTTTTGCGGCTATGGGTGTCTCTTCTAACAGTTTTGTGTTGTAGCATATGTTCGTTTGTATGTCTATGTGTGTGGCAGATCCACTACGAGCCTTAAATCATGTGCATTAAAAAAAAAAAGGGAGTTCAGTCTCATACAAGATGTGGTGGACGTTAAAGATCTTTAGTGAAGAGTAGGTGAGCTTTCGCCAGCACCCTGGACAAATTCCAAATTCTGCCACCCTCAGTCGAGTATCTCCTGCGTCGGAGTGGGCACCCATCTCGGATTGTAACTCTTCCAAAGATACAGCTTGGTTGGACAGAAATGACAATCTCTCAAGAGCGTGTGTGTGTGTGTGTGTGTGTGTTTGTGTGTGTGTGTTGTGTGTGTGTGGTGTGTGTGTGTGTGTGTGTGTGTGTTTGTCGGATCTATTCGTGACAATGAGCCATGGAAGGGTGAGCAGTGAGTCACTGTTCTGACATTAATTAGAAAGACTTTTAAGAATGAACTTCATGCACTCTCATATTTCGTTTATTTCCAAAAAAAATAATTGACTGAATATCTTTTAATGACATTTTTTTTACAACATTTTGAAATGAATGAACAATCCCTATTTTTTTAATTCACCTTTAGCTTCCATACATGCCAAGCTATGGAATTACTGATCAATCCTCGTGGAAGCTTATCTTCCGCTAAACAGCCTGTGTGGCATATGCAGCAAGTTGATTCATTGAACGATAAATGTTAAGTTCCATAAGCTATATATTGAAGTATAAGGTATGTCCAGCCGCACCTTTATCTCCATTTTAACGTATGAACATATTGATGTCAGAACCTTTAATCTTCACTCGTAATTCATTTCCTGGATTATTACATCACCCTCAAGTACAGGGAAAAAAGTAAAAGTTTAATGTTCATTTTTTACTCTATTCTTGGCACGTGATACTTTTGGTCCTTATTTTAATAATTTTGTTCCATGCAATTATGTGATTCCTGCTTTGAGCTTGAAAGTGCTTTGCAAGATACTTACTTTGCATTATACTGCACTTTGTTGCATTGCCATTAGCCTTTCATTTTCACTTCTGTGTATATATCGACGTCACATAACGATGTAACCTCATAAGAACGCCATTTTATCTCTACTTCTTACAAAACTGCACTCTCAATATGCACAACATTATTAATTAAGACATAGAACAATGCATAATAGGCAGCACATTGTCTATCAGGTAAATTTGAGGCACCTCGTTTATGTACAGCTCTCCTCAAAAAGATACCCATCATGTATTACGTCACATAATACCAAACTCAGTAGTCAAAAATAATCCCAAACTAAAAATACCTGTAATATCAAATCTGCCAAGGAGAGATGGAGTTATTTCAGGGTTCCATTTGCAAACTTTTTGCAGATGCCAACTGCACGATATGTGCATGCTCCAGAATTCCAGCACTTGAGCACAATTAATATGCAATACAGAATTAAGAGCAGTACAGGTTATATAAGGAGAGAAAACAACAAATTAATGTAAATGAAACAAAAATATAATAATTAAGGCTCTCAACACCAGGCGTGAAACCAATTTGAAACAATGTCTCGATTATCATGACAAGAACGGAGCGAGGATGGAGGCAAGCGAGATTTTGGCACAAAAGAGTGGACAGGTGGTGTGATCCTCCCATTTGCTGCTCTGGACATTGGCATCAAAATCCAGGCTTTGCTAGAACACTTGCCAAACGGCACGACCGCTTCCTATTGCTTTGCCTTTGTGCAGAAACCGCTCCTATGTGGCACGTCCGCCTTTAGAGCAATAGGTCATGGGAGGAATAGGTTCACGATCTCAGAGATTCCCAAATAAGTAGATTTTCTGTCGATTGTCCAAATAATAAATGGAGCACTCTCTTATGCATAATTACATTTTTTTTAAAAGAGTGATGCCACCTGTATCTTTTATGTATGGAAATACACACATACATACATATGGTATCACTTGATGTATTATATGCCTGCTTATATACAGGGACGTAGATTGCATTTTCAAAATTGGGGAGGGATGCTCATCCAACGTTTCTTGGTAAGTTAACCCAGTTGGCAAAAACAATGTTATTCCAACAGGAAAGGTTAAAAGAAAAACATAATTAATGCTTTTTGAGAAAAATTTAATCATAATTATAGTTGTAATAAAAACAAATATATATGTATATTATTATATTTATAATATGGTAAGACCACCTAACTGTGTAAGCCTGGTGTTGGCTTAGTGGTTAGGGTGGCAGCTTTGGATCCTAGGGTCCTGAGTTCAAGCCCCATTGGCCGATTAATTAAAATACACCAGGAGGTTGACTCAGCCTGTCATTCGACCTTCAGAGGTCGGCAAAATGAGCACCAGTGTCCTGGTAAGGGGGACACTGCATCAGCGGCATAGCCGCGTCCCAACCAATGATGCAACCAGCAGCCACAGGCTGTACTCGATAGAGGGAGACCTAACTGTGTATAGTACGTATAAGACAAATCGTATCTAATCACAGCCATTTAGTTCTTACCATTCAGAAATTCCTGAATGAAAGTTCAGCCAAAGCAGACTATTTTAAGCATCGTGCTGTACTGATGAGCTCTCATGAGGGCAAAACATGTCTGCAGCTATGCTATTTTCTCTGCTTGTAGCTTTTTGAACCATTGCTTGTCAGGCTTGATTAACACTGTGAAATGCCCTCGAGGGGTCACAGTATAGCACAATGTGATGGTGACATCACAATGTTGCCAAGGGTTTCAAAGCTGATTATAATCTTCTGTATGTATATGGATATGTTGGGGAACACACACCACCAACATATATATATATATATATATATATATATATATATATATATATATATATATATATATATATATAACATGAAGAGGAGGAGATTGGCACTATGGATAAAGGAGATGTGTACAACTAAAATGTCCGCCCATCTACCAGTCGGCCATCTTTGATCAGACTGCAAAATAAAGTTAGGTGCACGTGTATTTCACCATGTACTGTGCTTATGTCAAGTTTGAACAAAATCGGACCATGCATGTCTGAGAAATGGTTGGGGACACATTTAAGTAAGACAATGGCTGCCAGTCGACCATCTTGGATCTGATCTCGAATAAAAATGATGTACATATGTAAGCCATCATTCGTCATCCGGGTGCCAAGTTTGAACAACATCGGTAAATGCATCTCCGAGAAATGGTTGAGGACGTGTTCAACATCAACTTTTTTTACATCTAAAATGGTCGCGAGTCAGCCATCTTGGATCTGATCTCAAAAGAAAATCAAGAAAATATGTAAGCGATCATTCATTATCTGAATGCCAAGTTTAAACAACACCGGTTAAAGGATGTCCGATAAATGGTTGAGGACGTGTTCAACATCAACTTTTTTTTACAAGTAAAATGGCCGCCAGTTGGCCATCTTGGATCTGAACTCGGAAATGAATGACATGCACATGTATACCATCATGTGTCGTCTTCTTGCCAAGTACAAATAAAATCGGTCCATACATCTCAGAGATATGCTTGCGGACGCACGGACGCATGGACGCATGCATGGACACAACAATCGAGACCAAATCCATAAGCCCTCATTTCAGACGAGGTCCAACGTGGGCTAATAAACTTTATTTTATGTTATTAACGCAGGAAAATAAGCCTGGTGTTGGCTTAATGGTTAAGGTGGCTGGCTGGCTGAAGATATTAGGGTCTTGAGTTTGAGCCTTCTCCATGCCTTTAAATAACACCATGTGGGTTGATTCAGCCTGTCGTCCTAAAAAGGTTAGCAAAATGATTTTTTTTTTGTATACCTTGTCGAGGCTCGTGTGAGAGCTAACACACAACACACATCATGGGGGACATGCAGACCAAGAGGGGAGGGAGTTGGGAAGGACAAAACAGTGGGAACAGAGACATTAGGAGATCTGTGGAAGGGAGAGGATGGGACAGGGAACATGGGGAAGAGAAGATGGACATTACAGGGACTTTCAGGAAGGAAAGCAAGGAATTTGAAGGAGGTGGGCTTGGGTGGATTATCGGGGGTAGAAAATATCGAGGATTTGGATGGGGGATGATAAGACGTGGTGTGAACAGCTGTTTGAAGGCCTGGAGGGAAGAATGGGAATGAATAGAGTGAGGGAGTTTATTCCAAAGGCGGAAAAAAGAGAATGAAAGAGTGAAGGTGAGCAGTGATTCTGATTTTGGTAGTTTTACCAGAAGGGGTTGTTGGCGGACCTTGAGCGCCCTGCGAATATGGTGGGACAAATCGCAGAGAGGGAGAGGAGAGAGAGAGAGAGAGAGAGAGAGAGAGAGAGAGAGAGAGAGAGAGAGAGAGAGAGAGAGAGAGAGAAGAGAAGAGAGAGAGAGAGAGAGGGGGGGCGAGGCTGGAGAGGAGATGGTAGAAGACAGAAAGACCACCGACCAACCTGCGGTGAATGAGTGAGAGGCCAAAGACTCAACCTCAATTGCGGGAGATGCCAATGATCCGACATGCCTTGGTTTCTACAGCGTGAAGCCGAGAAAGGTGGGAGGCAGGAGCACCAGCCCAGAGGGGAGAGCAGTACTCCATCAGGCTGCGGACAAAAGCTTTGTAAGTGGTCAGGAGCTCAGGTGGGCCGAGGAAAGGACTTTGCACGACGGAGGATTCCCAGTCGGCGACTGGCTTTGGAGGCGAGGTTTGAAATGTGGCTTTCCCAGGAAAGGTCATGGCAGATAGTGAGACCCAGAAGCTTGAAAGAAAGGACTTCTTCCAGAGGATTGTTGAGAAAGTGGATGGTGGGGGTGGGGGGGGGGGTTCTAAACGGTCCTTTCAAAGAGACATAGTGAGAGTGTGATATTTGTCCGGATTGAAAGACATGTTCACCGTGTTGGACCAGTTTGTGTTTTATCAGATCAGCAGTGAGCGAAGAAGCTGCTGCTTGCCGGTCTGAGGGATGACCGATGGTACGGCAGAGGGTGGAGTCATCAGCAAAGAGATATAGAGGATTTTCCAGAGAGTCGGAGAGACATTGATGAAAACCAGAAAAAGAACAGGGCCCAGAACGCTACCTTTGAGGAACTGCAGCTTGGACAGGAAGGGGGGGATGAAAGAACTCCATTTAGGGCCACCCACGTTGACTGTACAGAGAGGAAGTCTGCAAGCCATAGTGGAGATGGCCTTGGATACATAGGAAGAGAGTTTGGTGAGCAGGGCAGGGTGCCAGACTGTGTCAAAAAGCACGCTCGTTAGATCATGTCCAGGGATATGGCTCGGATTTCCTGTCTGGCATTGAGGGCTTCCATCCATTGTTGGGAGAGCAGATGCATCATATCCAGGGTAGGGTGACCTGGTCTGAAACCAAATTGATGATCAGAAATCAAGCCATTGGAGAAGAGG
>CM068963.1:97802871-97830754 GCA_035128595.1 Eptatretus atami
TATATATAATATATATATATATATATATTATATATATATATATATATATATATATAATATATATATATAATATATATTATGTTGTTGCGGCCACGGGTACCGAGACACCAGCTTGTCATTCAGAGGGATTAATCCCGGTTGTCTTCGGTAGAGCCGGACCTGGGGCCACCGCTCAAATTAACGGTGTGGTACGGTGGGTTGTTTTCGAACCACGAATGCCACCAGTTAACCACGAGTTCCAGTGTCCACCTTCTAATTATTCCGTTTAACTAGAGGCCACGTGGTTACCTGAGTGGGGAGCGCGCCCTCGGCAAAGCACCAATTTATCTCGATTAGATTTTAATTAGGGCGGCCGAGCGTTTTAACCGCTGTGCGTGCCGACTATTTTTGGTCAAATCTGTGTAATTACCTCCCAGTCTATCTCGGTTCGGACAATGCTAGACCAATGGAAGGAAAGGACAAATACGGACAGGTTGGAAG
This sequence comes from Eptatretus atami, assembly GCA_035128595.1. Lineage (NCBI taxonomy): Eukaryota > Metazoa > Chordata > Myxini > Myxiniformes > Myxinidae > Eptatretus > Eptatretus atami. The sequence goes on from CM068963.1 coordinate 97,803,352, forward strand.
TCAATAAATAATATATTCATAATAAAATAATAAATAAAAAGAACTTTTTCTTTTCTGAGGTAAATAAAGAATAAATTTCAAAGCAAATTAATCAAAATTCCAGGAAAGAGACAAAGAGCAGATGCATATCGGGGTTGACTTACTTACAGCTAAACACAGACAAGGGTACCCAACAGATCATTCAGGGTGTGGGGGGGGGGGGGAGAATAGTCGTCTTGCTCACCAGAGAGTAGTTTGCCGTGAAGTGAAAACGTCCTGAAATGTGTGCGTGGGTGTCACGTCCGTCGCCAGCACCCAGCCCTGCCGTGCACCCTCTGGCGGACAGCCTTGAATGCCAGTCGATGTCTGGGAGGGCACCAAGATCGTCTGTCGTGGGTTTAGACCCTGGTGCTGCGACACGGGCAGCTTCTCACACTTCACGAAACTGGTGACGTCCAGTGACCACACGTCCGTTGGTGACTGACCCATGCCTCACTCATTGTCGGAGCTGCTCACACCCACACGCGCACCACGCGCTCACTTGCTCAAGCACTGGGAAGGACGAATTGTCTCGTTGTTGGCGCTGGTCAGACACCCAACGCGCACCACACGCTCACCTTTCTTCAAATTTTTTGCGCGCTTACACCCGCTTCTTGCTCACTTCTCACGCTTACTTCTCGCGCCCTTTTTCTCTCACTTGCTCTCCTCTTACTTCTCACGTCTCTCTCCTCTTACTTCTCTCTCCTCAGAATGGACCTCCAATTCGTTTATATCTGCGGCCCATCTCCGTGGGCGCAGAGTCCGCCCAAGCTCGCCCGCCCCACTTGCGCACGGTTACCATGCGACCTGTTGCTCTTAAAAAGGCGGGTGTCGGAGCTCGCGAAAAACATGTGCATAAACGTTGCTGAGGAAAAATAAGGGCGCGCGTCAGAGCTCACGAAAGAAATGCTGAGGAAAAATAAGGGCTGGCATCGGAGCTTGCGAAAGAACGTTGCTGAAGAAAAATAAGGGCGCGTGTCAGAGCTCGCGAAAGAAATGTGTGTAAACGTGTCTGTCGTAAAGAAAAAAGCTTCCCATAAGAGGGGATGTATTCTTTACCCTTCTCAACGCATCACATTTAAAATCCCATTAGACATGGGGATGGGGCTAATCTGAACAGCATTAAGGAAATAACTGTCTGAGGACCTGGATGTGTGGATGTATTCATCAGACCAGATTCTGAAATCCGTAACAATATATATACCTAATATATATATATATATATATATATATACTACTGTATATACATACTGTATATATGTATATATGTGTGTATTATTTACATACTGTATATATGTATATATGTGTGTATTAATATATATATACATACTGTATATATGTATATATGTGTGTATATATATACATTCTGTATATTATGTGTATTATATACATATATATACATATATATATACATATATATATATATATAATATATATATATACATTTGTGACAAACCCACCCCCACCTGCACCACCCCCTTCCCTTCTTCCTTTCCTGTATGTACCACGTATGCATCAATCCAAAACTTTTCAATTCTCACTCCCTGCATACATCATAAATATATTTTCAAAATAATGCATTAGCTTCAGGCATAGGGGACAAAGCAGGACTATATCCCTCACTCGCATTATTTGGATTCTCCAGCCCACACCAATCGACCAACCGTTTACACAATTGTATTTTTGATGAGTTTTAAACAGCTTCATTAATCACAAATGTTTCCTTTGTTAATAAAATGCTTAACATCTGGACATATCTGTATACCCCTTCATCAATCAAGCTAGCTATGCAGAATGCACAACAGAAACTAGAAAGCATCTCAAAATGCAAAGCCTGTCCACGTCTGCTTTGTACTCAAACTAAATTTGACAAAACCTCAGTTAAAAATAATTCTACATGTTATTTTATTGTGTTCTCCATGTTCTCATAATAGAGGTTTGTGAAGATTTGATGACAAAAGCTCAATTGGTAAAATGCTTTGGCCTGGACAGACACATTTAACCTCAGTGGTAAATAAATAAAGAAACACAGAAGCGATTAAAAACAAATAGGACCAGTGGACCTGTTGCTTATCTGGGCCTGACCTAATGTTGTTACCCAAATTTGGTAGCATTCTGACTGGAAAGTCTGGAGAGGGAAGATTTTTGAAGAAATTATGTGATTTTCCCCAAAATTGATGAAGTCGGCCATTTTGACACACTTCAGGTCACGTGATTGGCACGACTTCCACAATTTAACATACCTACCCTGGCCTATGTTGTAATCCAAATTTGGTAGCATTCTGTCTGGTGGATCTGGAGAAGAAGATTTTGGAAGGAATTTGTGCGACCACCATTTTGACACACTTCCAGTTACATGATCAGCATGGTCTCCACAATTAACATCAGGACCCTGTCCTAATGTTGTAGCCCCAATTTGGTAACATTCTGATTGATGGGTCTGGAAGAGAGATTTTTGAAGATTAAAAAAAAAATCTGTGCCATGAAGGGGTCTATGGGGGGTGGGGTTGACCCCCAAAATAGATATTTTGCTCTTTCTCCAAATACAGACACAATTTCGATGAAACTTGACCACAATCTTCATCACCCATGATGTACCAAAGTTGGTTCACAGCTTTAAAAACAAAATCAGGGTCTGAGGGGTTCAACTGTGGGTTTGAGTGACTGTTGCTCCTGATCCAGGTGGCTCAGGATGCACTGTCCTATTTTTATGCCTCCGCTGATGAAGTTGCTGGAGGCATCATATTTTCTGGTTGTCCGTCCATCTGTACGTACATATGTCCGGCCGTCCATGCAAATTTTCTCTGTTTCTCCTGCAACTGCTTATCCGGTTGACACAAATTTTTCACATAAGTGCGAATACTCGTGTAGAATGTTTTAATGATAGATAAGATGTCATAGCTCATGTGGTGTGGCAGCCATGTTGGAAAAAAAGGAAAACGTTGGACCTCTGTATCTTCGAAACCGCTACATGGAAAAAATGTAAACTTGGCACATGTCAAGTACTTCCCATGGGAAAGTGTGATTTTTTTGATGATGTCATATGTGGCTTCGTGAACATGCTTTTTGACCGTGGCAAATTCTCCAGGGTATAAAATAGGCATCAAATGTGTTGGAGACGAAATCTTTGTTTTGAGTGATTCACATAGTTGAGATGATGAGGCAAATGTTTAACTGATGATAAAAAGCGTAATTCTGATCGAAGGTCATTTCCATGTCAAACCTTGTTCATACATCAGAAACATTGATTTGTTTTCATCATTATGTCATTGTTTTCATTTAATCTTCTCTTCTTTTTTATCTGTGGTAATTACCTCCCAGTCTATCTCGGTTCGGACAATGCTAGACCAATGGAAGGAAAGGACAAATACGGACAGGTTGGAAGTCAATAAATAATATATTCATAATAAAATAAATAAATAAAAAGAACTTTTTCTTTTCTGAGGTAAATAAAGAATAAATTTCAAAGCAAAAATTAATCAAAATTCCAGGAAAGAGACAAAGAGCAGATGCATATCGGGGGTTGACTTACTTACAGCTAAACACAGACAAGGGTACCCAACAGATCATTCAGGAGTGTGGGGGGGGGGGGAGAAATAGTCGTCTTGCTCACCAGAGAGTAGTTTGCCGTGAAGTGAAAACGTCCTGAAATGTGTGCGTGTGTGTCACGTCCGTCGCCAGCACCAGCCCTGCCGTGCACCCTCTGGCGGACAGCCTTGAATGCCAGTCGATGTCTGGGAGGGCACCAAGATCGTCTGTCGTGGGTTTAGACCCTGGTGCTGCGACACGGGCAGCTTCTCAACTTCCGAAACTGGTGACGTCCAGTGACCCACACGGTCCGTTGGTGACTGACCCATGCCTCACTCATTGTCGGAGCTGCTCACACCCACACGCGCACCACGCGCTCACTTGCTCAAGCACTGGGAAGGACGAATTGTCTCGTTGTTGGCGCTGGTCAGACACCCATACGCGCACCACACGCTCACTTTCTTCAAATTTTTTGCGCGCTTACACCCGCTTCTTGCTCACTTCTCACGCTTACTTCTCGCGCCCTTTTTCTCTCACTTCGCTCTCCTCTTACTTCTCACGTCTCTCTCCTCTTACTTCTCTCTCCTCAGAATGGACCTCCAATTCGTTTTATATCTGCGGCCCATCTCCGTGGGCGCAGAGTCCGCCCCAAGCTCGCCCCGCCCCACTTGCGCACGGTTACCATGACGACCTGTTTGCTCTTAAAAAAGGCGGGTGTCGGAGCTCGCGAAAAACATGTGCATAAACGTTGCTGAGGAAAAATAAGGGCGCGCGTCAGAGCTCACGAAAGAAATGCTGAGGAAAAATAAGGGCGGGCATCGGAGCTTGCGAAAGAACGTTGCTGAAGAAAAATAAGGGCGCGTGTCAGAGCTCGCGAAAGAAATGTGTGTAAACGTGTCTGTCGTAAAGAAAAAAGCTTCCCATAAGAGGGGATGTATTCTTTACCCTTCTCAACGCATCACATTTAAAATCCCATTAGACATGGGGATGGGGCTAATCTGAACATAAGCAGTTCAAGGAAATAACTGTCTGAGGACCTGGATGTGTGGATGTATTCATCAGACCAGATTCTGAAACTCGTAACAAATATATACTAATATATATATATATAATTATATATATATGTATATATATACATACTGTATATACATACTGTATATATGTATATATTGTGTGTATATATTTACATACTGTATATATGTATATATGTGTGTATATATATATATAACATATGTATATAGTATATATGTGTGTATATATATACATCTGTATATATGTGTGTATATATACATATATATACATATATATAACATATATATATATATTATATATATATATATATATATAGTAGTAGCATCTTGTGACAAACCCACCCCCACCTGCACCACCCCCTTTCCCTTCTTCCTTTCCTGTATGTACCACGTATGCATCAATCCAAAACTTTCCAATTCTCACTCCCTGCATACATCATAAATATATTTTCCAAAATAATGCATTAGCTTCAGGCATAGGGGACAAAGCAGGACTATATCCCTCACTCGCATTATTTGGATTCTCCAGCCCACACCAATCGACCAACCGTTTACACAATCTGGTATTTTTGATGAGTTTTAAACAGCTTCATTAATCACAAATGTTTCCTTTTGTTAATAAAATGCTTAACATCTGGACATATCTGTATACCCCTTCATCAATCAAGCTAGCTATGCAGAATGCACAACAGAAAACTAGAAAGCATCTCAAAATGCAAAGCCTGTCCACGTCTGCTTTGTACTCAAACTAAATTTGACAAAAACCTCAGTTAAAAATAATTCTACATGTTATTTATTTGTGTTCTCCATGTTCTCATAATAGAGGTTTGTTGAAGATTTGATGACAAAAGCTCAATTGGTAAAAATGCTTTGGCCTGGACAGACACATTTAACCTCAGTGGTAAATAAATAAAGAAACACAGAAGCGATTAAAAAACAAATAGGACCAGTGGACCTGTTGCTTATCTGGGCCCTGACCTAATGTTGTTACCCAAATTTGGTAGCATTCTGACTGGAAAGTCTGGAGAGGGAAGATTTTTGAAGAAACTTATGTGATTTTCCCCAAAATTGATGAAGTCGGCCATTTTGACACACTTCAGGTCACGTGATTGGCACGACTTCCACAATTTAACATACCTACCCTGGCCTAATGTTGTAATCCAAATTTGGTAGCATTCTGTCTGGTGGATCTGGAGAAGAAGATTTTGGAAGGAATTTGTGCGACCACCATTTTGACACACTTCCAGTTACATGATCAGCATGGTCTCCACAATTTAACATCAGGACCCTGTCCTAATGTTGTAGCCCAAATTTGGTAACATTCTGATTGATGGGTCTGGAGAAGAAGATTTTTGAAGATTAAAAAAAAAATCTGTGCTCATGAAGGGGATCTATGGGGGGTGGGGTTGACCCCCCAAAATAGATATTTGCTCTCTTCTCCAAAACTACAGACACAATTTCGATGAAACTTGACCACAATCTTCATCACCCATGATGTACCAAAGTTGGTTCACAGCTTTAAAAACAAAATCAGGGTCTGAGGGGTTCAACTGTGGGTTTGAGTGACTGTTGCTCCTGATCCAGGTGAGCTTCAGGATGCACTGTCCTATTTTTATGCCTCCGCTGATGAAGTTGCTGGAGGCATCATATTTTCTGGTTGTCCGTCCATCTGTACGTACATATGTCCGGCCGTCCATGCAAATTTTCTCTGTTTTCTCTGCAACTGCTTATCCGGTTGACACAAATTTTTCACCATAAGTGCGAATACTCGTGTAGAATGTTTTAATGATAGATAAGATGTCATAGCTCATGTGGTGTGGCAGCCATGTTGGAAAAAAAGGAAAAACGTTGGACCTCTGTATCTTCGAAACCGCTACATGGAAAAAATGTAAACTTGGCACATGTCAAGTACTTCCCATGGGAAAAGTGTGATTTTTTTGATGATGTCATATGTGGCTTCGTGAACATGCTTTTTGACCGTGGCAAATTCTCCAGGGTATAAAATAGGCATCAAATGTGTTGGAGACGAAATCTTTGTTTTGAGTGATTCACATAGTTGAGATGATGAAGGCAAATGTTTAACTGATGATAAAAAGCGTAATTCTGATCGAAGGTCATTTCCATGTCAAACCTTGTTCAATACATCAGAAACATTGATTTGTTTTCATCATTATGTCATTTGTTTCATTATATGCCATTTTTGCTTTTCATTCAATTGCATTTTTATGATGAGACGAGACAATAATTAAAACAAATGTTGAGTTTTGAGCAAAAGTTTTTTTTCATAAGAGTACTTCTTCTCAAATGTCTTTTTGTCTATATTTAGAACAGTGTTTAGAATCTATGACAAAAAGAAAAACCCACAAAAAATGTTCCCCACGCTGTGCTCGGCAAAACTATATTTTTCAATGCAATATGAATTGTTTGCGCCCCCACCCAAAACTCAAATCATGGATCCGTGTCTGATGCGTATCATGTATGTTCATTATACTTTTACTGAGAATTGGTATATTTTAGAATGATTTATACAACTTCTGGGAGTTTTACTTGTTTATTTTTTAGTGATAACACCCAGTTTTCAAGTTATTCTTTCCAGCAGTTCAGGAGTGCATTAGCAGATATGATAATTCAGTCACATCTTATAATAATTCCCCATTTTCACATGAAAGTAAAAACCTAAATTGGAGGTGGCCATCCTAACGTCGTGGAACATTTTGAGCACACCCAGACTACAATCATGACTTTTCAATCTATTTCATCCAGCAGTTTAGGAGTACATAAAATACAGAGCACATATGTAAACTAACCAAGTAGTTTTCGATTCTCTAGGTTTTACATACAGAGATATTATTGTAACATTATTAATCCCTGGGACTTGCAATACACTCTCCCAATGGGAGCAGAGCTACATGATACACATTTACATGGATAAATTCAGTCACCTCCCTACCCCCTCCCAATCTCTCGTAAGTATTAATTTTTTTTTTAAATGCCGGAAACCTTCCCAAGCACATCCCAGGTACAGCAACAACAATTCAATTAATTCTGTCCAGTGGCTTAGGAGTGCATACAAGTCAAATACACATGCACATGCACACACACACGCACACACACACACACACACACATAGTTTGATGTTCATGAAATATTAACCTGTATACTTATGGAACACAAGCTATAAAATTGGAAGGTATTTTCCAAGATGAAGCATTCTTTTGTTTCCTCATATATTCCTTTCAATAAATGTCAAAAGTTTCCACCTTTGCTAATTAGTGGACAAACACGACCAACCTGAATCCTTCCTCATTCAACTCGATGAATACTGTATTTAAGGACAGGGAGTTACAATAAAATATATCATCCTTACAATAGCCAGAAAATTTGTTCAGCGACAAACAATTTTTTGTCTTTTTTAATCTTCACCATTGCTAGGCTTGGTTAGTTAGTGTAACTTACTTCTTGATAATTCACCACATTCTCTTAAACCATTACAGTTAGCTCAAAACACAGCCACTTGATTTATCATCGAGGCTCATAAATATGATCTTACCACCGCAATATTATCGGTTCTTCGCAGACTCACACTTATTCAATGTCAACGTGCTCGTTGTAACATATATGAGATTACAGGAGTCAAGCACAGATTAAGGTACAGAAATAACATCACAAAGCTCTTCACAGTGAAACTCCTGCAGAGAGTATATTACTGATCTTATCTCATTCTACAGACGAACATTTTCATTGTGATCACAAAATCAAAGTTTGTTTTTCGTGTTCCCCCAACGAGGGAAACCTTGATCTTAAGCCTGATATGCCAACCATCAGTTTGGATTCCATTCCAGACACTCAGCTTTGGACCCTCAGCAATAGTTGAAGGCCCTGAATAATAATAAAAAAAATAATAAGGGGTAATGCCCCTGGGCTCATCTGTAGAACCAGAGAACCACTGGAAGGTGTGAATGACCCACAAAAATTGGCACGGGGAAGAAGGTAAATACCTATTTTAGGGGACAAACCCCTGATTTTTTAATGTCATGAACAAACTTTAGTACAACACACAGGTGAGGAAGGTTGTGGTCAAGTTTCATCAAAATCATATGTGTAGTTTCAGAGAAGAAGATCCGAGTATTTACATCCAGTCTGACTGACTGATGGACATTGTGCGATGCTAATACCTCCCATCAACAATTTTTTGTTCCAGTGAGATAACTATAGAGTGTATAGAATGCAATACCATGCGTAGTGTTCAAATTTATACAGGAGGGCCTTGCCTTTGGAAAATAAGGTTAGTGACTTCAACTCAAAAATTTGTCCAAACTGTACCTTTAATTAACATCTTTGTGCATTGTATGTGTGCAATTTATTTTCATGAATAAAAGATTAATGAAATGCCATTTATTAATAAAGTGTTATAAAGTTATTAAGAACATAAAATAAAGTGTTATTTTCCTGTATTAAAAACATAAAACAAAGTTTTTTTTGTTATTAAGATCATGAAACTTACCTTTAATGATAATGATGATAAACTTGATTCAATAACACGATGGCAATGTTGTTGATGGTGATGATAAAGATGAGTTAATGGAGTTGATGGACATGATGATGGTGATGATGATGTTGGTATGCCTGGTGTTGATTCAGCAGCAAACAGGGCTCAATCTCAGGACAATCTCAGGACATTCATGGTTAGGGTGGTGGGCTTGGGATCCTAGGGTCCTGAGTTCAAATTCTGCTTGGCTGTTGAATTAATACTAGGTGGGGTTGACTCAGCTTGTCATCCTTCTGAGGTTGGCAAAATGAGTGCCAGCTTGCTGGTATCCTGTGTCGGAGTGGTGACCCATCCAGGATTGTACCCAGTAGCCAAGAAGAATGCTTAGCAGCACCAACACTCTGCACAGAGTATGGTCCCATTGGATGGATGGATGGATGGATGGATGGATTTAAGGGGGTTATTGTGTTGAGGGCCCATGTTAATTAGGTGAATAAATGTGGCAAATAGTTCACCAACCTGTGATTATTTGAGCGCATTGACCGCAATCCACAAACCTTGCGTCAATAGATTCATCGTGATAGAGCGAATACATGAAGGGGAAAACCCACGAACAGCAAGGCCCTCCTGCATATGAACTTTCATGAAATAATGATTTTTAAATTCGTTTCAAAAATTCCTGAAGTTTAGCGCTGCTGAATTACTGCACTGTATTTTCATGCAAATAACCTGCAGGCTATACGTTTAATTAGGCACGTGACATAACCACAGGGGGCCAAGTTCAATTTATCAAGGAAATACAAAAAGAGGCAGTTTTTTTTCTCTTTTTCAAGTTTAATTGTAATATCTTTAATTACAGTTCTTTCACATGTTTTACATTTTATATATATATATATATATATATATATATATATATATATATATATATATATATATATATATATATATATATATATATATATATATATATTAACAAAGTTATTTAAGGGACCGATAAATTGTGTTCCATAAAGCCCACATTGTCCTCCTCTTCTGTGTCACTGTGAAACAGCTGAAACAGCTCGGAGTAGACAAGTGTGGATCTATCGCAATCCATATCATCACTCTCATCTTCTTCTCCAGAAATCAGCCCACCTTTTCGTCAACTTTCAGTTTGAATTCGGCCATGAAACTTTTACGTTTTCTCTTACTTATACTAACAGCAGACATTGCACTGTATGGCAGGGACTTGTAAAGGTATGGATAATTTCATGGAATGACATAAAGTTCAACAGCCTGGTTATTTATACATTTCTAATGGATGAGTAGTGTGGTTTCCAGTCATATCGGAACCGGAAACCATGCTGGTTTTTAACACATCGATACAGAACAATTTAATTATTACAACAACCCTTTCTCAAGATATAGTATTCATTTTAATGTCAATTGGTTATTTAGGCCTAAGTCACATTTGCCACGGCGGCCGTGGGGTCTCCAAAATCTACGGCCACTAGCAATTATACGCGGGCCGCAGTATTTCCACGGTCACACAATGTAGCAGTCACATGTTTTTATTTTTCGGGGCCGCACGGCGTATTTATAAATTGTGGAGACCGAAACGTGGGGGTGCCGTACGGTCTTTTTTGATGTCGCACGGTGACCTTAGGCGTCCCTGCGGCGCCATAGAATTTTTGGGCCTCAAAGGTGCCCGCAGGGGGGGCCTAAGGCGAACGTGCGGCCAGACGGACGGTAACGAGTGGGTATATATACCAGTTATTATTTTACTGAAATAAAAATATAACAGTTCGGAACATACCAGTACGTGGTGCCCCCAGAATCCGAATGAATTTCGTTCCAGAGGCTGTTCGGATTGCAAAAAGTTCGATTCCCAAACTATTTTCCCAATAAGAAATAATGGAGTGAATTAATCTGTTCCTGGACCCCAAGAAAACCCACTTTCAAGACACTTTAAACTGAAATTCCCCATGTTTAAGGTAAAATAAGATGAGTAAATGACCTTCGGTACCGGTGTATTGTATGTAAACTGGAACAATACCCACATCCAAAGGTCACACAGGATCGAGCTCCGGCCTGGGTTCCGATCGCTCGCGCACTCTGCGAGCGCTGCCCCAGGGCAGCTCATCAAACATGATGCCCCCAGAACCACAATCACTTTCATCAAACGCATCGGGCTGAGGTAATCATGGATATTCCAAATTACGACCGGTTTTTCTGTGAAATTAAATCCTTGCCCGACAGTCCGTTACATCACGTGATCGGATTACTTTTTTTGTTATTAATTAAAACACAAGATGAGTAAAAAAAAAAAAAAAACCACAAATCAAGGTGAAAACACGAGGTAAAGTATCTATCGACACACGAGAGATGCTTTCACGAGGACTTCCACCGACCAACTGGATGAACAAAGCGCGAAGATGCGGCTCGAACAGGTGGGGGAGACGCGTGAACAAACATGAACGGTTCGTTGTGTTCGGTTTTTTAAAATGTATTCGGTTTTTAGAGCAAATTCATTTTTCATTGATAAGAGACTACGGCAGCCGCACGAATAACGCAAGCCCACCGTACGCCCTACGTACGGTCGACGTGGAACACAACTACGTCACAACTACGGCATGTCGAATTGCTACGGCGAACGTAGAAATGAAAAAAGTTATAACTCCGCGTTATAATTCCACGGCGACCCCACGGCCTGTAAAAGATCGCCGAACGGCGTAGGGCCACTCTGCGGCCGCGCACGTTTCTGTCAATTCAGAGGACGTACGGCCGCCGTATCCTCGCCGTATGAGCAAATGTGACTTAGGCCTTACTGCAGTTTTATTTGAAAAGAGCCGTCTGTTGGTCTTTGACGACAAAGCCGTGTCGGCTGTTGTAAGTACGGACATCACTATCTCCCAGTCATGTGCAGAGGAAGCTTGGTGTTGGCTTCGTGGTTAGGGTGGCTGGTTTGGGATCTTAATGTCCTGAGATTGAGGCCTGTTTGCTGCTGAATTAACAGCAGGTGGGGTTGACTCAGCCCATCATCTTTCTGAGGTTGGTGAAATGAGTACTAGTGCACTGGTATAGGGGCACAGCATCAGTGGCACAGCTGTGCCCCAACAAAATGATAGCTGCAGCATGTAAGAAGAAGAAGAAGATGTGAGGAGGAAAGCTTGCTTCTGGGTGTACCTGTGTGTATGTGAAATGTGCCTGAAATTTTCCGAAAGCATGTTTTTCCCCAGGTGCAGGTTTTACCAGCGGGTGTGTTATTTGTGTGGAAATACGGTAGTCTTACACACCAACTGCCATTTTTACTGCAATAATTTAGAAGATGCAATTTAGGAGATGGGAGCTTTATTTATCAGTTCATAGACATTATGGTGGCCTCTTCTTCACCCCATTACACATGCCATGCCCTCTCATGCTATATATAATATATCGATATATAGCATGGTTTTTGGAAATATGATGAAGGTGATTTGTTTTACAGTCTTCAAGTTGTTCGTCTTTCGGCTGCTCCCATTAGGGGTCGCCACAGCGGATCATCCGTTATGATCCGCATCCTGATTTGGCACAGGTTTTACGCCGGATGCCCTTCCTGATGCAACCCTGGTCGCCTCTTACGACACGGATAAGGATTGGGTTTCGCCATGATTCCGGGCTGCCCTACACCCTCTCATAGCGTGGCCCAGCGCAGAGCACCCTTCCTCAAGCGATCCTCCAACCCAAGCCTCCGAGTAGCCGGATTACAGGCGCACGCCACTACACCCGGTATGTTTTACAGTCTTCAAGTATATAATTCAATTTAAATTGAGCTTGAAAGAGGTTTAAGGTGAAAAATAAATAAATTCTGGGTTTTACCACCATTTTAGCCAGTGTCTGTTACGCCACCCTATCTAACACGTTACAATGGTTCTTCGTGCCTGTTGTTTGTGTCCTTTGTAACGCCATTAAAAATAGTAAGTTTCCTGTTTGGAATGATTTTCATTTTTGTTTGACTGCCAGGCAGGCTGATAGATTAAAAAAATCTCACTCCTCTCTGTATAACACAAATTTGGGACAAATTCGATTCAGTGCAGTTGGGACAAATTCAGAGCCAAGGTGTAGTAAAATGATAGAATTGTCTTCCGATTCATGGTTTGATTGGTGTTCAAAATATCACATTCAACATAAATAAATTGTTCCTCAATCATAAACTGAAAAGATAGAAAGACAGACGAACATGAACCAATTGCTTAACTTCGCTTTTCGCTTTGCGTGCATGGGGTAATAATAAATTCCTCTGCAAATAACTTCAACACAGGAGGAGGTCATTATGCCCATCAAGCCTAGCATGTTGTTGACAACATTGGGTTGTTTGTCCATGCTCTATCTTTTTTAATGTTGAGTGTCAAGCAAGGAAGCAGCACATACTATACCATTTTTTAAATATTTGGTATGACTACCAGGATTCAAACCACCAACCTCCAAAACATAGAGCAGACACTCCAACCATTACACCACCAATTATGGTAAATATGAAAACGAAATGGTAAGACTGTCTCCCTCGACATATATCGAGCATTTGACAATCTGGAAATGGCATCCTGCTCTGCTTGCCAAGCTTGCGGCCTGCAGCATCTACGGCCGCCTTTAAACCTGGCTTTCTGACTTCCTCCATGCACACAGTCAACGCGATCCATGCTATCAATGAAACCCTGTCTTTTTCTCTCCTCTCCTTCTCCTGGCTGATCTGGAATATACTAGATGCTGGGTTGATAATTCTCAGTCTCATCCTGTTGTTCCAGAATGAAGATCAAAATAACCCACCTATTTATTTTCATGGCCTCGAGAATAGGTTCAGTTTATTGAACTTCTCAAGCACCACAATAAGCTGATCACAACACATGGCCTCCAAAGCCAGGAGCAGACTGGGCATCCTCCATTGTTCCAACTCATTCCTATAAAAAAAAATCAGAGCTACTCAGACTACAAGGTTTTGTCTGTAGCTGCTCTACCTTATGGGCTGATGCCCCCAGCATTCGGTACATGTGTATGTCTTTCATTTGATACACTTTATTCTTTCTCATGGGATGTGATCAATATTTACAGGAGACCCGTTTCTACGTAAAAGTTTCCTTTTATTAAATTGTGATCATGTCACATAAGCCAATGTATGCAGGTTGTGTTCACAACAAAAAAAAAGGTTGTTGTTTGGAAGATCCAGATTCAAAACAGAAGGCCCCAAACCTGAAGGCCACATCAACTAGCATAGTTGTCTAATGAAGACCTGAGGTTTGTCGAAAAGGCAATTATACAAGTTGGTGGTGCCTTCACCTTTAAGCATGCTGTGTTGTATATAAGTGATGTAAACAACCGATCATCAGACATCAAGTACTGTGTATCACATTGACCGGTGTATATATCCTCCTTAAAAAAAAGAAAAGAAGTAAGACATCCCAACATGAGAATATCTGCACAGGTATCAATCATCACCCACCACATGAAGCCCCATCTTCCTCTTACCCCAACCTACCTAGATTTCAAAATGAATGCAGCTCAAGATGAAATGACAAAACAGCATTTTCTCAATGTGATGGACACAAAGCTAAAAAAAAATCCATCCAAGAAGCCAACCAAGTTAGAAATCTGGGGAGATGGAAGATTGAAGTAACATTTTAGCCTTCGAATTCATCACATCAAATGAAGAAGTTAATTTTATTATCTGATAAAAACAAGGACCCTTGTATAATGATTCAGATAGTTCTGTAAATGCACCAACAAAAAGCCAAAATTAAAAAATGACAACAACAATTTTAGCCTGAGGCCAGTTACCTACAACATTGACAATAACTGTCTCTGTCAGTGTGAGCCGTCAGTGCAACTGTGTTGGGAATCAGGTAACGTTGAATTCCAAATCAATGTCCTGTCTCAGGAGAAAACCAGAAACAAACAGATGATTTGAGCATTTATTAAGTGATAAAATGGTTCCACATCCTTGGCCACTGGGAGTTCTCAAAGGCCACCAAGCACAAAAGAAAATGACAGCCAATAATGCGAAGGTAATTTCGCAGCGTAATAGAATCGGTTAACGTTTTCTCTTGAGACCTTTAAATTTTACTTACCTTTACCTAGAGTCCGAGACTGACCCCTCCAACCTACTCCCCGACCCACACAACGGACCCCCAATACAAATATAGTGAGCTCAAATCCAACACCCTTATTTTATTGCTCGTTGCCAGACAAATTGCTCAAATTAACGATATAATTTGTGAGGCGGACGCTTCCGTGTACAACATCTGCTGTGTGGGCTTGAAGCATACGCCATTAAAGTAGCGTGTTAGCATGGCAACGTGTTAGTGCTTCGCCATTAGCTTCCAGTAGCACTATCAGTGCAAACCTCGGCATCGAGTAAACACGACAGGAGCTCCGTGAACGCGGATGCCCTGCTCTTTGCATCTCAATTACATCAGCGTGGAAAAAGGTCCACCTGTCCCTGATTGTGTCAAAGGCTGAGAGCCCGCAGCTGATTAGGCAGCTCCAGTGAGCAAACACTGAGGCCAGTTTGGCACACGAAAGAAAAGATGTGGCCAGAATGTTGGTCAAACTGTGTTATCCTCCCCTGATTAATTAGGTAGATAATTACAGCCAAACATGTTAAAGTAATTCTACTTCAAACAACAACAATATTAAGGATTATTATTCATATTTTAATCGCTAGAGTACATGCATTTTTCTGATATGCATGCAATAGCAGGCTTGGCGTAGAAATATATATATATATTTCCTGTATATATGTATATGTGTGGATATATATATATATATATATATATATATATATATATATATATATATATTTCCTGTATATATGTATATGTGTGGATATATATATATATATATATATATACATACATGTATATGTATATGTACGATATACTGTATATACATATCAACCTACAAAAAACACATTGTGCATTTGTGTTTGGGTGTTTGTGTATTTGTCTGTCCCACTTCATAAGAACGATTCGAGTTGAGTTTTAAAGGCCAATCGTTCAACATGACTGTGTGTTCACTTCGGTCTATTTTTCAGGAAAAAAAAAACCTCAAAATTTTTTTTCATAAAAGAGTAATTGCGTCTCTTCTATTGGAAATGTAGATGGTGACTTGCAACAGGGCCTCAAGTGTGGTGTACAGAAGCATTTAACAAAATAACAATAAATACAACGCACAGGGAGGTAAAATTTGCTGTATGTGATGTGTAACGCATGCAGAGTAAAACGAGGGTTCATTTATGTCTGAAGGATGTCTAATAAATAAAGAAGATATGAGCACACCTGAGGTTAGGCCGAGGCTTCAGACTTTGGCATGCTCACGAGGCTGTACCGTCGAAAAGAAACATCCCAGAAGATAAAGAAAATAGGGTCACATTTGTACATGTTGTGTTTTAAAATAACGCTTCTTGCTGTGAAATATCACATCGTCCAGTCTCCTTGAATAGTTCAAATAAAATCATTCCAACCCATCATTTTTTTATGGGCTTTTATACTAACATGTATTAATTTGCACAGCATACCAAAATTGGTACTAAGCACTTCTCTACCAATTTAAAATGAAACAGGAAAAAGCTCTACATTGAGGATATCTTGCATATATACGTTTGTCATCCACACCACATTGACCAAAGTGATTGGCAATCGTGGTACACTAATGAGAGTCAGTTTTTGTGCACCTTGTGTGATGTACTCCAGTATATCCATCAATAATGGACTGATTTACCAGATGATGGGGGTTCACATCAAACTGGGCTGACTAATTAACTGGCATAATTGGCCCATGACCTGAAGTCTAAATAAGTAGAACTGTATTGTGCTTATAGTCTTCATAAGACAACCTTGAAAGTCTTCAAAGCAAAAGCAAGCTGTGGTGCAGCAAAGTTTCACATCCCCAACACCGAGGCAGAAGGAAGTTTAAAGAAGACGCCATTACACCGTTCATGTTCTGGCCTCCAATCTAGTTAGATTTCCACCAGTCATACTTCAATAGTTGGTTTTTAGATCCTCCTGGAGGATCTCTCAGTCTTACTCACGTTGTTGTTCTTCATCTTCTTCTTGTGAACTTTTTTGTTTCACAGCCTACATTTTCATCAAAACTTCCTGAAACTGTGTTATAATATATATATAATATATATATATATATATTATATATATATATATATATATATATATATATATATATATATATATATATATATATATATATACATATGTAAATACCCTGCGCACACAGTAACCATCTCCGATTTTGAAAATTCCTCCTAGAAAAAAGTTATGACGTCAAAATATCTCCGCTAATGGAAATCGCCTAAAAAACTATCTCCGAAACTAGGCAAGCTTTTTGAATTCTGTTTGCGGCAATCGAACAGGGCATTCGCAGAGATGAATTACCGCACATATGATACATCACTATGACGTCATATCAATTTTATGACGTCATTCCTATTTTTGACATTTTTTGTTTCACAACCCAGAGTTTTCATCGGATCTTCGTGAAACTTGCCATGTATATGCAGAAAGCCCACGCGCAGGCAGTAACCATCTCCGATTTTGGAAATTCTTCCTAGAAAAAAAGTTGACGTCATAATATCGCCGCTAATGGAAATCGCCTATACCATTATCTCTGAAACTCGGCAAGCTGTTTGAATTTTGTTTGCGGGAATCAAGCCGGGCATTAGCACAGATAATTTATCGCAAACCTGATACATCACAATGAACGTCATATTCGTTTTTATGACGTCATCATAAAGAGGACGAGGATCTTAGCTCATTTGAGCTTGTTATACAATGTAGCGTATGGTTCTAGTACAACTTGCTGAGTGGAAATGGTGACAAAAACTGAACTTCTGTGCAAACTTCTCAGTTTGCACACTTCTCAGTGCCATCTTTTCGTGGAAGTCCCATGGAGTGCAACCAAGAATGTGTGGTGCTGCATCTCAGTGTAAGCACACCTGATGGTTGCTTTGATTTCAAGGAGAGGAGTCATAATTTCAAGGAGGGGAAGTTGAGCGGGCGATCACATGAACATGTTGACAAAGTTCTGTAACAAAGTAAAGACCCCACGTTGACTTTACCAAAGGAGAGCTCTTTTGACTAGTACCCTACTACGGTACATTGCTTTTCACGTCATACTGAATGAATAAGTGCAATTCACGTTCAGCAGTTAAGAGATGTGGATATAAAGCAGAGAGAATGTGTCTGAGATTCCTTTATTATTGACAGATATAACTGAGAAATTATCAACATGATAAATATGAGAACAACACAAGATGTGCTGCCTTATTTCCAGTTGTTACTGGAAATAAGTTGGAGATGGTACCACCACATCTCACAGCACTATCGGTACCAGAGTATAGTTCAGACATCAGATTGATCAGTTTTGGTGGCACCCCACAAAGACCAAGAATCCTCCAGAGGGCATCCCAATTCACTGAATCGAACGCTTTGCAGAGATCAACATAGGCTGCAAGCAGCCCCTGCCAAAACTCTCATAAGCGTTCGGTGAGGACCCGAAGGTCAAGGATATGGTCAATCGTTGACCTCTTTGGTGTAAAGTCTGACTTCTCTGAGCATTGGTGCACAAGCATATGAAGGCGAACCCTATTAAGAATTATAATTCTTGGATAATTGGATAATTGCTTGGATAATTATCCAAGCAAAGACCTTGCCCAGCACCAAGAGCAGAGTCACCCCTCAGTGGTTGTTGTAGTCCTGGCGATCACCCTTCCCTTTCCAGAGAGGGTCAACAAGGCCCCTCTTCCAGTTAGTTGGGATGATGCCTGTGTTCCAGGCAGAGCACAGAACTGCATGCAATGGCATGATTACAACATTTCCACCAGCCTTGAGAAGTTCAGCATGGATGCCACAGATCCCAAGAGCTTTACCACATTTCAACCGGTTCAGCGCA
The DNA here is from genome assembly GCA_035128595.1 of Eptatretus atami. Classification (NCBI taxonomy): domain Eukaryota; kingdom Metazoa; phylum Chordata; class Myxini; order Myxiniformes; family Myxinidae; genus Eptatretus; species Eptatretus atami. The sequence goes on from CM068963.1 coordinate 97,822,333, forward strand.
GCCTGTGTTTCCACAAACAAAGGTGAATCACAGTTGATTGGAGGGTCAGCAATAGGGAGAGCAACACCCCTGACATCCAACTCAACAGCTGGTGAATCAACCTGGTACAGCCGCTCAAAGTAACCGGCCCAGCCGGTCTTCACTTCGGACTCCTCAGTCAAGAGCCACCACCCTCCACTCTAATTGCAGTACACCGAGAGACGGGTTTGGAGGAATGCAATGTGCGAATTCCCCTGTAGGCAGGACGAGAATCACTTGACCACAGGTGATACTCTACCCCCCTCGCAGATTCCTCGCACATAGTCCTCCTTGTCCACCCTCAGCGCACATACAGTTTTACACCTCAACTCCCTGAAGAGCTCAGCTCTGCTATTAAGCATGGACCTGCGACTCTGGTCAAGAGTATCTAGAGTCCCTTGAGAGGTAAATTCTTCTTCGCCCTTCGGTGAGTTCCAAGACATCCACCGGCAACACAAAGGATGGTGGGCTTGAAGGTACTCCACAACTCTTCAGGATTACCCAAAGCACCCAAACCCCCCAAATCCCCACTCAGCCTGTTTGCAAACTCCCCAGCTACCCTCTCATCCTTGAGCTTGCCAACATCCAGCCAAAGCTGGGATGGTACCATTCTCCTGGATTTAAGCTGCAACTTCAGAGTTGCTACCACAAGCCTGTGGTCGGTATTAAGGAACTGAGCACTCTGTTAAACCCTGCAGTTCTGGATCATCCTCCAGCGACCATAAATGAGCACATGGTCAATATCCTTTGCCACAAACCGCGAGCGTTGGAATACCAAGTCCAGCGATGAGCCTGTGGGGCTGAAACCATGAACCAACCACCCTAAGTCCATGACTTCTTATAAAGTCAAGGAAGTTAGTGCTATTATAATTCACAGTTCCAGACCCATGGGGACCAACACATGTCTCGTAACCATCCCTATCAGTTCCAGTCCGATGCATTGAAATCCCCCAAGACTAGAAGAGTATCTTGCCTGGGGCACTGATCAACCACAGACTTGAGCGTGGCATAGAATGCGTCTTTCATGGTGAGATCACTTGCCTCATTCGGAGCATATACAGAGACCAGGGAAACGACGCCCAAGGAGTGACGAATCCATCGTCTCATAATACACTCATTGACCGTTGTTACCTAAATTATCATGGAAGTCAGCTTATTCGATTCAGCTTCAGCAATTCCTTGGGCATGGTTGCCATCAGAGTGACCAGACTAATAGTAGGTGTATGACCCACCATGATCTCACCACTATCCGGTCTCCGACCATCAGAGAGTGCTGCAATTCCGATGTTCAAACGCTTGAGCTCAGATGACAGGTGATCACCAGAGACAGGTGATCATCCTCTCTTCGGGATAGGACATTCCAGGCACCCACCCGAAGGGACCGCCTCAGGTTAACCCAAGGAGACTGCCATCTGGTGGATGACATCTCAGCACCACACCAACACACACCACCGCAATCTGACCCAGGAAGATTACCCCATGTTTTTCCTCCTATCATCAAAGAGTGGGGGGGTCCCCAAAGACTTTGCCCCAATCCTTTCATCTGGTGAACTGCCCTGCAGAGGGCAGCTGCACAGGAGGTATTGCCCACGGAGTGGGTTTTCAATTTTCTTTGCGTTTTTCTTGTGTTTTGTGGAGTGAAGGGTTTTCCGGTGGTCGGGGTGCAAATCCTGCCACCAACCTCCGAAAAAAAAAAGTAACCCAACTGCAGGTGGATGTCCGCAGATACAGTTGGGCACGATATGGATAGCCTTTGGCTCACAAGGATCTCCTCTGCCCTTTGACAGGTTTTGTTTTTAATCCTGCTGGGTGTCCATCTCCATCCTCCCTCCTCACCAAAAAACTTGGTGGCGGAGACGATTTAGTCGCCGACATCCCAACCATAAAACAGGATAGTACAGATTTACATGGTGCCTGTAGCAAGTCACAGATGTAATCTGGCCTGACCTGATGATAAATCAGAAGCCTGATGAGTAATCAGATGGAACCGTAAACAAGCAAAAAGCAAAGATGTCATCAGGAGGAACCTGGATAGGACTCGCATTTCAGCTGCTACTAATATCTGCCATCAAACCCATCCATGCTCAGCACAAGTGAGACTCAGTAAAAAAAAAAAAAACAAGAACCCAGATAAAAAAATCAAATAATTCTGGCTGCCAGACTATGCATTCCAATAGGGTAGAAATCTAAAACGTATAATCACCCTCACTATTACATCACAATTCTGAAATTTCACTTCGATCTATGGATCGGTTCAGGAGAAATATATATATTTTTCAAGATTTTTGCTCAATCCAATGTGGCTGCCAGATCGTGTGACCTATCATTTATTATCTCACCTGGACTTTCGTCTGGGGAGCTTATGATCGAGCAGTGTCCGTAGTTGAGTGAGTCAGTCATTGAGTCTGTCTGTAAACACTTTAGTCATTATTGCTTGCACTAAACACACGATTTTGATGAAACTTGGCCACAACTTTCATATCTGGTGCCTAATGAAAGTGTATTAAAGTCTGTGCTCATAAAAAAGATGTACGGGGGTTGGGGGGGGGGGGGTTGGACTCCCCCTCCCCCACCCAAAAGAAGATATTTGCTCTCCTCCAAAACTATGAAACTTGACTACAACCTTCATCACCCATATTGTACCAAAATGTATCGACCACATCAAATATACTCATTAAATGGGGTCTATGGGAGGGTTTTTGACCCTCAAAATAGGTATTTGCCCTCTTCTCCAAAACTATGAAACTTGACCACAACCTTCATCACCCATATGTACCAAAATGTATCGACCACATCAAAATATACTCTCATTAATGGGGTCTACAGGAGGGTTTTTGACCCTCAAAATAGGTATTTGCTATCTTCTCTGAACTACACACACAATTTCAATGAAGCTTGACCACAACCTTCATCACCTGTGATGTACCTAAGCTTGTTCACGGCATCAAAAATCCAGGGTCAAAGGAGCTCTGTGCCGGTTTTGAGTGACTTGCTCCTGATCCAGGTGAGCATCAGGACAGACAGTCCTATGTTTCCTGAATACCCTGGTATCCCCAAGGATTGGGGAACATTTGTCTGAGGTTTCCCTTTCATCTGTCCAGCTGTTCTGGAGAATATTTTTTTATAGGTTTTAGGGTAAATCCAATATGGCTGCCAAATCATGTGAACTATGATGTCATATTGTGAATGTTTTGTTCCTCATGAATAGGTGGTCATACATGTAAAATTTCACCTCGATCTGGTCAGCCATTTTAGAGAAGACTTTTCATGGTTTAAAAAAAACAAAACAATATGGCTGCCAAACCATGTAACTGATGATGTCATCAATGTTTTTTTTAAAAAAATCAATTTATCCCTAGATGATCCTCAGAAATTTTCATACTGATCAGATGTGGCATTTTATGTATGCAATTATGACGTCATAACAAAGGCAGCTTTGACATCATAAAAAAAAATCACACTTATTCCCAATGAGTACTTCCCGTGTGCCAAGTTTGAATTTTTTCCTTGATGCAGTTTCTGAAATATAGAGGTTCAAGGTTTTTCCTTTTTCCCCAACATGGCTGCCACACCACGTAACCTATGATGTCATCATTATCATTAAAACATTTTGCATGAGTAGTTGCTCTGATGGTGAAAATATCTCAATCTGAGAAGCGGTTGCAGAGAAAAACACTCATGTTCTGTGCGGACAAACAGACCCAAATGCAATCCTCTGGTGAGGGTAAAAATTGACCATTTTAGGTGACCTTGACCTTTTGATCTCAAAAACAATGGGCTTCAATGACCCAATATGCAAACCCTGCTGACATTTCAAATCAGATGGAAGTTGATGATTTTGCGACCTCAACCTTTGACCTTTTGGCCTCAAAAAATCTGTTTCTAGCATTTTATTGGTGATCCAATTAAGTGACCCAATATGCAAACCTTGTTCAGATTTCAAATCAATCGGATGAATGTTGACGGTTTGATGTGAAATTGACCTTTGACCTTTTTAATAAATTATTAATTTCTCTTCTCCATGTTTTTTTTTTTATTAAGCTTTGTTAAAAATTTGATATCAAAAGCTCAAATGGTAAAAAAGTTATGGCTCAGACACACAGACACACAGAAATACACACACCCAGAAATACACACACACAGAAATACACACACACACACACGATTGCAAAACCCTGTCTACCGCATACGGGGGAAGGGCTAAAAATGGGTAGTCAGAAAGAGGAGCCCCCTGCAAACCTTTTCTATGAACCAACCACTGTGCATTTTGGGGTAGGGGTCGGAGGGGTTTTGCATATCTGTCGATCTTGAAGCAAGCGTTCGGATGAAAAGTCGAAGTAACAATAAAAGTATGAACTGTATGTTTCAATAATACTAGCAGAGTACCCACCCTTCGGTGGGGGAGGTGAGGGGGGGGGGGGTAGAATTTGCATATTACTTGCTGAAAAAAGTAGTCTGTATATTGCAAGAAGAGTCTTTTGATATTTGTGTGGTGTGTGTTTAGAGAGTTCTCACAGGTCTGAAAGGTCTACAGGTCTAAAGGGTCTGAGGTGTCTAAAGGATGTAAAGGTCCAAAGGGTTTAAGAGGTCAAAGGGTCTATTGGGGTCTATAAGGGTCTCAAGGGTTCTAAGGGTCTAAAGGATATGTTCCAATCGTAGATACGGTCTAAAGGGGTTTAAGTTATTGAGGGTCTTCGGGTTTATGGGGTCTATGAAGTCTAACAGATGTAAGGGGTCTGAAGTGTCAAAGAGTTCTGAAGGGGCTAAATGGTCCAAATGGTCTTAAAAGGTCTACAACCTACAGGTCTAAAGGGTCTAAGGGGTTAAAGGGATCAAAAGAATGCAAGAGGGGTCTATAAGGGCATTAAAGGATCTGAAGATCTAAACTCTAAGGGTACTTTCCAATAATACTTAGTGTCAAAGGGGTCTAAGAGGTCAAACAGTTTTAAAGGGTCTGAATAGGGTCTCAAGCGGTGTGAAGGCCAAGAAGAGTCAAAGGGGTCTAAAGGGTCTAAAATCGTACAGATTATGAGTACAGCATGTATAACTGAACATTTCATTGGTTGTAGTGTCCTTTTCAATCTGACGACGGTGGCCAATTTTTGCCAACACATCACTCAGCATGTCTCGAAATGGCTCGGTCTGTTTGCTGAGCGGCTTGGCAAGCGGCTTGCAAAGCCGTTGATACGGAACGGCTGGCTCGTCAAGCCGATTGCTAACGGAACACACCGCAGTTCTGAAAATTACAAACGTTCATCCCGACAAGCCACGTCGCACGTGTTGCTTTTATGCACTTTCAATAATCATCGGCATAATTTATTGCGACATCATCATTTATAAACCTGAAAGCAGCGTGTACTTCGCGTGCAATGCGGCTCGTGCGATGAATGTGCGATTAATTTAAACGAATGAAGCAATTAATGTAATTAACATCGAAAATGCAATTAAACCAACCCTAACTTAGCAATCCTTCTCACGGCTGGACTTTGTCACCTATTGTGCATAATTCGTATATTATGCCTTGTGCTTGTCCATTGTTTATGATTCATGAACGCATGGAATGCGCAATGGGTATCGAACACCGAGGTTGGAGACCGAATGGTCCCAAAGACCCAAACCGCTCCCCACTGAAGACGAGGCACTCATTGCGATTTGATTGCGGTCATGATGCCTTTTGTATTTGTCATGCTCAGAAATATGGCCTCCTGATAACTATTTTCGGTTTATGTTCATCACGGGACAATCGCAGCCATCTTTCATTGCCTTTTTGGCATGAATTATACGGATAAACGATGCTAATTCATCTGCGATGTATAATAACGTGCCGGAAATTTGGACTGTCATGAGATGAGACATGAGGATAGATAGACAAGGTAGCGAAGTAGAGGGGAGGGGGGGGGGATGACGAGTCAGGTACAGCCGACTTGATTGGAGAACAGTTTGTCGAACTGATATGCAATAACGATGTTGGTAATATTCTCTTGATATGGTGATGACTGAACAGATTCCCAATTGGAACTCGACGTCGACCGGAAGATATCATGAAAACAGCCACTCGATTTTACCTCCACTCACCCTGTCCTGATCAGTGTTAACCCTCTAATACATATATATATATATATATATATATATATATATATATATATATATTTATAAGTTTCAAAAAGAGTGATGCAACTTCAAATATTTATTGACAAAGAAACAAATCTCAGGAACATGAACCAAACATTTCTTGAAAGCTAATGACATGGTATTTTCTATCACTGATTGCTATTACATTAAGTCATGTTAGAGTTAGTGAGAGCCGAAGGTCTGAAATTGGCATGTACGCAAAATCCTTGTAATTGACGTTCTCGATGTGTGCCCCTCCGTGGTTCAGACAGGCATTGATCCTGACTCCAAAAGTTCTGTCCAACTTTCCTGTAGGTCTCAGGTGGCACTACCTGGAGGTAGTCTGACACCTCCTGCTTCAGATCATCGAGTGTGGCAGGGTGGTTGGCATAGACAGAGCCCTTGGCAACCCCCCAGAACCAGTAGTCCAGAGGGTTCAAGTCTGGGCTAAGGGATGCCCAATCATGAGTGGTACCCAGGGCAACAAGGCAGTTTCTGAAGAGCTGCCACAGGAAAGGGATGGTGTCAACAGCTGGATGTGGCGGTGCACCATCCTGCATAAACCAGGTCGTGCTGAGCTGATTTTGGGTGACCTTTTGGGCTAGGGCTAGATCATTATGGAAATTCTGCAGCATGGCCATGTAGCACTCACAATTGATACTCACCATCCTTCTGTTGTTATTCACAAACCAGTAAAGCCCTAGCGTTCCCCATCTGGCATTGAAGGCGCAGAATCATGTGACCTTAGGTCCTTTCAAGTACCTCTCAGTGATCTCCTCAGGTGGTTCTGCCCCCCAGAAGATGTTGTGGGTGTTGATGGCACTGTTCAGTGGAAATGAGCTTCATCACTGAACCAGATCAGGTTGATCCAGTTTGGTTGGTTGATCAGGTTGAGCCTGCCACTGTTGTCCTTGCTCTGGTTGTGGACTGTGCCGTTGTGCTCAAAATGTTTCACAATACGTTGAATGGCACAATTTGTGGGTTGAGCACATGTTCTGAGGTCGGGTTCCCAGCAGAACCTCAGGCGGGTGTCTACATATGATTTAGTCTCATACCACAGAGCCACCGCTTTTGTCTTCTGCTTCACTGCAATGGCAGAGTTGAACAACGGAGCGAGAAATCCCATGGAACAAATGCCAAGATAACACCACCAAACCATGAAAAGGAAAACGATACAGGTCAAAAAAAACAACAAAGAAATGGCAGAAAGTCAAAGTTGTACCAATCTTTTTGAAACAGTGTGTGTGTGTGTGTGTGTGTTGTTGTGTGTGTGTGTGTGTGTGTGTGTGTGTGTGTGTGTGTGTATATGTTGGAAAATTACAGGTCCAGATCAGGAACCAAAACCTAGGCTACCAGTGCTCTGCATAAGCCCAATACCTAGTGCTCTGCCATATAAGCTATCTGGGCAACACACCAGCTGAGCACCGCAATTCTTCCACATCTACAGGTGCTGCTCTCTTTCCCCGGCTGCTTCCGGGGCACTCGCTGCCAAAGATAAGAGCAGTGAGGGCCTGCTCATGAGAAGGTCTTCTGCCTGTGGGGGCACACATCCATATCCGCTATCAATCACTACAGGGGGCATAGTAATATCATTAGACATGAACAGGATAGAACCAACATCATAAATATATGTGGAAAAATTACAGGCCCAGACCAGGAATCAAATCCAAGTCCTCTGGCAAACCGAACCAGTGCTCTGTCATCTGAGTTATCTTTTATGTTTCTTTTTTACGATGCCTTGTTTTTGTCATGATGCCTTTTGTATTTGACAGTCGCTGGGCTGAGCCCTCTGGATTGGAGGTGATGCTTTGGTGCATGACTATGCCCAATGGAGATCAGGAGAGTGCTCGCCACACTCCACATGTTTCGATATATATACATATATACGAGGTGTGTTCAAAAAGTATCCAACCTTAATTTTTCGTGCATAAACAAATGAGTAGGGAGGCGTGGTTTGGTGCACGTATGTAGGCAATCCTAATCCGTATGCGTGAATATTTTCCCGCCCGCAGAAGCTGTCAGTCGCCGACAGACCACCGATGAGTGAGAAAGTGTAAGTGGGCGCCGTCGGATTTTTGTTTTTGACAAAATGACGGATCAGTGTGGTCTCAACGCCAGTGATCACTGTGTTGAAGAAGTTGGGATCGCTGTTCACAGTCTCCAGCATGTCCTGTGCGATCTCCAAACGGAGTTGCTTCTGCTCGATCGTTAGCAGCTTTGGCACAACTTCGCTGAGATTCTCCTTAAGCCCAAATCCTCAGTCACAATGGAATGAACGGATCCAATGCTGACG
>CM068963.1:97830779-97848392 GCA_035128595.1 Eptatretus atami
AAAAACCTAGAGTCCGAGACTGACCCCTCCAACCTACTCCCCGACCACACAAACGGACCCCCAATACAAATATAGTGAGCTCAAATCCAACACCCTTATTTTATTGCTCGTTGCCAGACAAATTGCTCAAATTAACGATATAATTTGTGAGGCGGACGCTTCCGTGTACAACATCTGCTGTGTGGGCTTGAAGCATACGCCATTAAAGTAGCGTGTTAGCATGGCAACGTGTTAGTGCTTCGCCATTAGCTTCCAGTAGCACTATCAGTGCAAACCTCGGCATCGAGTAAACACGACAGGAGCTCCGTGAACGCGGATGCCCTGCTCTTTGCATCTCAATTACATCAGCGTGGAAAAGGTCCACCTGTCCCTGATTGTGTCAAAGCTGAGAGCCCGCAGCTGATTAGGCAGCTCCAGTGAGCAAACACTGAGGCCAGTTTGGCACACGAAAGAAAAGATGTGGCCAGAATGTTGGTCAAACTGTGTTATCCTCCCCTGTATAATTAGGTAGATAATTACAGCCAAACATGTTAAAGTAATTCTACTTCAAACAACAACAATATTAAGGATTATTATTCATATTTAATCGCTAGAGTACATGCATTTTTCTGATATGCATGCAATAGCAGGCTTGGCGTAGAATATATATATATATATATATATTTCCTGTATATATGTATATGTGTGGATATATATATATATATATATATATATATATATATATTTCCTGATATATGTATATGTGTGGATATATATATATATATATATATATACTATATACTATGTATATGTATATGTACGATATACTGTATATACATATCAACCTACAAAAAACACATTGTGCATTTGTGTTTGGGTGTTTGTGTATTTGTCTGTCCCACTTCATAAGAACGATTCGAGTTGAGTTTTAAAGGCCAATCGTTCAACATGACTGTGTGTTCACTTCGGTCTATTTTTCAGGAAAAAAAAACCTCAAAATTTTTTTTCATAAAAGAGTAATTGCGTCTCTTCTATTGGAAATGTAGATGGTGACTTGCAACAGGGCCTCAAGTGTGGTGTACAGAAGCATTTAACAAAATAACAATAAATACAACGCACAGGGAGGTAAAATTTGCTGTATGTGATGTGTAACGCATGCAGAGTAAAACGAGGGTTCATTATGTCTGAAGATGTCTAATAAATAAAGAAGATATGAGCACACCTGAGGTTAGGCCGAGGCTTCAGACTTTGGCATGCTCACGAGGCTGTACCGTCGAAAAGAAACATCCCAGAAGATAAAGAAAATAGGGTCACATTTGTACATGTTGTGTTTAAAATAACGCTTCTTGCTGTGAATATTCACATCGTCCAGTCTCCTTGAATAGTTCAAATAAAATCATTCCAACCCATCATTTTTTTATGGGCTTTATACTAACATGTATTAATTTGCACAGCATACCAAAATTGGTACTAAGCACTTCTCTACCAATTTAAAATGAAACAGGAAAAAGCTCTACATTGAGGATATCTTGCATATATACGTTTGTCATCCACACCACATTGACCAAAGTGATTGGCAATCGTGGTACACTAATGAGAGTCAGTTTTTGTGCACCTTGTGTGATGTACTCCAGTATATCCATCAATAATGGACTGATTTACCAGATGATGGGGGTTCACATCAAACTGGGCTGACTAATTAACTGGCATAATGGCCCATGACCTGAAGTCTAAATAAGTAGAAATGTATTGTGCTTATAATCTTCATAAGACAACTTGAAAGTCTTCAAAGCAAAAGCAAGCTGTGGTGCAGCAAAGTTTCACATCCCCAACACCGAGGCAGAAGGAAGTTTAAAGAAGACGCCATTACACCGTTCATGTTCTGGCCTCCAATCTAGTTAGATTTCCACCAGTCATACTTCAATAGTTGGTTTTTAGATCCTCCTGGAGGATCTCTCAGTCTTACTCACGTTGTTGTTCTTCATCTTCTTCTTGTGAATTTTTTGTTTCACAGCCTACAGTTTTCATCAAACTTCCTGAAACTTGGCTTATATATATATATATATATATATATATATATATATATATATATATATATAATATATGTAAAAATACCCTGCGCATACAGTAACCATCTCCGATTTTGAAAATTCCTCCTAGAAAAAAATCATGACGTCAAAATATCTCTGCTAATGGAAATCGCCCTAAAAAATATCTCCGAAACTAGGCAAGCTTTTTGAATTCTGTTTGCGGCAATCGAACAGGGCATTCGCAGAGATGAATTCCGCACATATGATACATCACTATGACGTCATATCAATTTTATGACGTCATTCCTATTTTTGACATTTTTGTTTCACAAACCAGAGTTTTCATCGGATCTTCGTGAAACTTGCCATGTATATGCAGAAAGCCCACGCGCAGGCAGTAACCATCTCCGATTTTGGAAATTCTTCTAGAAAAAAAGTTGACGTCATAATATGCCGCTAATGGAAATCGCCTATACCATTATCTCTGAAACTCGGCAAGCTGTTTGAATTTTGTTTGCGGGAATCAAGCCGGGCATTAGCACAGATAATTTATCGCAAACCTGATACATCACAATGACGTCATATTCGTTTTTATGACGTCATCATAAAGAGGACGAGGATCTTAGCTCATTTGAGCTTGTTATACAATGTAGCGTATGGTTCTAGTACAACTTGCTGAGTGGAAATGGTGACAAAAACTGAACTTCTGTGCAAACTTCTCAGTTTGCACACTTCTCAGTGCCATCTTTTCGTGGAAGTCCCATGGAGTGCAACCAAGAATGTGTGGTGCTGCATCTCAGTGTAAGCACACCTGATGGTTGCTTTGATTTCAAGGAGGGAGTCATAATTTCAAGGAGGGAAGTTGAGCGGGCGATCACATGAACATGTTGACAAAGTTCTGTAACAAAGTAAAGACCCCACGTTGACTTTACCAAAGGAGAGCTCTTTTGACTAGTACCCTACTACGGTACATTGCTTTTCACGTCATACTGAATGAATAAGTGCAATTCACGTTCAGCAGTTAAGAGATGTGGATAAAGCAGAGAGAATGTGTCTGAGATCCTTTATTATTGACAGATATAACTGAGAAATTATCAACATGATAAATATGAGAACAACACAAGATGTGCTGCCTTATTTCCAGTTGTTACTGGAATAAGTTGGAGATGGTACCACCACATCTCACAGCACTATCGGTACCAGAGTATAGTTCAGACATCAGATTGATCAGTTTTGGTGGCACCCCACAAAGACCAAGAATCCTCCAGAGGGCATCCCAATTCACTGAATCGAACGCTTTGCAGAGATCAACATAGGCTGCAAGCAGCCCCTGCCAAAACTCTCATAAGCGTTCGGTGAGGACCCGAAGGTCAAGGATATGGTCAATCGTTGACCTCTTTGGTGTAAAGTCTGACTTCTCTGAGCATTGGTGCACAAGCATATGAAGGCGAACCCTATTAAGAATTATCCAAGCAAAGACCTTGCCCAGCACCAAGAGCAGAGTCACCCCTCAGTGGTTGTTGTAGTCCTGGCGATCACCCTTCCCTTTCCAGAGAGGGTCAACAAGGCCCCTCTTCCAGTTAGTTGGGATGATGCCTGTGTTCCAGGCAGAGCACAGAACTGCATGCAATGGCATGATTACAACATTTCACCAGCCTTGAGAAGTTCAGCATGGATGCCACAGATCCCAAGAGCTTTACCACATTTCAACCGGTTCAGCGCAGCCTGTGTTTCCACAAACAAAGGTGAATCACAGTTGATTGGAGGGTCAGCAATAGGGAGAGCAACACCCCTGACATCAACTCAACAGCTGGTGAATCAACCTGGTACAGCCGCTCAAAGTAACGGCCCAGCCGGTCTTCACTTCGGACTCCTCAGTCAAGAGCCACCACCCTCCACTCTAATTGCAGTACACCGAGAGATGGGTTTGGAGGAATGCAATGTGCGAATTCCCCTGTAGGCAGGACGAGAATCACTTGACCACAGGTGATACTCTACCCCCTCGCAGATTCCTCGCACATAGTCCTCCTTGTCCACCCTCAGCGCACATACAGTTTTACACCTCAACTCCCTGAAGAGCTCAGCTCTGCTATTAAGCATGGACCTGCGACTCTGGTCAAGAGTATCTAGAGTCCCTTGAGAGGTAAATTCTTCTTCGCCCTTCGGTGAGTTCCAAGACATCCACCGGCAACACAAAGGATGGTGGGCTTGAAGGTACTCCACAACTCTTCAGGATTACCCAAAGCACCCAAACCCCCAAATCCCCACTCAGCCTGTTTGCAAACTCCCCAGCTACCCTCTCATCCTTGAGCTTGCCAACATCCAGCCAAAGCTGGGATGGTACCATTCTCCTGGATTTAAGCTGCAACTTCAGAGTTGCTACCACAAGCCTGTGGTCGGTATTAAGGAACTGAGCACTCTGTTAAACCCTGCAGTTCTGGATCATCCTCCAGCGACCATAAATGAGCACATGGTCAATATCCTTTGCCACACTGCGAGCGTTGGAATACCAAGTCCAGCGATGAGCCTGTGGCGCTGAAACCATGAACCAACCACCCTAAGTCCATGACTTCTTATAAAGTCAAGGAAGTTAGTGCTATTATAATTCACAGTTCCAGACCCATGGGGACCAACACATGTCTCGTAACCATCCCTATCAGTTCCAGTCGATGCATTGAAATCCCCCAAGACTAGAAGAGTATCTTGCCTGGGGCACTGATCAACCACAGACTTGAGCGTGCATAGAATGCGTCTTTCATGGTGAGATCACTTGCCTCATTCGGAGCATATACAGAGACCAGGGAAACGACGCCCAAGGAGTGACGAATCCATCGTCTCATAATACACTCATTGACCGTTGTTACCTAAATTATCATGGAAGTCAGCTTATGATTCAGCTTCAGCAATTCCTTGGGCATGGTTGCCATCAGAGTGACCAGACTAATAGTATGTGTATGACCCACCATGATCTCACCACTATCCGGTCTCCGACCATCAGAGAGTGCTGCAATTCCGATGTTCAAACGCTTGAGCTCAGATGACAGGTGATCACCAGAGACAGGTGATCATCCTCTCTTCGGGATAGGACATTCCAGGCACCCACCGAAGGGACCGCCTCAGGTTAACCCAAGGAGACTGCCATCTGGTGGATGACATCTCAGCACCACACAACACACACCACCGCAATCTGACCCAGGAAGATTACCCCATGTTTTCCTCCTATCATCAAAGAGTGGGGGTCCCCAAAGACTTTGCCCCAATCCTTTCATCTGGTGAACTGCCCTGCAGAGGGCAGCTGCACAGGAGGTATTGCCACGGAGTGGGTTTTCAATTTTCTTTGCGTTTTTCTTGTGTTTTGTGGAGTGAAGGGTTTTCCGGTGGTCGAGTGCAAATCCTGCACCAACCTCCGAAAAAAAAGAAGTAACCCAACTGCAGGTGGATGTCCGCAGATACAGTTGGGCACGATATGGATAGCCTTTGGCTCACAAGGATCTCCTCTGCCCTTTGACAGGTTTTGTTTTTAATCCTGCTGGGTGTCCATCTCCATCCTCCCTCCTCACCAAAAAACTTGGTGGCGGAGACGATTTAGTCGCCGACATCCCAACCATAAAACAGGATAGTACAGATTTACATGGTGCCTGTAGCAAGTCACAGATGTAATCTGGCCTGACCTGATGATAAATCAGAAGCCTGATGAGTAATCAGATGGAACCAAACAAGCAAAAAGCAAAGATGTCATCAGGAGGAACCTGGATAGGACTCGCATTTCAGCTGACTAATTATCTGCCATCAAACCATCCATGCTCAGCCAAGTGAGACTCAGTAAAAAAAAAAAAACAAGAACCCAGATAAAAAAATCAAATAATTCTGGCTGCCAGACTATGCATCCAATAAGGTAGAAATCTAAAACGTATAATCACCCTCACTATTACATCACAATTCTGAAATTTCACTTCGATCTATGGATCGGTTCAGGAGAAATATATATATTTTAAGATTTTTGCTCAATCCAATGTGGCTGCCAGATCGTGTGACCTATCATTTATTATCTCACCTGGACTTTCGTCTGGAGAGCTTATGATCGAGCAGTGTCCGTAGTTGAGTGAGTCAGTCAGTGAGTCAGCATTGAGTCTGTCTGTAAACACTTTAGTCATTATTGCTTGCACTAAACACACGATTTTGATGAAACTTGGCCACAACTTTCATATCTGGTGCCTAATGAAAGTGTATTAAAGTCTGTGCTCATAAAAAAGATGTACGGGGGGGGGGGGGGGTTGGACTCCCCCCTCCCCCACCCAAAAGAAGATATTTGCTCTCCTCCAAAACTATGAAACTTGACTACAACCTTCATCACCCATATGTACCAAAATGTATCGACCACATCGAAATATACTCTCATTAATGGGGTCTATGGGAGGGTTTTTGACCCTCAAAATAGGTATTTGCCCTCTTCTCCAAAACTATGAAACTTGACCACAACCTTCATCACCCATATGTACCAAAATGTATCGACCACATCAAAATATACTCTCATTAATGGGGTCTACAGGAGGGTTTTTGACCCTCAAAATAGGTATTTGCTATCTTCTCTGAACTACACACACAATTTCAATGAAGCTTGACCACAACCTTCATCACCTGTGATGTACCTAAGCTTGTTCACGGCATCAAAAATCCAGGGTCAAAGGAGCTCTGTCGGGTTTTGAGTGACTTGCTCCTGATCCAGGTGAGCATCAGGACAGACAGTCCTATGTTTCCTGAATACCCTGGTATCCCAAGGATTGGGGAACATTTGTCTGAGGTTTCCCTTTCATCTGTCCAGCTGTTCTGGAGAATATTTTTTTATAGGTTTTAGGGTAAATCCAATATGGCTGCCAAATCATGTGAACTATGATGTCATATTGTGAATGTTTTGTTCCTCATGAATAGGTGGTCATACATGTAAAATTTCACCTCGATCTGGTCAGCCATTTTCGAGAAGACTTTTCATGGTTTAAAAAAAACAAAACAATATGGCTGCCAAACCATGTAACTGATGATGTCATCAATGTTTTTTTAAAAAATCAATTTATCCCTAGATGATCCTCAGAAATTTTCATACTGATCAGATGTGGCATTTTATGTATGCAATTATGACGTCATAACAAAGGCAGCTTTGACATCATAAAAAAATCACACTTATTCCAATGAGTACTTCCCGTGTGCCAAGTTTGAATTTTTTCCTTGATGCAGTTTCTGAAATATAGAGGTTCAAGGTTTTTCCTTTTTCCCCAACATGGCTGCCACACCACGTAACCTATGATGTCATCATTATCATTAAACATTTTGCATGAGTAGTTGCTCTGATGGTGAAAATATCTCAATCTGAGAAGCGGTTGCAGAGAAAACACTCACGTTCTGTGCGGACAAGACAAACAGACCCAAATGCAATCCTCTGGTGAGGGTAAAAATTGACCATTTTAGGTGACCTTGACCTTTTGATCTCAAAAACAATGGGCTTCAATGACCCAATATGCAAACCTGCTGACATTTCAAATCAGATGGAAGTTGATGATTTTGGGACCTCAACCTTTGACCTTTTGGCCTCAAAAAATCTGTTTCTAGCATTTTATTGGTGATCCAATTAAGTGACCCAATATGCAAACCTTGTTCAGATTTCAAATCAATCGGATGAATGTTGACGGTTTGATGTGAAATTGACCTTTGACCTTTTTAATAAATTATTAATTTCTCTTCTCCATGTTTTTTTAAATGAAGCTTTGTTAAAAATTTGATATCAAAAGCTCAAATGGTAAAAAAGTTATGGCTCAGAACACAGACACAGAACACAGAAATACAGAAATACACACACACACACACACACACACACACACACACACACACCACACACACACACACACACACACACACGATTGCAAAACCCTGTCTACCGCATACGGGGGAATGATTAAAATGGGTAGTCAGAAAGAGGAGCCCCCTGCAAACCTTTTCTATGAACCAACCACTGTGCATTTTGGGGTAGGGGGGAGGGGTTTTGCATATCTGTCGATCTTGAAGCAAGCGTTCGGATGAAAAGTCGAAGTAACAATAAAAGTATGAACTGTATGTTTCAATAATACTAGCAGAGTACCCACCCTTCGGTGGGGGAGGGGGGGGGGTAGAATTTGCGTATTACTTGCTGAAAAAATAGTCTGTATATTGCAAGAAGAGTCTTTTGATATTTGTGTGGTGTGTGTTTAGAGAGTTCTCACAGGTCTGAAAGGTCTACAGGTCTAAAGGGTCTGAGGTGTCTAAAGGATGTAAAGGTCCAAATGGTTTAAGAGGTCAAAGGGTCAAGGGTCTATTGGGGTCTATAAGGGTCTCAAGGGTTCTAAGGGTCTAAAGGATATGTTCCAATCGTAGATACGGTCTAAAGGGAGTTATTGTATCGTGTAAAGTTATTGAGGGTCTTCGGGTTTATGGGGTCTATGAAGTCTAACAGATGTAAGGGGTCTGAAGTGTCGAAGAGTTCTGAAGGGGCTAAATGGTCCAAATGGTCTTAAAAGGTCTACAACCTACAGGTCTAAAGGGTCTAAGAGGTTAAAGGGATCAAAAGAATGCAAGAGGGGTCTATAAGGGCATTAAAGGATCTGAAGTCTAAACTCTAAGGGTACTTTCCAATAATACTTAGTGTCAAAGGGGTCTAAGAGGTCAAACAGTTTTAAAGGGTCTGAATAGGGTCTCAAGCGGTGTGAAGGCCAAGAAGAGTCAAAGGGGTCTAAAGGGTCTAAAATCGTACAGATTATGAGTACAGCATGTATAACTGAACATTTCATTGGTTGTAGTGTCCTTTTCAATCTGACGACGGTGGCCAATTTTTGCCAACACATCACTCAGCATGTCTCGAAATGGCTCGGTCTGTTTGCTGAGCGGCTTGCAAAGCCGTTGATACGGAACGGCTGGCTCGTCAAGCCGATTGCTAACGGAACACACCGCAGTTCTGAAAATTACAAACGTTCATCCCGACAAGCCACGTCGCACGTGTTGCTCTTATGCACTTTCAATAATCATCGGCAATTTATTGCGACATCATCATTTATAAACCTGAAAGCAGCGTGTACTTCGCGTGCAATGCGGCTCGTGCGATGAATGTGCGATTAATTTAAACGAATGAAGCAATTGAATGTAATTAACATCGAAAATGCAATTAAACCAACCCTAACTTAGCAATCCTTCTCACGGCTGGACTTTGTCACCTATTGTGCATAATTCGTATATTATGCCTTGTGCTTGTCCATTGTTTATGATTCATGAACGCATGGAATGCGCAATGGGTATCGAACACCGAGGTTGGAGACCGAATGGTCCCAAAGACCCAAACCGCTCCCCACTGAAGACGAGGCACTCATTGCGATTTGATTGCGGTCATGATGCCTTTTGTATGAGTCATGCTCAGAAATATGGCTTCCTGATAACTATTTTCGGTTTATGTTCATCACGGGACAATCGCAGCCATCTTTCATTGCCTTTTGGCATGAATTACGGATAAACGATGCTAATTCATCTGCGATGTATAATAACGTGCCGGAAATTTGGACTCGTCATGAGATGAGACATGAGGATAGATAGACAAGGTAGCGAAGTAGAGGGGAGGGGGGGGGATGTACGAGTCAGGTACAGCCGACTTGATTGGAGAACAGTTTGTCGAACTGATATGCAATAACGATGTTGGTAAATATTCTCTTGATATGGTGATGACTGAACAGATTCCCAATTGGAACTCGACGTCGACCGGAAGATATCATGAAACAGCCACTCGATTTTACCTCCACTCACCCTGTCCTGATCAGTGTTAACCCTCTAATACATATATATATATATATATATATATATATATATATATTGTTTCAAAAGAGTGATGCAACTTCAAATATTTATTGACAAAGAAACAAATCTCAGGAACATGAACCAAACATTTCTTGAAAGCTAATGACATGGTATTTTCTATCACTGATTGCTATTACATTAAGTCATTGTTAGAGTTAGTGAGAGCCGAAGGTCTGAAATTGGCATGTACGCAAAATCCTTGTAATTGACGTTCTCGATGTGTGCCCCTCCGTGGTTCAGACAGGCATTGATCCTGACTCCAAAAGTTCTGTCCAACTTTCCTGTAGGTCTCAGGTGGCACTACCTGGAGGTAGTCTGACACCTCCTGCTTCAGATCATCGAGTGTGGCAGGGTGGTTGGCATAGACAGAGCCCTTGGCAACCCCCCAGAACCAGTAGTCCAGAGGGTTCAAGTCTGGGCTAAGGGATGCCCAATCATGAGTGGTACCCAGGGCAACAAGGCAGTTTCTGAAGAGCTGCCACAGGAAAGGGATGGTGTCAACAGCTGGATGTGGCGGTGCACCATCCTGCATAAACCAGGTCGTGCTGAGCTGATTTTGGGTGACCTTTTGGGCTAGGGCTAGATCATTATGGAAATTCTGCAGCATGGCCATGTAGCACTCACAATTGATACTCACCATCCTTCTGTTGTTATTCACAAACCAGTAAAGCCCTAGCGTTCCCCATCTGGCATTGAAGGCGCAGAATCATGTGACCTTAGGTCCTTTCAAGTACCTCTCAGTGATCTCCTCAGGTGGTTCTGCCCCCCAGAAGATGTTGTGGGTGTTGATGGCACTGTTCAGTGGAAATGAGCTTCATCACTGAACCAGATCAGGTTGATCCAGTTTGGTTGGTTGATCAGGTTGAGCCTGCCACTGTTGTCCTTGCTCTGGTTGTGGACTGTGCCGTTGTGCTCAAAATGTTTCACAATACGTTGAATGGCACAATTTGTGGGTTGAGCACATGTTCTGAGGTCGGGTTCCCAGCAGAACCTCAGGCGGGTGTCTACATATGATTTAGTCTCATACCACAGAGCCACCGCTTTTGTCTTCTGCTTCACTGCAATGGCAGAGTTGAACAACGGAGCGAGAAATCCCATGGAACAAATGCCAAGATAACACCACCAAACCATGAAAAGGAAAACGATACAGGTCAAAAAAAACAACAAAGAAATGGCAGAAAGTCAAAGTTGTACCAATCTTTTTGAAACAGTGTGTGTTGTGTGTGTGTGTGTGTGTGTGTGTGTGTGTGTGTGTGTGTGTGTGTGTGTGTGTATATGTTGGAAAATTACAGGTCCAGATCAGGAACCAAACCAGAGTCCTCTGGCAAACCATACCAGTGCTCTGCCATATAAGCTATCTGGGCAACACACCAGCTGAGCACCGCAATTCTTCCACATCTACAGGTGCTGCTCTCTTCCCCGGCTGCTTCCGGGGCACTCGCTGCCAAAGATAAGAGCAGTGAGGGCCTGCTCATGAGAAGGTCTTCTGCCTGTGGGGGCACACATCCATATCCGCTATCAATCACTACAGGGGGCATAGTAATATCATTAGACATGAACAGGATAGAACCAACATCATAAATATATGTGGAAAAATTACAGGCCCAGACCAGGAATCAAATCCAAGTCCTCTGGCAAACCGAACCAGTGCTCTGTCATCTGAGTTATCTTTTATGTTTCTTTTTTACGATGCCTTGTTTTGTGTCATGATGCCTTTTGTATTTGACAGTCGCTGGGCTGAGCCCTCTGGATTGGAGGTGATGCTTTGGTGCATGACTATGCCCAATGGAGATCAGGAGAGTGCTCGCCACACTCCACATGTTTCGATATATATACATATATACGAGGTGTGTTCAAAAAGTATCCAACCTTAATTTTTCGTGCATAAACAAATGAAGCTAGGGAGGCGTGGTTTTGTGCACGTATGTAGGCAATCCTAATCCGTATGCGTGAATATTTTCCCGCCCGCAGAAGCTGTCAGTCGCCGACAGACCACCGATGAGTGAGAAAGTGTAAGTGGGCGCCGTCGGATTTTTGTTTTTGACAAAATGACGGATCAGTGTGGTCTCAACGCCAGTGATCACTGTGTTGAAGAAGTTGGGATCGCTGTTCACAGTCTCCAGCATGTCCAAAGAGATGAGATCTCAAAATAGGTATTTGCCCTCTTCTCCAAAACTATGAAACTTGACCACAACCTTCATCACCCATATGTACCAAAATGTATCGACCACATCAAAATATACTCTCATTAATGGGGTCTACAGGAGGGTTTTTGACCCTCAAATAGGTATTTGCTATCTTCTCTGAACTACACACACAATTTCAATGAAGCTTGACCACAAACCTTCATCACCTGTGATGTACCTAAGCTTGTTCACGGCATCAAAAATCCAGGGTCAAAGGAGCTCTGTGCGGTTTTGAGTGACTTGCTCCTGATCCAGGTGAGCATCAGGACAGACAGTCCTATGTTTCCTGAATACCCTGGTATCCCAAGGATTGGGGAACATTTGTCTGAGGTTTCCCTTTCATCTGTCCAGCTGTTCTGGAGAATATTTTTTTATAGGTTTTAGGGTAAATCCAATATGGCTGCCAAATCATGTGAACTATGATGTCATATTGTGAATGTTTTGTTCCTCATGAATAGGTGGTCATACATGTAAAATTTCACCTCGATCTGGTCAGCCATTTTAGAGAGACTTTTCATGTTTAAAAAAAACAAAACAATATGGCTGCCAAACCATGTAACTGATGATGTCATCAATGTTTTTTTAAAAAATCAATTTATCCCTAGATGATCCTCAGAAATTTTCATACTGATCAGATGTGGCATTTTATGTATGCAATTATGACGTCATAACAAAGGCAGCTTTGACATCATAAAAAAAAATCACACTTATTCCAATGAGTACTTCCCGTGTGCCAAGTTTGAATTTTTTCCTTGATGCAGTTTCTGAAATATAGAGGTTCAAGGTTTTTCCTTTTTCCCAACATGGCTGCCACACCACGTAACCTATGATGTCATCATTATCATTAAAACATTTTGCATGAGTAGTTGCTCTGATGGTGAAAATATCTCAATCTGAGAAGCGGTTGCAGAGAAAAACACTCATGTTCTGTGCGGACAAAACAGACCCAAATGCAATCCTCTGGTGAGGGTAAAAATTGACCATTTTAGGTGACCTTGACCTTTTGATCTCAAAAACAATGGGCTTCAATGACCCAATATGCAAACCCTGCTGACATTTCAAATCAGATGGAAGTTGATGATTTTGGGGACCTCAACCTTTGACCTTTTGGCCTCAAAAAATCTGTTTCTAGCATTTTATTGGTGATCCAATTAAGTGACCAATATGCAAACCTTGTTCAGATTTCAAATCAATCGGATGAATGTTGACGGTTTGATGTGAAATTGACCTTTGACCTTTTTAATAAATTATTAATTTCTCTTCTCCATGTTTTTTTTAATTAAGCTTTGTTAAAAATTTGATATCAAAAGCTCAAATGGTAAAAAAGTTATGGCTCAAGACACACAGACACACAGAAATACACACACCCAAAACACACACACACAGAAAACACACACACACACACACGAATTGCAAACCCTGTCTACCGCATACGGGGGAAGGTAAAAAATGGGTAGTCAGAAAGAGGAGCCCCCTGCAAACCTTTTCTATGAACCAACCACTGTGCATTTTGGGTAGGGGTGGAGGGGTTTTGCATATCTGTCGATCTTGAAGCAAGCGTTCGGATGAAAAGTCGAAGTAACAATAAAAGTATGAACTGTATGTTTCAATAATACTAGCAGAGTACCACCCTTCGGTGGGGGGAGGGGGGGGGGTAGAATTTGCATATTACTTGCTGAAAAAATAGTCTGTATATTGCAAGAAGAGTCTTTTGATATTTGTGTGGTGTGTGTTTAGAGAGTTCTCACAGGTCTGAAAGGTCTACAGGTCTAAAGGGTCTGAGGTGTCTAAAGGATGTAAAGGTCCAAAGGGTTTAAGAGGTCAAAGGGTCTATTGGGGTCTATAAGGGTCTCAAGGGTTCTAAGGGTCTAAAGGATATGTTCCAATCGTAGATACGGTCTAAAGGGGTTTAAGTTAATTGAGGGTCTTCGGGTTTATGGGGTCTATGAAGTCTAACAGATGTAAGGGGTCTGAAGTGTAAGAGTTCTGAAGGGGCTAAATGGTCCAAATGGTCTTAAAAGGTCTACAACCTACAGGTCTAAAGGGTCTAAGAGGTTAAAGGGATCAAAAGAATGCAAGAGGGGTCTATAAGGGCATTAAAGGATCTGAAGTCTAAACTCTAAGGGTACTTTCCAATAATACTTAGTGTCAAAGGGGTCTAAGAGGTCAAACAGTTTTAAAGGGTCTGAATAGGGTCTCAAGCGGTGTGAAGGCCAAGAAGAGTCAAAGGGGTCTAAAGGGTCTAAAATCGTACAGATTATGAGTACAGCATGTATAACTGAACATTTCATTGGTTGTAGTGTCCTTTTCAATCTGACGACGGTGGCCAATTTTTGCCAACACATCACTCAGCATGTCTCGAAATGGCTCGGTCTGTTTGCTGAGCGCTGCAGCGCTTGCAAAGCCGTTGATACGGAACGGCTGGCTCGTCAAGCCGATTGCTAACGGAACACACCGCAGTTCTGAAAATTACAAACGTTCATCCCGACAAGCCACGTCGCACGTGTTGCTTTTTATGCACTTTCAATAATCATCGGCATAATTTATTGCGACATCATCATTTATAAACCTGAAAGCAGCGTGTACTTCGCGTGCAATGCGGCTCGTGCGATGAATGTGCGATTAATTTAAACGAATGAAGCAATTAATGTAATTAACATCGAAAATGCAATTAAACCACCCTAACTTAGCAATCCTTCTCACGGCTGGACTTTGTCACCTATTGTGCATAATTCGTATATTATGCCTTGTGCTTGTCCATTGTTTATGATTCATGAACGCATGGAATGCGCAATGGGTATCGAACACCGAGGTTGGAGACCGAATGGTCCCAAAGACCCAAACCGCTCCCCACTGAAGACGAGGCACTCATTGCGATTTGATTGCGGTCATGATGCCTTTTGTGTATTTGTCATGCTCAGAAATATGGCTCCTGATAACTATTTTCGGTTTATGTTCATCACGGGACAATCGCAGCCATCTTTCATTGCCTTTTTGGCATGAATTACGGATAAACGATGCTAATTCATCTGCGATGTATAATAACGTGCCGGAAATTTGGACTGTCATGAGATGAGACATGAGGATAGATAGACAAGGTAGCGAAGTAGAGGGGAGGGGGGGGGATGCACGAGTCAGGTACAGCCGACTTGATTGGAGAACAGTTTGTCGAACTGATATGCAATAACGATGTTGGTAATATTCTCTTGATATGGTGATGACTGAACAGATTCCCAATTGGAACTCGACGTCGACCGGAAGATATCATGAAAACAGCCACTCGATTTTACCTCCACTCACCCTGTCCTGATCAGTGTTAACCTCTAATAATATATATATATATATATATATTATATATATATATATAATATATATATAGTTTCAAAAAGAGTGATGCAACTTCAAATATTTATTGACAAAGAAACAAATCTCAGGAACATGAACCAAACATTTCTTGAAAGCTAATGACATGGTATTTTCTATCACTGATTGCTATTACATTAAGTCATGTTAGAGTTAGTGAGAGCCGAAGGTCTGAAATTGGCATGTACGCAAAATCCTTGTAATTGACGTTCTCGATGTGTGCCCCTCCGTGGTTCAGACAGGCATTGATCCTGACTCCAAAAGTTCTGTCCAACTTTCCTGTAGGTCTCAGGTGGCACTACCTGGAGGTAGTCTGACACCTCCTGCTTCAGATCATCGAGTGTGGCAGGGTGGTTGGCATAGACAGAGCCCTTGGCAACCCCCCAGAACCAGTAGTCCAGAGGGTTCAAGTCTGGGCTAAGGGATGCCCAATCATGAGTGGTACCCAGGGCAACAAGGCAGTTTCTGAAGAGCTGCCACAGGAAAGGGATGGTGTCAACAGCTGGATGTGGCGGTGCACCATCCTGCATAAACCAGGTCGTGCTGAGCTGATTTGGGTGACCTTTTGGGCTAGGGCTAGATCATTATGGAAATTCTGCAGCATGGCCATGTAGCACTCACAATTGATACTCACCATCCTTCTGTTGTTATTCACAAACCAGTAAAGCCCTAGCGTTCCCCATCTGGCATTGAAGGCGCAGAATCATGTGACCTTAGGTCCTTTCAAGTACCTCTCAGTGATCTCCTCAGGTGGTTCTGCCCCAGAAGATGTTGTGGGTGTTGATGGCACTGTTCAGTGGAAATGAGCTTCATCACTGAACCAGATCAGGTTGATCCAGTTTGGTTGGTTGATCAGGTTGAGCCTGCCACTGTTGTCCTTGCTCTGGTTGTGGACTGTGCCGTTGTGCTCAAAATGTTTCACAATACGTTGAATGGCACAATTTGTGGGTTCACATGTTCTGAGGTCGGGTTCCCAGCAGAACCTCAGGCGGGTGTCTACATATGATTTAGTCTCATACCACAGAGCCACCGCTTTTGTCTTCTGCTTCACTGCAATGGCATAGTTGAACAACGGAGCGAGAAATCCATGGAACAAATGCCAAGATAACACCACCAAACCATGAAAAGGAAAACGATACAGGTCAAAAAAAACAACAAAGAAATGGCAGAAAGTCAAAGTTGTACCAATCTTTTTGAAACAGTGTGTGTGTGTGTGTGTGTGTGTGTGTGTGTGTGTGTGTGTGTGTGTGTGTGTGTGTGTGTATATGTTGGAAAATTACAGGTCCAGATCAGGAACCAAACCAAGCCTCTGGCAAACCATACCAGTGCTCTGCCATATAAGCTATCTGGGCAACACACCAGCTGAGCACCGCAATTCTTCCACATCTACAGGTGCTGCTCTCTTTCCCCGGCTGCTTCCGGGGCACTCGCTGCCAAAGATAAGAGCAGTGAGGGCCTGCTCATGAGAAGGTCTTCTGCCTGTGGGGGCACACATCCATATCCGCTATCAATCACTACAGGGGCATAGTAATATCATTAGACATGAACAGGATAGAACCAACATCATAAATATATGTGGAAAAATTACAGGCCCAGACCAGGAATCAAATCCAAGTCCTCTGGCAAACCGAACCAGTGCTCTGTCATCTGAGTTATCTTTTATGTTTCTTTTTTACGATGCCTTGTTTTTGTCATGATGCCTTTTGTATTTGACAGTCGCTGGGCTGAGCCCTCTGGATTGGAGGTGATGCTTTGGTGCATGACTATGCCCAATGGAGATCAGGAGAGTGCTCGCCACACTCCACATGTTTCGATATATATACATATATACGAGGTGTGTTCAAAAAGTATCCAACCTTAATTTTTCGTGCATAAACAAATGAAGCTAGGGAGGCGTGGTTTGGTGCACGTATGTAGGCAATCCTAATCCGTATGCGTGAATATTTTCCCGCCCGCAGAAGCTGTCAGTCGCCGACAGACCACCGATGAGTGAGAAAGTGTAAGTGGGCGCCGTCGGATTTTTGTTTTTGACAAAATGACGGATCAGTGTGGTCTCAACGCCAGTGATCACTGTGTTGAAGAAGTTGGGATCGCTGTTCACAGTCTCCAGCATGTCCTGTGCGATCTCCAAACGGAGTTGCTTCTGCTCGATCGTTAGCAGCTTTGGCACAACTTCGCTGAGATTTCTC
>CM068963.1:97861525-97881719 GCA_035128595.1 Eptatretus atami
TTCTCAGCTTCACGCTGTGGAACCAAAGCATTAGGATTCAATTGGTATCTCCCGATGAGGCTGAGTCTTTGGCTCTCGCTCTCTCTCACCGCAGGCAAGTTGTCGTCTTTTAGTCTTCTATCATCTCCTCTCCTCTCGACCCCCTGCTCTGTCTGTGATATGTCCCCCCCCCATATTCTGCAGGTGCTCAAGATCTGCCAGCAACCCTTCTGGTAAAACTACCAAATCAAGAATCACCAAAATCAATTTTGGAAGAAAACTTGTTGGAAGGATGGTGTGTGACAAGGAAGAATTGATTCGATTTTGTGAATCCGGATCCAATCATCTTTAAAGTGATTATTCACCATGAATGAGAGGGCTAAAACAATATATAACATGATATCTCAAAAAATTAGGAGGATTCGCGACGAACCTTGTGACAGGGTTGTGTGTGACAAGGAAGAATTTGTTCGATTTTGTGAAGATACAAATCCGGATACAGATACGAGAATTATTTTTTATTTCAAACTGATTCTTCACCATTGAGAGATGGGCCAAAAATTGTAGCATGATATCTCAATAAGTTGTGGACAAGTTATGACAAAAATTAGATGATAAATTGGTAGGTGTCTTTACCGTTCTCCTCCGGTCTCGCCCCCCCCCCTGCTCTGTCTGCGTATATGTCCCCCCCCCCCCCATATTTCCGCAGGCGCTCAAGGTCGTGCCAGCAACTCCCTTCTGTAAAACTACCAAAATGAAGAATCACTTGCCCACCTTCACTCTTTCATTCCTTTTTTTCCTGCTTTGGAACAAACTCCCACAATCTCTTCCATCCCACTCTTCCCTCCAGGTCTTAAAAATTGCTGTTCACCACCATGTCTTATCCCCCCCTTCCAAAATCCACAATCATCTCACCCGTTAATCCACCTCAAACCACCACTTTATTCCCTGCTTATTTCTTGAAATTCCCTGTCACTGTCATCCTTGTATACCCGTGTTCCCCGCCCCATCCCTCTCCCTTGCACAGATCTCCTAATGTCTCTGTTCCCCACTGTTTTGTCGTTCTCTCTCCCACTCCTCTTCTCTCCTGCTCTCCTTGTTGTACATTCTCTGTGTCAGCTCTTATATGAGCCTCGACATTGTTTCCAAAAATAAAAGGGTGCTCCATTTGAAACTATTTGTTTGATTATGTAGCTTTTTGATGCCTACGGTCCAAAATAAAATTTGTATTGATGTCAAAGCCAGTGACCACTTGGAAATTAATAGTAGGATTCCAAGATGAGGACATAACATTTTCCAAACTTATGTTAATCATTTTCAACTGCTTGTGAAATTTGCATTTACTGTAATTATGAAGATATCTCACTGTCTTGATAAATGGGTTTCAATTTTCCAAGATATTGATAAATTTCCCCAGCAGTGGTATAACACTGGGCCTGATGGTGCAGACACCGAGAAGATCAGGGTGGAGTAATGCTGCAGACCAGGAGGCAGACATTTGGAATTTGGCTGAAAAATCAGCATCCAGTGGCCTACTCTTTTTGAAGGCTTTATCCCATGAGTGGCCAACTCGTGGGATCATTATTACCCACTGTCGAATGTGAGCAGACAGCAAACGATTCAATGTGACTTTTCAAGGACGGCACACTCAATGATCCAACACCTTTCGTGGGAAGGACCAGGAAGTATGGAAATTGAAATGTTGGTGAAGACACGTTCCAACTTTACAGGCTCAAATATAAGCTAGAAGTTTTTATCTTCTGTTCACCTCCAAATTGCGACTCTGCTCCCAAGACACCATTTAAATTGCTGTCTGGAGTCGTTGGGAAGTTCCGAGGTAGATATCACAAAGGAAAATACACTACATGGTCAAACCTGCTTGTATCAACATCTCATCTCAAAACCATGTGGTTGACATGGCAGTTTTCCCCCTTGCTGCAATAACAGTCTTCCACTCTTTTAGGAGGTTTCCACTCGATGTTGGGGGATTTGCTTCCATTCAGCCACAAGAGCATTAGTGAGATCGGGCACTGATGTTGGGCGATTAGGTCTGGCTCATAGTTGGCGTTCCATTTCATCCAAAAGGTGTTCGATGGGGTTGAGGTCAGGGCTCTGTGCAGGCCAGTCAAGTTCTTCCACACCAATCTCGACAAACCATTTCTGTATGGACCTTGCTTCGTGCACAGGGGCACTGTCATGCTGAACCAGGAATGGGCCTTCCCCAAAAGTGTTGCCACGAAGTTGGAAGCACAGAATTGTATAGAATGTCATTGTATGCTGTAGCATTAAGATTTCCCTTCACTGGAACTAAGGGGCTGAGACCGAACCATGAAACACAGCCCCAGACCATTAGTCATCCTCCACCAAACTTTACAGTTGGCACTATACATTCGGGCAGGTAGCGTTCTCCTGGCATCTTGCAAACCCAGATTAGTCCGTTGGACTGCCAGATGGTGAAGCGTGATTCATCACTCCAGAGAACGCGTTTCCACTGCTCCAGAGTGCAATGTCGGTGAGCTTTACACCACTCCAGCCAACGCTTGGCGTTGCGCATGGTGATCTCAGGCTTGTATGCAGCTGCTCGGCCGTGGGAACCCATTTCATGAAGCTCTCGACGAACAGTGCTTGTGCGGACGTTGCTTCCAGATTCCGTTTGGAACTTGGTTGTGAGTGTTGCAACTGATGACAGACGATTTTTTGACGCTACGTGCTTCAGCACTCGGTGGTCCCATTCTGTGAGCTTGTGTGGCCTACAATTTCGTGGCTGAGCTGTTGTTGCTCCTAGACATTTCCACTTCACAATAACAGCACTTGCAGTTGACCGGGGTAGCGCTAGCAGGGCAGAAATTTGATGAACACTGGTTGGAAAGGTGGCATCCTATGACGGTGCCACCTTGGGTAATATTGAAAAGGTCATTGATTTTCATTCTATTGCCCATGTTTGTCTCTGGTGATTCCATGGCTATGTGCTTGATTTTGTACACCTGTCAGCGATGAGTGTGGCTGAAATAAATGAATCCACGAATTAGAAGGAGTGTCCACATACTTTTGGCTATGTCATGTAGCTACCTCCACCACCAAAGGTCCTTCTCCAGCTTGGAAACCATTTGTATATTTTGGCTGTTCTGAACGCAGTGTGTGTAATTACCTCCACCACCGAAGGTGGTTGGAGGCTATAGTAGAATATCTCAAAAACTTGTGGAGGGATCAGACAAAACTTGGTGGATAGGTTGGTTGTGTGACAAGGAGGAAAATATTAAATTTTGGTGAAGATCCGGATCCGGTTACAAGAATTTTTAAACAGATTCTTCACCATTGAGAGAGAGGAGCAAAAACGATATATAACATGATATTTCAAAAAGTTATGGACGGATTCAGCCAAAATTTGGTGGACAGGCTGGATGTGTGACAATGAAGAATTGATTCAATTTCAGTGAAGATCCGAATCCGGATCCGATAATTTTTAAGTGATTCTTCACCACTGAGTGATAGCACAAAAAAAGATATATATATATATATATATATATATATATATATATATATATATATATATATATATATATATATATATATAACACGATATCTCAAAAAGGTATGAACGGATTCGGACAAAACTTGTTGGAGAGGTTGGGTGTGTCACAAAAACGAATTGCTTCGATTTTGGAGAAGATCCGAATCAGGATACGAGAATTTTTAAAATTTTGTGAGTGATTCTCCACCATTCAGAGATGTGGCCAAAATCGATATATATGTATATATATATATATGTATGTATATATATACTGTATATATATATACAGTAAACTAGGCGTAAGTCGGCAGCGTGTAACTCGTCAACTCTTCGCCTATGTGGCAGCGTCAAAAAGTCCCGAATTTATCTAATGTTAATCCATTTGAATAACAGTCTGTAAGTCGTCACCTCTAAGTCGTCACTTCGTCTAAGTCGTCAGATGTTGTCCGTTCCCGCGTAATGGAAACTCAAGTAAATTACCCACGCCTAACTGCGTCACACGGAACAATTCTACCTCGTGAGAAGCCAGATTTCATGGAATCTTGAATGCGCGCTCATTGGTTTACACCGCCAGTGATAGGCATTTATAACTGCGCTGCGTTCAGCTCATCAGCGTGCCGTCCCACATGCATACTGAAGAGGTAGACAGGCTGCGCAATGCAATCTCCTGAAGAAGAGTACAGGATCATCGAGCTTAGTGTTGAAGTCCGATCATGGTTTTATATTGCTTGTTTTTGTACATCACCACACTCACTTTCACACTAGGTATTGAGTGGTAGCTATATCACGATGACATCTGTGTTCATGTAATTGTCGATGGTATATGAGTTCATTTTCATTTATGAAACTCATTCTACATATCATTCCAATGACATGAATTTTAACAGCCATTCATTCCACATTTGTCGATGGTCATATACCATCACCATGCGTATATGAGTTGTCTTACAGTTTTCATTATCTTTACTTTTGATAAAGTGATTCATGAATTCCATCTTTGTTTGATCACTTTCCAACTCACAAATGAACCCCACCTATGCCCCAGGATTGCGTTTCCCTCTTTGGTACAATAAGCGCTTAGAAGCTTTGTTTGCGCCCTCTCACACGTACGTGTCCAGGCCACGCGCGACTTCATCCTTCACCCCACAGTCATCCATGAATGTTCGCATACACGTAAGTCGTCACACATCTTAAGTCGTCACTTTTTTCTCGGTTCCGATGGTGACGACTCGCCTAGCTCTACTGTATGTATATATATAATATATAATATATATATATATATATATATGATATATATATTATATATATTTACAGCGGTAAAACGCTCGGACCGCCCGAACTTAAATCTAATCAAGATAAGATTTGTGCATCACCGGAGGTGCATTCCCCGTTCAGAAAGCCACGTGACCTCAAGTAAATGGCACATTAGACGGGTGACACTAGAACTCGTGGTGAACTGATTGACGTTCGTGGTTGTAAAGCAACCACCGTACCACAAAGCTAATTGTGAGCGGTGGCCCCAGGTCTGGCTCTTCCAGGAGAAACGAGGATTAAAACCCCCTCACAATACACTCGCGTACCGTGGACCGAACTATATATATATATATATATATATATAATATATATAATAATATATATATATATGTATATGCATAATCTTCTTCTTCTTTCGGCTAGCTCCCGTTAGGGTCGCCACAGCGGATCAACGTCTTGTTGTCCGCATAATGATTTGGCATAGGTTTTTACGCCGGATGCCCTTCCTAACGCAACCCTGGTCGCCTCTTACGACACACAGGGATATGGTACACCTATTCTAACCGGGCATACACCGCGGCCCAGTACAACTGTACTCATTTCGCCGACCTCGGAGAGATGGCAGGCTGAGTCAACCCCCTGGATGTTTTCGACTTGGTTTATAGTATATACTATATTATATATATATATATGTATATATACATATATATGTATATGCATATATATACATATATAAATATATTTGTATATATTGCAAGATATTTCAAAAAGTTGTGTATGAGTTGTGACAAAACTAGGTGGATGAGTTGGTTAGGTGACAAAAACAAGCCGATTTGAGTTTGGTTCAGGTCTGTATCCAGATCTGGTCTATCAGTGGGATACAAAACATAAACTGTTCTGCGTGGCAGAGGTATGCACTCTAGTTACCATTGTTACAGTGGAGGTTTATCATATAGTAGAGGTATAGGTATAACAGCCTTGTTTCAGACCATGATATGGAACACTGGTCCATTGTGGGAAGAGAATACTGGGACTCGGATTCAGAGCTGTACTTTGCATAGCTGACTCAAGGTTGTACACAGTCTCATTCATCTATTCCGATTCATTGCATCTCCAAACCTAACATCATCATTCTCATGCTCAAACACATATTATGTATCAGTGATTTTTCCAGAGTACCTCCACACAATGGTCTACTCTTTGCGAAAGACCACTTCAGATATTTAACATCCACAAGCCAATGCTGGCAGGTGGGAGGGACACCTGGTTTTACATACCATCTGATGGATTGCTTGCTCATTGATGAAATGCTCTGCCTGTAAAGCACCAGTTAAGACAGTTTGTAGTCGTGTCGAGAATCGAACCCAGACTAGAGAGATCAAAAATGAGAATGTTAATTCCCTCTGAAGTCTTCTGTAAGTCTCATAGTTGGCATTTTGAGATGAAACAAAATTTGTCCTCCGATGTTTTGCAAGCTTACAATATATGTGAACAATGTTTTCATAGGATTGTTATCTGGAAAACATTCTGGTGACTCCTTCTGTCACTTTGCCTCTATGAGATCTGTCAAAGTTGTCAACTAAAAGCTAATTTGTCTTATGGTAACTGTGAATGGTCTTACAAAGGCACATTATATTTTTCTGCTACCTCTAGACATTCAGTGCATCATTGTTGATCAGGTACAGTCCCATACATCTATTTGGGTTCATTGCATCTCAAAACTTAACACATCCTGGCTATGAATGCTCCTGCTCAAACACACATGCATCAGCAAACCTTTTACCGCACTTTTAGCAACCTCTGGCATGCCTATCATTAAAAAATGAAATTTAAACCGGACTTACCTGTGAACAGAACATTGGACCGAGCAGCTCTCAAACAGATGAGATGAATTATATGAGCAGTTATTTGAATTGGTTGTGCATCCAGAGATCGAGTTGCGGCCCATTGATGGACCAATCTTGGCTGCTTGTGAAACCTGGAAACAAATCCATGGCCAATAAATCACACTTTGGCTCTCTCCGAAGATGGCAGCTATCCTTCTCTATAAAAATCCACTTTGGAACAACCAAACTTCTTGAGACACTTAAATGGCATATTGGGGACATCACAATCAACTCTTGCCAATTCAAATACGTCTCAATTCAAATTTGATAATTCTAATAGAGGATGACCTAGATTACTCTCCCCCAATTGTAAGACCACCTATATATATATATATATATATATATAGTTACGGCTGTGGAAATTCGCAGAACACCATATAGGTCCTTAGCTATGCGGTAAGTGAGTGTTCAGATAGGTTTCCCCACCGTTGTTTAGAGGGAATTCTTTTGTTCACCGGGCTGCGACCCTTTGAGATAGTGTTTTTCTTTACTACGTTATTTTGAACCTACACGCAAACAACAACCGCCACAAAGTACGCCACAACGCCAAGCACGCAACAAACCTACACGCAAACAACAACCGCCACCAAGTACGCCGCAACGCCAAGCACGCAACAAACCTACACGCAAACAACAACCGCCACCAAGTACGTCACAACGCCAACCATACTACAATTTCCCTCACAACAACACCCCATCTTCACCACTACCCCCCGCTTCCGAACGTCATCCTCCACGGTCGAGAACGCGGCAGGATTGGCAGAACAAATGCTCTCGCGGAGCCTGTGGGGTTTTTCCTGCCTATTTTCCCCGCGCTTGGTGTGAAGGGAAGGGGGCAGGGCAGCTCGCTTCCGATTGGTGATGCACGGCGTGAGGCGGTCGGAGTGAGGGCACGCCCTTTTCGAGAAGCTTCTCGAAGGGAGGTGGAGCTAGAAGCGGGGTGGGGCAAAGGGCGGAGCCCCGACCGATAAAGGGCGGACGCACGCGAGGCTCGCTCGCTCTCGCCCCTCGCTCTCATTCTTGGTCTCGTGGCGCTGGTCACCCCTTGGGGCTTCGCTCTGCCTCTCGCTTGGTTCATGCTCTCGGTGCGGACTTTTCTTCCCCTCGCTCGTTCCTGCGCTCGTGGTCCGGCGAGCGGCTGTTGGTGGAGACGCGGATGGAAGGCGCAGCAGAGCCGGCTGTGTGGTGGACCTGCGCGTCCGGACGAGGAGTGCGGAGAGGGTTCGCCGGCGCGTGGGAGGCCGGAACCAGGCACGACCACGCTGACGGTCGTGGGAGAGGGACTCGACGACCACTAACGGGGGGGGGGGGGGGGCAGGTAACCTGCTACGGTCTCGTGGCCCACGGCATAAAGGTCTACGAACCCCGTCTACCCCCTTCCTATGAGGGGTCTTTACTTTTGTTTTGTATGACTGCTGTGGCGCCGTGTCCCTGTAAGTAGAACCTGCTAAGTAACTGTGCTGTAAATACACCCTTGCTTATAGTCGGTTATTGCTTTTGTTTTCTATTTCTTGCCTGTACATTGCATTCTGCCTTGCTTGTGTTGTGTGTGTAATACGTGCTTAGTGAATAAATGTCCTTGTGTGCAATGTATCCCGTTCGTCGTGTCCTATTTCCCTTTTAAAAAGCCATCTTGCGTCTGGAATGAGTAGTGGGTTTTGAACGCCCGGTAAAGAGAATCGGATCCGTCGAGGTCGGCGATAACACCCTCGGTTATCGCTTTAGAACGAACGGACCGCTTAAGCGGTCCGTGTCCAAGCCGACCTGCGGCGCGGTGCAGCCCCTCGGTAGGTTACCCGCGTGGGTATTTAGGTATATCGACATTCGGCGATTCACCTATTTTCGCGCGGGTAGAATGCGGACTGGGCTGTGTGAGGTTAAACCCCACCTGTGACTGGTTCCTGGCGATAGTTCCAGGAGGGTCACGACTGAATTGTCTGTCGGTGGGCGACGCGGCTGCCATTGAGGAACGCGGCCGATCGCACGCCGGGGGGCGCGAATTCGTAACAATATATATATATATATATATTTATATCGCTTGTACTGTATAGCAAAGAGCAATTGACACCCACATATATTCGCTTCTACTACTTTTATGCATGTTTGAATTGGCTAATCTTGACTGGGAGCTTACAATAATCAATGGCACCAAAAGGAATTCGACCCCAAAATTGAACAAATGCATAAAAAAAGGATATTCTATTAAATTTTGTGTTTGTATGAGATAAACCTCCTCCTGCTTGTATGTCCACCATGAGTTAGTGAAAGCCCCAAGTTGACTTTTGCTAATTCAAATACACATTGAAGTAACTTGAAGTGAATAGATATGGGTTTTAATTGTGCCATATGCTCTGCAGGAGAAGTGATAGATTAACCCTTAAAATGAAGAAATTAATAAAGAAACAAATAATTCTCCCGAATTCTAGTTTTCAAACATTTAATGATTTTAATAGTCTTCAAAATGCATCTATCGACGATATATTGTTGTGGGGCCGAGTTTCGGTGGTGAGCATGACCGCTAGGTGGAGCAGTAGAGTTGGCTCCACCGAACACCCGGAATCTAGATCGTGCTTCTCAGAGAACTCCGAGAGCCACGGGTCCCTTACAGGACCGTGGTCGCCAATACTTCGACGGCGTGAGGTAGGGTCCACTTGTCTAACTCCAATTTACCTAAGTACTCACGCCTTCCAACTACTGGGGAAACCACACCCTCGGCCGACTCACCGCGACTCGGATCCGGCGTAACTGAGCGGAGTTACCAGAGCCGCGCCAGACCGAATGCACAATTGTCCACGTCCCAATTTCTCGGCACGCACCGTGCTAAGCCAATGAAAGAAACACAAAAACGAGCTGAAACATTCAACAAAATGGGTATTTATTTACAATAGGCAGGGAGGGGAACACAGAAGAGCAGAGTTAAACCGACTATCGAGAAGCAATGCAAATAATGTACAAGGCACTTAAAACAATTGCTACTTATAGACTGGGCCCACAGACAGACACGCACACACCCAAAATAAATGATGGCCGCGGCCTTTATTCGGCCCTTTAAACTATTGGTTCTAGAAACCATGATTCCCGTCGCCTGTGTTGGTGTCCTGTTATAAATTTGGGCCTAGCCCTCAAATTTTCACTTTTGCCCTTGCACAATTTCATGGCTGGGCAGCGTGGCTCATATGGCAGGGATTCCCCCTCTGCCGAATCTCAAACTACGGCACCCCCGGGCCTGAGGCTGTCTCGAGCTTACCTGCTTCCCTATGAACGCGGGGGGGTTGTCCTTCGGGCATTGCCCCTCCGATGCCCACGTGGCATTTTTGGCGATACGGGTCCGTTTCCGACGGGTGCCCGTGCCACTACACTATCCCGGTCCCTGGACCTTGGCCTACTCTGGCCGACTGTCTGGTTCCCGGGGTACACTCTACTCGATACTCACTTTACGCACGCCCAGCCCGGTCATGACTCCTGCACCTCCAAATGGGTTTCGTGCCTTCATACCCACAACACGAACGACCTCTTTGGTAAATTTGACTAACCCAGTAACTAACATTACACTGACCCTGGGGTCCTTGGTGGATTCACTCCTCCCCCCACTCATTCATTCGCACCATGCATTCCACATTCACTCCATACACACACTTGGGCGCGCTGTCCCACATTCACTCATTACACACTTTTCATTTTTCAATTCACCCCACACTCTACCTATGTTCCCCTAACTATCTTGTGCTCCCTCGTCATCCCTTAAACGAGTGCACGTTCCATTTAATATATGTAGCTAAGCTACGTCCCCACTACACATTCCATGTCCGTCCATGTCTCCCAAAAATCCATTTCTAAATCTAAATCTACTTTCCCTCTAACTAGTCCACGGGCCCCCTATCTCTCTCTCTCTCTCTCTCTCTCTCTCTCTCTCTCTCCTTCTCCTCCTCTCTTCCTCTCCCTCATCTTCTTCTCTCTTCCCACCCATATCCCCCTACTCTCTCCCCACCCTATCTCCCCGCCCTCTCTTTCTCTTATTTTCTTTTTTTTCTCTCCCCACCGCCACTATCCCTCTGTCTACGTCTCTCTCTCTCCTCTCCCCATCTCTCTTTTTCCCTACCTCTCTCTCTCTCTACCTCTGCCCCAATGCCCCTACCTCTCTCCGTCTTCTCTTTCTTCCCTCCCTTTTCCCTTTCCTCTCCTCTCTTTCTCTCTCTCCTCTCTCTCTCTCTCCTCTCCTCTCTCCTCTCTCCATCTCTATTCCAACTCCTATCCCTACCCTCTCTCTTCTCCCACCCATATCTCTCTCTCTCTCTCTCGCTCTCTTCCTCTTCTCTCTCTCCTCTCTCTCTTCTCTCTCTCTGCTCTCCACCCCCTATCCCCCCCTCTCTCTCTCCACCCCTATCCCCCCCCCCCTCCTCTCTCCCACCCCTATCCCCCCCTCTCTCTCTCCCACCCCTTAATTTCCCACCCCTCTCTCTTCTCCCACCCCTATCCCCCCTCTCTCGCTCACCACCCCTATCCCCCCTCTCTCTCTCCCACCCTATTCCCCTCTCTCTCTCTCCCCCCCTATCCTCTCTTCTCTCCCTCCCTATCCCCTCTCTCTCTCTCCCACCCCCATCTCTCTCCTCTCTCTCTCTCTCTCGTCTCTCTCTCTCTCTCCTCTCTCTTCTCTCTCTCTCTCTCTCTCCTCTCTCTCTCTCTCCCAACCTATCCCCCCTCTCTCCTCTCCCACCCCTATCCCCCCTCTTCTCCTCCCACCCCTATTCCCCCCTCTCTCTCTCGCCACCCCTATCCCCCTGCTCTCTCTCCCACCCCTATCCCCCCTCTCTCTCTTCCCCCCCTATCCCCCCCTCCTCTCCCACCCTAATCCCCCCCTCTCTCCTCCCACCCCTATCCCCCCTCTCTCTCTCCCACCCCTAATCCGTCTCTCTCTCCCTCCCCTATCCCTCTCTCTCTCCCCACCCCTATCTCTCTCTCTCTCTCTCTCTCTCTCTCTCTCTCTCTCTCTCTCTCCTCTCTCTCTCTCTCTCTCTCTCTCTCCCAACCTATCCCTCTTTCTCTCTTCTTCCCCCCCCCCCTCCCAAAATTTCCATTAGCAGCGAAGCGACGGGCTTATATTTGCTCGAAATAATAAAATAACAAATAATTTATTTTGCCGCCAATGCGCACGCGAGCTGGCCAATGGAGTTACTTGGTTTGGGAGGCACAATTCGACGGTTGCCACTGATGCAGGAGACTTCGAATGATCTTTCCCCCAGAATGCTGGTAACCCATTTTTCGAACCTCAGAAGGATGATGTAACCAATGAAAAACGCCACGGCAAATATTTTCAGGCAGCATGCTTGCAGCAGCGAATTTACAAACCTATTTCCTCAGAATACATTTGCCGATTGTCTACTATGACAATTGGTATTTCCTTCTTTCTCATGTCTTACTTGTGATGAGCTATGGGTTTTGCTATTTCAATGACATGTTCTTACGAACCAAAAATATCCATTCACACTGCATGTCTCAGGTCAGACTCCAAAGCTTTCTGTAACTGCCATATATTGTGAGCGTCTGTTCGGCTACCTATCCCATTTGTGATTAAGTTGTTCAAGCAATTAATGTTCTTGCAAGAAGCTTGGATTCCCATTTTGGTCGTTCACCACCTTTTATCAAAATAGATCATATAACTCACAGCCTACTAATATTGCTTAAGCAGCGTCTTTATAAAGCATCTTTAATATGTAAGTCAATCAATGGATCGATCGGCCTTGTATGCGTGAAAGATTGTGTTTCGCTGTTGTATCTCTGCCAGCCGATAGTGTGCTTCACAGTATCCATGTTAAGTGGAAGGAGGAAGTCGTAAAGGGCCTTGGCCCCTCCCGTCCCAACCGATGGCTTCTAGAATAATCCTGTTAATTTACAGCCGGCCACGACGATTGCCCAAAGATTAAAGCGAGCAGCGCCCCAATGATGAGGAGACAGGGGATTGCTGGGTAAAGACGGGTGGGGGTAGAAGGCTTGCTGCAAAGGAGAAATACGGTGGAGAACCTCAAGAACCCATTTGCAGGTCTTGCGGCACAAATCGGAAGCTCATCCAGCAAGTGCGGTGGTAGCGTTTGATGAAAGCTGCAGCAATGAAGCCAAAGCGATACTAGACCCGAAGGCCAACACTATTATGCATGTTGGCAAGTCCATTAAGGGCTGAATCGACCGGGGACTGATGTGGGATGGGTGTTTGGTCTGGGAGAGAAGATGAGGTGGACGTTTTTGGGAATTGGAGATTTTTGTCACCACAAGGGGAAATAAAGGGAGGGCTCTTCTGTGCCAAGGGTGCCTGACAGCACGGTTTTGCCGTGCCGTTTCTATGGTTTAAGACAAGCGGAATCACCATCAGTAACCCCCAGTAGTGACCCCAATTGACCCACCCCTCCTTCTATCCTCAATCGTTGGCTTTCAATTTTTACGCCGCTGAAAATGTTTGCTTTTGCCGGACAGACCAGACACAAGAGAAAGAAGGTTTTAAGAAGGGCACGCATGGCATTCTGAGTTCTCCAGAACTGCGGGGAATGAGAATCATTTTGTTAAAAATAAGCACTAAAACTAATAAAAGCTCAGCAAATTAACTTGCTGTCTAAACGACTCCAGGGCATCCACCTCATTCTTACTGTTGGAACAGAAGAGGACTTTACAATATTCCTTGTTCTATATTCGACCACGATGACGAAATTACAGCGATGACCTCCTACCTGAACTGTCGCTGAGAATGTTGGTGTTCTTCTTTAAATAATCGCTTCACCCGGTCAACCCCTGACACACCCTGAGGTTAAATGCTGCAAAGTTCTTTGCTGTAAATAAACAGACTTAAAATTCCGCTCCTGGCTCTGTGTGAGATCGTCCTTGCGATGTTAAATTTTTCGGAAATAAGTAATTTACGCTGCGGAACAAAGGCTTGCGTCGAGTGGGCCGGGAAAGGAGAGCGCAATAATATCAATCCAGATTTATGTTTGCGTTGCAAGGGAGGAACGCTGTGCGTCCTGAACTCAGCACAGACTCTCCCCAGGAGGCCAAAGCGCTATCGTCCGCCTGGCATGTTTGGACAAGCCAAGCGATTGCCTGGCAATATTGTGACATAGTGAGCACACCAAGCCGCCGACGCTTCCATATTAGAGCGCCGGCTCGAAGAAATGCTATCTCTCGCCAGCAGCCCCTCGGGGATGGCCGTCGAGTACGGGCTTATCAGGTTATGCTGGGGCCCTCTTTACAAGCAGTCGTTCACATAAGAACTGTGCTGCCATAGCGAGCGCCCTCATAAAGATTACTGGCACACTGCAGGGTGCCAAAATGAAGGTAATATGTTTGGTTCAATTACCGGATGGTGAGAGTTTAAAAAGGGGATCCTGTTTTAGATCCAGTGCGAGTATCACTTTGTTATTGACACGTTGCAATTTAAAAATGATTCTAAAAAATTCCCCTCCTGGAATGCAAAAAAACCCCCAAAAAAACAACACCAAAGGTAATGGAATCAATTAATAAAAAAGCACAATTTTGTACGCATATTTGTCGGCATCGTCGATTTCGAGGGTTTTGTTCTGATGCATGTTTGCGCTTCCGTGATTTAATTATCCCGTGATTAGACAGGGGCTCTCGCTTGAAGATAATGTAACAATTTTTTTGATATTGATGTCGCATTGAGGCAAGCGCTAAGACTAAATTTACTGTTCGCTGCCAAACGTTTCATGGCTTCTTCTTTCCACCAACACTAAACCAGTTGTCTGACAATCAACAGGGGTTTGAAAATGAACAATTCTGTGCGCAAAAGTATGCGAATGATGCGGGTCGAAAGCGTGTGAGCAGAAACACGATGCACTACTTCCCTGTATTTTGCCGACGTTGTGCTGCAATTATCCCAATGTGGTTGCAATCCCTGCGCGTTTGGTAAACAAAAACTGCAGTTGAATGCTTACCTGCCCTTAACGACCCCTTTTAAGCGGGTTCTTGCAAGTTCCATCCATACATGATGCAGAAAACATGCAACATTCAGAGGAGCTTTTGTTTTCCCTGCCACTAGATGCCGTGGTGACTTGCACCCAGGTTGGCTTTAATCATCCCCTAGGCAATCTCTGTCATCTAGTGAAACATAAAATCTTAGAACTCTTTGGAAGTTTTCTTCTTTTAAACCATGCACGAGTGTTTTATCGCAGTTTTTGGGCGTAGAAGTAAGCAACAGGAGTTGGCGGTTAATTCATTGTCGGACTGACCCTGTGTTAGTCACACCTGCAGTGGCTGCAAATTTGAAATCCGGAATTTCCCCGTTGATGGTTGTTGTAGCTGAACTATTGCAGAGAAAAGCTGGAGCGAAAATGTCGCGTGATGAGTATCACCCACAGCAATTGACGAGTCGATGGACGTTTCCCACACTTGTCCCTGAAAATCAACACAAAATGAGCAAAGCCCTATATTCAATTGAGCAAAATTTCCGACATGAAGCCCCTTAAATAGAGATAGACGACTGACCGGCTAAGGATAGAGCAAGTGAAAAGCCCCTCACAGGGTGTCTCGTGGCCAGCCCCGGTAAATGATCGTGAGGAAAATATTTGCAGGCAAATACATCCTGTTTTTTTGGATGTCTACATTGGCAATTGTAAGAACAGAGATTTGTGGTGGAAGGGTGCATGGGAATTTACAGTGGAAAGGGTCATTAGAAGTGAATGTGAACACCTTGACTTTCACTCACTTCTCTTTCCTCCTCTTGCCAATTCTTGTCATGTAGTCTAGTTCTTGATGAGGATAATACAAACACGGCCTCAAGTCTGATCTCTTATTGTTAAAGATGCTTTTGAAAGACACCTTGGGTTCATGGAGTGCAGAGTTATAAGCTTGGTGTGAAGCAGCATGGAAGGTGCATGCTGAAGATACTTAGGCCTGAACTTCCCTTCTGATTCAGCCATCTTTTGCTAATTCGACTCTTGAAGATAACAAAACCATTCCTCCATATCTGCCTTCTATCACTTTCTGAAGACTATGTTGTGTTAAGCTATGGTTATGTCAACATATATGTCTATCAAAAATAGGTGGGCCAATTTGAGTAAACGTTTCCTCCAGATCTTTGTTTCCTCAATTTGCCTACGATGTGAAGCTTTTTGTTTCTTTGAAATCTTCTTGCAGGTGTAATTCTTCACAAGCATATCCTCATCTCCTAAAATTCTCGTTTTTTTATCCCCCATTATAGAACAGTTAATGTGTGGGTGGTGACACAACTTCTCAATTCAAAGAATTAAAGCAGTTACCATACTGATGTGACCGAAATGTTCACATAAAAGTATTTTTGACTCTATTTGATAGAAACAGATTTCTTCAAATCTGAACAAATCAACAGTTAAACAAAGATGACAAATGACGTTTTGTTCATTATTGGTTGCGAAATTGAATTTATATGTCGAGACACGTTTCAATATTCTGATGGCTCAACTAATCAATAAGTATTCGATGTGTTTCATTTCCGCTACCATTAGCAAAAACAATTAACTCAACAACTAGACGAGCGTATAAGACCATCGCTTTCGGCTGAACGGTTTAATCAAAGACAGGATGTTGCACTTTCCAAACATTATTGCATGTCCATATGTGAGTCTCAATGAGATGCAAAATGAAGTGAAAAACACATGAAACTAGAGCCACTCGGGTAGAGTGCGTACCTCCACAGGCTGATTAGTTTTACATTTGTATCCCAATGATAAGGCGCGGACCTGGATTAGTGGACTGAAACCAAAATCTAATCAGCCTTGTTCTTCACCTAACACACTTATCACCAACTTTCGATCGAATCCGTCCAATAACTTTTTTGAGATATCTTGCTAGTACCTGTTTTGAGCCCTAATCACTTCAAGGATGAGCCCTTTCAAAATAAAGTGCTGACACACACACACACCATCCATTTATCGTAAGAGTCTTAAAGGGTCTACAGGTCTTTTGGTCCTTTGGGTGCTTGGATCTTTGGCGCGACCTTTTTGGTGTTTGGGTTCCTCAGAATATTTTAGGCCTTTTGC
Organism: Eptatretus atami; assembly: GCA_035128595.1. Taxonomy (NCBI): domain Eukaryota; kingdom Metazoa; phylum Chordata; class Myxini; order Myxiniformes; family Myxinidae; genus Eptatretus; species Eptatretus atami. The sequence goes on from CM068963.1 coordinate 97,878,172, forward strand.
GGTCCTCGGGACATTTGGGTCATCTGGAATCTTTGGGTCTTTGGGTCTGGGTCCTCAGGCCTTTTGGGTCCTCAGGGTCTTTACGGGTCTTTGGGTCGAGGGGTATTTCTGGGATCATTGTGTCTGAAGGATCTGGGGGCCTTGAATGGTCTTCAAAATGGTTGAAGAGTCTCCAGCAGTCTTGAAGGGTCAAAAGGTACATTTTCAATAGTACATAATTAATTCATAGAAGAACGTAGATTAATGGCACAAAAAGCGATGAACACACACACACACACACACACACACACACACACACACACAACACACACACACACACACACACACCACAGTGTTACGGATCTGGCAGCATGAGCACTCAACATTCAGGTCCCCATAGCTGTTATTCGGTAAGTAAATGTGGATAGATAGCGCCTTTCCCTATGTCTAATGCGGAATGAGGTTGCGTGTGCTGCGAAGTTATTGTATACATAGGATTTTTACACTTATAACAAACAACAACAACCACCAGCCGGCCCGTCGCCTCGCTCACCGACGCCATAGCCGCACGTGTTTTCTGCTTGCGGACGTGGGTGGGACCCCGCACTCCAGAGCCGACTACGGCCCACGAGGGCAAGGGCGCACCCTTCGTCAATCAGGAGCTCATCCGCCTCAGATCGGGACTCCACCCAGAAGGGTGGGAGTCGCCCCGCCTTCCGTGGCGGGCCTGTCAATGAGGACGGCCAGCGGATCGGTGACGCAACCGTCAATCAGGAGGGAGTGGCCAGGAAAGAAAACCCCTCCCACCTCGGAGAGGGAAGAAGGTGATCGCGGGCCGTTCTGTCTGGCTTGGGTCGTGGCCTCGCCTTGGTGTCGTTGGATCCGATGGAAAGCTTTTCCGGGCCTGGAGCGCCGTCGCCTCGTCGTCTCCCACCTATTCGCTTTCGTGCTGGCTGGCATCCATCATTCTGTCCCTCGTCCCTGGTGCTTGTGCTGCGTTGAGGCGTGGCGTTCCAGAGTCCCGCCACCGGACAAGCTCGACTAGACCGCACGAGGCGGGCAGGTGCAAGTGTAGGCTCTTGCCCTTCAGCTCGCCTTTCCCTTGAGCTAAAGGGCCGAATTAAGACCGCGCGCCATCATATATTTTGGTGTGTGCGTCTGTGTCTGTGGCGCCCAGTCTACAAGTAGCAATTGTTAAGTGCCTTGTACATTATTTGGCATTTTCTTCTCGATAGTTCAGTTTAACTCTGCTCTTCTGTGTTCCCCTTCCCTACCAATTGTTAAATTAAATACCCATTTTGGTGAATGTTCAGCTCGTTTTTGGTGGTTCTTTCATTGCTTTAGCACGGTGCTTGTTGAGAAATTGGAAGTGGCAAATTGTGCATTCGGTCCGGCGCGGCTCTGTAAATCCCCTCGGTTTACGCCGAATGCCGAGCCGTTACCGCGACTCGGATTGGACAGAGTCGAGCGAAGGTGTGGTTTTCCCCGATAGTTGGACGGCGTGAGTACTAGGTAATTGGAGTTTAGACAAGTGAACCCTACCTCACGCCGTCAAAAGTATTGGCGACCACGGTCCTGTAGGGACCGTGCCTCTCGGAGTTCTCCGAGAAGCACGATCTCAGATTCCGGGTGTTCAGTAGAGCCGACTCTACTGCTCACCTTTTGGTCGTGCTCGGCCACCGAAACTCGGATGCAACAAACAATGGTGTCAGGACAGTGTTTCGACCCCTCCGCCTCCTAAGCAGAAATTCAACAGGACACGGCCCAGGGTTAAGGAGCAACCCCCCCCCCCCCCATTCCCCAAATTGCGAACGGTTTCAAATTATTCTCAACACGCAACATGGCGACCCAAGATGGGCTGAAAAGTAGGTGGGTTAAGAGGAAGTGTAGCGTTTAGAGGAATCCATGTCTAGTCATACCACCATGCAGCGTTGACTAATCCCCACAACTGGAACCCAGAGGTCGTAAATGGGCATGGTGGGAGTGGCGGTCTCAGAGAGCGCCCCCTCCGTTAACTTCCCTCCCCGATCCCGGCGGTTCCGCACACCATCATGGCGGATCGGCTGCCGGCAAGTCACTTGACATGGCCAGTCCTAGAGTGATAGAGGCATGATGAACGACGAATGCGCAAGGCACTGAAAGCGGGTGCAAAAATCAACTATGGATGTGAATCCGAGCGTTGAGCGGCAAATGGACCCGAGCGCGGAAAAGCCATGAAGGGGATTTGAGCGCAAAATGGATGAGGTCAGGGGTGAAATGCGTTGTGGGGTATGAATCTGCAGGCGGGCAAATAAAAGGAGTAATGGCGGCACCACGTGGCGGAACGACCGGACCGAGAAGTGCAAATTGTGTTCGGCCCACGATGGAGACGGGTAAGGTCGAGGGGCATGAGGCGACGACATGACAATAATAGGGAAACATGTAGGGTGAGACATGAGGGACGACGGAAGAACCAAAGAAGCTGACGGAGACGGAGAAATTAACAGAGACACAAAGGGAGATGCAGGATTATGAACTAAGACGGCACACACATGTGGAGATAGGAGGGGACAATGGGGTCGAGCTGGTGGAATATTTTCAGATCGGTTGAGCATCAGATAGCCTCCCTCAGGAAACAGGGGAGTGGATAAGCTCTCTCAAAGCAGATCCGCAACGAGGTGGGTCTGGCGGCCCGAATGAGGTTGAACGGACCGGCGTGAGTGATATGAACGGGTACACGCGGAGCTGGAGGTATGGAAAACCCCCGGGATTTCTTTGTGGCACGCCGAATCCCGATGTGATTGTCCCGGAGTGTTGTGGTGGAGTGAGTGCGAGCAGTACGGTGAAATGGCATGTGTGAGTGCGTGCGAGGAATGAAAACTCGACGGATCAGACGGGAAGACACGAGTAGCGAGCCTGGTAGGGCCGCACAAAGTTGTTTGGTGTGACTGCGCCGGCTCCGCCGGATTGCTGCGTGCGAGGGTCCGTTCCATGGTTTTACGAACAGCCCAAGCGGCGCACGTTTGCGCGATCGGAAGCCGGGCCACCGGAACGTCTCGTGTGTGGTACAAAACCGCCACGTGCATGGTTAAAAGGAAGGTTGTTATGAATTTGGAACACGCCGGGTTCCCATGTGGGCGCGTTTGTGGGCATCACGTGCTTTGCATTGCCCGCGTGTTCTGTTCGCAGGAACAGGGAGCGGGGTCCATGGGACGATACGCTCGGGCTGGCCTGCATGCAAGCCGTGCAGGTTCGGTGCGCGGGGGACTGTCACGGGACCTCGCGGTTGCGAGTTACGTTCAGCAGCGCACGTCGCTCGCATGGCGGATGCCCAAATGCTGAAGCGCTCGATGCGATTGCAGGCGTGATTGTCATGGCTGCACTATGGGCCAACGGAAGGGACAGCGCAGCAAGTCCCAACCGCCGCCTTGCGCGGTGAAAGAAAAAAAAAAAAAGCTTTTCCCCGAGTACATGCCCCGGCCAGGACTGTGGCAAGCATCCTTGTTTGGGCAAAGGAAGATTAGTTAGCGGGATGGGTTTAGATTAGATCGACCGGCTCGATGGGGGGCATGAGCTGTTCCTCCATGGGA
>CM068963.1:97889400-97894400 GCA_035128595.1 Eptatretus atami
GTGTGTGTGTGTGTGTGTGTGTGTGTGTGTGTGTGTGTGTCATGCTTTTTGTGCCATTAATTACGTTCATCTATGAATTAATTATGTACTATTGAAATGTACCTTTTGACCCTTCAGACTGCTGAGACATCTTCAACCTTTGAAGACCATTCAAGGCCCCCAAGATCCTTCAGACCACAATGATCCCGAAATACCCTCGACCCAAAAGACCCGTAAGACCCTGAGGACCCAAAAGGCCCTGAGGACCCAGACCCAAAAGACCCCAAAGATCCAGATGACCCAAATGTCCCTGAGGACCCAAAAGGCCTAAAATATTCTGAGGAACCAAAACACCAAAAAGTCCCCAAAGATCCAAAAGACCCAAAGGACCCAAAAGACCCTGTAGACCCTTTAAGACTCTACGATAAATGGATGAGGTGTGTGTGTGTGTCACACTTTATTTTGAAGGGCTCATCCTTGAGTGATAGGGCTCAAACAGGTATAGCAAGATATCTCAAAAAGTTATGGACGGATTCGATCGAAAGTTGGTGGATAAGTTTGTTAGGTGACAAGAACAAGCTGATTAGATTTTGGTTCAGTTCCAAATCCAGGTCCAGCTTATCATTGGGATACAAATGTAAACTAATCAGCCTGGTGGAGGTACGCACTCTACCGAGTGGCCTTCTAGTTTCATGTGTTTCACTTCATTTTGCATCCTCATTGAGACTCACATATGGACATGCAATATGTTTGGAAAGTGCAACATGCTGTCTTTTGATTAAATCCGTCAGCGAAGCGATGGGTCTTATACGCTCGTCTAGTTGTTGAGTTAATTGTTTTTGTAATGTAGCGGAGAAACACATCGAATACTTATTGATATTTGAGCCATCAGAATATTGAAACGTGTCTCGACATTAAATTCCAATTTCGCAACAATGAATGAACAAAACGTCATTTGTCATCTTTGTTTAACTGTTGATTTGTTCAGATTTGAAGATCTGTTTCTATCAAATAGAGTCAAATACTTTTATGTGAACATTTCGGTCACATCAGTATGGTACTGCTTTATTCTTTGAATTGAGAAGTTGTGTCACCACCACATTAACTGTTCTATAATGGGGGATAAAAAAAGAAGAATTTTAGGAGATGAGGATATGCTTGTGAAGAATTACACCTGCAAGAGATTTCAAAGAAACAAAAAGCTTCATCGTAGCAAATTGAGGAACAAAGATCTGGAGGAAACGTTACTCAAATTGGCCCTATTTTTTGGATAGACATATAATGTTTGACATAACCATAGCTTTAACACAACATAGTCTTCAGAAAGTGATAGAAGCAAGATATGGAGGAATGTTTGTTATTCATTCAAGAGTCGAATTACAAAAGATGGCTGAATCAGAAGGGAAGTTCAGGCTAAGTATCTTCAGCATGCACCTTCCATGCTGCTTTCACACCAGCTATAACTCTGCACTCCATGACCAGGTGTCTTTCAAAAGCATCTTTAACAATAAGAGATTCAGACTTGAGGCCGTGTTTGTACTTATCTCATCAGAACTAGACTACATGACAAGAAGTGGCAAGAGGAGAAAGGAGAAGTGAGTGAAAGGTCAAGAAGGTGTTCACATTCCTTTCTAATGACCCTTTCCACTGTAAATTCCCCATGCCACCCCCTCCACCACAAATCTCTTGTTCTTACATTGCCCAATGTAGACATCCAAAAAAACAGGATGTATTGCCCTGCAAATATTTCCTCACGATCATTACCGGGGCTGCACGAGACACCCTGTGAGGGTCTTTTCACTTGCTCTATCCTTAGCCGGTCAGTCGCTCTATCTCTATTTAGGCGGCTTCATGGTCGGAAATTTTGCTCATTTGATATCAGGGCTTTGCTCATTTTGTGTTGATTTTCAGGGACAGTGTGGGAAACGTCCATCGACTCGTCATTGGCTGTGGGGTGATACTCATCACGCGACATTTTCTCAGCCTTTCTCTGCAATAGTTCAGCTACACCATCGAACGGGGAAATTCGGATTTCAATTTGCAGCCACTGCAGGTGTGACTAACACAGGGTCAGTCCGACAATGAGTAACGCCAACTCCTGTTGCTTCTTCACCCCCAAAAACTGCGATAAACACCTCGTGCCATGGTTTAAAAGAAGAAAACTTCCAAAAGAGTTCTAGATTTATGTTCACCAAGATGCCAGAGCTTGCTAGGGGATGATAAAGCCAACCTGGGTGCAGTCACAACGGCATCTAGTGGCAGGGAAAACAAAAGCTCCCTCTGAATGTTGCATGTTTCTGCATCATGTATGGATGGAACTTGCAAGAACCCCTTAAAAGGGGTCGTTAAGGGCAGGTAAGCATTCAAACTGCAGTTTTGTTTTACGCAAACGGCAGGGATTGCAACCACATTGGGATAATTGCAGCACAACGTCGTGCAAAATACAGGGAAGTAGTGCATCGTGTTTTCTGCTCACACCTTTCTGACTCCATCATTCGCATACTTTTGCGCACTTGTTTCATTTTAACCCACTGTTTGATTGTCAGACAACTGGTTTATTGTTGGTGGAAACAAAAGAAGCATTGAAACGTTTGGCACGAAGTAAATTTAGTCTTAGCGCTGCCTCAATGCGACATCAATATCAAAAAATTTACATTATCTTCAAAGCGGAGAGCCCCTGTGCTAATCACGGGATATAAATCACGAAGCGCAAACACTGCATCAGACAAAACCCTCCGAAATCGACGATGCCGACACAATATCGTACAAAATTGGTGCTTTTTATTTAATTGATTCCATTTACTTTGGTGTTGTTTTTTTGGGGGTTTTTTTGCATTTCCCAGGAGGGGAATTTTAGAATCATTTTAAATTGCAAGCGTGTCAATAACAAAGTGATACTCCAAGCTGGATCCAAAACTAGGATCCCCTTTTTAACTCCTCACCATCCGGTAATGACCCAAACATATTATCTTCATTAGGCAGCCCTGCAGTGTGCCAGCAATCTTTATGAGGGCGCTCGCTATGCAGCACAATGTTCTAGTGACGACTCGCTTGTAAAGAGGGCCCAGCATAACCTGATAAGCGTACTCGAACGGCCATCCCCAGGGGGCTGCTGGCGAGAGATAGCATTCTTCGAGCCGGCGCTCTTAATCATGGAGCGTCGCGGCTTTGTGTGCTCACTATGTCACAAATTGCCGGCAATCCGCTTGGCTTGTCCAAACATGCCAGGCGGACGATAGCCGTTTGCCTCCTGGGGAGAGTCTGTGCTGAGTTCAGGACGCACGCGTTCCTCCTTGCAACGCAAACATAAATCTGGATTGATATTATTGCGCTCTCCTTTCCCGGCCCACTCGAGCAAGCCTTTGTTCGCAAGCGGTATTACTTATTTCGCAAAATTTAAACCTCGCAAGGACGATCTCCACAGAGCCAGGAGCAGGGAATTTTAAGTCTGTTATTTACAGCAAAGACTTTGCACATTTAACCTCAGGGTGTGTTCAGGGGTTGACCGGGTGAAGCGATTAGTTAAGAAGAACACCAACATTCTCAGCGACAGTCAGGTAGGAGGTCATCGCTGTAATTTCGTCATCGTGGTCGAATATAGAACAAGGAATATTGTAAAGTCCTCTTCTGTTCCAACAGTAGAATGAGGTGGATGCCCTGGAGTCGTTTAGACAGCAAGTTAATTTGCTGAGCTTTATTAGTTTTAGTCTTATTTTTACAAAATGATTCTCATTCCGCTCGCAGTTCTTGGAGAACTCAGAATGCCCATGCCGGTGCCTTCTTAAACCTTCTTTCTCTTGTGTCTGTCTGTCCGGCAAAAGCAAACATTTTCAGCGGCGTAAAATTGGAAAGCCAACGATTGAGGATAGAAGGAGGGGTGGGTCATTGGAGGTCATCTGGGGGTTACTGATGGTGATCGGCTTGTCTTAAACCATAGAAACGGCACGGCAAACCGTGCTGTCAGGCACCCTTGGCACAGAAGAGCCCTCCCTTTATTCCCCTTGTGGTGACAAAAATCTCCAATTCCCCCAAAAAACGTCCACCTCATCTTCCCTCCCAGACCAAACACCCATCCCACATCAGTCCCCGGTCGATTCAGCCTTTAAATGGACTTGCCAAACATCATAATAGTGTGGCCATTCGGGTCTAGTATCGCTTTGCTCATTGCTGCCAGCTTTCATCAAACGCTAACCACCGGCACTTGCTGGATGAGCTCGATTTGTGCCGCAAGACCTGCAAATGGGTTCTTGAGTTCTTCCACCGTATTTCTCCTTTGCAGCAAGCCTTCTACCCCCACCCGTCTTTACCAGCATCCCCCTGATCCCTCATCATTGGTGGCGCTGTCTCGCTTTAATCTTTGGGCAATCGATCGTGGCCGGCTGTAAATTAACAGGATCATTCTAAAGCCATCGGTTGGGGACGGGAGGGGCCAAGGCCTTTACGACTTCTCCTTCCACTTACATGGATACTGTGAAGCACACTATCGGCTGGCAGAGATACACAGCGAAACACAATCTTTCACGCATACAAGGCCGATCGATCCATTGATTGACTTACATATTAATGGATGCTTTATAAAGACCTGCTTAAGCAATATTAGTAGGCTGTGAGTTATAATGATCTATTTTGATAAAATGGTGGTGAACGACCAAATGGGATCCAAGCTTCTTGCAAGAACATTAATTGCTTGAACAACTAATAATCACAAATGGATAGGTAGCCGAACAGACCTCACAAATATGGCAGTTACAGAAAGCTTTGGAAGCATGACCTTGACATGCAGTGTGAATGGATATTTGGTTCGTAAGAACATCATTGAAATAGCAAAACCCCATAGCTCATCACAAGTAAGACATGAGAAAGAAGGAAATACAATTGTCATAGTTAGAAATCGCAAATTATTCTGAGGAAAGGTTTGTAATTCGCTGCTGCAAGCATGCTGCCTGAAAAATATTGCCGTGGCGTTTTTCATTGGTTACATCATCCTTCTGAGGTCGATAAAATGGGTACCACATCTGGGG
>CM068963.1:97896900-97928239 GCA_035128595.1 Eptatretus atami
CGATATGAAAAGGACTAGATACGAGACGAACCTTTGGAACACATCTTTTGATTCAAGCAAACCTTGCATTTTCATGCTGTATCACTGGAAAGATTGTCAAAACAACTGCATATCTACGTCCTCAATCAACCACTGGAAGAGGTTCAGTCTCTCGGCATTTTGAGACAGCATCAGCTATGACCTTCCCTGGACAGACCATATATCAAAGCTGGCCTCCAAATCCAGCCAAAGACTGGTCATCCTCTATGGTGCCAAGTAATCATTTTGATAAATATGAACTTTTCTCAGGCTACAATGTCTTTATTTTTAGCTCAATGGTATATACTAATCTCCTCTATAGGCTGGTGCCGCTGCTTCACACGCATCTATCCTACATGCTGTGGAATCCAAAGCTATCAACATCATAGGTATCTCCCACAAAGAAGCAGAAGCACAGGACATGCTGCTGTCTCTCATAGCAGAAAGGTTAATGGTTCTGCTGTTTTCTACTGCCTCTCTTCAGGTCTTGCTCCATCTTGTTATTCATCCCTTCACTCCTCCCCAATTCTTCTAAGTTATATTCTTCCAGCAACCCCCTTATTTTTAAACTCCCAAGATCCAGGCAAGTGCTCAACTCTATTCCTTTGTTCCTTTCCTCTCCTGCTTGTGGAACCTTCTTCCTCAGTCTATTCAATCCCACTCTTCCCTTCAGGGCTTCAATTTTGCAGTGTACCCCACCTCAGGTCATCCCTATACCCATAATGTTTTTTATCCTCTTGAACTCTGCCCATTCATTTGTAGTTTGCTGTTTCCTTCCCTCTTCTCTCCTTATCCTCCTCCTGTTTATTCATCTTGTTGCATCAACATGTTGCCCACTGCTCCACTGCTAGTGTGTTGCCTTATTCCCTCTATCACCTCATTCTTCAATGAGCCTCTACTCTGCATACATTTTTTTTAAAACTCGGTTAATATCTGCTAACAAGTTACATGTGCCTGATGAAAGGTTAACTTCCGAATGGCAAATTATTTTAGCTATTGACCTTGTCTACATCACAAGTTATTCTCTCTTGCCTAGTGACCTGTTATAAAATATACCTTGTCTATAAAATCCGTGACCTTTGCACCTGAGCAATAAAATAGATTGTCTATATCAAACCTTGCATTCCCACGCTGTATTTCTGGACGGTTTGTGCAAACAACTCACCTATCAATTTCCTCAATCAACCATTAGAAGAGGTTCAGTCTCTCGATATTCTGATACTCAGCATTAGCTGTGACCACCCCTGGGCAGACCATATATCAAAGATGGCTTCCAAAGCCAGCCAAAGACTGGACATCGTGCCAAGTACTTTTTTCAGTAAAGATGAACTTTTCTCAACCGATAACGTCTTTACTTGTAGCTCAATGGTATATACTTCTCTCCCCTCCGGGCTGTCGCCCCTGCTTCACACCTGTCTTTCCTAAATGCTGGTTATCATCTTATACCATACCCATGAGCAAGCATGGCATTGGTTTAATGGTTAAGGTGGCTGGCTTGAAATCTTAGGGTCTTGAGTCTGAACCTTTTGTTGTGCTGTTGAAATAACACCAGGTAGCTCAGCCTATCATCCTTCTGAGGTTGGCAAAATGAGACCCAGCCTACTGACTGGTAACAGGGGCACTGCATTGGTGACACAGCGGTGCTTCCAGAAATTATGCAACCAGCAGCCCCAGGCTGCATACGGAACAGCAACACTCATGCGCAAACCTTTCATCATTTGACAATGATCTGATTGTCAGATTATCTTTTTTTAGATACTTGGGAAGGATCTCTAAGTCTTACTCACGTTGTTGTTCTTCATCTTCTTCTTGTGGACTTTTTTGTTTCACAGCCTACAGTTTTCATCGAAACTTCCTGAAACTTGGCATGTATATGTAAAAATACCCTGCGTAGACAGTAACCATCTCCGATTTTGAAAATTCCTCCTAGAAAAAAAGTTATGACGTCGAAATATCTCCGCTAATGGAAATCGCCTAAAAATTATCTCCGAAACTAGTTTGTTTCACAGCCTACAGTTTTCATCGAAACTTCCTGAAACTTGGATATATATGTAAAAATACCCTGCGCAGACAGTAACCATCTCTGATTTTGAAAATTCCTCCTAGAAAAAAAGTTATGACGTCAAAATATCTCCGCTAATGGAAATCGCCTAAAAATTATCTCCGAAACTAGTTTGTTTCACAGCCTACAGTTTTCATCGAAACTTCCTGAACTTGGCATATACATGTAAAAATACCCTGCGCAGACAGTAACGATCTCCGATTTTGAAAATTCCTCCTAGAAAAAAAAGTTATGACGTCAAAATATCTCCACTAATGGAAATCGCCTAAAAAATTATCTCAAACTAGGCAAGCTTTTGAATTCTGTTTGTGGAATCGAACAGGGCATTAGCAGAGATGAATTACCACACATATGATTCATCACTATGACGTCATATCAATTTTTATGACGTCATTCCTATTTTTTGACATTTTTTTTCACAACCCACAGTTATTTCATCGGATCTTCGTGAAACTTGCCATGTATATGCAGAAAGCCAACACGCAGGCAGTAACCATCTCCGATTTTGGAAATTTTGCCTAGAAAAAAAGTTGACGTCATAATATCGCCGCTAATGGAAATCGCCTATACCATTATCTCTGAAACTAGGCAAGCTGTTTGAATTTTGTTTGCGGGAATCGAGCCGGGCATTAGCACAGATAATTTATCGCAAACCTGATACATCACAATGACGTCATATTCGTTTTTATGACGTCATCGTTAAGAGGACGAGGATCTTAGCTCATTTGAGCTTGTTATCCACCTAAGTGCCCCATCATAGCTTGAGTTGCTTTTGTAAAATAAAGGGTGTCCTTATGCAGAACGAAGCATCCCATAAGTCTGTAACATTTCAATTTCTTGGATTATCAATTAATTGGACGGAAACACGGAAAATTCCGGCGGTAAACTTCCGGAATGTTTTTTTTTTCTGCAACCTTTAAAATCTATATTTCATTTCAAATGAATTGTATACTCGAACACTGAAGAACATAAATCGCCTTGTTGGCACTTTCAAAACCCTTCTGTTTAGCAGTACCTGGACAAAATGTTACGGCATTTTACATCATCTCGACCAATCAAATCTGCTACTTGCAGACCCTGCCCATGCCCTTCATTTCTCAAGAGTGAGCAGGGTAAAGCGTTCGATGAACTCTCTAGTTTTGGAAAGAGTTACTTGTGGAAGCTTTTATATATATAAATAATTCACGAGCAAGTGTTAATTGTACACCGAAACAACAGAACAAGCTCTTAAACATGAATTATGTATTTGCATAACGTATGCACTTTTTGAAGCCTTTTAATAGGAGTCCCATGAATTGACCTGTTTCCTGACAGCAGAGGTTGGGCAGAGGCATTTAGCATCACATTGTTACTAATCCGTGAGCTGCCACACCATAAGCTGCTCATTATGAATTGGATACCGTGCCTGGCCTGCCAGCGGGCATGCGTGATTGAGAGACGTTGAGACCAAGCATGATCGGTAGTCGATTCTCTCCATAAATTGCTGCATATGTGTGTTCAGCGATGCAGAGATTATAACATGTGACCATGAAAGTGAAATGTACCAAAACATTTGCTATACAAGTTTACACGACCAGAATGGCAGTGGGGAAAAGTGAATGAGCTCATATTTGAATGTCACCCATATGGTTTGAAGGTTACGCTGAAAAGGAAAACATACACAGAGTCACTGGCTTGTTAACAACACCTGTTGTGCTTGTTATTTAAGTAAAAGTATGGGGTATAACCTGTCTGGTACTATGATAAATCCACTTGTTTCATGAGGAGATTCCTGTTGAAATCCCATGTACTATGTGTGATAACTTTTATATTTTATACCGTTTTTGTCATTCCAGCAAGCCTGATGTCAGCTTTGTGGTTAAAGTGGCTGGCTTGGGATCTAAGGGGCATGGATTTGAGCCCTTCTCCGTTGAATTAACACCAGGTGGGGTTGACAGCTTGTCATCCTTCTGAGGTTGGTGAAATGAGTACCAGTGTACTGGGGTGATAACTAGTTGGGGTAACCTGTGTTGGAGTGGTGACCTGTCCAGTACTGTACTCCTTGCCAATGAAACTCCCTTGATAGCTCTAGGTGCCTTTGTGGTGTGAAAGGAATGGTATTGGAATTAGTATTATTATTATTATTTGTCATTCCATGATAAGACATCAGCATGGTGACAAAAGCACACTGTTGCCTGCTGATGTCCTCATCCCCCTTATGGTACATGCATGAGCTCCTCCATGAGTCCTAGATTGCAGAAAGATAAAACCAATCTCCTCATTACCCCCATGTGTGCGAAGCGAAAAGTGGGGTTAAGCAATTGGTTCACTTTTTCTGTCCGTCCACAAACGTCAGTTTATTTATGATCGAGGAACAATTTAATTTCAATAAAGTGTTATATTTTGATCACGAATCGGAACATGAAACTGCAGTTTAGTAGTACTTTGGCTCTGTATTTGTCCCGATCACACATTCACAGGGAGGAGTGAGATTATATTTAACTCTGTCTGACAATCAAACAAAATTGAAAATCATTCCAAGCAGGAAACTTACTGTTTTTCACAAAGTCATAAAGGACACAAACAATGGGCACAAAGAACGAACGTGATGTAAAATAAGGTGGTGTATAAGACGCTGCACCAACGGCAGGAAACTTCCGAATTTTTTTTCTACAACCTTTAAAATCTTTATTTAATATCATTTGAATTATACAGTTGAACACCGAAGAACACAAATGGCCATATTGGCACTTTTAAAAACCTTTCGTTTTGCGGTACATGGACAAAATATTGCGTCATTTTCCATCATTTCGACCAATCAAATTTGCTGCTCGCAGACCTCCTCCCATGTCCATTTTTTCTCAAGACTGTGCAGGGTAGGCTGTTCTACATCTATGAACTCTAGTTTTTAAAGTAAATGCTCCATGTGTTTAAAGGCTTAATGGTTAAGGTGGCTGCCTTAAGATCTTGGGGTGTTGAGTTGAAGCCCTACCGATTGAATTAACACCAGGTGAGTTGATTCAGCCTGTCATGCTTCCGAAGTCGGCAAAATGAGTACCGCACCAGCTCACTGGCAACAGGGGCACTGTATCAGCGGCACAGCTGCGTCACCAGAAAATGATGCAGCCAAACAGCCACAGTCTGCATGTGAAGAAATAAATAACACCTCTGAGCTTTCTTGCCTGGGTTTGAATCTTGACCCAGCTCTAAATTGTCATCCTGATGTTTCGCAACCAGCGTGATTCATCAATGCGTGTGCCGTCCCTCGGACGAATGTTAAACTGGGTGTCCCATCTGTTGGCAATAGTTAGTGGACATTGAAGATCTCATGGTGTCCTTCTTGAAGAGTAGGTGAGTTATCGCCAGCACCCTGAACAAATTACAAATTCCTGCTTGGAGTGTGAATACCAATTGATATGGTCCTCTTGGAAGCTCCTTGAGATCAGGTTGCACCGCTTGCTCTCCTCGAGTACAATTGCTGCCTGGGCAGCAGTTTCTGCAGCGTAAGCAGATTGACAAGGTGGTTCACATGTTTCATGTGTTCCATGCGAACGGCACCCTTCAGCTATGAAGGGCAACCAATGATGTGTATGTACATTGAAGTGAATATAAAAGAGATTTTATAATGCATATCTCCAGGGGTGAGAACTATATTTTACTTCAATCATCGTCAAAACCAATAATAGACTTTGGTCTGAGACTTGCACTTCATTCAAGTTGAGACCCTCATTTTCTGGACTCAACCTTGCACTCAGGATTTAAAGTCTGTGACGAAATACCCTGTGATGATAGATCACCCAAGTCTGACATAATTGGACAGAGGAAGTGCAAAAGTTTACCTGTAAGCTGTTTAGCCTGCATTGGATTCTCGACTCGACTCTAAACTGTAAGAATAGTGCTTTGTAGGGAGGGAATTGTTTAAAAAAAAAGTGTGTCATCCATCTCAATGGATGCTAAGCTGGTGGTCCTGCTTCCCAGAATCGATTGCTGGTGGACATAAAATGTCTCATGGTGTCTTTTTCAAAGTGTTGAATGTTTGTAGATGGCACAGTAAATAAATTACACATCCCCCCTCCCCTCCCCTCCCCAGAACTCACACTCCATAACGTCCAACCCGCAAGTTCAGGCCCCCTAAAGGCCCAGTCACACCTTGACGTTTTAGCCAGCAATGGCAACGTATTAAAATGTATGTAAAACGCTGGCTTACGTTGAACTTTGATGTTTTTTTTAAAAGATTCGGACGTATTCATAACGACTTGGTCTTATGTATAACGTATTAGTAACGGACACAGAACGTTTCGTTGTGTTATAGCTAACTTATACCAACGAATGCTGAACCTGTTGTCGGCCTACACAACCTATGCCCAACGATAGTCTAACTTATGCATAGCGCGCTGCACGTATCGCCGACGATGACGTGACGTAGCCTATTTAAAAGGCTGACGCACAACGATTCAAATCATAACCGCCCGCAGAAATGGAAGTGTCAACATCGCAGTCACACCTTGGCGATCTTGCCAGCGTATGCCGACCTAAGAAAAATGTGTCTAAAACGCTGGCGCACGTCGAATACGGTATGGGTAAGTTTGGTATACGTGAATAGAACGCTAAAGTACACTATCGTACATCGTAGTAAGTGGAGTACGTCAAGTAATTTTAAACATGTTCAAAATTTACGACGTACTTGGCATATGACACACGTTCCGCATGCGATGGGAATAAGTTGGCACACGATATGCGGACGCTTACACACGTCGACAAAGGCTACTCGTAAGCTACTCATAAGTCGAAACACGTCGCGGTAATGTCTTTTTTTACGCGAAACTTATTTCTAACTTATGTTTGACGTGCTTTGAACTAATTCTTTACGTAGTCCCAACGCACATTGACGTATGTAGATGTATTCCATTGACGTCTTCCGGTCGACAAAAAAACTAAATGAACGTGTTCTAACTTACAACTGCCATATAATGACGTGTTCCCAGCGTTTTGGGAATTGGATATAAAAATGGTCTTCACAAGGGGGAACCCATCAGTGTTTTCGACTCCTTTTTGAGTCGATGTCCATGTCAGCAGTAACAGTATCAGTATCAGTATCAGTATTAGTAGTAGTTTGTTCATGTTGGCAGTAGTAGGTGAGTGTGATGGGGAGGGTGTGGGTGATGATGGATCCTCCTTGCGTCGCGTGTCCACGGGTAGGAGACATCTTTGCACCATTGTTCGAAGTTCTTCGCGGCTAATTTTTTTTGGGGTTTTTTCAACAATGAGCTATGGCTTGTTTTTACGTTTTAGGTGTATTCATAACGAGTGGACAAATGCTCAAGGTACTAATAATGTACATAGAGCGCTTCGATACCTTATAGATACGGTATACAACGAATAATTATCGTGTAGCCGGCGTTCACAACCTATGCCCAACGATAGCCTAACTTATCCATATCGTGCGGCAGTTTATCTTTGCCGGTGACGTGGGGTTTGCTATTCATAGGCTGCCACTCAAGATTTAAATGGCTGCATCTCCACCATTGAAAGTAGATGCTTGCGCTCAACAATTGGATTTTTTTACACTCAACGACTTTTAAACGGTGCCACTCAACTATTTTAATTGTTACAATGAACGATTTAAATTGCTGTCACTCGCCTTTGTTTTGACGCTGGCGCTCGGAAATTTGAAGCGTTTCTATTCAACGTGCTAAATCGCTCAAACTCCACTATTGAAAATAGACGCTTGCGCCAAACAATCGCAATTGTTTACACTTAACGTGTTCTTATCGGTGCAAATCAACTGGTGTCTTATCGGTGCAAATCTTATCGGTGCAAATCAAATCCCGATCCATAGTGTCACCCAGTACCTTCTCTCCGTTCACGTCTTCTTCTCTCGGTTCTATTGGCACGCAACTGGTGCAGTGCCAAATCGATGAGGGTATGCTGATGTTGGAGGACAGGTAGATATTGTAGTGTCATCGTTGCCGGATACTCCATCTCTCGTAATGTCATGGACATGTACTCGCTATTTAGTCTGCAACACTGACGGGTTCCTCCTGTGAAACCCCTTTTTATTTACCAATTCCCCTAATCGCTGCCATTACATCATTATCTGGTATCTGTAGGTTGGGAACTCGTTCGTTAAGTTCTGTAATCATCCGGTAAACGTCAAATACGTCTACATACGCCAGTATGCGGCAGAGGTGCGTTACACACAGGTGCAAAGCACGTCACTCATAGGTTAGATAAAAGCCTCTTTGCCATAAACAATAACTCGGCGTGATTCGACGTATAAGTAACTTTCAAGCAAGGAGTATCGAAGTGTGTCAACGATCGCGTAGCGTGTTTAGCAACATGTCACTGATAAGTTATAAATAAGTTTCAGGCACGCTAAGCATTATACCGACGTCTTTCAGCCTATGAGTAACTTAAAAGTAACGTGTGTCGACGTGTGTCAACGATCGCGTAATGTGCCTACAACACGTTACTCATAGGCTAGGAATAAGTTTCGGGAACGCTAAACATTACCTCGGCGTGTCTCAACTTATGATTAACTTACAAGTAACATGTGTTGACGTCTGTCAACGATCGCATAACGTGCCTACAACTTATGGCCAGCGTAGTGGAACATGTGAGTCATACGCCGGCATATGTCGTGAAATTTCAAGCATGCAAAAATTTGAGGACAACCGAAAAGTACAACGTTTAAAGCCAGCGTGCAACGACGTATGGCAGTGTTTCCAGCGTGCTCTCAATGTTATCAAAACTTACCCATAACGTATTCAACGTGTGCCAGCTGTTTTAGACAAATTTTTCAAAAATCGGCATACGTTGCTAAAACGTCAAGGTTTACTGGGCCTTAACAAACGGACGCCAACGTTGTCAGACGGAATGAAAACCCGTCATTCTTGTTACAAAAACAGCTAAAATTGATGAAAAAGCAGCCGAAATTGAAACCACCACAGTAATTATGGTCGCAACAGCAGATATAACCGAAACCAACACGTTTATTCTACACGCAAGAACAGTCGTGACGGACACAAGAACGGTCAATCCCGAAATCGAACGGTGGGGAATGGAAGCAACATCGGTTATTTCCGTCGCGAAACGGCGGAGACCGAAGCGAAAGCGATTATTTCCGGTTACCATAACGTGGAAAACATGGCGGCTTGAAAAGTTCTTGAAGTTATGGTAAGTTAACTTTAACGTAGTCTGCCTTGAATATATCATGTCTGTTAATGAAAACCCGTTTGTGGTACGGGATATTATACAAGCAGCGATAAATGCGCCCTCTTGACTTAATGTGTGGCTGACATTTCGTTAATTCGTGCCCCCGTGCTACAGCGATTAGTGACGATTGATCGTTTATATTTGCAAGAGGTAAAATTTGATAGTAATAATAAATTGCAAATTCCAATAAAATAACAAAGTTAATATGAAGTAAAAACTTAAAATGATCCATACACGATCCCCTATGATGAACTGGGCATACACAACTAGCGATCTTCACTCGGGGGCTCGAAATACAGGCAAACCAAACATTATCATCAAACAAAATTCGGTTTAATAAATTGTTAAAACTACATCAGGTACTACCCACTATATATTATCTATATTACATTTATGTTCGAGGCACAAGCACTAAAAATTTACATACCTAACAGGTCGTTCGACTGCATCCGCCATCTTGTTCGCACTACAGTAACCGGAATGAACCGCTTTTGTTTCGCTCTCGGACGTTTCGCGACGGAAATAACCAATCTTGCTTCCGTTCCCACCGTTCTATTTCGGATTGACCGTTCTTGTTTCCGTCACGACCGTTCTTGTGTGTAGAATAAACGTGTTGGTTTCCATTATCTGCTATTGCGACCGTAATTACTGTGTTGGTTTCAATTTCGGCCGCTTTTTCATCAATTTTAGCTGTTTTTGTAAACAGTAATGACGGGTTTTCATTCCGTCTGACAACGTTGGCGTCCGTTTGTTAGGGGGGCCTGAAGTTGGGGCTCTGGCATATCACCACCTACTTTGCACCATGGTTCATGGCAGAGCCTTCAACATTTGCAGGATAAGTAACAATGACAAAACAAAAACAGACTCAGATAAAGAATTGAGTCAAGTTTTATGTTGTATTGTAGTACGGTATATTCAAAATATATAATAAAGACGTAGTTATCCTTTGGGATCATTCAACAGTGCAACATGCGTTTCCCCAAAATTTTACACCCACATGAAATCCCCTGTAGTGCTCATTCTATAACACTGGACCAGACACCCCCTGAATCTAAACACTACAATATGAGAGAGATGTTTGTCTGTCTGTCACCATTTTTCTCAGAGATGGCTGAACAGATCTTTGTGAAACTTTCAGAGGTTCATCAGTGAGTGCCAAGGAGTGTTTTAGCCAATAAAGAAATAACATTGGATGAGAACTATATTTAGTAACAATTTCGTAACAATAAATAAATAAATAAATAAATGCTGGGGAAAAAAAGTTGGATTTTTTTGCATTTTATTTTTAATCGCTCTATAGTGCCTCAACCTTTGTAGTTATGTGAAAGCTGAAAGGTAATAGTAAATATTTCCCTATCCTATTCCTTAGTGGGTGTAGGGAAGTGGTTTAGGCCCCACAAACAATAGAAAAAAAACAAAATTTGATTTCTTCAAAATGCCAACTAGATTATATTAGTTCCCATTGTGGCATGTCTACTAGAAATGCAAGTAGAATGCATTCTTTGCAAAATTTGGTAACCGCTATTTTCGAAAGGATTTTGACTTGCTGAATACAATGGGCTCAGTTGCCAAACTCTCCCATCTGTTCTCTCAAACTCTCGCAAGCACAGACAATCCCCATCGGTTGGCAACCATGTGGAGGAGGAAATTCCTCCTTGCGAAATGCCCGACTGAGTGCGGTGATAAAAGCGGCACCATTGTTATGACATCACTGGTACCCAGAGTAGTATCTTGGGAAGTGAGGGTACTTCCCCCAAGCTCAGTGTGGCTGTGTTAAGTGTTTGTCGTGTGTGTGTGTGTGTGTGTGTGTGTGTGTGTGTGTGTGCGTGCGTGCATGCACACGTGAGTGGCAGCTCCATTACAAGCCTTAGACCTTGTATAAAAAGAAGAAGAAAAAAAGCCCCCGAAAGACCTCCAATAACCTTAAGACCCCCAATGCCCCCCAAATCATCAAGACCCTTAAGACCCCATAAAACCTTAAGACCCCAAAGACCTTTAAGATCGCCAAGACCCTTTAAGACCCCGAAGATGCCTAAGATCCATAAGACCACAACACCCTTTAGAGGGCCGGGTTTGTAATGGCGTCAGGCCTACATTTAGAAGGGGCCCAGAGCAACCAATTTTTATTGATTTATTTTGTTTGTTTTAAGTGCACACATCGTTATACATTTCAATAAAGAATATGTCTAAAATTTAATGCTACTTTAAAAAAAACATTCCACGTATTTCAATTGACAAAAAAACCCAAAACATACAGTACTACCGTTTTTGGCATGTGATGTCACCACAGTCCACACTGTTAATGGCGGACATTCCAGTTTGAGTACCACACACACAGAGCAGGAGAGTTATAGTTAGTTTAGACAACAACTGGATAATTAGTCACACAAATGAGGAAGAAACATTTGAGCGGCACTCAGAAACACAGACGTAAAGTAGATAAGGATGAAAATGAAGCAAAACTGCCTCATATATATATATATATATATATATAATCAGCAGCTACTTCAGTTACAGTGCTTCTGCTGTGTGCAGTGTTAAAAACGACTTCTGTATCGATCTGTCTTTTGCAATGGTTCCCCAAATGGGGGCCCACAATTTTTTTTGGCGCAAAGCACACAAAAGGTTAATCCGGCCCTGACCCTTAATACCCCTAAGTCCCTTAAGACCCCTTAGACCTTTAATACCCTTGAAGACCATAAAGACCCTAAGATCCTGAATACCCCAATATCCCCATCGGCCCTTCAGACCCCTTAAGACTTATTAATTAAGACCCCTTTTACCTTTGAGACCCTTTCAACACTTTAGATACCTTTAGACCCCTTCACCCTTTAGATTCCTAGAATCTTAAGACCTCTACACCCCTTAAGTCCCTTCAGACCCCTTAGACCTGAACACCATTTAGACCCCTTACATTCTTCAGACATGTTAGACAACTTTGACCTTTGGCCCTTTAGAGCTTTAGCCCACTTCGACCTTTTTAGATCCTTTTTACATGCAAGAAAGATAAGACCGTTTTTGACCCTTTAGACCCTCACTACTTTTGGAATGTACCCTTTTGATCTTTAGACCATCTCCAACCTTTTAAGTGCACAACACACAAACATCTGTTGTATTCTTGCAAAACACAGACTCTACTTTTTCAGCAACTACGGTAATGTGCAAACGACCTACCCAGCAGGAGGGTTATACTCTGCTAGTTCATAATAATAAATGTCAGTGTGTCAGTCAGTTGGTTAGAGTGTGTGTGTGTGTGTGTGTGTGTGTGTGTGTGTGTGTGTGTGTGTGTGTCCTCCATAACTTCAAAAGCATGAAACTTATAGAGGCCCCAAACTTTGCATGCATAATAAAGGAATTCCAAGGGAGTGCATGAATGAAGACTGGGTATTCGAGTAAATTTAAACACCCTTTTGAAGATAATTAATGGCTTACCTTCATGAAAGGCTCATCCTTGGTCAGCCCAACTTCACCTCACAGGGGTCTTAGCCACCATTTTGATTTGGCCTATTCAAATATGCCTTGCCTTGGAAACACGATCGCTGCTCTCACGGGCAAATTAAAGTATATAATCGAAGTTCCACCCCTCAAATCTTGTTCCTTCCCTGCCACTCCCATCTTTACAATACCACAACCCAGTTTCATCCTTCCCTCTCCCCACCCCTCCCTTCTCCTCCTCACCCATGACTGTGCTGCTCTCATCATCTCCGCTCCCTCTCAAAGCTTCCCTCTCATTCCTCCATCTCAATTCAGCCGCCTACTCCCTCGTCAAGGCAAACATCACTATTTACCCCCAAGCTTCCTCGTCACCTTTCTCAAATGCTCACCCACACCTTTCTCCTCAATTCTTCCCCCTCACCCTTCTCCCTCAATTCTCAATCTCACCCCTCCCCTTCAAATTTCCCCTCTCATCCCCTTCTCCAAACTGCCCCCCCTCAAATCCACAAAGCTTCCTCCATCTCCCATCCTCTCTCTTCTAACTCATTCACCCACCTTCTCCAATCTCCTACTTCCATTTGGCCCTCTATTATTACGCCCCACTGCAACTCATCCCTTCACGAGCTCGCCCTTTATCCTCCTCCCCATAGCTCTTCTGCAATCTCCTACACAACTTGTCTGTGCCTCAGGGATGGCAAATCCTTTTGAAGACAATCTCAGTTCTTTCCATAAAGCTCGGAACAAGTGTGTGTCTACCCTCAGGAGAGCCAGGAAACATCTTTCTAATCTCAAGTCTGAACTCTCAAACCTGTCTCCCTCCTCCAAATCCTAGTGGCATCTCTGGTGTATGTTCCCGTTTTAGGTCTGTCTGTCTCTGGTGGTATTAGGTGTATGTTTTGGTATTAGATGTATATTAGGTGGTATTAGGTGTATATTAGGTTTTTGGTATTAGGTGGTATTCGGTGTATGTTTTGGTATGAGGTGTATATTAGGTGGTATTAGGTGTATATTAGGTGGTATTAGGTGTATATTAGGTTTTAGGTGTATGTTAAGTCTGTCTCCGGTGTATGTTCCCTCTCCATCCACTTCCTTACCTTAAATGGCTGCACAGTTGACACTGCACGTGAAAAGGCTGAATGCCTATACTGTACTCTGTTTGTTTCTCAATCTTGTGTCCCAAACCCATCGCTTTCTCTACCCACCTTACCCAGTCACACCCAGCTGTTCCTGGACTCTGTGTCCTTTACTCCTGAGAGCTTGCTATCAAATCTTGACTCTGATTCTGCAACCGGTCCAAAGGGCATCAGCCCTCATTTCCAAAAATCCTGCTCTGCTGCTCTTGCTCACCCTCTCTCTGTTCTATTCACCCTCTCGTTTACTCAAGGTCATCTGCCATCTACTTAGAAACCAGCAAAAATTACTGCTCTGCATAAAAAGGTGCAAAAACGGATCCCTACAATGACAGATCAATCAGCCTGCTCCCAATCATCAGCAAGGTCATGGAATCCATCATCGCTTCCGACATCAAATCCCTCCTCTTCTCCAATGCCTTGATTTCTGATCATCAATGTGGATTCAGACCAGGTCACTCTATCCTGGTCATGCTGCTTCTGCTCTCCCAACAATAGATGGAGGTCCTCAATGCCAGACATGAGATCAAAACCATCTCCCTAGACAAATCGCGTGCTTTCAATACGGTCTGATGCCCTGATCTGCTCAACAAACTCTCTTCCTATGGTATCCAAGGCCGTCTCCACTCATGGCTCGCAGACCTTCTCTCCTGTCACAGTAAACGTGTGGCCCTTAATGGAATTCTCTTATCCCCTCTTCCTGTCCAGACTGGTGTTCCTCAAGGCAGGGCTCTGGGCCCTGTGCTTTTTCTGGTTTTCATCAATGATCTCTCCAACTCTCTGGAAAATCCTCTTTTTTCCTTGCTGACGACTCAACCCTCTGCCATATCACCTCTCATCCCATAGATCGGCAAGCAGCAGCCTCCTCACTCTGCAGATCTCGATACAATCATAAGCTGGTCCAACACTTGGAACATGTCTTTCAATCTGGACAAATCTTACACTCTCACTACGTCTCTCTGAAAGGAGCATCTGGAACCCCACCGTACCCCCCATCTACTTTCTTAGCAATCCTCTTGAAGAAGTCCTTTCATTCATACTTTTGGGCGTCACCATCTGCCCTGATCTTTCCTGGGAAAGCCACATTTCTAAGCTGGCCTCCAAAGCCAGTCGCCGACTGGGCATCCTAAGTCGTGCAAAGTCCTTCCTTGGCACACCGGAGCTCCTGACCACATACAAAGTGTTTATCTGCTGCCTGATGGAGTACTGATCTCCCCTCTTTGTTGGTGCTCCTGCCTCACACCTTTCTCAGCTTCACGCTGTGGAAGCCAAGGCATTTAAATCATTGGTATCTCTCCCGCAATGAAGCTGAGTCTTTGGGTCTCTCACGCTCTCACTGTAGGCAGGTCAGTGGTCTTTCTGTCTTCTACCATCTCATCTCTGGCCTCCCCCCCCCCCCCCCCCCCCCCGCCCTGTTTGTGACCCCCTTCAAATTCCCTGCTTTCCTTCCTGAAAGTCTTTGTAGTGTCCATCTTGTTTATCCTGTGTACCCTGCCCCATCCCTCTCCCTTCCACAGATCTTCTCATGTCTGTGTTCTACACTGTTTTGTGTTTCCCTCTCCCACCCCTCTTCTCTCCTGCTCCCCTTGTTATACGTTCTCTGTGTTTGCTCTTCCACAAGCCTCGATATTATACACAAAAAATTAGAAGTAATTATGCACTCGTCCACTTTAATATACACCCTGCAAAAATTCCTTTGTGGGAGGAGGAAGGGGAAGGTTGGAGGAGGGAGAGGAAGGGACGGGTGGATGTAGGATGGGAAGAGATGGGGAGGTGTCCAGAGTGACGGAGGTGGGGTGGGAGGAGTGAGCACAAGGGTGGGGGTGGGGTGGGGTGGGGGAATAGGTTAGAGGTGGATTGGGAGGGTAGGGGGTGTGAGTATGGAGGGAAGGGTGGAGGTGGGAGTAGGGAGGGAAGGGCTGGTGGGGTAGGAGAGGTATGAGGTGGAAGGGAGGGAGGGGTGGAGTGGGAGTTCGGAGGGAGGGTAAGGGGTGGGGTGGGATGGGAGGAGGCAGGGGAAGGATGGAAGGAGAGAGGAGAATGGGTGGGGTGGGTGGGAAGAGGCAGAGGAGGGAGTGGAAAGAGGGAGGGGAGGTGGAAGGAGGGACCATCATTGCCGAGCACCTTTGCAAGTATAAAAAAAATCTGGGCACTCCGTTTGCAGCAGGAAGAAACTTTATAAGTTATATTTAAAAAAAAATGATTTATGTAACTCTTGAGTGCACTCCTTCCCCCCAAATCTCCCACAATCCCCTGTTGGTTGTACAAATACACCATAATCCCCTCATCAGTAGACATATGTCTGTAGTACGTTTTTGTCCACCAATTAATTGGTTTGTCTGTCAATGTTTAACAAGGGGTAGCAGGATAGCTTAGTGGTGTGTGGGCTGTGTAGCTTGAGTTCAAATTTCGACCCAGATACAAACTTTCACCTGGTTCTTCGCATGCACAGCGAGGTGTCAACGGTGTGTCGTCCATCAGAAGGATGTTACACCAGAGCAGGAGGAGCCATCTGCCAGCACAGATCATTGGTGTATGTTAAAGATTCCACAGAGAGTAGTGGAGTCATCATTGGCACCATAAACAAATTACAAAGGCCCGCCCTCACTGACTGTGATGAAGGCAATGGCAAACCACCCAGCACAACCTTTCCCAAGAGACTGCTTTGGCAGCACCAACGCTGTGTCAAGATTATAGTACCTTTGATTGGTTAGGTGTAACCGCTGAAGTTCAACCAGAAAATGTTCAGTTGGATTAAAATGCAGTAAGTATGTAAGGCAGCTGAACTCGCACATGCGACTAAAATCATTCACACAATTTTCATATGAATGGTGAATGCAACATGATCTTGAAAGTAGCTATCACCATTAATATACCAAGTGGGTTCTTCATTTTTACCCCGCGCACGCGAACCAAAAAGCGGGGTGAAGCAATTCGTTCATTTCTGTCTGTCTGTCGGTCTGTCCTTCTGTCTATGATCGAGGAACAACTTAATTTCATTTGAATGTTATATTTGAAGCACGAATCGGAAAACAAACCTACAGTTTAGTGGTACTTTGGCACTGAATATGACACAAACACACATGCATAGAGAGGAGTGAAAGAATTTTTACTCCGTCTGCTTGTCTGGTAGTCAAACAAAATTGAAAATCATTCCAAACAGGAAACTAACTGTTTTTAAGGACGTCATAAAGGACACAAACATCAGGCACGAATAACTAATTTAACGTGGTAAATAAGTTGGTGTATAAGACGCTTCAACAGCGGTAAACCTCCGGAATTTATTTTTTTGTACAACCTTTATAATCTTTATTTTAATTAAATTAAATTATATACTTGATCACTGTGAAATCGCATTTTTAGCACTTTCAAAATCCTTTCATTTAGCAGGACTTGGACAAAATATTACGGCATTTTACATCATCTCGACCAATCAAATTTGTCGCTCGTCGACCCCATCCATGTCCTTGTTTCTCAAGAAGCGAGGTAAGTTTTTATAAACCCTCTCGTACTCCAGTAGAATATGTATATATACATATATATATATATAATCTTTTTTTTATTTATAGATAAATAGATAATATTTTTGACATAGATCGATAAAGAATATTATAAAAGATATATATATAGATATAAAAGATATATAGATATAGATATATTTGGCTGCTCTTAGAGCACCCTTATTCTGGACATTTCCATCTGTCTGTCTGTCCGAAACTTTGGTCAAGCGAGGGGCTAAACCACTCAACCGATCCAATGAATTTGGTAGGTATAGGACCAATATTTCTGGGAATCGTGTGCTTTCGAATATGGGACCCGCCCTAGAATGGCATAGCAACGGCCCTTTAAAGTGGTCAAAAATCGAAAAAAAATCAAAATAAATAAATAGAAAAATCGAAGCTTAGAGTTCTGTGCGCATCTATCTAGTCTCTTCATGCCAATTTGCAGCCCTAACAAAAAATATTTGTAGGAGGAGATAGGTTTGGGCGAGTACATGTCGAACATTTCAGAAACGGTTAATTGCGAATATCTCTAAGAGAAAGAGTCTGATTTATGAAACTTGGGTGAAATGTGTACAATGTGGCTAGCATGTACACAAAAATGATCGTTGCTATGCACACCTCCGTTGCTTAACAACAGCTAAAATACTTTACGTACATCGTATCTATTTGTGGACTGTACAAAAAAATCAATACTCCGAAACTGGACCTCCGAGGGACCTGTTTTTTTTGTTGCCCAAGGAGAATGTCTTACAGCATCATATAAAAAAATAAATCTTTAGCGAATAGATAAATGGAATTACCAGGGCTGCCATTTATTAGAGTCTCTTTGGAAACATGCCTGAAATTTCACAAGGCGGGTTTCTGGGCGCAAACTAAGAGGGCTGTGATAATCATATTTATTGTGCTATATTGATTGATAGCATGTACATGAATATCGGCTAGTCGCGTCGGCCAGCTTTCCATCTAGAGCGAGCAGCCATGTCGCCTACCGGCTTGTTTCCTTATTTCCTGTTCATTTAAACACTTAACTGTACCGGTTCCCCCTCCATGTCTATCAACTGTAATATCCCCTTCTCTACTTTTCACAACATTGATTTTCTCAATTTAGCATCACACCCACCATGCACCACTAATATTCCTGGTGGTAGCGCATCCTACGCTGCAGCCAAAGCATCAGTAATGCTGAAGCAGTCTCTTCACAATGAATATACTTGGTGGTTTGTCATATCCTTCCCAGCAGTAGTTTGGACAATAATTTGGAATTTTTCCAGGTTGCCAATGATCACCCACCTACTCTTTACAAAAGACACCATGTGATATTTTATGTCCACAAAAGAATGCTCCCAGATTGCTCCCCAGGTTATCATACATCTGAGGGACAGTGCACTTTATGAAGCAACATCCTGCACCATTGTGTTCATATTCCTCACGCATGTAACACACACCACCATGGGTGTGGTTTCGCCCGGGTCCGGTTGACTGGCATTTTTGGGTACTTGGGTTTGCCGTATCAGTACGTGTGCTCAATGAAAGTTGTGGATTGTTACTTGTGGAGTGTTCCGGTCTCATCCTTACTATCTGGTCTTGGCTGTGAATCACCAATCCAATAGATTATTTTTGGCCTAAGAATCAAAACTAGATTAGACAGCTCAAAGATAAGTGTGCCACCTCTGCACCAGCCTGCCGCACACCCCTCTGCACAATACGTGGTAGATATAGATGGTGACAAAAGAACCCTTAATCTTCTGGGTTTACAAAACCAGCAGGCTCAACCATGAGCCTTATTTTCCCTGCAAAAAAGGGGGGGAAAAGACAACATTCAATCATTTAAAGGACGAATTCGCCAAAACCAGCAATATGTGCCTGCTCCCTCAATTTACTTTCTTCACAAGATTGAGGCTCATGGAAGAACGAAGTGACAGAGGGTATGAACTGACAGTGGGGCAGTCGGGCAACAGTTAGACAAAATAAGCAAGGGAATGATTGAACAGGAAAAGAGGAGCGGAAGGAGTGGTGGAAACACAGCAACCTGGAGTAATAGGATTGGAGGAAAGCAAAGTCATTGGGGTAAAAAAAAGAAAAAAGATTGTAGGTAAGGATAAGTTATAAAATAAGATGGTGTTGCACCACCTGCTTTAAGCCATGGAAGGAAGAGTGGGATAGAACAGCCTTGGTTCGACATACAGTGGAGTAGAAGCGAGGAACAAATTAGTTGAGGCGTGGAATCAACCTGGATTTTGGAAATTTAACCAGGAGGGGTTCACTGGAAGAAAATCCAGCTTTGGTCGCCAAGCTCTCTGTCTGTGGCAGAGAAAGCTGATGGATGGATATAGCCTTCTATTACAGATTGGTATTGCTCCTTCCCATCTTTCAGCAATACCGAAAAAAGCTCGATCACCAAAAACCCTCATCCTCCCATTGTTAGACCACAATACTCTTGCTGTGGTATTCAGAATGATCAAGTCAGAAATGTAGGAAGGAGCCAATTTATTCCCTCCACCATCGAGGGTGGACAGAGATTATGTTTTCACCCCTGTCTGTTTGTCTGTGAACAGAATATATCAAAACGTTGCGGACAGATTTGGACGAAACTTGGTGGACAGGTTGGCTGTGGTGGTGAAAATCCGGATATGAAAATATTTAAAGTGATTCTTCACCATTGAGAGATAGGGCTAAAAATGAGATATAACACGATATCTCAAAAAGTTGTTGGAGAGCCAAAGGATCAGCAGCCAGATTGATTTTGAGAAATTTAATGGACATCCATGCTTCAATTCGAGAGAGACAATTTAATTTAGAGTTGCAGAAGAGAGATCATCATTAGGTTTGATACGCACGAAGGTGTGAGTATCATCATAACAATGAAAGCTGATATTAAAATTCCAGAAAACCGTACAAACTGGATGCATGTAGATGATGTAGATAAAGACAAAACAAAAGTTTAAGAGAGATTTAACTTTCCCCCCACCCCTGTCCACCCCACAAACATATAGTTATTGCAACATTACCACAACCCTGATTTATGAGGTAGATGCAGGGACATGAAGTTAAATCTCCCTGTTTCAGTATATCAACATGTGTGACAGAATGGCCTAGACACTAGAGGTACACATACACACACTCACCTCTAAGCTGTCTAGTCTGGGTTTGAATCCCGACCGAGCTATAAACTCTCATCCCGATGTTTCACAGGCAGGGTGATTCATCAACGTGTGCATCTCTCTGATGGACGTTAAATGGGTGTCCCATCTGCCGGCATTAGTTGGTAGATGTTAAAGATCCCATATGGTGTCCTTCGCAAAGAGTAGGTGAGCTATCACCAGCACCATCGACAAATTCCAAATTCCTGCCCTGACATACAGAGGGCATTGCATCAGTGGCACAGCCGTTCCCTCAGCGAATTATCCTACCCTGCCCGCAGACTTGTGCTGCATTCGAAAGAAGAAGAACATGTGTGAATCAGATGAGCTAGCTCCTGTTCCAAGTTGATTATTTAATGTTATTGCAGACACGGAGTCCATACATGAGTAATAAAAAAAATATATTATATCATCACATCATCACAGCATTATACAAGCAAAGGTTATTCCACATCTGCACCAGTGATGAAGCACGAAGGCCAACAACAGTGAATAACTTGACAAGCATGTTGTCAATAAGAATTATACGATTTCTAAAGCTATACCCCGATTTCCGAAGCAATTTTTGGAAAGCCATCGCCCTATGACTTAAAAAGGTTTGAGAAGCACTACGCTGACAAGTAAGGCCCAACAACCAACAAAAGGCATTGTTATAGCAGACTTGATTGATTTTGTTATTGCAGACCAACAGTGATTTTGTGCAATGATGATTGGACAAAATTGCCCCACAAAGCAGAGCAGTCCAAGTTACAAAGGTAGGATTTAAACGTACGACACAATTTCATCACAACAAAGGAAAAACCTATGAAGGAGCATATTTGCTCACACACAGAGAGGGTGATATTGTCACTCAATATCGGAGTCGTCATGCATGCCATGACTGATAATGTAACCAAGGTACGTAAACATGCAGGGCCCAGGTAAAATCAGGTAACTGGTCAAACCTAACCTGTCGACACTGAGACACCATGCATACTGAGTTCGCAGTGTTATACACAATATCAAGTTCAGTAGCATTTTGTTCACCTATCTCTTCGTAACATCTGCATGACAAACATAGAAGGAGCCAGCAAACTCATAGCATCAGCATAACCAATGTTATTAACAGATGTCCCTCAGACTTTAAAACCACTCCTGCTGCATTCAGGCTTTTTGACAGATCATCTATGAACATATCAAACTGAAAAGGGGACGGAACTCCACCCTATCTGCCCCCATTTCACATCCGAAAGGCATCATGGAACATATTTCCCCACTGGACCATAAACATTTGCTTCCCAAACCAGTTTTGCAAAAGACATAAGAAGCAAGTGGACACACCACAATCCAACATCTTTTTGAGCAGCGTCCAATGATTAACACTGTCAAAAGTCTTCTGGGCATCCATAACACAAAGAAATGCAGGGCTTCCCTGAGTAACATAACAAAATTAAAATCAAGGATCAATGGTCCTGTAGCTCACCTGGCTGGTTGCCAAAATATGGAGTGACAGATGGATATGGAGTGACATCTTTCTAATTGTGACATATATTGTGAAAGTGAAACATATATTGTGACATATATTGTGACTTTCTAATTGTGAAAGAAATATATTGACATCCTGTAGCTCCAAAATATGGAGTGACAAATAAAAGCTGGATCAGGGTACAAATTATTTTTAAGGTTTTCTTATAATCCAAACACATGATGTTTCCCATGGGAAGTCGATAACAAATTTGAAGATTCGCATTGATCAGTTAGGCGGTTAAAGAGAGGATTTTAAAAGGTTTTCTTATGATCCAATATGGCTGCCAAACCATGTGACTGATGACGTCAATATTGACAAACTATATTTCTCTTGGGTAGTTGATCAAAAAATTTAAGTTTTGCATTGATCAGTTGAGTGGTTTTAGAGAAGAAGTTTGTTGAAGGTTTTCCTGTAATCCAAAATGTGGGTCAAACAAAATCAAAATTCAAGGACTCTTGGGACCTTTAAACCTTACGATGATATACTTATGGGTGGGGGTTGGCGGGGGGGGGTGCCATGAGCAAACTTTACTTCCACCACACCAAAGATAATTTCAGCCAAGTTTGATCACAATTCCATCAGCAGTTTCGGAAAAGTTGCAAGTGTTTACGGACGGACTGACTGACTGATGGACGGATGATGCGCCATCCCATAAGCTCACCTGAACTATGTTCCAGGTGAGCGAAAAAACAATAACTTGCTTAAACACATACAATGCTAAACCAGTGGAGTGAATTTTTCAAAAACCAAACCCATATACTGTCAGATCCCGCTATTCACGGATTCGCTATGAGTGGACCCCACGTATTCACGGTATAAAAAATGTGACCTGCTTCAACATTTACGGTCCTGTGCTTCACATATTCGCAATATTTTTTCACGTTTTCACGTGTTTTGTGGGTGTGTTCACGATTTTTCTCACGCGTATTCATGGTTTTTCACGGTTTTTCATGCAATTTTTGATTTTCCCTAACGAATCACGAACCGCCGGGAACCTATTCCCCTTTTCTGTTGAAAAAAATGCCCCGACATTCCGGTTCGACATTCACGGCATTTTTCAGGACCGTCTCCTTCCGCAAATACTGAGGTCCGACAGTATATTTTTTTGCGTGTAAATAGTCCAAGAGTGTGGAATTACTAATAAGAGTACACTGAATGGATCAGGATGCAACAGGCCAAAAAGAACAGTAGAGAGAGTGGGAAACACCAACAGCAGAGTTGAAGGTAGACCTAGACAAACAATGGGGGTGGCGGCAGGAGAGGATGCATGGGGTGGACGAGATGGATACAGAAGGAAACTCTCAGCAGGAAAAACTCGAAATTTGGAATAAGGATGGAGTGGGGTAGGGCGGGGTGAGGGGAGGGGAGGGAAGAATGAAACCTGGAGGGAAGAATGAGTTTCAAGAAAATGTGGAAGTTGGTTCCACATGCAGGAAAAAAAGAGGAACAAATAAGTAGAGGTGAGCATTGATCATGGATTGCAGTAGATTCACCAGAAGGGGGTTTATGGTAGACTATGTGTGCCCGGAAGAAACCTGGGAGGGGGGGAGTGGTGGACAAAGCAAAGAAAGTGCAGAGGGTGTAAGACCAGAAAGAAGGTGGTAGAAGACAAAGAGACCACATACCTGCCTGCGATAGCAAAGCTCTGGTGAAGACTCGGCTTCATCGTGGGAGATTCCAATAATATTTTAGGCCTTGGCTTCCATGTCAGGTTGAGCAAGGTATGAGGCAGGAGAGCCAGCCCAGGGGGGAGAGCAGTACTCCATCAAGCTGAGGATAAAAGCCTTGGAGGTGGACAGGAGTTCAGGTGTTTGAATGAAGGATTTTGTACGATGGAGGATGCCCAGTCAACGGCTGGCTTTGGAGGCAAACTTTGAAACGTGGTTTTCTCAAGAAAGATCATGGCTGATAGTGAGACCCAGGAGTTTGAATGACTGAACTTCCTCAAGAGAATTGTAGGAAAGTAGAAAGGACGGTTTTCCAGACGGTCCTTTCAGAGAGGGAGTGAGAGTGTAAGATTTGTCAGGATTGAAAGACATATTCCAAATGTTTTATCAGCTTGTGATTTTGTCAAGCTCTAAAGAGAGGAAAGAGGCTGCAGCCTGGCTGTCTGGAGGATGAGGGATGTCATGGCAGAGGGTGGAGAAATCAGCAAATCGATAAAGGGGATTTTCCAAAGAATCAGAGAGATCATTTATGAAGTTGGGATCACCACCATCTCAAATCAACCCCCATCCAAAACCATGATATTTTCTACACCAGTTAAACCACCCCCAACCCTCCCAAAATTGTGGCTAAGAGAGTAGAGGAAGTCAGTGAGCTGTGTGTGGAGTTGGCCTTGGATGCCATAGGCAGAGAGTTTGGAGAGTAAGGCAGGATGCAAGACTCTATCAAAGGCATGAGATATGTCCACAGAGATGGCCATGATTTCATGTCTGACATTGAGGGTCTCCATCCATTGTTGGGTGAGTAGAAGTAGCATGTCCAAGGTGGAGTGTATAATATAATATGGTGGAGTATATAAGATAAAAGGGACCATTCCTGAAGTGAGATGGCTGCTTGCAGTCCTTGCCAATCTGCTTGAGTGAAATGCCAAACTCACCGGCATTGAGGCATCTCTCTGAGAATAACCAGAGAGATGTTGATTTTTACAAGCACATGATCAGATGAACCAATTGGAGCAATGGAAGAGCAGGAGACATTTGTGTGAAAGTTAGTCATCACCAATTCCAGAAGGGAGGATTTCCATTGGGAGAAATCTGAGATGGAATGGTCACAGATTGAGTCAGTCCCATGGAGTCACAGAAGTCCTTTTCTGAAGTGCCATGGCTGGTGAGAGAGGTACCAACACCCAGCCAAGTTGCATGGTGACAATTGATATCACCACATATGAGGAAGAGAGAGTTGGGATGAGTGGTTAAAAGTTTGTCCATATTGTCTAAGAGGGATGTAGATGGAGTTTTCCCTTTTAGGAGGATGATACAACTCACAGACGAACAAGAGGTGGGAGCAAATGAGAAGTCGCAGCCAGAGGTGTTACCGGGGGTTGGGAGGGGTAAGATCAGTACAAAGGCAGTGTCACACTTGGCCAGAAAAACACACTCATCAAGTACTTTCGATAATACAGAAACAAGAGCAATATGACGATAAATGTCCATGCTGGAGAGATCAACAGCTTTACATTTCACCAAAGGAACAGTAATAACAGTGGTCTTGGCTGGAGGTGCATGACCATGAACAGGCAAAGCACTTAGAAGACTGAGGAGCTGAAATACCCGGGCATAAGAATGTTCAAGATGTTCTGCAGACAAATCATCTTCCCCTCCAGATTTACCACATTTCATATCACAAAAAATAACAATTTCATTCGCTATGCCAAATACTTTTTCACTATCAGCAGATAAAGAGCCATACAATGATTCCATGACAGTCAGCCTATGTTTATCATTGTGAACAGAGTTCAACAGAGAACTAAAATGTTCCTGCAACATGGCAGCAATATCAGCTGGCCCAGAGGCCAGCGGTTGAGACAAGCGGAGTGTGTTTTGAAGTTTCTCTCCCTTCAGCCTGTCACAATGAGCTGTAATCATTATCCTCCAGCTTAGTAGCCAATCATTCAGCCTATATTCTTGACTCATCATGCCTACAAACATGTAGTGCACACTTCGACCGTGCTCTAGTTTTGTGCATCAGATCAATAACTGGTCCTTTCTGGAATTCAGCATTAATGACTTGGGGAGTATGAGCCTCTTCAGGTACATCATGAAGATCTTGCACATGCTCACTCCAACCTGGTGCAATTTAATCAGACATTGTCGATTTACAGGTCATAGAAAAATTAACATTGACGAAGGCAGACATTATATCATCATACATTTTATCAATGGCTAATATATGCTAACAGTTGGCACCTCTAACGAGTACGTACACAGTTAGGTACACCAATATCATCAAGTTCAGATTTAGAGAATATCGTATACAGCTTAATATCCTCGTCATGATTGCCAACTATTTTGTATATAAACAAAATACAGGTTTTCAATAACTGCCTAAAATGAGACTAGAACATCACACGATTTTCACCTGATGTTGCAGCAATTATTAAATTGTGCTTCAACCACAAGAGACCTGTGGCATATGTAAAGGTAAATAAGTCTGCAGCTACATAAAATCCATTTGACCACTTGGCCGATGACAAGAGCCACCCAGATTGAGATTGCTTGGCTCAGCTGAGGATTTTTCCGATGTCAAACCACAAAAAGTTTGACTGAAATGACACGCATACCATTTTGAATGTGTCAAAATTAGGTTCTCTTTGATATAACTCCTGCACACGGATAATGACGCTGGAATATGTTTATGTTACAATCAATGCTTTACTGTATAATAAGTATTAAATGTGAAGGTATATCCTAAGTTTTGAAATATACAATTTTATCAGGTTATTGGAAAGAGAAAGAAAAAGACGATTTTTGTTGACAAGTAATAATCAAACGGAAGACCAAGAAGGAACCCAACGAAGTAAAGAGCAAAGATGGAGACATCAAGAGGAACCTGGATAGGATTGGGTTTCGGACGCTACTCCACAGCCCTCAAACCCATCCAGGTGCAGCCAAGTGAGCCTGGCAGAAAAAAAATTCTGCAAGAACTCACTTCTCTTGGGAGAGAAAGAGATTAAGAGATGAAAGAGAAGAAAAAGCAAGAATTCGAATGAAAAGGGAATTGTGAAAATAATTAAGTTATATAAAAGAGAATTAATTAAGTGATTAATTAAATTAGAAAGAAATATAAAAGGAACAAAGAACAAAGATGTCGGGAAGAACCCAAA
This sequence comes from Eptatretus atami, assembly GCA_035128595.1. Classification (NCBI taxonomy): domain Eukaryota; kingdom Metazoa; phylum Chordata; class Myxini; order Myxiniformes; family Myxinidae; genus Eptatretus; species Eptatretus atami. The sequence continues at coordinate 97,923,718 of CM068963.1, forward strand.
TAAATAGATTTCAGCAGTTACGACCCAGGTTCAAATGCAGGTTATTCCCCAGGTCTGCAGGGAGCATTGGGAAGGGGGACTCACAAAAAAAAAAATCAAAAAAAAAATCATAAGGACAAGTCTTCAGAGTATTTTAAGATGCTCAATGGGCAAAGAGATAGAAAAGTCCATAAAGGAGAAACCATATAATACTCAGCTGACCCCTCAAGCATTGTCTTCCTATCATAGTAACTTTCCAATTTGGTCAGAGCGAGAATGACATGGTCAACCCTCTTCCTATGACAACGAACCAAAGAGAAAAAGTGTCCTCAGTATAATGTTTTTGACCACAGAAAGCAATGGTAACAAGCGTAAGAAGGAAAAGGCGGTGATGGAAGCATCCTCATTTTATCCACAAACATGATAATCTGGTGGAGTGTCTATAAAATGTGAAAGAAAACCTCTCATTCCGACAGCACCATGGAGAACCCTCCAATTCATGTCCCCAGGGTAAATTTGGGACAAGATACGTATACAAAGCCAACAAATGAAGTTTGCATGCCTTTGATGACCTCATCACTGTCTCTGTGCGCGGCAAGTGTCTTAAAATGCAGGCTGTGACAAGTCTGTGTATATATAACCCTTGCAAAGAGGAAATTAAAGTCAAATTCACCGGCCATATGCAAACAATTCAGGTGATTATGAACAGATGGTTAACTTGAGCCAGGAGCTTTAGCAGCGATTTCGTACAACAGAGTTTATCGCTTCATAGTCGTCTGTGACGTACTTTACATGGTTGTGATGCAATCTGGAGTGAAATCTTTACTTAAAAAAAAAATTCAATCATATGACCTGGTACCATTTTCCCATGGAAGGACAGTTTGGCAGCAAGCACTACTCATGACATTCAAGCACTCCTCTCCAAATCTATGAGATCCTTTACAAAAATAAACCATTCTGCTACAAATAATTGAGGATGCTGATATAGTGGATTCAAGAACAGGGTTATGCAGAAGAGATTTGATTAACAAGTCCATTGCTTGCATTGGTAATTGTTCTAGTTGTGGAGAGTTGACCCAAGGCCAACAAAAGCTCCTTTTAAAGCCCTGGCAGGTCAGCCAGGTTAATCCTCTGAAGATTAACAAAGAGCTGCTGATCATAAGATTGGGTGCCTACTTAGCAAAATCAACTGATGTTAAAATCTACCACCACGGAAGAGAGTCAGCAAAAATAAACTTTTTGAAGGATACACAGATGGACCTAGGAGTTAGTGGAGGACGGTCATCTTCACCACTAGACCCTTGACTGTTTTATCTGTTGGAGAGGATCGAGCAGGAAATAATTACATTTCTTTAGCTTTGAATTGTGCTGAAGTTTTTCAATCCAGCATTGAAATTGAAATGACCCTTTTGAAGGGTTATGTATTCAGCAAGCTTTAAAGGCACAGCAAAGTCTGACCACCCTCTTCAGTGTAAAGGCCAGTCATAACATGGAGACACCCAGTGCTTCTTCTCACAGAGATTTGGATCGGAACTCAGCTGAAACGGGTGAAATGATAACGCGGTACTGGAACAAGCAGTTTATTTAGCATGATTATTCTGCATCTCTTAGAAAGAATTCTCCGAACTCCGAGAATGCTTGCAAATGCAAGGACATTTTCACACCAAGTTTCATAAACTATCTTGGAAATGAGGCATATTTCTTAAGCTACTTTGGCTTTTACTGAAGGAAAATCCAAGGTAACTTAAGGTTACACAATTCTAGCAAAGTTCTGAAGAAGATAGAGGAAAACCATCTACTCTCATGGGTCAAATCAGCAACCCTGAGCTTTTATCCCAATCAAATATGGCCAAAGAAGCAAAATAAGAAATCTCTTCACATGCTTGCAGCTGTTCAAGATCAGCAGGAGACTGTATAAAAAGCAATAGATAATTTGCATAAGTAAAGAGCAGCATTCGGAGAACGCAGTGTCTTGCCTTGCACACTCATTCAGAGCAAAAATACCATCGTTAACTGAACATGATACTTTTATGGCCCACTGCTATTATGGCCCACATATCTGCATCATCCATGCACCCTATTATGTCACATGCATTGCCATTATCCAAAGATTTATTGATTATTGATTGATTATTAGGATATTTAACAACCACTTTTGTGCACATCAAGGCTAAATTGCATCAATGAAGATCAATATGAAACTACAGGTCGCATGTCAAATGTGAGAGCAAACTTCTGAAAGATAATTCAATGAGGAATATTTTGGCATGGGTTTGAAATTTCCTTGATTATCCGTTTGAAAGTTATGGCTACAAACGTGTTTTTCACATTTGCGATGACCGTAACTTTCACCTTTGAGTCAAAGGTGAAAGGCGGCCCTTTGGCAGACGACATTTTTAAAGTAAATAATAACGGACCATTAATTCAAAATCTCGCAAGATTCCATCATTCGCGATACAGATATGTGTAATATTATTCATGCGTTCTCTGTTGGTCATGTGCATGCGTGTTTGTTACCGTGACAATGGTCGTTGGGAGGGATTGCTCGGTCTTGTGACGTCACATTCCATGAGTGTGGTTTGGTTCTGTGACATCACGTTCAATAATTTCTGGAGTTTCGTGGATGGTGGACACATCGTCTTGTCTTTACTGTATAATGCTGTATAATACTGTATAAATGTCACCTTTCACCTTTCACCCGTAACTTTCACCTTTGAGACATTGTCAACGTCACCCTCAAGCAATCCCACCTATGGACCCATGTCAAAATCATGAAGCTCAAAGGCTTTGACCTATTGATCCCCAAAACAACTCACAGCGTGCTTTATAACTGTGAGCAGTTCGCGCCAGGACACAAGCAGCAACGCTTTCATCTGACGTATAATGATTTAAAGTTTCACAAAAATCGATTCAACGGGTTCAGAGAAGAAGATTTTTCAAAGGTTTTTCACTTCAATCCAATATGGCTACCACACAATGTCACCGATGATGTCATCGTTATTAAACTTTATTCCCTGTGCGTAGTCAATCATATATAGCTAATATGTAGAGCTCTTTCTAACCACCAGCTGATTCACTGACTGACTGACTGACTCACTCAATGACTGATATTAAAGATCGGCGGTACCGTCTGGGTGACGTAGAAAGCTGAAATTTTGAGTGTCAATAGACATCGAAGCCGGAACACAGGAAAAATTTACACAATCATCGGACAACATCCATAAATGAGAATATAAATAAATGAAAAAAAAATGAAAAAAAATGCAGGTGAGTGAACCGAGATGGGGAAGCATGGTAATTTTGTGTGCTGATTGACAATGAAGCGATACACAAGGAAAAATCACAGAACTATTGGAAAACATCCGCAAATGAAAAAATAAATAAATGCATTTATAAATAAATGGAATACATATGTATATATATTGTTATGGCCATGGGTACCGAGACACCAGTTTGTTACTCAGGGGGTTTAATCCCCGATTGTCCTCGGAAGAGCCGGACCTGGGGCCACTGCTCACAATTAACGTTGTGGTACAATGGGTTGCTGTATAACCACGAATGCCACCCAGTTAACCATGAGTTCCAGTGTCCACCGTCTCATTATGCCGTTTAACTAGAGGTCACGTGGTTACCTGAACGGGGAGCGCACCCTCAGCAAAGCACCAATGTTATCTTGATTAGATTTTAATTAGGGTGGCCGAGCATTTTAACCGCTGGTGCGTGCCGACTATTATTGGTCAAATCGTGTGGTAATTACCTCCCAGTCTATCTAGGTTCGAACAATGATGGATCAATGGAAGGAAAGGGCGAGCACAGACAGGTTGGAACGTCAACAAATAATTTATTAATAAGAAAATAAATAAATAAAAATAACTTTTTATTTCCATGAAGTAAATAAGTGAATTCGAAGCAATCAAAATATTCACAAGCAAATAAATAATAATACAGTGAAAAATCAATCCAAAATGAAAGAAAGAGACAGAGAGCAGATGTTTATCGGGGATTGACTTACTTAAAACTAAACACAAACAAGGGTACCCAGCAGATCATTCGGTGTGGGGGGGGGGGGGAAGAATCGTCTCGCTCACCAAAGAGAAGTCGTCCATCAAATGAAAACGTCCTGAAATGTGTGTGCGTGTCTTGTCCGTCTCCAGCATCCAGGCCTTGCCGTGCACCCACTCGCCAACAGCCTTGAACACCAGTCGATGTCTGGGGGCACCGAGATCGTATGTCGTGGGTTTAGACCCTGGTGCTGCGACACAGGCAGCTCTTCACACTTCATGAAACTGGTCACGTCCAGTGACCCACATGGTCCGTTGGTGACTGACCCGTGCCTCACTCGTTACCGACCCGTGCCTCACTTGTTGGTGACTGACCCGTGCCTCACTCATTGTCGGCGCTGGTCACTCCCACACCGGAACGGATGAACTGACTGACAAACTGTCTCGTTGTTGGCGCTGCTCACACCCACGAGTGGCACGGACGAACTGACTGATAAACTGTCTCGTGGTCTGCACTGCTCACACACACTAGTGGCACGGAC
>CM068963.1:97935530-97956152 GCA_035128595.1 Eptatretus atami
TGTATGTGTAGTATGTGTATGTGTAGTTATGTGTATGTGATGGTATGTGTATGTTGTTATGTGTATATATCATAGAGTAGTGTTAAGCGTGCTTTATAACGCACGTGTTTATGGATCTCATAATGGACGGGATGATATGGGGGGAAAAATGGCCATCCATTCAAATATATTACACAATGATACTACTGTATATGCCCGTGAACTCCTTAAGAGTGAAGTCATAAGTATTTTAAAAGCCATAACTTTTATTCTGAGAGTTTTCTGAAAGACCAGAACTTAAAAGACACCAAAAATACATTGACAAAGTCCCACGAGAGATCGCTAAGTCGCCAATTTGTACTTCTTCTCATCCTTGTTCCCCTCTCAAAACAATGTGAACTGTCACCTGACCTAGTCTAATAACTTGCTGAAGCATGATGGTGATTCCAACTCGAGGAAGTTACTTTGTCTTTGGGTTAGTTGCACGAACGAAAATTAAAAAACATATGGACGCGTTAATCGTTTTATTATTAAAAGACATCGAATGTAACTGTGGACTCAACCAAACAGCCGAGGATCATGAGGGTGAAAATGGACACTCGGACAGAACCATTCCAAAAGTGACTACTGTTGTGGGCCGTAGGGTCGGTCGCAAAGGACGAACCGCTAGATGGAGCAGGTTGGGCCGTCTCCCCAACGAACACAGGATGGAAGGTCCGTAACCGGATAATCCGGAGTTCGGACGGGTCGCTTAAAGGACCGTGACGCAATATTTTTGACCCGGGCGTGGCGTAGGGTTAATGTCCTCGATCCTAATTATACCTAAATAACACGCAGTCTGCTGTCTGGGGAACCACATCCTGGCAGGCTTTGTCCTGAACCGAGTCACTCGTTACTGACTCAGGATCGGCGTAAACTAAAGGCAGGAAGTTACCAAAGCCGCGCGGTCCAAATACACTTACGGCACAAACGCCTCACTATTTTTCAAGCCCGCACCGTGCTGGATCAATGCAAGAAACCGACAGGCCAACGAGCTGGTACATTTAAAGGGGTTTTTTTAATAAGGGAGGGAGAACCCAAGAGCAAGACTTGAATCACGAATTGCAATGGTACAATGAGCCATCAACACACTTATACAGTTCTACTTACAGGACTGGGCCGCACAGACAGACACACACCAAAAGAAATGGACCGCGTCGGGTCTTTATTTGGAATCCTCCAGTCGAGAGGATAGGTACAGCTTGGGGGGTCAGAGTCTGGCTGTGCACTGTCCGCTCGTGCGGTTTGGTCGGTCTTGTTTCGGTGGGACTGCGAACTCCACAGCTTTTGGACGCAGCACAGCAGCCAGGAGCGAGGGATATCGCGACGGATGCAAGCCAGCACGAAGGTGGACGAGACGTGGAGGACACCTTGCGCTGCGAGGAGACGAGCAGAAACAGACCAGATGAATGGATCACCAACCGGCCCAGGCGAGAACAGACCAGCGTCCAGTGCAGACGATGCGCCAAACACTCTCCCTCCCCTGCGGGCGGGGTGTCAGAGGGACGCGCCCTCTGACTCACCTCATCCCCTCATTGGACGGGGGGGGGGGGTGTCGGTGTGCCCCGTCGGTGGCCTGCCTTCATGGGCGGCAGGGCAACATGTCGATGTCTCCGCCCCCCCCCCCGAAGAGGCCCCCTCGAAGAGGCTGTGCCAATAGTAATAATGGCACTCTGGCTTCCGCATTGGCTGGCGAGCGGTCGCGCCGTATGCCTTCGCTCCTCGTGAATGGACAGAGGGACTCAGGCCTTCTTTTGGAACAAAAAACAGAGCGCCACAGCGACGATGAAACCCCCTACGACGTGTTTTCGGCACGCCAGCCGCGCGAAGAATGCGAATAGTTGCTACAAGAGAGGGGGGCTGTTGCCGTCGACTCCTTTTGAGGTTGTTGGGGGATTTTTAAGATGTAAAAAAGAACCTGACTATAAATAACCACAGCACACAATGAATTTCAAATTAAACACAGGGAGGAATCCTACTATAATACACATAATTATGCACTAAAACTAAAGTTTTAGGGACACTGTCTGTTTGGTGTGCAAAGCCGCCGTCCTTCTCCCATATCGTAACATACATATCAACATCCCCAAATCCAACATGAAACAAGTATTAAACAATTTAATAAATTGATGGATTTAATTCATCCCAAAAATAATAATATACAAACATTTTGAAAATAAATAGAAACAAGTTCGTAACCCGTGAACCGTGTCGCTGTCATGAGTTTGAAGGTCCAGTGATGGCAAAACCATCTTCTTAGCACCCACTTGCTGGTGGAGGTCGCGGATTCAAAGTTGGTGTTGAACGCGTCTCAAGATGGGAAAAGCAATAAATGTTAAAAATGACATTTTGTGTAGAATAAACTGCTCCTTCATTAGGGAGGTGGGTTGGAGAAGACATTTCAACAGGTATTCTTATATGTTGATGGAACGGAATGGTGTAGTTTTGTATTCCTGAAATAAATCACGCACATCGCGAGTTTTCTCATTTGGCATACATCACATGAACCCTGTTGGTAAATCGATTTGTTTTGTTGGTTCGCAGATTAGTTTTATACCATTTTTCTTTATGTAGGAGGACTGAACAGTGGACGATTAACGAGTGTGATTATGTTAACTCCACGCCATTAATTCCACCCTCGTCGTTGGTCAGTCTGGTTTTGCTGAGGGAAAATTTGACCCAAGTCTTTCAAACGAAAATCTCGGTGGTGCGGTGGATAACCCGACAGCTTACGAGGCAATTGTGTGACAGGATGTCCCAGTTTTAAAACGTCCACCCTCGAGGATGGCAAACCCATTAATTTAATCAACCGCTGCAAGTGAAACACTAGGTGGGACATCTTATAGCTGGGTCGGATTTCTGAACGCAGATAGGACAGCTTAGAGACACGTCGCGACAGGACTTCAGTTTATCGTCATCCAAGGGATGGATCACACATTGATTAATCATCCTGCATGTGAGACAACTGGGGTGGAACAGCTTATACGCTGGGTCGGGATTCGAAACCGAGGCTAGACAGCTAGGAGGTTAAGTGTTGCCACGGAGAACGTCAGTTTAAACGTCCTCATGCATGGGCACACACACATTGATTAAAATCCGCCCTGCGTGAAACCCCAGGAATTGACAGTTTTAATAGCTGTGTCGGGATTCAACCCAGGTTAGAGGGCAAGTTTGCAAATGGATATAAGCTAATGTCTATCTGTGGGACGGCATACACATTGATTAATCACCCTGCCCGGACCGCAGGATGTTGAAACCGTTTATGCGAGGTCGGGATTCAAAACCTAGGCTAGACAGCTTGGAGCAAGCGAGTGTGAAGTGGGATATCCAGTTAATGTAATTCCGATGGGAGACGACACACACACTGATTTAATTCGACCCTGGCCTAGCAGACATATGCCAACATTTCTGCTGCCTTCATTCTGCAAACAATTTGGGGTATTGCTGTCCATAAATTTGGTTTATATTTTTAACACTTTGACTTGCATAATTTTGGTATGTAATAAAAAAAAACAAGGGAAATTCATGTTTTCAATTTTGACCAAAAACAAGCTCAAATGAGCCTAGATCCTCTCGTCTTAATGATGAGTCATAAAAACGGAATATGACGTCATTGTGATTATCCGGTTGGCGAATAAATTATCTGTGCTAATGCCGGCTTGATTCCCCGCAAACAAAAATTCAAAACAGCTTGCTCGTTCGGAGATAATGGTATAGGTGGATTTCCATTAGCGGCGATATTTATGTCAACTTTTTTTCTAGGAAGAATTTCCAATCGGAGATGGTTACGGTGGGCTTTCTGCATATATACAAATGGCAAGTGTTTACGAAGATTATTCGATGAAAAACTCTGGGTTGTGAACAAAAAATGTCAAAAAAATTAGGAATGAAACGGTCCATAAAAATTGATATGACGGTCATAGTGATGTATCATATGTGGGTAGATTCAATCTTCGCTCATGCCCTGTAGATTTCCGCAAACATAATTCAAAAGCGCGCTCTTGCAAGTTTCGGAGATAATTTTTTTAGGCGTTTTTTCCATTAGCGGGAGATAATTTTGACGTCAGATACAACTTTTTTCTGGGAGGAATTTTCAAAATCGGACGATTGGTTACTGTTGCACAGGGTATTTTACATATACATGCACGTTTCAGGAAGTTTCGAATGAAAACTGTGGGCTGTGAAACAAAACTAAGTTTTCGCGGAGATAATTTTTTATGGCAGATTTTTCCCATTTGGCGGAGATATTTTTGGACTGTCATAAACTTAAATAACTTTTTTTTTAGGAAGGAATTTTAAAATCGGAGATGGTTTACTGTTTGCGGCAAGGTATATTGTTAATATATATTGCCAAGTTTCAGGAAGTTTCGATGAAAACTGTGGGCTATGAAAAAAAAGTCCCCACAAGAGAAGATGAAGAACAAAAGTGAGTAAGATTAGAGGATCCTCCACGAGGATTAAATTTTTTTTAAAAAGTGAAATAAACGGCAGAACTTCACACATCTTCGTAGGCTTCGTTAAATGCCGAGTTCTCCACGCTCCAAACAACATATTTGTTCTTGTGAACTTTTTTTTGTGAAAAGGAAAGTGGGTTGTAGTACTATGATAAAGTTTATATTTGAAAACTATTGCAGAAAGGTGAAAAATTTCACGAATCGTTTTTTCGTTCTAAATTTACATGCAAACGCATGACCGAATTGCTCACTCAGCTATCGAGTGGGCAATACGAAGATGGCGTCCGGACATGTACAAAACGGGGCCTCTGTTGTTTGTGAATGGCAATGAGTATTTAATATTTTATTTTTCAAGTTTCAATGGGGTAATCCTAATCGTGGAACTGAAACAAAAGGAGCAGATTGAGGGTGTGGAACGGGTAGATTACCATAAACCATTTAAAATAACATAGATGGAATTTAATCCACAACACCAAAGAAAACAAAATATTGAAAACCATTAAGCATTTTAATATGACACAAGTTTTTTTGCAGAAACAAAGAAAAAACATTTTAAGAAAAAATGTAAAAAAACATAGAGGGATGAAAATCTTCAAAAAAAAAAAAAAAAAAAGCAATACAAGGTAGGAATGACACATAATTACGATGCAACAAACCTCTTATGGAATTACATTAATGAACATCTTTTGACATTTTACTTTTGTTTGTGGGATTGTGATGGAACAAGTAAAAAGAATATTGTGAATGCTAAACAGAAGAGGATATTGTGGTCTATTGTGTGTATTCTTCATTGTTTTTTATTCTCTTTTCTTCAATTCTCCTTCTTTCATCCATATCACAATTCAAACCAAAGTAAAATTTCAAAAGAAGTCGTGAATGGTAATCCATGAAAGGGCTGTGTTGTTGTATGTGGCAACCTTGTTTTGGTTGTTGTTTTTTTGGAAGATGTCACCTCTATGTTTTTACATTTTTCTGTAAACAAAAATAATATTCTGTGTATATATGTGTGTGTGTTGTGTGTGTGTGTTGTGTGTGGTGTGTGTTGTATATAATATATATATATATATATATATATATAATATATATTAATATATATATATATATATATATAATATATATATATATTATATATGTTTGTTAACGGGATTAGGATCGGTCTGATGAATACATCCACATCCAGGTCCTCAGAACAGTTATTTCTTAAATGCATGTTCAGATAATTCCAGTCCCATGTTAAAAATGGGATTCAAATGGTGATGCGTTGAGAAGGGTAAAAGGGATGATCTCCTCTCTGTATGGGAATTTTTCTTCTTTTACCGACGACGAATTCACACATATTTCTTTCCACAAGTCTGCAGCCACCATTCTTTCTCAGCAACATATTTTTCGAGAGCCTCTCTCCCGAACGCCGCCATTTTTTTTGCGAGCGCACGGGTCATCATGGTAACGTGGGCAAGTGGGGCGGGGTGAGCTTGGGGCGGACTGCAGCCGCGGAGACGGCCGGGAGAAGATATAAAAAACAGAACGGGAGGGTACGTTCTCGTGAGGAAAAAAGGGGGAAGAGAGGAAAGCGAGAGGGGAAGCGGAGGCGAAAGAAGCGGGGCGAAAGAAGCGGGGCGAAAAAGGCCAGGGAGGGAGAAGAGACACGAGAAAGTAAGCTTTTGAGAAGCCGAGCAAAAGCGCGGGTGTCTGACAGCCCCGCCAACAACGAGACAATTCGTCCTTCCAGTGCTTGGAAAGCGAGCGTGGTGTGCGCATGTGGGTGTGAGCGCATGCGCACCACAAGTGGAGGCACGGGTCGGTCACCAACAACAGCGGGTTGTAAACACGACAGAACGATCTCGGTGCCTTCCAGACGTCGACTAGGTTCAAGGTGTTTGCCAAGAGGGTGCAACGGCAAGGCTGGGTGCTGGCGACGGACGTGACACGCATGCACACATTTTTTCAGGGACATTTTCACTTTCAACATCAACCAACGGACGACTACTTTCTGGTGAGCCCGGACGATTCTTTTTCTCCCCCCCCCCCCCCCGAATAAATCTGCTGGTACCCTTGTCTGTGTTTTAGCTGTAAGTAAGTCAACCCGATATGCATTGTCTTTGGTCTCTTCTGGCATTTTGATTGATTTTTGCTTTTTGAAATTTATTCTTCATTTACCTCAAAAAATAAAAGTTTCTTTCCTATTTATTTTTATTCAATAACTAACGAAATCTAAAGATTCGTAAGTATATTGATGACTTCGTCATCTGTTTGTGTGTTTGTTTTGTTTGTGTGTGTGTTTCGTGTGTGTTTTGTGTGTGTTTGTATTGTAGGCACGATAACGAGAACGGACGAATCTACCAATGTCAAATTAAACAACCACGTGATTCAGGAGGGTGATGTAAGTGCTGATAGATTTTGGTCCAAAATCCGGGTCCAAGGTCAAGGTCAAGTGAGGTTCGAACATTTTGATTTTTTGGATGGTTTGGTATACAAGAATCATCGTAGAAACTTCTGGTTTTGCCCGTCGCTACTTCTCTAGAGACAGCTTTTATTAGACAAGGTTTCAGAGGTCAGTTGACGATTTCGTAAGTCCAGTCTATGACTTGCTTGTTTTATTTATTTATTTTATTAAATATTTTGTACGTTTCCAACCTGTCTCAGTGCTGCCTTTCTTCATTTGGTCTCATTGTTCGAACCTAGATAGACTGTGAGGTCAATTAATACCACGAAATTTGACCAAAATTAGCTCGGCGACGCACCCAGCGGTTACAAATAGCTCGGCCTCCCTAATTAAAATCTAATCAGGATAACATTGTGTGCTTTTGTGCGAGGTGCGCCCTTTTTTTTTCTTTTTTCCCCCGATTCAAGTAACCCACGTTGAAACCTCTGTTAAACGGAATAATAGCTGGTGGACACTGGAACTCAGTGGTTGATGGGTGGCGTTCGTGGTTTATTAACACAACCATGTACACAACGTTAATTGTGAGGCAGGTGGCCCCAGGTCCGAGGTCTCCGAGGACAACCGGGGATTAACTCCCTGAGTACAAAACTGGTGTCTCGGTACATGTGATAACAATTATATATATATATAGTCTCCCTCTATTTTGACCCTCAACTTTGGGTATTGGTGTGCCCCCCCCCCCATTTTGTACTGTTCATTAATCTTGCCACGAAGGTGGATGAAGGTTGTGTTTTACCCTTGCCTGTCTGTTTGTCTGTTTTGGTGCGTAGGATATCTTAAAAAGAAAGTTTGTGGCTTTAACACTGAGATTTGGTGCGTGGATTGGATGTGTCACACGGACGAATTGTATTAGATTTGGTAAAGTTATCGATATTTCTTTCAAGTGATTTCTTCACATTGAGGAGATTGGCTAACTGATATGTTAGACGATATTTCAACAAGTTGTGGACGGGATTCGATGACGCTGGTGGACAGGTTGGGTTGTGTACAAGGAAGAATTGATTCGATTTTGGGTGAGATCACAGATTCCAATACGAGAATTGTGTTTTATTCTTAGAAAGTGAATTCTTCATCATTTTTGTTAGAGATGGGAAAAGCCAAAATCGATATACAGGCAGAATATTTTTCCAATTGTGGACGGATTATGACAAACACTTGCTGGATGAGTTGGGTATGTGACAAGAAAAGCCAATTAGATTTGGTTAAGGTTCTGGATGAGAATCAGTCTATCAAGTGAATACAAATGTAAACTGTTCAAGTCTGTTTTAACTGGTTCTTCGAACAAAACAACTCGTTTTCACAATCGTTCTGATTTTGTGCCATTTGTTTTGGTCAGAATCGGTTTAAGGAATGAGAGTGAAAAGACTGCTTCAAATGGCTTTTGGGAAAAATTGGTTGGACTTTTTGGAACAAGCATGAAGTCGGGTGGCCACAAAAAGCGGGCACTGGGAGAAGTTTAAAAATAACCTGCACTAGGTTTTTCATTCAATCTCTTTCATTTTTCCAGGATCTGAAATTGAGTTAAGGAGAACGTGTTCTGCAAAAGTTCTTCATTTTGTGACATTCACACGAGAAGCACACGACGCACGTCGTGGACACCTGAAGAAAAGTCATTTTCTGTATAAAACTATCTGCGAACAAATTCGTTTTCATACAAGGTGTTGGTGATGCACACATTTTTGCACAGGGAAAGCAACAGTAAGTCTCAAATTCAAAGGGGTTTGTGAAAAAAATTTAGACAGCATGGCACGTCTTGATATGTTTCACTAACAGCACAGGCAACTCTGGCTGCCAAATCAAGGAAGGTCACTGAGAATATTGCTCGCATCTGCTGACTTCAGGTCGCCACATTTTCCAATAAATTTATTTGGTAGCTGCTGTCAAGAGCTCACCATCAGTCAAGAAACTTGAGGATAATAGATGATACATAAATGTTTACAAGTATCAATAAATTTGTTGACGTGTGGACCTCTGTAAATTAAGCAAAATGTGTCATTTCTACATATCTACATCACGTCATCAGTATTGATTGTAAAATTGTCAAACTGTGTTTGTAGACAACTGAAATTTATCAGTGATATCTTGACTACAAGTGAAATAAATAGATCTTCAAGATTTTGTTTTAAGTTGATCGGAAATTATTCAGTATTAAATGAACTTTTCAGGGCTTAACTTTTTTGAGGTCACTTTGTAGATGACAGTATGAGTACAGTTTGCCATTTCCAACTTCAGTACTATGTCTGCCCACACATGGAGTCGTTCACACAGAAGAATCATCGTTTCTTGCAAATAAAACATTGCACTTTTCTTTGGTTCGCTTCAGTATTGGAAATGAATGCAAGCCAATATGCAACAAGCTCCATACATGACCAGCACTTACGTATATACAACATAAATGTATTAAGGGCCATGGTGAAGATTCAATGACCCGTGAAGGGACCTCTGTAGAAGTTCAATTGTATATAGATAAGCAAGTTCTGGAGACCGGCGTGGTTCACCTCCAGAGCAATGTACACGGTTCGCTTTTTTATTTTTTTGACTCGAGGGGACGCCCCACGGGACAAACTAGCGGGAATCGGGAAAAACGTAAAATGATGAAAGTTGTAGTAACTCTCGAAGAGACTAACTTGCATACCCAACTTTTCCATTCGAAAACAGTTGAAAACCTAGGAGGTCGATGCCCTATTTTATTGATTTTTTTTTACATTTTCCTAAGTTTCGTGACCTTGTGACCTTGACCTTGGGAGAAACGAAATGAAAAAATGCGCTCCGTGGGGTGCTATGCAGGGTGCATTGGGCTAACCAAATACGAACCCCTGCAATGATTCGATAACCCCCCCTTCGGAGAAGATGTAACTTGGAAATCGCTACCCCTAAAAACACATGTTTGTTGGGCGTGGCCTCCGCCATAATGGGCGCAGCAAAGCATATCCTCAGGAAAACACAACTAGATCATGATATAACTCCCAACCCAAATTTTATCAGGATCGGATCAAAACACGAGCTATGCTCGGGACAAGACAGAAGACACAACACCATAACAGAATAAGATAGTGGTCATTACTGACGTGAACAATATTCTCACAGAAGTGGTAAGAACAATACAGAGCTAAGTCAGGAATGTAAATATTTTAAACATCTATGTGAGAGTTTATAGAACCTTACAGAAATCCTATGTAGTTATATTTGACCATATGGACATGTTTGTGTCTTCAGGAAATGTTTTTTTTGCAATTCTATAAATGCCCACAATGAAAGGAGATCAAACTGCAAAACAGTAATAAAATTGCTTCTAATCATGAATGTTAATGTTACGACCACCCCTCAGTCCAACAAGGCATCTTAATACTCACACCATTGTGACATCCTTTTGGTGTTGCTTTTAGAAAATCAAAAGTACCCCACCAATAAGACTATTGTGTTTGTTCAAATTAAGGGCTATCTGTAAAATGGGTTTATGTATGCACTGCAATTCTTGAACTTTCAGACAACTTTCTTGAAAGCCAAAGTGCTGGGATTTCTATACATGTGAAGGCAGCAACATCAAACACGAGAGCTAACAGGTGAATTGGAGTCCTGGCACAAAACATGAATGGGAGAAGTTACTTGAGATGGTGAATGTATGTCAGCTGCATCATTCAGAAACACCTCACCCACCCCACTGCCATATATGCATGCGTCATTAACAATGGCATGGGTATAAATTCCTGTTGGTACAGACTACAGTATTGGCATTTTCATCAATATTCTAATTGAACAAAGAAATTGTAAGAGTCTCAACAACTCGACATAACTCTACTCTTTTTAATTTCTTTCGATAACAGAAATCCAGGTCATTTTAAGAAACTAAGCAACAGTGGCAGCAAGTTAACAAGTGATAAGGATCAAAAAGGAACAGGAAAAAAAAGAGATTGCACAGAGGAGAGGACGACGTGGCAGAAAAAGAAAACCGTCCCCATAACCCACATCAAATTTTAAAAGAAAGAAAAACAAAAACAAGCTCTAAAGAAACAAGTCTCTCAACACCAAATTACAAAAAAAATCCTGGCTAGTTTAGTCAAATCCTCCCGTCAGATGCAAGTCATTAATCAAAATTGAACAAAGGGACAGGTCCTAAGTAATCAACAGCACGAGAATGAATCGATGGCAGAGCCATTCGCAATTTCTCACACTTCCACTCAAGCAAAGTTGAAAGATGGCAAAAAGGTTCCACAGGATGACCCCAATTTTTTTTTTTGCATTGGACCCCCTGAGAACAAGGCCCCTGGCTGAGACATGAAACCGGGGTCAATCCAAAAATTACATATTTATTGCGTCCCATGTTTTTGATTACATATGCAGTTTCATCAAAAATGTACCGTAATAACATTTTTCGGTTTTTGACTTATGACCAACCCCCAGGGGGGTGGCCAAAATTATACTGCTTCTTACCCTTTTATGCATGTGTTATTGTAGCTACCAAGTTTGGTGATTTATACAAGCCATTTAGGAGGAGATCGCATGACAGACAGATGGGAGCAAATACAATATCCGTTTTTTACAAAAAGCATGGGGATAATAGCCACAACACAAGTATCAACTTCGTGTACTCATCTACAGTATAATACGAAATAAATTGTCATGTTGGATGTTTGTGGTGTCAGTTTTGTCAGTGTGTAGTGTATCTCCTCAATAACTCAAAAACCATAAACCGATCAGCTGAACTTGGCCATGCATAATAACCAAACTCAAGGAAGTGCAAGAGTGAAAATTTGGTGTTTTTGGGTTAATTAAAAAAACCCTTTTGAAGATATTAACGGCTTATCTCTAATTATGTCCATCATGTGGATCTCGGTCACTCCGCTCTCTGGGATTAAGGAGTTTCTTGGGTAACATCGTGGGGTCTGAAGCTTGTGCATGTATTTTGGCCACTCAACATGGTCCTTGAAATTTGAACAGGCTGCAACAATTTCAGACAATAAGGTATTTTTTCACTTTTCTCACTCATAATTAAATCGAATGCCTGTTCATCGTAGCTAGAAATCGTTGTATAATTCGCTTTTGTAAGTAACTAATCGTTTTCAATTAGGAGATTGTGGAACCGATTTTCATCGCATTATATAGACGATTTTCCCCGATCGTCTCTCATGACTAAATTAAGGTATAATCATCAAAATATTAATTTGGTTTTGTTTTGATCGGATTATCGTTCCGGACTAAATAAGTGTCGCATCTGTTGTGAAATCTGATAATTTAAAAGAAATAATGAGTCTTATAACTAAGCCTATGTAACTTAATTTACTTTAAGAAGCTCGGTATGTTCTTCTTTTTTCAAGAATTCACCAAAAAATGTTGAATTTTCAAAGCATTAAACTCCATATTTTTCTACTGTTTGAGAATTATATTTGGTGAAAAACATTTAGGAACGTGCCAAAATTAAAACCAGCCTTCATTGAGCTTTATGATTAATGCATTCATGCGAACTCGAGCACTTAATAACCACCCCCCCCCCCCAGAGGGCTGCCTATCCATAGCAATCTGCCAGAATTGTGTCTATAACTTTCAGAGTTTTTGCGATTGTGCTTGCAGGGAATCAAGAGCAAATCTTGGTGAAAAACGGATGCTAAAAAAAAAAAAGTTATAACGTTTGCGCGGACGTACAGATGTACCACGTGGAACACGTGCACAAACAAGCAGGCAAGATGGCAGATTTATTGCAATGTTTATTTATGAGCGACAGGCTTATCTTCTCCTCCATGATACACAATTAAAATGTGAATTTCAAAGATTCACTTATCTTTTTTTCTATGGGTCTGGAGAATTATATTTGAGTAAAACAAAAAATTTAGGAATGTAACAAATTAAACCAGCTTCATTGAGGACTCTGTGATTTTAATGCCATTCACTGCAAGACCTCATCATGCCCTGTTACAATAAGGGACTTCTTTCTCAATAGCATCTGCAAGTTCTATGTCTATATTTTCAGAGGTTTTGTGGGTGTTTTCTTAGGGGAAATCCAAAGCAATTGGTAAAAAAAAAAACGGAAGTTTAAAAATTTTTTTATAACGCTTTGCAACGGATCCCGACGCGATGGTAACAAGTGGATGCGTGCACAGACAACAGGCAAAGATGTGAAATATCTGCATGTTTATTCAGCACAGCATTTCAACTTTGTGATGTCTCCAGGGTTGTTTCTGCATTAAGCTGCAACTTTATTTTGTGGATAAAGTTATTATTTGAAAATGAGAATTTCATTTTATTTATTAACTGCTGCGTGCGGGTGAGGACTGCTTGAAAGTAAACGATCCTACATGATATGCAGTGACAGCCTGGCAACGTTCTTATCAACCATTTAATTGGAAGTGCTTGCAAATGAAGTTGCTAAGCCCACTTGCCAAATGCTCAGTCGGATAGCGGAACGCGCCACGTCCTTCTGGTGAATCGTTCACTCATGCGGGATGCTTTTGCCCAGCAATCCTTCAAAGCAAGTGGTTCATGCTCCATCACCCTGAGTGAGTGGATTTGTGCTTCCGTAACCTGAGCAGTGGTTCATGCTCCATCACCCTGAGCAAGTGATTCGTGCTCCATCACCGCTGAGAGCGGTGGTTTTCTGCCTCTGTCACCCCTGAGCAAAGTGTTCATGTTTTTCCGTACCCCCCCCCGAGGATGTGGTTTCTGGCTCATCACTGAGTGAGTGATTTGTGCTCCAATCACCCTGAGCAAGTGATTTTGTGGGCTCCATCAACCCTGAGCGAGTGGGTTTTCTGCTCTGTCCACCTGGCAAGTGGTTCATGCTCCATCAACCCTGAGCAAGTGATTCGTGCTCCATCACTTGAGCAGTGGTTTTTCTGCTCTGTCACCCCTGGAGCGAGTGGTTTTCTGCTTGTACCTGAGCAAGTGGTTCATGCTCATTCACCCTGAGCAGTGATTGTGACTCCCATCACCGCTGAGCAAGTGGTTCATGCTTCCGTACACCCCCGAGCGAGTGGTTTCATGCTCCATCACGCCTGAGTGAGCGATTTGTGCTCCATAACCTGAGCAAGTGATTCGTGCTCATCACCCTGAGCAGGTGGTTTCTGCTCTGTCAACCTGAAGCAGTGGTTCATGTTTCCGTCACCCCTCGAGCGAGTGTTCATGCTCATCAACCCTGAGCAAGTGATGGTGCTTCATCAACCCTGAGCGGTGTTTTCTGCTCTGTCACCTGAGCGATTGGTTATGCTCTCTCCCCTGAGCAAGTGATTCGTGCTCCTCACCCTGAGCGAGTGGGTTCATGCTCGCACTGAGCGAGTTGTGAAATAAACCCGATTTCCAAAACGTTTTTTGCATATTAAGTGATTTCTTCTAAATTAACGAGCAAATTTTTTTTTTGCATCCGGTCACTATGAGCTGTTTATAAGAATAATTGTTTGTGAACATATAACTGAAAGTCTATAATAATGCAACGTTGTTTTTTGGTGGGATAAGCTACTCATGGTTTTGTGGATTGTTGCAATAATCAGCCAAGCGTGAAATGTGTGTGTGTGTGTGTGTGTGGTGTGTGTGTGTGTGTGTGTTGGGGTGTGTGTGTGTGTGTGTGTGTGTTGGTTCTGAAAGCATACTTCTCTCTCTTCTCTGTACCATCCTTGCTCTAACAGCCCACCAACACGTGAAGCACCTCTCTCCCCACGCTCTGTCAGCTCCTCCACCCCCTTCTCTCTTCTCTCCTCTTCTTTCTCTTCTCCCTCTCCCTCTCTCGTCTCTCTCTGTCTCTGGACATATTTGGACAGTGGTTTGTCTCCGGAACATGTCAAGCGATTGTTTGTTTCGGCCAGCTTGGCTTTAGACGCATCAAGGCGGTGTTTGTCTCTGCACGTTTAATTATGCACCCACGCTGTCTGCTTTCCCTTTCCTCTACCTCACACTGTTCTTCTTTTCTCCACTCCTCTGATCCACCTACTGCCTCTTCCTCCCCTCTCTATCCTCTCCATGTCTCTCTCCCACCCCTGGTTCTCCTCTTCCCCCCTCTTTTTCTCCCCCCCCTCCTTTAGTATTTACCATTAGCAAAGCGTGGGTGGTATTGCTTGGTTTGAATATAAACAGAAGAAACAGGCACAACAAATTTCCACCCATTTAAGGCATAAGTATTTTGGGGATCAAATTAAATTGAATACATCCTTAACCTGATGTTGATTATAAGGAATAGAATAAGGAATATTTAGTCTTATTAAGCTTAGTTTGAAGTAAATCAGATAATTTTTGACGAAGTTATGAGCGAAAACGATTTTGATCTTTTTCGTGACCTGAACTTGGACTTTGATCCAATTGGGAACTCAAAAGTTAATGGGGTCGTCCAAGGTTCATGCACTGTGGATTAAATTTGATAGTGTTTGCTAAAGAAAGCCGGTTTTGCATCAAGGTTGCTACAACAGACAGAAAACAAACAACAGAACAACCAAGCAGTCCATAGACCTGGTTACTTTTTTACGAAATCGTCAAACGTTGACCTTCTGACTTGTTTAAATAAAAGCTGTTCTGGAGAAAGGTAGCGAACGCAAACCAAGAAAGTTTTCTTCTCTAAACGATGATTGTCTGTAACAAACCATCAAAATCGAATGTTTGACCTATGTGGACTTTTGCTTTTGACCGATTTGTGACCAAAATATCTATCAGCGCTAGCCATACCTCCTAAATCAGTGGTGTAATTTGACATTGGAGCTTCTTTTGCGTTCTCAGAGTTAATCGTGGCTATAAACAACACACTAACACACAAACGAGAGGAAGTCCATCATATACTTTTCGAATCTAGTAAAACCGACGATTACAATATTCCCGCTGGCCTCCTCCGGGGGGCGGGATAACCAGAACAGGGTGTGTGGCAGGAGAAAGAACATGAACTATAATAAGGAAAAGAAATGGCGTGAGGTAGAATAGAGGCAGGAAGAAGAAGAATCATATGTGTAATTCAAATATATGCCTAAATAAAATGTATGTTGCTAAACATTTGCTCAAATAAAGGCATCAATGTGTATATTAATATGTGTAAGTTGGAGTTTCAAAAAGCAGGTGTAACATTGAATGTATGGGTTTGCATTTGGCTGACGCCATTGGTGATCGGTTTAAATTGCGAATGGCCTGAAGTAACTACTCAGGAAGCTCAATGGAATGGCTTCGCAAAGAGATGAATTATCTGAACAAAAGCAACCTGACACCAGTTTTTCATCTCAAATGGCTGCAAATGTCATGTATTGTCCCCATCGGTTGTGTTGCATTTCATGCATCCTGAATGGGATTATCAGCATTATTTGTCATTCTCTTTTCAGCATCATTGGTCATTTGTGCTCTAAATTTCCTGTTTTGAAATAATTTAAATCATAGCATTGAGATGAACAATCAACATTGTCACACATATTTTGAAGATTCTCCACTGTTTATCATTTGATATTTGGTGATACCAACTGAATTCTTTGATGTAAAAGATGCCAATAAAACTTGGAATTATCCCTGTATTTGGAAAAGGTCGTTTGAGAGTAATCTGCACCAGAAAGTCGCTACTCCAAAATCCAGAGGTTTTTCAGACAATAATTCTATCACACAGATATTAGTGGCCCATGGAGAAAAATTGGTAGAATGCATTGCTTGGCAATTCTTGGTATTTAACCAAACACCTCAAAAGAGATTCATGACTAACGGGAGGAAATCATTCACCCTCTAAAGTGGTGGCAACCAGGGAAAGGGGTTTGTAATTTGTCAGGATGCAATTTACAAGAGATCACCCACCACTGAACTGTGGAATTTACTTTTGACAAATTCACTCAGGGCATTCATTGTTACAATTCTCTGCAGCTTCATCGCCCCCCCCGCCAACTTACCTGCCCTCTCACACATGTCCTCATTTTTTTCAACAACTGTTGCAGAGATGTAAAGAAGCCACAGGTTTTGATGTCTTGGAAAATTATTGATCGGAACAATTACATAATAGTTGAAATGTCGCACTCTCTTTAAGGTTTTTTAGAAGTTATTTCATCTAAATGTGGAAGAAATGCCCTAAGGGTTGAATTTACAATTCAATGAGGCTTTTTGAAAACATTGGCTTATAATTTACAATAAAAAACATTCAAAGACGAGGAGAATGGCACTAGTAGAGCGCATACCTCTGGCCAGTAATGCTGATCCCGAGAACATTCGGGCCAATAACTTTTTGAACATATCATGCTATATAATTGTTTTTTTTACCTATTCTCAATGGTGAAGAATCACTTTAAAATTAATAAATTCTACATCCAGAATTCGAAAAATTAAAAAAAAATTAAAAATTAATAGATTTTTTTTAATTGCAAAAATGTGATTTTAAAAAAATTTTGGTAGGTCAGAAATTTTGTTTAAATACATTTGGAAGATGGAATTGGATTGGGTGAAGAATTGAAGAGTGGATGAAAAGGAAGAGTGTAACAGTCGGAATTTTTAGAACACGGGATGAAAAAAAAGGTTCAAATTGAAACAAAGATTTTGCAAAGAAGAAGAAACCGGGCCGAAAGAGGGGAAGTTGAAAGGTTGTAAGAGACTGTTTTTGTCTCTTCTTTTTTTTGAGATTAAGGGAAGAGGGGGAAGAGTAAAGGAAAAAGGTTGAAGAAAAAGGTTGAAAGGTGGTGTGGTGAAACCTTCACAATCAGTGAGATTAGCAGGGAAGAGAAGAAGAAGTCGGGCCACAGGAAGTACGTGGTTTTGTGGGAAAATGTGGAGAAGGAAAAGGTTTTTTTTTTGTTGTTGTATTTTTTAAATTTTTAAGAACTCCAACAAGTTTTTATATTTATATATGAAACAAGGGGTAACGTTTGGGAGCAGTGCCGATTAAGCTCGTGGCCCGAAGGCACATTTTGACATTTAGAGAATGGCACTGAAATTTTAAATTAGATTCGGAGCCATGGAAATGGACCAGACTAAAAGATGAAACTGATTCAAGAACAAATATTTAATACAAAAAAAAGACAAATATTTAATGTGAAAAGAATTTTTGGCCCGAATTTTTTTTGCTGGCCTAAGGCATGCCTGGTCTGCTAATGGGTTAATCCAGCACTGGTTTTGGGAGGGATAGAAAGGAGGTGGAGGGAAGTGGTGAAAAAAAAAAATGTGGTAATAAGGAGAAAAATTAACAATAAAACACGATCAAGAACATAGACGGGAAGTTTGGGTTGGCCTCAGTGGAACTATATGACAAGTTGACGAAACTCATCAAATAGGCCAAGTTTTGAAACAAAACAAACTAGGAACACATCAAACACGGAGGCAACAAAATAAAACAGTAAAACTGTGACAAACAACGACCGAAAATTATCCTTGAGAAAGTCGGCAGAGATCCCTGGGAAAGAAACACGTCACCTCAAAACACTGGAACAGGGAGGGAAAAATGTGGGCAAATCCCTGTTCAAATTTCAAGTCAATCGGATGAGAAATTTGAAGATTTTCAGAAATTGGTGCTTGTGTTGACCTTTTGGCCTATGTTTGACTCAAAATAATTGGTGGTTGAATTTCAGTGAGCTGATTTGAAAATTATTTTTCAAATTTTTCAAGTCAATCAGATGAAATTAACAATTTTAGACATCAGGCCCTAATATGCTGAATCTATTGGCATGTTTGACGCTCAACGAGAAGCGCACTCATATAGAGAATAGATGTGACACAGATTTTTCAATTGGGATGTAGGTTCGGGGCTCTGACTTGGGCCAATTTAAGGACATTTTATCTTTTTGTTCTTAGCTACTCCAGTGTAATTTGAGCCTGTGTGCTTTTGGGGGTCGTTGTCATGCTGAAAGGTGAAACTTTCATCCCAATTTCATCACAATTCTTCGCCAGAGGGCAGCATAAGGTTTTTCCTCGAGGATTTTTCTATAATTTTGCTCATCCATTTTTCCGTTATATCCTGGACAAGTGCCCAGTCCCTGTGATGAGAATCATCCACATAAGATGATGCCTTGCTCCACATTGCTTACAGTCAGGGTGTGTTTTTTCTGGGTGATTGCGCTGTGTTGGGGTTTGCGCCAAATGTAAACGTTTTTGTGTTTAGGCCAAAAAGTTCATCTCTTAAGTTTTTTCAGACACAAACTTGCTGCCACATAGCTTCATTATCTCTCAGATGGGTTTTATGCTTCTTTAAATGGGGAACTCAAGGTGGGCTTTTTTTGAGTAATGCCTTCTTGCACCACGTACAGGCCCAGACTTGTGGAGTTTTGGAATATTGTTGTCACACTGCACACAGTGGACCATCTTTCCCATAAAGGCATGTAGTTTCTTTTCCAAAGTTGCAGTGGCTTTTGGTGGCTCTCCTTGAATCAGTCTAACTCTTACTTTTTGGTCTCCAGTGTGGGAGGGAACGGCTATGATTCGGCAGGGACTTGGTTGGTATCATACCCTTCCTTCTTTAAATGATTTCTTGACTGTGCTCCAAGGGATATTCAAGGGCCTTTGAAATATTTTTTATAACCATCCCCTGGATCTGTGCCTTTCCACCAGTTTTTTCTTTTATCCTTATCCCGGAGGTGGGGTTTTGAAAGCTTTTGATACTCTGGTTTTGAGTCTTTTGCTGTGAAATGACTACCCGCAGAGGAAATACAGGAACAGACATTTTATTCTGAAATAATCAGAATCACTACATTTAAACCACAGATGGAAGGTTCATTTAAACTTGGTGTGTGATTTTTGAAGGTGATTGGTTGCACTGAAGGCGAACTTTTAACAATTGCCTATTAATAAGGGGGTGGACCGTGTATGTGTATGTGTATGTGTATGTGTATGTGTATGTGTATGTGTATGTGTATATAATCATAGAGTAGTGTAGCGTGCTTTATAACGCACGTGTTATGGATCTCCATATGGAGGGATGATATGGGGGAAAAATGGCCATCCATTCAAATATATACACAATGATACTACTGTATATGCCCGTGAACTCCTTAAGAGTGAAGTCATAAGTATTTAAAAGCCATAACTTTTATTCTTGAGAGTTTTCTGAACGACCAAGACTTAAAAAGACACCAAAATACATTGCAAAAGTCCCACGAGAGATCGCTAAGTCGCCAATTTGTACTTCTTCTCATCCTTGTTCCCCTCTCAAAACAATGTGAAGCTGTCACCTGACCTATCTCAATAACTGCTGAAGCCATGATGGTGATTCCAACTCGAGGAAGTTACTTTGTCTTTGGGTTAGTGCACGCAACCGAAAATTAAAAAACATATGGACCGTTAATCGTTTTATTAATAAAAGACATCGAATGTAACTGTGGACTCAACCAAACCAGCCCAGGATCATGAGGGTGGAAAATGGACACTGGACAGAACCATTCCAAAAGTGATACTGTTGTGGGCCAGGGGTCGGTCGCAAGGACGACCGCTAGGTTGGGCCGTTCTCCCACAGACACAGGATGGAACGGTCGTCACCCGGATAACTCCGGAGTTCGACGGGTCGTTAAAGGACCGTGTTTTGACCGCGTGGCGTAGGGTTAATTGTCTCGATCTCCAATATACCTAAATAACCACGCAGTCTAGCTTCTGGGGAAACCACACCCTCGGCCGGCTTTGTCTGAACCGAGTCACTGTTACTGACTCGGATCCGGCGTAACTAAGCAGGAGTTACCAAAGCCGCGCCGGTCCAAATAACAACTTACGGCACAAACTGCCTCACTATTTCTCAAGCCCGCACCGTGCTGGGTCAATTGCAGAAACGACAGGCAACGAGCTGGTACATTTAACAGGGGT
>CM068963.1:97969348-97984070 GCA_035128595.1 Eptatretus atami
TGCCACAAACCTCTTATGGATTACCATAATGACATCTTTTGACATTTTACTTTTGTTGTGGGATTGTGATGGAACAACGTAAAAAGATATTGTGATGCTAAACCAGAAGAGGATTATTGTGTCGTATTGTGGTGTCATTCTTCATTGTTATTCCTCTTCTTCATTCTCCTTCTTCATCCATCACAATCCCACAACCAAAGTAAAATTTCAAAAGAAGTCGTGATGGTAATCCATGAAAGGGCTGTGGTGTTGTATTGTGGCACCTTGTTTGGTTGTTGTTTTTGAGATGTCATCCCTCTATGTTTTTAAGCATTTACGGATAACAAAAAAAAATTCTGTGTATATATAGTTGTGTGTGTGTGTGTGTGTGTGTGTATGTGTGTGATGTGTGTGTGTGTGTGTGTGTGTGTGTGTGTGTGTGTGTGTGTGTGGTGATTATATATATATATATATGTTGTTACGGATTTCAGGATCCGTGTTGATGAAATCCAACACATCCAGGTCCTCAGACAGTTATTTCTTAAATGCAATGTTCAGATTATCCATCCCCATGTTAATGGGATCTCAAATGTGATGCGTTGAGAAGGTAAAAGGATGGATCTCCTCTCTTATGGAAACTTTCTTCTTTACAACAGACACATTCACACATATTTCTTTCACAAGCTCTGAAGCCCACCCCATTCTTCCTCAGCAACAATCTTTCGAGAGCTCGACGCCCGCCATTTTTGAGAGCGCACGGGTCATCATGGTAACCGGTGGCAAGTGGGGCGGGGTGAGCTTGGGGCGGACTGCACCCGCGGAGACGCGCGGAGATATAAAACGAACGGGAGGTACGTTCTTGAGGAAAAAAGGGGGAGAGAGGAAAGGCGAGGGGAAGCGGAGGCGAAAAGAAAGCGGGGCGAAAGAACAGCCAGGAGGGAGAAGAGAACGAGAAGTAAGCTTGAGAAGCGAGCAAGAAGCGGGTGTCTGACCAGCGCCAACAACGAGACAATTCGTCCTACCCAGGCTGCTTGGCAAGCGAGCGTGTGTTGCGCATGTGGGTGTGAGCAGCGCCACCAAAAGTGAGGCACGGGTCGGTCACCAACAACACGAGGGTGTAAACCCAGACAGACGATCTCGGTGCCTCCAGACGTCGACTAGCGTTCAAGGCTGTTTGCAAGAGGGTGCACGGCAAGGCTGGGTGCTGGCGACGGACGTGACACGCATGCACACATTTCAGGACATTTCACTTCACGGACGACTACTTTCTGGTGAGTGAGACGATTCTTTCCTCTCCCCCCCCCCCCCCCCCCGAATAATCTGCTGGGTACCCTTGTCTGTGTTTAGCTGTAAGTAAGTCAACCCCCGATAAGCATCTGCTCTTTGTCCTTTCCTGGCATTTTGATTGATTTTGCTTTGGAAATTTATTCGTTTCATTTACCTCAAAAAATAAAAAGTTCTTTCCCATTTATTATTACTTACGAAATCTTAAGATTCTGTAAAGTATATTGATGACTTCCGTCATCTGTTTGTGTGTTTGGTTTGTTTGTTTGTAGAGGACAGATAACTCGAGAACGGAAGAATCTACCAATGTCAAATTACCACCACGTGATTCAGGAGGGTGATGGCGAGTGCTGATTAGATTTGGTCAAAATCGGTCAAAGGTCAAGGTCACAGTGAGGTAACATTTGATTTTTGATGGTTTGGTACAGAATCATCGTAGAAACTTCTGGTTTGCGGCGCTACCCTTCTCTAGAGGACAGCTTTTATTAGACAAGGTCAGAGGTCAATTGACGATTTCGTAAGTACCAGTCTATGACTGCTTGTTTTATTATTAATAAATCATTTGTCAATTTCCAACCTGTCCGTGTTTGTCCTTTCCTTCCATTGGTCTAGCATGTCGGAACCGAGATAGACTGTGAGGTAAATACCACAGATTTGACCAAAAATAGTCGGCCAGCCACAGCGGTTAAACGCTCGGCTGCCCTAAATTAAATCTAATCGAGATAACATTTGTGCTTGCCGAGGGCGCGCTCCCCGATTCAGGTAACCACGTGACCTCTAGTTAAACGGAATAATTAGATGGTGGACACTGGAACTCGTGGTTGATTGGGTGGCGTTCGTGGTTTTAAAACAACCCACCGTACCACAACGTTAATTTGTTGCGGTGGGCCCCAGGTCCAGCGCTCTACCGAGGCCAACCGGGGATTAATCCCTGAGTGACAAGCTGGTGTCTCGGTATCCGTGACTGCAATATATATATATATATAGTCTCCCCTATTTTGACCCCAACTTTGCTATTGGTGTGCCCCCCCCCCATTTGTACTGTTCATTATCTCTGCACCGAAGGTGGATGAAGTTGTGTTTTCACCCTTGCCTGTGCTGTTGTCTGTTTGTGAGTAGGATATCTCAAAAAGTTGTGGACTTTAACACTGAGATTTGGTGCGTGGATTGGATGTGTCACAAGGACGAATTGATTAGATTTTGGTAAAGATCGATAATTCTTTCAGTGATTCTTCACAATTGAGAGATATGGCTAAACTGATATGTAGCACGATATCTCAAAAAGTTGTGGACGGATTCGGATGGACGCTGGTGGACAGGTTGGGTGTGTGACAAGGAAGAATTGATTCGATTTTGGTGAAGATCCAGATCCAAATACGAGAATGTGTTTTAATTCTTAAAGTGATTCTTCATCATTGAGAGATGGGACCAAAATCGATACAGCAGAATATTTCAATTGTGGACGGATTATGACAACACTTGCTGGATGAGTTGGGTATGTGACAAGAACAAGCCAATTAGATTATGGTTAAGGTCTGGATGCAGATCCAGTCTATCAGTGGAATACAAAATGTAAACTGTTCAGTCTGTTTTAACTGGTTCTCGAACAAAACAACTCGTTTCACATCTTCTGAATTTTGTGCCATTTGTGGTCAGAATCGGTTTAAGATGAGAGTGAAGACTGCTTCAAATGGCCTTTGGGAAAAATGGTTGGACTTTTGAACAAGCCATGAAGTACAGGGTGGCCACAAAAAGCGGGCACTGGGAGAAGTTTAATAACCTGCACAGTTTTCATTCAATCTCTTTCATTTTTCAGGTCTGAATTGAGTTAAGGGACAGTGTATCTGCAAAGTTGCTTCATTTTGTGACATTCACACGCCACGTCGTGGACACCTGAAGAAAAGTCATTTTCTGTATAAAACTATCTGCGAACAAATTCGTTCTTACATACAAGGTGCTTGTGATGCACACATTTTGCAACAAGGAAAGCAACCAGTAAGTCTCAAATTCAAAGGTTTGTGAAAAAAATTAGACAGCATGGCACAGTCTTGAATATGTATTCACCTAACAGCACAGGCAACTCTGGCTGACCAAAATCAGGAAGGTCACCTGAGAATATTGCTGCCATTGCTGACTCAGTCGCCCACATTTCCAATAAATTTATTTGGTACTGCTGTCAAGAGCTCACCATCAGCAAAGAAAACTTGAGGATAATACTGATAATAATGCTTACAAGTCATCAATAACTTTGTTCGACGTGTGGACCTCTGTATTAAGCAAAATGTGTCCATTTCTAACATATCATCAAACATCAACGTCATCAGTAATTTGATTGTAAAATTGTCAAATGTGTTTGTAGACAACTGAAATTTTCAGTGATATCTTGACTACAAGTGAATAATATGATCTTCAGATTTTGTTAAGTTTGATCGGAAAATATTCAAGTTATTAAACCTTTCCCAGGGCTAACTTTTTTGAGGTCACCTTGTAGATGACAGTATGAGTAACAAGTTTGCCCATTTCCAACTTAAGTACAATGTAACTGCCCACACAATGAGTCGTTCACCAGAAGAATCATCGTTTCCTTGCAAAATAACATTGCACCTTTATCTTGTTCGCTCAGTATTGAAAATGAATGCAAGCCAATATGGCAACAAGCTCCATACATGACAGCACTACGTATATACAACATAAATGTATTAAAGAGCCAATGTGAGATTCAATAGAACCCGTGAAGGACCTCCTGTAGAAGTTCCATTGTTATATAGATAACAAGTCTGGAGACGGCGATGGTTCACGAGCAATGTACACGGTTCGCCTTTTTTATTTTTTGACCTTCGAGGGGACGCCACGGGCAAACTAGCGGGAATCGGGAAAAACGTAAATGATGAAAGTTGTAGTACTCGAAGAGCACTACTTGCATACCAACTTTCATTCGAAACAGTTGAAAACCCTAGGAGCTCGATGCCCAATTTATTGATTTTTTTTACATTTTCTAAGTTCGTGACCTTGTGACCTTGACCTTGGGACGAAAATGAAAAATCGAGCTCCGTGGGGCTATGCAGGTGCCATTGGGCTAACCAAATACCGAAACCCCTGCCAGATTCGATAAACCCCCTCGGAGAAGATGTAACTTGAAATCGGCTACCCCCTAAAAACACATGTTTTTTGGGCGTGGCTCCGCCCATAATGGGCGCAGCATGCCCATTCTCAGGAAAACACAACTAGATCATGATATAAACCTCCCACCCAAATTTTATCAGGATCGGATCAAAACCCACGGAGCTATGCTCGGGACAGACAGACAGACACACACCCATAACGAATATAGTGGTCACTTACTGACTCGTGAACCAATATTCTCCAGAAGTGTATAGAACAATACAGAGCTACGTCAAGGAATGTAAATATTTTAACATCTATGTGAGAGTTTATAGAACCCTTACAGAACATCCTATGTAAGTTATATTGACCACTATGAGCATGTTGTGTCTTCAGGAATGTTTTTGCAATTCTATAAATGCACACATGAAAAGGAGATCAAACCTGCAAAACAAGTAATAAAATTGCTTCTATCATGAAATGTTAATGTTACGACCACCCCACTAGTCCAACAAGGCATCCTCTACTCACACCACTTGTGACATCCTTTTGGTGTTTGCTTTAGAAATCAAAAGTACCCCACCAATAAGACTATATGTGTTTGTTCAAATTAAGGGCTATCTGTAAAATGGGTTTATAGTACTGCACTGCAAAACTTTCTTGAAACTTTCAAGAACAAACTTTCTTGAACCAAAGTGCTGGGATTTCTATACATGTGAAGGCAGCATCAACACACGAAGAGACAACAAGGGATTGGAGGTCCTGCCACAAAACATGAATGGAGAAGTTACTTGAGATGTGAATGTATGTCAGCTGCATCATTCCCACAACACCTCACCCACCCCACTCCATATATGCCATGGTCAATTAACAATGGCATGGGTATAATTCTGTATGTCACAGACTACAGTATTGGCATTTCATCAATATCTATTGAACAAAGAAAATTGTAGAGAGTCTTCAACAACATCGACATACTCTACTCTTTTAATTTTCTTTCGATACAGAAATCCAGGTCATTTTAGAAACTAAGCAACAGGTGGCAGCAAGTTAACAAAGTGATAAAGGATCAAAAAGGAACAGGGAAAAAAAAGAGATTGCACACGAGGAGAGACGAGTGGCAGAAAAGAACCTGTCCCACTAACCCACATCAAATTTAAAGAAAGAAAAGAAACAAGCCTCTCAAAGAAACAAGTCTCTCAACACCAAACTTCACAAAAAAAAATCTGGCTAGTTTAGTCAAATCCTCCCTCAGATGCAAGTCATAATCCAAAATTGAACACAAGGGACAGGTCTAGAGTACAATCAACAGCACGAGAATGAAGTCGATGGCGAGCCATCGCAAATTCTCACACTTCCCACCTCAAGCAAAGTTGAAAGATGGCAAAAAGGTTCCACCAGGAATGACCCAATTTTTTTTTGCATTTTGACCCCTGAGAACCAAAGGCCCCACTGCCTGAGACATGAACCGGGGTCAAATCCCAAAAACTTACATATTTCATGCGTCCCCCAATGTTGATTACATATGCAAAGTTTCATCAAAAAATGTACCCGTAATAACATTTTCGGTATTTGACCTTATGACCCAACCCCAGGGGGCGTGGCCAAAATTATACTGCTCTCACACCTTTATGCCATGTGGTTATTGTAGCTACCAAGTTTGGTGAATTTATACACAGCCATTTAGGAGGAGATCGCATGACAGACAGATGGAGCCAAATACAATATCCCCCGTTTTTTACAAAAAGCATGGGGATAATAAGCACAACACAAGTCAATCCAAAACTCGTGTACTGCATCTACAGTATATACGAATAAATGTCAATGTATGGATGTTTGTGTGTCAGTTTGTCAGTGTGTCAGTGTATCTCCTCCATAACTCCAAAACCATAAAACCGATCAGCCTGAAACTTTGCATGCATACTAACAAAACTCCAAGGAAGTGCAAGAGTGAAAATTTGGTGTTTGGGTTAATTAAAAAAACCCTTTTGAAGATAATTAACGGCCTTATCTAATTATGTCCATCATGTGATCCTCGGCCACCTCGCTCTCTGGGATCTTAAGGAGTTTCTTGGGTAACATCGCTGGGGTCTGAAGCTGCCATGTATTTTGGCCCACTCAACCATGTCTTGAATTTGAACAGGCTGCAACAATTTCAGAACAATAAGGTATATTTTTCACTTTCCTCACTCATATTATCGAATGCCTGTTCATCGTAGCTACGAATCGTTGTATACATCGCTTTTGTAAGTACTATCGTTTTCAAATTAGGAGCTTGGACCGATTTCATGCATTATATCAGACGATTTTCCCCGATCTACTCTCATGGACTAATTAAGGTATATCATCAAAATATTATTTTGGTTTTGTTGATCGGATATCGTCCGGACTAAATAAGTGTCGAAATCTGTTGTGAAATCTGATAATTTAAAGAAATAATGAGTCTTATAACTAAGCCTATGTAACTATTTACTTTAAGCAAGCTCGGCTATGTTCCTTCTTTTTCCACAGATTCACCAAAAAATGTGAAATTTCCAAAGCATTAAACTCATATTTTTCTACTGTTTGGAGAATTATATTGAGTGAAAAAAACATTTAGGAACGTGCCAAAATTAACCAGCTTCATTGAGCTTTATGATTTAATGCATTCAATGCGAGACCTCGAGGCCTACCCCCCCCCCTCCAGAGGGACTGCCTATCCATAGCATCTGCCAGATCTGTGTCTATATTTTCAGAGATTTTGCGATGTGCTCTGCAGGGAATCAAAGCAAATCTGGTGAAAAACGGATGCTAAAAAAAAGTTATAACGTTTGCGCGGACCCCGTACAGATGTACCACGTGACACGTGCACAGACAAGCAGGCAAGATGGCAGATTATCTGCAATGTTTATATCATGAGCGACAAGGCTATCTTCCCTCCTCCATAGATACACAATAAAATGTGAAATTTCCAAAGCATTAAACTTATCTTTTTCTACTGTCTGGAGAATTATATTGAGTAAACAAAAAATTTAGGAATGTAACAAAATTAACCAGCTTCATTGAGCTCTGTGATTTAATGCATTCACTGCAAGACCTCATGCCCTGTACCAAGAGGGACTTCCTCTCAATAGCATCTGGCAGTTCTATGTCTATATTTTCAGAGGTTTTGTGAGGTGTTCTTAGGGGAATCAAAGCAAATCTGGTAAAAAAAAACAAAACGGAAGTTAAAATTTTTTTATAACGCTTGCACGGATCCCGAACCGATGTACCAAGTGATGCGTGCACAGACAAGCAGGCAAGATGGTGGAATATCTGCAATGTTTATTTCACAGGCATTTCAACTTTGTGATGTCTCCAGGGTTGTTCTGCATTAAGCTGCAACTATTTTGTGGATAAAGTTATTATTTGAATGAATTCATTTTATTTAATTAACTGCTGCGTGCGCGGTGAGGACCTGCTTGAAAGTTAAAGATCCTACATGATATGCAGTGACAGCCTGGCCAACCGTTCCTTATCAACCATTTAATTGGAGTGCTTGCATGAGTGCCTAAGCCACTTGCCAAATGCCTCAGTCGATAGCGGAACCGCGCCACGTCCTTCTGAGTGAATCGTTCACTCAATGCGGATGCTTTTGCCCAGCACATCATTCAAAGCAAGTGGTTCATGCTCCATCACCCTGAGTGAGTGATTTGTGCTCCGTCACCCTGAGCAAGTGGTTCATGCTCCATCACCCTGAGCAAGTGATTCGTGCTCCATCACCCTGAGCGAGTGGTTTCTGCTCTGTCACCCTGAGCAAGTGGTTCATGTTCCGTCACCCCGAGCGAGTGGTTCATGCTCCATCACCCTGAGTGAGTGATTTGTGCTCCATCACCCTGAGCAAGTGATTTGTGCTCCATCACCTGAGCGAGTGGTTTCTGCTCTGTCACCCTGAGCAAGTGGTTCATGCTCCATCACCCTGAGCAAGTGATTCGTGCTCCATCACCCTGAGCAAGTGGTTTTGCTCTGTCACCTCTGAGCGAGTGTTTCTGCTCTGTCACCTGAGCAAGTGGTTCATGCTCCATCACCCTGAGCAAGTGATTCGTGCTCCATCACCCTGAGCAAGTGGTTCATGCCTCGTCACACCCGAGCGAGTGGTTCATGCTCCATCACCCTGATGAGCGATTTGTGCTCCATAACCCTGAGCAAGTATTCGTGCTCATCACCCTGAGCAAGTGGTTTCTGCTCTGTCACCCTGAGCAAGTGGTTCATGTTCCGTCACCCCGAGCGAGTGGTTCATGCTCCATCACCCTGAGCAAGTGATTTGTGCTCCATCACCCTGAGCGAGTGGTTTCTGCTCTGTCACCCTGAGGGATGGCAGCATGAACAACTCGCTCGGTGACGGAACATGAACACTTGCTCAGGGTGACAGAGCAGAAACCGACTGGCTCAGGGTGATGGAGCACGAATCACTTGCTCAGGTTATGGAGCACAAATCGCTCACTCAGGGTGATGGAGCATGAACCACTCGCTCGGGTGACGGAGCATGAACCACTTGCTCAGGGTGATGGAGCACGAATCACTTGCTCAGGTGATGGAGCATGAACCACTTGCTCAGGGTGACAGAGCAGAGAAACCCACTCGCTCAGGGTGACAGAGCGAAAACCACTTGCTCAGGTGATGGAGCACGAATCACTTGCTCAGGGTGATGGAGCATGAAACCACTTGCTCAGGTGACAGAGCAGAAACCACTCGCTCGATGATGGAGCCAAATCACTTGCTCAGGGATGGAGCACAATCACTCACTCAGGTGATGGAGCATGAACCACTCGCTCGGGTGACGAACATGACCACTTGCTCAGGGTGACCAGAGCAGAAACCACTCGCTCAGGTGATGGTAACACGAATCACTTGCTCAGGGTGATGGAGCATGAAGCCACTTGCTCAGGGTGACGGAGCACAAATCACTACACTCAGGTGATGAGCATGAACCACTTGCTTTGAATGATTGGCTGGGCAAAGCATCCGCATTGAGTGAACGATTCACTCAGAAACGTGGCGCCGGTTCCGCTATCGACTGAGGCATTTGGCAAGTGCTTAGCACTCATGCAAGCACTCCAATTAAATGGTTGATAAGGAACGGTTGGCCAGGCTGTCACTGCATATCAGTAGGATCTTTAACTTCAAGCAGGTCCTCACCGCGCACGCAGCAGTTAATAAAATAAAAGGAATTCATTCAAATAATAACTTTATCCACAAAATAGTTGCAGCTTAATGCAAACAAACCCTGGAGACACACAAAGGTTGAAATGCCTGTGAAATAAACATTGCAGATATTCTCACATCTTGCCTGCTTGTCTGTGCACGCATCACTTGGTACATCGGTTCGGATCCGTGCAAGCGTTATAAAAAAATTTTAACTTCCGTTTTGTTTTTTTTACCAGATTTGCTTTGATTCCCCTAAGAACACCTCACAAAACCTCTGAAAAATAGACATAGAACTGCCAGATTGCTATTGAGAGGAAGTCCCTCTTTTACAGGCATGAGGTCTTGCAGTGAATGCATTAATCACAGAGCTCAATTGAGCTGGTTAATTTTGTTACATTCCTAAATTTTTTGTTTACTCAATATAATTCTCCAGACAGTAGAAAAAGATAAGTTTAATGCTTTGGAAATTTCACATTTTATTGTGTATCTATGGAGAGGGAAGATAGCCTTGTCGCTCATGATATAAACATTGCAGATAATCTGCCATCTTGCCTGCTTGTCTGGTGCACGTGTCACGTGGTACATCTGTACGGGGTCCGCGGCAAACGTTATAACTTTTTTTTAGCATCCGTTTTTCACCAGATTTGCTTTGATTCCCTGCAGAGCACAATCGCAAAATCTCTGAAAATATAGACACAGATCTGGCAGATGCTATGGATAGCAGTCCTCTGGAGGAGGGGGGGGGGTAAGGCTCGAGGTCTCGCATTGAATGCATTAAATCATAAAGCTCAATGAAGCTGGTTAATTTTGGCACGTTCCTAAATGTTTTTTTCACTCAATATAATTCTCCAAACAGTAAGAAAAATATGAGTTTAATGCTTTGGAAATTTCACATTTTTTGGTGAATCTGTGGAAAAAGAAGGAAATAGCCGAGCTTGCTTAAAGTAAAATAGTTACATAGGCTTAGTTATAAGACTCATTATTTCTTTAAATTATCAGATTTCACAACAGATTTCGACACTTATTTAGTCCGGACGATATCCGATCAACAAAACCAAAATAATATTTTGATGATATACCTTAATTAGTCCATAGAGTAGATCGGGGAAAATCGTCTGAAATAATGCATGAAATCGGTCCAAGCTCCTAATTGAAACGATAGTACTTACAAAAGCGATGATATACAACGATTCGTAGCTACGATGAACAGGCATTCGATAATATGAGTGAGGAAAGTGAAAAATATACCTTATTGTTCTAAATTGTTGCAGCCGTGTCAAATTCAGACATGGTTGAGTGGGCGCAAAATACATGGCAGCTTCCAGACCCCAGCGATGTTACCCAAGAAACTCCTTAAGATCCCAGAGAGCGAGGTGGCCGAGGATCACATGATGGACAAATTAGATAAGGCCGTTAATTATCTTCAAAAGGGTTTTTTAATTAACCCAAACACCAAATTTTCACTCTTGCACTTCCTTGGAGTTTTGTTAGTATGCATGCAAAGTTTCAGGCTGATCGGTTTTATGGTTTTGGAGTTATGGAGGAGATTACACTGACACACTGACAAACTGACACACAAACACCATACATTGACATTTATTTCGTATATACTGTAGATGCAGTACACGAGTTTTGGATTGACTTGTGTTGTGCTTATTATCCCCATGCTTTTTGTAAAAACGGGGATAATTTATTTGCTTCCCATCTGCTGTCATGCGATCTCCTCCTAAATGGTGTGTATAAATTCACCAAACTTGGTAGCTACAATAACCACATGGCATAAAGTGTGAGAGCAGTATAATTTTGGCCACGCCCCCTGGGGTTGGGTCATAAGGTCAAATACCGAAAATGTTATTACGGGTACATTTTTTGATGAAACTTTGCATATGTAATCAAACATTGGGGACGCATGAAATATGTAAGTTTTTGGATTGACCCGGTTCATGTCTTCAGCAGTGGGCCTTTGGTTCTCAGGGGTCAAAATGCAAAAAAAAATTGGGTCATTCCTGGTGGAACCTTTTGCCATCTTTCAACTTTGCTTGAGGTGGGAAGTGTGAGAATTTGCGATGGCTCGCCACGACTTCATTCTCGTGCTGTTGATTGTACTCTAGACCTGTCCTTGGTTCAATTTTGGATTATGACTTGCATCTGAGGGAGGATTTGACTAAACTAACCAGATTTTTTTTGTGAAGTTGTTCGGTTTGAGAGACTTGTTTCTTTGAGGCTTGTTTCTTTTCTTTCTTTAAATTTGATGTGGTTAGTGGGACAGGTTCTTTTCTGCCACTCGTCTCTCCTCGTGTGCAATCTCTTTTTTTCCCTGTTCCTTTTTGATCCTTTATCACTTTGTTAACTTGCTGCCACCTGTTGCTTAGTTTCTAAAATGACCTGGATTTCTGTATCGAAAGAAAAATTAAAAGAGTAGAGTATGTCGATGTTGTTGAAGACTCTCACAATTTTCTTTGTTCAATAGAATATTGATGAAATGCCAATACTGTAGTCTGTGACATACAGAATTATACCCATGCCATTGTTAATTGACCATGGCATATATGGAGTGGGGTGGGTGAGTGTGTTGATGATTGCAGCTGACATACATTCACATCTCAAGTAACTTCTCCATTTCATGTTTGTGGCGAGGACCTCCAATCCCTTGTTGTCTCTTCGTGTGTTGATGCTGCCTTCACTGTATAGAAATCCAGCACTTTGGTTCAAGAAAGTTTGTTCTTGAAAGTTTCAAGAAAGTTTTGCAGTGCAGCTATTAAACCCATTTTACAGATAGCCCTTATTTGAACAAACACATATAGTCTTATTGGTGGTACTTTTGATTTCTAAAGCAAAACACCAAAAGGATGTCACAAGTGGTGTGAGATAGAGGATGCCCTGTTGGACTAGTGGGGTGGTCGTAACATTAACATTTCATGATTAGAAGCAATTTTATTACTTGTTTTGCAGGTTTGATCTCCTTTTCATGTGGCATTTATAGAATTGCAAAAACATTCCTGAAGACCACAACATGCTCATAGTGGTCAATATAACTTACATAGGATGTTCTGTAAGGTTCTATAAACTCTCACATAGATGTTAAAATATTTACATTCCTTGACTAGCTCTGGATTGTTCTATACACTTCTGGAGAATATTGGTTCACGAGTCAGTAAGTGACACTATATTCGTTATGGGTGTGTGTCTGTCTGTCTGTCCCGAGCATAGCTCCGTGGGTTTTGATCCGATCCTGATAAAATTTGGGTGGGAGGTTTATATCATGACTAGTTGTGTTTTCCTGAGAATGCATGCTGCGCCCCATTATGGGCGGAGCCACGCCCAAAAAACATGTGTTTTTAGGGGAGCCGATTTCAAGTTACATCTTCTCCGAGGGGTTTATCGAATCTGGCAGGGTTTCGGTATTTGGTTAGGCAATGGCACCTGCATAGCCCCACGGAGCTCGATTTTTCATTTTCGGCCCAAGGTCAAGGTCACAAGGTCACGAACTTAGAAAATGTAAAAAAAATCAATAAATTGGGGCATCGAGCTCCTAGGGTTTTCAAACTGTTTCGATGGATGAAAGTTGGTATGCAAGTAGTGCTCTTCGAGTACTACAACTTCACATTTACGTTTTTCCCGATTCCCGTAGTTTGCCCGTTGGGGTGCCCTGTCGAAGGTCAAAAAAATAAAAAAGGCGAACGTGTTACATTGCTCTGAACCATCGCCGTCTCCAACTTGTTATCTATTTATAACAATGGAACTCTACAGGAGGTCCTTCACGGGTTCTATTGAATCTCACATGCTCTTTTAATACATTTATGTTGTATATACGTAGTGTGTCAGTATGGAGCATTGTTGCCATATGGCTTGCATTCATTATTCAATACTGAGCGAACAAGATAAAGGCTGCAATGTTATTTTGCAAGGAAACGATGATTCATTCTGCTGAACGACCATTGATTGGCGCAGTTTACTTGTACTTAAGTTGGAAATGGGCAAAACTGTGTACTCATACTGTCATCTACAGTGACCTTCAAAAAAGTTAGCCCTGGGATAGTTTAATAACTTGAATATTTTCCGATCAACTTAACCAAAATCTGAAGATCATATTATGTCACTTGTAGTTCAAGATATCACTGAAAATTTCAGTTGTCTACAAACACATTGGACAATTTTACAATCAAATTACTGATGACGTTGATGTTTGATGATATGTTAGAAATGGAACATTTTGCTTAAATACCAGAGGTCCACACGTCGAACAATTATTGATGACTTGTAAGCATTCATTATCAGTATTATCCTCAAGTATTTCTTTGCTGATGTGAGCTCGTTGACAGCAGATCCAAATAATTTATTGGAAATGTGGCGACTGAGTCAGCAATGCAGCAATCATTCTCAGTGTGACCTTCCTGATTTTGCGTCACCAGAGTTGCCTGTGCTGTTAGGTGACATACATATTCAAGGACTTGCCATGCTGTCTAATTTTTTTCACAAACTTTGATTTGAGACTTTACTGGTTGCTTTCCTTGTTGCACAAATGTGTGCATCACAAGCACCTTGTATGTTTAAACGAATTTGTTCGCAGATAGTTTAACAGGAAAAAGATGATTTCTTCACGTTCACAGACCGGTGAGGCGGTGAAAAACTGTCACACAAATTATGAAGCAACTTGTGCAGATAACACTGCTCCACTTCACCAAGTATCAGACCTGAAAAAATGAAAAGAGATTGAATGACAAACTGTGCAGTTATTCAACACTACCTCCCAGTGCCCGCTTCTATATGTGGGCCAGACCTGTACTCTGCTATGCTTGGTCAAAAGGTCAAACCATTTTTAACCCAAGGCATTTGAAAGCAGTTCTTCACTCATCAGTCTTTAAACCGATTGTGACACAAATGCAGCCAAGAAATCCGAGAAGATGCTGAAACGAGTTGCTTTTGTTCGCCGAGCAGAACCAGTATAAAAACCAGAGCTGAAACTACGTTCCCCGATTCTGTCCGCATCATGTCCGTGCCAAACTGAGATAGACCTGAGAAGTCATAGCATCCAAGACAACTTAGACACTACATACTAAGATATGAAGCCCACCTTCATAATCAAACTTAGATCACAGCAATGGAGCCGCAAACTTCAATAAACACTAGACAAAGAGAAGCTTATTCAATAATCAAGCTACCACAATTGAAATTTATTCTGCTGTGATCG
>CM068963.1:98008585-98023933 GCA_035128595.1 Eptatretus atami
TGTCATATGGCAAGTACGTCGTAAAATGTTTAACACGTTTAAAATTACAAGTCATACTCCACTTAATACGACGTATGATAGCGTACTTTAGCGTTCTATTCACGCATACCAAACTTACCCATCTACGTATCGACGTGCCGCCAGGCGTTCTTACGAACCGCATTTTCAGAGGTCGGCATAGCTGGCAAGATCGCCAAGTGTGACTGCGATGTTGACACTTCCATTCTCCGGCGGTTATGATTTGAATCGTTGTGCGGCAGCCTTTTTAATAGGCATACGCCACGTGATCGTCGGCGATACGTGCAGCACGCATGCATAAGTTAGACTATCGTTGGCTAAGGTTGTGAAGGCCGACAACAGGCTAAGCATTCGTTGATAAGAATTATCTATAGACAACGAAACGTTCTGTGTCCGTACTAATATGTTATGCATACGCACCAACTGTTATGAATACGTCCGAATCTTTTAAAAAAACATCAAAAGTTCAAATGTAAGTCCAGCCGTTTTACATACATTTTGATACGTTGCCATTGCTGGCTAAAACGTCAAGGTGTGACTGGGCCTTA
Organism: Eptatretus atami; assembly: GCA_035128595.1. Lineage (NCBI taxonomy): Eukaryota > Metazoa > Chordata > Myxini > Myxiniformes > Myxinidae > Eptatretus > Eptatretus atami. The sequence continues at coordinate 98,009,152 of CM068963.1, forward strand.
AGCTAGGGTGTGGGCCATGCTGAACCAATGAGAGAAAATACAAAAACGAGCTAGGAACATTTCTAAATAGCACATTTATTCAACAAAAGTGAGAAAAGGTATGTGGCACAATGGATGGGATTTATTGGTATGTACAGCGGGGAAAGCAAGGAATTTATGGGGTGCAGCAAAAGACAAGCAATCTTACAAGGCAGACAGAGCAGAGTTATCCCTTATCCCTTCTACAGTCTTAATTTATGCTAGGACAGGTGCCACCACACACACACACACACACACACACACACACACACACACACACACACACACGGAAAATTAGATAGTGCAGAGAGAAAGAATAGGTGAGGGTAAGTGTCCTCTAAATACCTGGCATGGCTGGTTGACCAACGCGACCCAGAACGCTTAGGGAGAAATAGGTGGGAGGAATACTGATGTCTAAAGTGTGGGAGTGGGAGATGTGATATATTGCAATGTTAGGGGCGTAGTGTCATGGGAGAGGAAAATGTGAATGCACGTCTGTATATTCGTTCCTTCCTTCCAGCCCGCAAAATAACAATCGGGCTTATGCCTCCACAGTAGATGGGATATATGGGGGGAGAGAGAGATGGTAGAACCAGATGCATGAGGAGGAAAGTCCTTATCCTAACCGTGTCAATGTCTGTAAATGTGAATGTTGTACCTTTGTGGGACGCTCCACCTGAGCATTCCCACCTCATGGTAGTTGCATGCTATTCCCTCCTTCCTGCTCTATCACGATGACTCGCGGCACCTTGTGCTCTGCGCTGATCCGTTTATGAATTGCCTGCTTGGCGACCCCTTCTGGCTCCGTGGTTTGATGGCAGCAACAGCAGCGTCATGACAATGGTAAGGGAGGTGAGACGTACTCGGACCCGCGAGCAGGCTGACATCCAGAGTGAAAGATGTGGTGAGGTGAAAGAGAGTCCGAGTCAAGACAGAGGAGAGGTGGAAGGAGTTGAGGCAGAAAAGGAAAGACAGAAACGGCTCCACTCTGTTCCTTTCATGAGCCCCAGGCAAAGGGCAGGGCGAGGACCTGATAGCAACGGGCTGTGGGCCAAATCCCATTCTTCTATTGGGCCACAGCAGCCTTAGCCATGCCCCACCAGGCTCCGGGACCGGAAACTGGCTCAGTAGCTTGCCAACCTTGGCACGGCTCAGAGCTCCTCACTTTACACAGGGCCATGGTCCCCGAGCACGCACCCGGGTCCTGAATGTGCGCTGATCGTTATTCCAATGTAGAATTGTAGCAGACTTCTCCCGCTACCCATGGGCCCCTCCATGAGCCGCAATGCACGTTTGGACCCTGTATCAATTCCTCAAATCGTCTTTCCCACATCCCCTCCTCGTCCCTTGAGGTTTCATCATTGTTTAATGACTGGGTGAGGGCAGTTATGATGGTCATAGAGCAGGACACTTATGTGGGTATGTTCTCTGTGAAATGTGTTGGTAATTGCGATGCCTGTAGAGCAGTTGTTCGCCACATGGCACCCAGGGTAATGGCCAGCGCCACGTGGCGTTTGAAGTAGAATGGCAAATTGCAGCGAGGTAGGAGTGTGAATGGCCATGGGAGTATTTTTCCTGTGTGTGGAAGGCGGTAGTGGTGAAGATGGTGAGGTTCGGGGAGTGAGCTAAACTGGCATGCACATTCGTATGGATAATGGCGCGCAATCGTGAAGGAATGATGTATTGTAGGCAGGGAGCGCTCGCAGCAGGAACGTGCCATGGTGTTCATAGCGTAACATTTCTTTACATGCGTGACATGCGCGCTTACATGGCTTGTCCGTTTGATAGAGGGGAAAATGTTAGAGATTGAGGGATGATACAGGGGATGAAAAAAGACCAAGCTATGAGAGTACCCAGTAACGCAGTTCGTCCAATTTATCCACTAGACATGAGGGGAGGACTAACTATACAAATACGAATGAAATACCTGCCTTGGGATCACTGTATGGTGTGTATCATTGCCTTTGAGGCATGTGGTTTTACAGAACCAAACTATACATACATATATAATATATATATATATATATATATATATATATATATATATATATATATATATATATATACATATATACATACAATCGCTGAGGTACCCGGCATTGCCTGGGATAAATTTCACATTATTTCCCCAGTTTAAATAAAAAAGTTTAAGACAAAAGGCATTTTCTGAGGAGATTGTCTTTCTTGCAATGTTTCTGTTGCTTTGGCTGTTGCATGTCGTTCACGGTCAGCTTCAAGGCGTGATTATCTTTCTTGTGAGCTTTCCTGCTTCCGGGCTTCTTCTGTTTTTTTGGCTGCTGATGTAGATCTGCCCAAACTTGCCCGTTTCTTTGGTGGCAGGGTAAAGTTGTTGGGCTTTTTGAAAATTGCAAAAAAACATTGCCAGATTAACTTCCTGTAACAACCATTACGCACATGACGGGACCTGATGTGGCAGAAAATGACGGGACCGATTTTCGGGAAAAAAAATGCACCAAAATCTGGAATTGCGCCAAATGGAACACTTGTTCATGTTGTACAGTCAACTGCAGTGTTGTTGCAGATCCCATGCACTTCACACTCCTTTCTTCGTAGCTCTTGGTCAAATGGTTTGCACTTGCGTAAATGACAGACAAACAAGCAGCCAAACAGACAGGCTGACCAACTCTGTGTTCCCATTCTTCATCCATTGGAGGTTACTGTGCCAAATGTGGTAGCTCTCGGTCAAGTGGTTTGCGCTTCCATAAAGACAGACAGAAAGAGAAAGAGAGAGAGAGCGAGAGAGAGAGAGAGAGAGAGAGAGAGAGAGAGAGAGAGAGAGAGAGAGAGAGAGAGAGAGAGAGAGAGAGAGAGAGAGAGAGAGAGAAGAGACAAGAGAGAGACAGGAAGAGACAGAGAGAGACAGAGAGAGACAGAGAGAGACAGAGGAGAGACAGAGAGAGACAGAGAGACAAGAGAGAGAGAGGTTTTCATTGGCTTCGGCATGCTGTACTGTACTGCTAAGCCTGGTGTTGGCTTAGTGGCTAGAGCGGCGGCTTGGGATCCCAGGATCCTGAGTTCAAGCCCCATTGGGCCGCTGAATTAATACACCAGGGGGTTGACTCAGCCTGTCATCCTTCGAGGTCGGCAAAATGAGCACCAGTGTACTGGTAAGGGGACACTGCATCAGCGGCAAAAGCCGCTGTCCCAACCAATGATGCAACCAGCAGCCACAGGCTGCACTCGATAGCCACTGTACTGCTGTCATCTGGAAGGGTGGAAGTCATGACTGATATTGCTGCCCATCAAGGCCTTCAACTTGCAATCTACACAGAGGTTGCTGTATGCTGAAAACCTACCTTGATGTCCTTTCACTTTTTACCTGCTCCAAGAAGGCTGAGTAACAATATGTTCGAATTGTGCTCCTCATAAACCTCAATAAAGCTGATTTCACTTCCCTCTTCGACTTCTACCAAAGTATTTTGGAAATACTTAAGCTCTGTGTGTACATAACTTGGTAAAGGCTTACAATTGCTGAGTTTTTTTTTTCTCAAGAACCACTCTTCATAACCAATTTTGCACCAAAAAAAAATCTGTCTGAAAATTCTCTGCTGCTCTTGCACATCTTTTCTATACTGTTCACCCTACCATTTGTTGTGGGTCACCTTCCATCTACTCTGAAGCCAGCCAACATCACTGAAATACACAAACATTGTGCAAAAATGCATCCTCTTAACTACAGGCCTATTAGCTGATCTCCAATTCTAAGCAAAGTCATGTAATCCACCACAGCAGTTAACATGAAATCCTCCCTTTTCTCCAACCGCCTGATTTTAGACCATCAGTTTGGGTTCAGACACTGTAAAACCACCTTAGACGTGCAGTACTTCTGCTCTTCTTACAATGAGTGGAGGCCCTCATGCTCAGACATATGATCATGGCAGTCTCTCGAAACATATCTTGAGAATGTGATACAGTCTGGCACCCTGCCTTGCTCTCCAAAATATCTGTCAATGCCGTCAACCCTGACAAATCCCACACACCCACCCTGTCTCTCGAAAGGGGCCATCTGACAAACCCTCCCATCTACTTCCTTCACAAATCTCTTGAAGAAATTCAGTCACTGAAATTTTTTGGTCTTAACATCAGCCATGATATTTCTTGGACAAACCATAAATCCATGTTGGCCTCCAAAGCAAGCAGCCAACGGGGCATCCTCTGTCATGCAAAACCTTCTTTGGCATATCTGAACTTTTATCAGCTTACAAGGGCTTCATTTTCAGAATGATGGAGCACTGCTCCGCCCTTTGAACTGGTGCCTCTGTCTCACACCTTGCACTTCTTGATGCCATGGAAACCAAGACCCTCAAAACCATTAGAATCTTCTGTGATGAAGCCGATTCTTTGTGCCTGTTACTCTCACATCACAGCAAGGTCGGTTGCCTCTCTATCTTCTACTACCTCCTTTATGGACTTGCACCCTCTGCTCTTTCCTTGCTCTGTCCCACTCAGGTTTCTGCAGGGAACATGTGGGTTGCCAGTTACCTACATCTAGTGAAACTCCCAAACACCAGGCTCACTGTCTGTCCAATTCCCCCCCATGGCTTCAGGATGGCTGTTCACCACCATCACCTCGGGTTATCCCCCATCCATATTCATGATATTTTCTACCCTCACTAAAGCTCTCAAAGAAAAAACTCATTCTTTTCCAGGTTATTGTGTACCCCCCACCTCTCTCGCAATTTATTTTTCATTTTGTTACATTTCTTTTAACTTTGTGTCCAAAAATAATCTCTTCCTGTAAGCCATACATTGTCTCAACAATTTGTGAAGACAAGACAAAGAAAAGGTCTGTGATATCATAGGTTCCTAACCTACACAAATGGAGACCTGCTAGCACCTTAGCTTCCATGGTTGGAATCAGGTAAACTTGGGTTAGAGACCAAGTTTTACACAGAGTAATAGGAAAGATCATGAAAAAAATACAGGGTGGGAGGGCACTGATACTGTTGTTGATATTTGTCTGTCTATTCCCGAATCAGTTTTGATTCCCACAATTCAAACAGCAAATGAGTTTGTTCCCTTCTACAGTGCCTATAGAAAGTCTACACCCCCTTTAAAATTTTTCACCTTTTGTTGCCTTCTTGCTTGGCATTAAATTCCATTAAATCAGACTTTCCCCACCTTTATTTACATATTGTGAACTACAACTTCAAAATGAAAAACAAATTGTACAAATTTCAGAAAATTAATGAAAAATACAAAACTATAAGATCTTGGTTGGATAAGTGTCCACCTCCCTTATAAGAGCAATTGTAAATTAGCTCAGGTGTAACCAATCACCTTGGTAATCAATAATTGGTAATCTTGTATGCAAAGGGTTTGTATCAGTCTCTGCCAAGATGTTTTAGATGACTAAATTGAAAGAGCATTTGCCCTCAGTCAAAGCAGTTTGGAACTAGATATGTCATAATAGGTCAAAGCAGTTTGGAACTAGATATGTCATACTAGGTCAAAGCAGTTTGGAACTAGATATGTGTGATCATGAAGTGATCGCCAGGGGTAAGCCAGTAAGCCTCCCACAGCTTTGACCTAGTTTGTCTCACCAATTGTCTGGAACCTATGACACCCATTTGTCTGGCACCGATGATCCAATGATGGCCCTATTATTTTCGAACCACCATATGATATTGACTGTAAACATATATGAATAGAGTGCAAGTTAAGAAAATGTGTCCCCATCTATAATCTATCCAGAAAAACTTAACAGCATAAAAATAGGATGAAAATTGTTCGAGATAGGATCAAAAAGATATTTTTTTGTTAAATAGGTCACAATCCAAAAAAGTAGGTCAAAAACACGAATCAAATATGAGGTGTACAACTTCAGTGCAGGTACACTATTATGATGTAATGCAGGAACATCTTGAAAGACCAAGTGGTCTTTGAAATTCCACATTGGCAAAATTGAGCAGTAACCTAAAAAACACGTTCTTTTTTTTCAGACTGCCATTTGACCTCAACATTTAACTCAGAAGGGTATGATGTAAATTAAGCATACATGCACCTTACTCTAGTCTAGGCTATCAAGTGAGAGCAATTTTGTTCTGATTGGTCAAAAATTAGTCAAGTTATGGCAAAAATGTAAAGATTTCTATGATTCGGTAAAGGTCAAAAAATGTAAACCCCACATACTTTGTATTGCCATCATTGATACAATATTTAAGTGCAAAAGTCCGAGTGGCCTCCAAAATACAGCTTGGATATTGGTATTAAAAAAGGAAGGAAATTTTTTTTCTAAATGGTGGTTTAGCACTCTTAGGGGTCTAATAAACTCTGAGGTACCATTAAAAATCGTGGTCGCAAATTGTCAGAACAAACCCTATGACAGATATAAGCATCCCTCTATCCAAAAATGGGAAGCTTAATTATATGTGTACACATCCAATCTCTGGTCATCTTGGAGACGTGCAGTGGAAGTTAGTGCATTGGGCTCTACTTTAAATACCCTTGTACACATCACTACCCTTTCCAGATCTCGGATAAGTGTATTTTTGCACATTTCAATGAGAATCCTTTTCACGCTTATGCGATGTAAACGATTTTCTCAATTTTTTTCTTTTCCTATTAATATCTCTTATGGATTCTGTCATCGTTTGTTTATATTTGGTGTTGAATGTATTCCATCGCAAAAGCTTTCTTGTAATCTCGTTAATTTCTTCTTCGCTAATGCAAAACATTCCATATACAGATCAAGAAAAGATAAGATTGATCACGATTCCAATTGTGATGTTTTGCTTCTTTTCAAAGGTCTTGTTTTAGCATGTATTCAATTGGAGATTGTCCTTTATGGTAATTGTGACAACTTCCAATTGTTTACACAGAGCTGGTGTCTTAGGAAAGCAGAGAAGAATGCTCGTCCAGCAAAAAAATAGCAAGCTGCGTTGGCGGCATGGAATGGTGGATGAACAGTAGAAAAGAGCAACTTTTCCACGAGAGAAAAAAATGCCCCTTATGTTGTATTTTTCTGGTGAAAAAGTTACCCTTTTACATGGTATTTGGGAGACATTGTGAGATGCTGTTTGGATGGAATTGCAGATTTCCTTGCAAGCTCATTTGACCTTCTTTTATTTATAATGAAGATATTTTCTGTTATTAATGATTTAAGTATGTACAATGATTTTATCTGTACAAACTGATGTTACTTTTCAATAAATCGGTGTGAAAGTCAAATCGGTGTGAAAGTCAAGTCAGTCTGTCTCTCATCCTTAAATCTCTCCACACCCCTCCACCTCCCTCCCTCTCCACCTCCCTCCCACACCAGCCTTCCGTCATCTCCCTTTCCTCACTACTCCCCACGACTCCTTTTCTCTCTACCTATCCCCTCTCTCTACACCCACCCTCTGTACCTCTCATTACTCTGCGCCCACGAAGCGAAAAGCAGGGTTAAGCAATTGGTAGCACACGTACGTATGGTATACGTCGTATGTCATACATACATCATGTCTGCATTTTGTTCTTTCTCTTCTTCCCTCTGGTGTGTGTGTGTGTGTGTGTGTGTGTGTGTGTATAAATATTGTTAGTAGGAAAGCCTGGCTATGACATTTCATTACCCTATTCTAGAAACAGAAACAACAACAGCAACTCATACATGCTGAACAGCAAATTATGCATCATTTTCAAAAAAATCTACAACCTCTTTGTCTTAGTTGTTACTCAGGCTTAAAATAATAAGTTCAAGGCAGTACCTTCAGTGTAAATATATCAGATCTCCAACTCCTAAAAAATTCACATCAACAATATCAGCAGAATAGGTGATGGCTTCTGTTTATTGGGGTGATGAAAATGGTGTTATGGTGGATTATCTGGAATGTGGTTGAAGAACCACAGGAGAATACTCTTCGGTTATTCTGACTCGACATTAATAGAGTATCAAACAAATGTCGTGGAAAATTGATAAAGAGTTCTCATGACTCAGGACAAACTTCCCAAATAGCCACCACAATTTCCACAGTGATTTGAGTAGCTGCCACTTCCAATTTATTTACTCAGACTGAGCACCATCACTTATATTCCCAAATATTAAGAAATATCTGAAAGGAAAACACTTTGAGTCTGACGAATACGCTATTTTTGTTGTTGATAAATAATTATAGGGCCAGGAAAAAAAATTATTGGAGGGTTTACAGAAACTTTAACACTCATGGAAGAAGTGCATAAATGTTGAAAGGGATTTTGTTTACAAAAAGATCAAATGGATGGAAATTCAAGGGTCTACAGCTTTCGCATCTCAGTCATGTGCACAACATTTTGAACGACCATGGCAGACATTTCTCAATTGCCAAAAGTCAAACTACTTTTTTGGGGTATTTTACACAGGGTATAAAGTATATTGCAATGTTTATGGGTGGAGGGTGAGGCCGGGAGGGAGGGGGGAGGGTCAATATTTAAAGGTTTTAGTACCGTGTATGTATTTGCATAGTTCTTAGGACTTTCCCCACTTGTTCGGGTAAAGTTGGGTAAAATTGTGGGCAGACCTAGGCAGATGGGCCGAGTCATTTTGGTGTAGTTAGGGCAAGATGGTCTTGTCAAGTGTCCCCGAGTTTGCTTCGCTGTGAGCCAACCATCCCCAAACCACACCCACCCCCCCCCCCACCACCTCCCTCCTCTCCCACAAACCACGTGGTAGAAGAGGTAGAAGCTCCAGCCCTCTGGCATCCATTGGTGATAAGCCCGACAGCATGGCTACCTCTGAGTCGTGGGAGTAAGGCGGTGTGCCATTGGCCCACCGCTGCTAGGCGGCCATGCTGCTGGTTTGCGCGCATTGGCACTGTCTCTAAGCAGAGCCTGTTATGATGCACAAACTCTGTTGCTATATATCCAGAATTTCGTGCCATGTGTCTCATTTCCAATTAAATTATTTATTTATATATTTTGAGGAAGACCAAAGCATGTTGGTTTCTGTCACCTTTCCTGTGTTGACTTATTCAGTTAATTGAAAATCCCTGGAAGGAGATTAATTAATGAGGGTAATCATTTTGTTTGGCTAATTGCATGAGCCTAAACATGCACGAGAACAGAGGTGCATCACAATACTGCTTGGCTAGCGCATCATCCAAACTTAGCCTTAAGCCAACAATCCACGGGATATGAACTCCCGGCGTGTATGGTTCCCATCTTCCTTCGCTTGCAGTTTTAGGTTGGCGGCCATCCAGGTAACAATTTTTAGGGGTTATAAAGGTGCAAAGCCACTATCCTTTATTAAATTTTTGTGTCAGAAGAAGACCGCTGGATGCATTTCACAGGTTTGCATGGCAAACATGAAGGATAGAGCTGTCATTCATTTTCTAACAACAACCAACCTACATAAAATATTTGGCACCAGAGAAATATTTATTGTTTCTTGAGTGAAGCTTTGCGGTGTGGACCCCATGGTGAGCTGAACAATTCATTAATGAACTAGAATGGCACTTAGGAGAGCGCATACCTCTGCCGGGCTGAATGGTTTACATTTTGTATCCCACTGATAGGCCGGATCTAGATCCGGATCTTCACGAAAATCTAATCAATTCATTCATGCATGTCACACACCCAACCTGTCCACCAAATTTTCCAAATCTGTACTTAACCTTTTGATTTTTCCTGCTCGTAGACAAAGAAACAAACACAAAGAAGACGTCATGCGAGCACGATACTTGCAAAATCCATAAAACAAATTTGACCTCAAAAAATATAGGTGGTTGAATTTAATGACCAAATATGCAACTCCTCTTCAAATTTCAAGTCAATCGGATGAAAATTAACAATTTAAAAAAGTCACCTATGTTGTCCTTTTGGTCCATGTTGACCTCGAAAATAATTGGTGGTTGAATTCAGTGACCTGAAATATAAATCCTCTTCCCAATATTTCAAGTAAATGGGATGAAGATTGAGGATTTTCGAAATACCAACTTAGTTGTTGAGTGTGGGTCGATGTTGACCTTTTGGTCCATGTTGACCTCAAAAACAATTGGCTGGTTGAATTTAGTGACGTGAAAGATAAATACTTTTCAAATTTTAAGTCAATCAGATGAAAATTGAGGATTTTAGAAATACTACCGAAGTTGTTGACTTTTGGCCTGTGTTGACCTTTTGACCTTTTGAACTCAAAAACAATATGCTTCTTCCTTATGACAAACTCTACCATGTGGTGCAGTTTCCTGAAGATCGGTTTAAAATTGTGACCTGTAGGCAATAAACAGACAGACAAACAGACAAAAACAGACAGACAAAATAACAAAATCGACAAACCAATATACTTGAAAAAATCTTCGATTTTGCACATAACAAAGAGACAGTTGTGAAAACGTAATCTTCGGTAGTGGAGGTAATACATTTGAACACCTAAAACTGCATCGAGGATGCTTTAAAAAGTGTGCAGAGTACTCGCAGCAGTGTATAATGGCAGGCAGTGACTCAGCACAAGGAGCTTATTTTGAAGGCCAAATAAATTTGATGTTGCATCATTTCTGTACATTTTGATTTCTACCACCGGTCATGAAAATTTTGTTTGACATTAATTTGCTCATTTGGTAGGGTTCTTGGGATTATCAAAAAAATACTCTTATAAATAGGCCTACACTTTCATCTCTGAACATTCTGTTCACACACACACACACACACACACATCATTCATCAATCTTTTTTTAGTTCTGCGAGTGTATAAATATACAACAGAAGCCTGCTAAATGGACATTGTCCAAGGCTGAGTTGGAATTTGCTGGCAATGGGGTTGTTACTTTTTAATGCAAAATCACTGCTGATACTCATTAGTACTTCTACTTACTGCAAACCTGAAACTAGAAAGAGCAATCAAAGATTGTAAACACTCGCCAGCACATGTTTTGTGTGTTGTTTGTGTGGTTTTATGGTACATATTTTGCAGACGGACTCACATTCTCATTGTACATACTTTACAGAGGTAATCGTAGCCTGGTGTTGGCTTAGTGGTTAGGGTGGTGGCTTGGGATCCTAGGGTCCTGAGTTCAAGCCCCGTTGGCAAGCTGGAATTAAATACACCAGGAGGTTGACTCAGCCTGTCATCCTACCGAGGTCGGCAAAATGAGCACCAGTTTTGGTAAGGGGACACTGCATAGCGGCATAGCCGCGTCCCAACCAATGATGCAACCGGGGGGGGGGAAGAGAGAAAGAGAGAGAGAGAGAAAGAGAGAGAGAGATATATATATAAATCGGTTGAAAAAAGATAAACTTGTAAAGATTGTGGTCTAACTCTTATGTGTGGACAACCAAACAAACAAGAAAAAGGCATCGTGCAGAGCACAATACTTGCAAAATCCACCCCCCTCTCCAAATGTTGCCATGGATACATCAAATTGTCCATTTCATTAAGATTAAAATTGACAATCTTAATCAAAGTTCAGGTCAATCAGAAGAATATTGATTATTTTTCAGACTGAAATTTGATGATTTTAGAAGTTTGACCATGAGTTACCTTTGACCTTTTCACCTCAAAAATAGTTGGTTTCCAAATTCAGTGATGCAGTTTGCAATTGCTGCTTAATTTTCAACTTAATAGGATGTAAATTGACGATTTTTCAGTTGAAAATTGATGATTTTAGATGTTTGCCCTTGAGTTGACCTTTGACCTTTTGACCACAAAAATAGTTGGTTTCCCAATTCAGTGATGCAATCTGCAAATCTTATTCAAATTTCAAGTCAATCAGATGAAAAATTACGATTTTAGAAATTTGACCAAAGGTGACCTTTGACCTCAAAATCAATAGGCTTCTCAGTTGAGACTACCTCTACAACTCAATAAAATAAAGTTTCATGATGATTGGTTTCGAATTGTGACCTGTAGACAATAAACAGACAAACAAAGAGACAGACAGAATAACAAAATCGACTGACCAATATATTTGAAAAATCTTCGATTTTGCAAGTGACAAACAGACAAATGGACACATATGCAATACCCTCTCCTCTGGCAAGGGTAATAACAAGTAGCTGCACAAAATACACTACATGGCCAAAAGTATGTGGACACCCCTTCTAATTAGTGGATTCTGCTGTTTCAACCATACCCATTGCTGACAGGTGTATACAATCAAGCACACGGCCGTGCAATCTCCATAGACAAAACATTGTGAGTAGAATGAGCCGTACTGAAGAGCTCAGTGACTTTCAACATGGCACCACCATTGGATGCTACCTTTCCAACAAGTCGGTTCATCAAATTTCTGCCCTGCTAGAGCTGCCCTGGTCAACTGTAGGTGTTGTTATTGTGAAGTGGAAATGTCTTGGAGCAACAACAGCTCAGCCGCGGAGTGGTAGGCCACACAATCTCACAGAACAGGACAGCCGAGTGCTGAAGCGCGTAGCGTGGAAAAATCATTTGTCGTCGGTTGCAACACTCACTACCGAGTTCCAAACTGCCTCTGCAAGCAACGTCAGCGCAAGCATTTTTCGTGGAGAGCTTCATGAAATGGGTTTCCATGGCCGAGCAGCTGCATACAGCCTAAGATCACCATGCTCAAAACAAAGCGTCGGCTAGAGTGGTGTAAAGCTCACCGCCATTGGACTCTGGAGCAGTGGAAACACGTTCGATGGAGTGATGAATCACGCTTCAGCATCTGGCAGAAAGAAGGACGAATCTGGGTTTGGAGGATGCCAGCAGAACGTTACCTGCCCGAATGCGTAGTGCCAACTGTAAAGTTTGGTGGAGGAGGAATAATGGTTTGGGGCTGTTTTTTTATGGTTCAGGCTAGGTCCCTTAGTTCCAGTGAAGGGAAATCTTAATGCTACAACAAACAATGACATTCTAGACGATTCTGTGCTTCCAACTTTGCGGCAACACTTTGGGGAAGGTCTTTTCCTGTTTCAGCATGACAATGCCCCCCGTGCACAAAGAGAGGTCAATACAGACATGGTTTATCAAGATCGGTGTGGAAGAACTTGACTGGCCTGCACAAAGCCCTGACCACAACCCCATCGAACACCTTTGGAATTAATTGGGACGCCAACTGCGAGCCAGACTTAATCACCCAACATCAGTGCCCGACCTCACGACTGGTTGAATGGAAGCAAATCCCCACAGCAATGTTCCAACATCTAGTTGGAAAGCCTTCTTAGAAGAGTGGAGGCTGTTATGGTAGCAAAGGGGGGACCAACTCCATGTTAATGGCCATGATTTTGGAATGAGATGTTAGACGAGTAGGTGTCCACATACTTTTGGCCATGTCGTGTACATACTTTTATGGCTAAACAGAGGGAAAGTACAAATGAAATAATTACAACAGAATATTAAGAGAACAAAGAGTTAATCAATTTTACGGTGATTTTTTAAGAACTCGGGCATAGATTCTCGAACGTATTTTAAACCTGCAACCGGGCATAAGCTCATTTGGCGGCTTATATTTGGGTGCTGTCCATCCTTCCGTCCTCTCGGGGGCGCAACTCGTAAACGACAGCGCAGATTTCTTTCATATTCGGCACATGCACCCAACAAGTCAAATAATTTTGCGATCACGATTTTATTTACGAATGCTGATAATTATTTGAATAATTTTACATGAGAGAACCACACAGGATTATGATTAATTATCACCACATTATAATATGATTTTAGAAACCATTATTTATTTATAAGCCAACTATAAATAAATAATGGTTCCCAATTATAAGCAGACTATAAATAAATAACAAGTAAATATAATGGTAATGGGAAAATATTTTATATGCTTGCATTATACTTCCGACATCCCACCTTGATACATTCCTACCTCCATACTACCTACATTCCACATTTTTGCATTTTACTACCTCCATTCCACCTACACCCAACACACAAATTTGCATTATTTATCTATATACGCTTTACCGAAAATACCACCTTGAAGTATTTATTTATCTAGATGCCTTTTATCATTCCACGACCAACATTCCACCTTGAATTATTTACTTTTTTCCATTCATTTATACACACTTTTCCATCACCGTAGATATACCCACAAGCTATCTCAAATTGTTTATTCATTTATATACACTTTACCATCTTCACGACCAACACACAACTTTGAAATTTTTTTATACACTTTGCCATCTTCACGACTAACTCACAATTTTTAATTATTTACTTCTGTAGGTACACTTTACAATCCCCATTGCCAATGCCCATCTTTGAATGATTTATTTATAAATTTATCATCATGCCTCTCTCTCTCTCTCCTCTCTCTCTCTCTCTCTCTCTCTCTCTCTCTCTCTCTCTCTTCTCTCTCTCTCTACATACCATCTTCATTATTTATTTACACTTCACATTCTTCATGTTGTGAGATGCTACCTTGATATTATATATATATATATATATTGAAGGGGAGTGCGTCTCAGCGATAACTCAGCGTTATCCCGTTGCATGTTTGAGGAAGAAGGTGTGCCGTGGTTGTGAGTGGACCCGGTGCTTAGAGAGGACGGTGTGGCAAGTTCGTTCATGAAAAGAAGCTGCAAGGTGGTTTCTGGGCCCTGGTGTTGCATACTCCTGCACGAATTACCTCACGTACGCTTCCCGCTCAGAGAGCGACTTGGCACCATTTTGGGTGCGGTTTCCAATGGAGATCGACGCGGTTCGATTGCCAAGCTCCTCAAAGATCATCTCTGGACACAAAGCTAAGTGCCAGGATAAAGGGAGGGATTTTATTTTATTTTATCTTTCCCCTTGTCTGTATTTGAGTCAATGTGGCGGCGTCTCAAAATTAGCTTTAGTTTACCTCACGCTTTTATTATCACGCGTTGATTTATTCCCATTATAAAT
>CM068963.1:98033606-98047975 GCA_035128595.1 Eptatretus atami
TCATCAATTCTTCATCAATAACATCAATTCTCTGACACAGTCAGAGAATTGTGTAATTACATTCATACTTTCATTGACTGCTTAATAACATCAATGGTGCTTCATGGTTGTGGTTGGTGGATGTAAAACAATGTGTCCAATGTCTATGTAGCAGATGGCACTTGTTGGAGCCAAATACATTCTGGCCTCACATATATATAATATTATATATATTATATATATATATATATATATATATATATATATATATATATATATAACACACATATGTTATATTTTGTTTAAATACAACACTACCAGTGCAATTAGAAATTCCTGTCACCAAAATTTGGTTACTGCCATTAAATATGACACATGGAAGTCCAGTGTAGATTCAAGAGGATTCCATTCAGCATTTTTTGATGATATAGTGTAATCAAATTGATGCTTCATAGCATTTCTTCCATGTGTTTTTATATGGGTTCTGGAATGGTTCATTGAATGAATTGTAATTTGTATACATAGTCGAGGCTAGAGAGAGAGGGAGAGAGAGAGAGAGAGAGAGAGAGAGAGAGGAGGAGAGAGAGAGAAGAGAGAGAGAGAAAACCCCAACAGCAGAGCCAAAGGCCAAGGCAGAGGGATATGGACAAACAATGAGTGTGGGGGGGGGGGGATGGAGGGTACGAGAGGATGCATGGGGTGGACAAGATGAATACAGAAGGGAAATCTCAGGAGGGAAAACTGGAAATTTGGAAGGAGGGATTGGGGTGTCATTGAGGGGAGGGGGTTAATGAAGGTAGAAAAGATCATGGTTTTGGATTGGGGATGATCAAAGATGGTGGAGAACAGCTATCTTGAAGACTTGGAGGGAAGAATGAGATTGAAGAGGATGTGGGAGTTGATTCCACAGTTCGAAAAAATGGAGGAACAAAAGAGTGGAGGTGAGCATTGATTCTGGATTCAATTCGTTTCACCAGAAGGAGGTTGAGGGTTGAGGGTTGAGGTTGAGGACCATGTGTGCCCTGCAAAAATCTGGGAGGGGGAGGGGGTGGTGTGGGGTCACAAAGCACAGAAAGACCAGAGGATGCAAGACCAGAAATTAATCAGTGGAAGACAGAGAGACCACTGACCTGTCTCTGATGGTGAAGTGATAGGCTCATAGACTCAGCTGCAATGAGGGAGATACAAATAATTTTAAAGGCCTTGGTTTCCAAGGTGTCAATCTGATCAAGATGTGAGACAGAAGAGCCAGCCCAAAGGGGAGAGCAGTACTCCATCAAGCTGGTGATGAAAGCCTTGTTGATGGATAGGAGTTCAGGTGTGCCAAGGAAGGACTTTGTATGATGGAGGATGCCCAGTCAGCAGCTGGTTTTGGAGGCCAACTATTAAATGTGGTTTTCCCATGAAAGATCATGGCTGATAGTGAGATCCAAGAGTTTGAGTGACAACTTCCTCAAGAGGAGGACTGAAAGACATATTCCAATTGTTTGACCAGCATGTGATTTTTTTCAAGGTTTGAAGAGAGGGAAGAGGCTGCAGCATGCCTGTCTGATGGATAAGGGCTGTCATGCTAGAGGGTGGAGTCATGAACAAATAGCTAAAGATGATTTTACAGAGAGTCAAAGAGATCATTGATGAAGATCAGGAATAGGACTGGGCCCACAACACTGCCTTAGGGCACTTCTTGACAGGGAGAGGAGATGAAAGGATTCCGTTGAGAGCCACACATTGGCTAAAAGAGTAGAGGAAGTCAGTGAGCTGTGTGTGGAGTTGGCCTTGGATGCCAAAGGCAGAGAGTTTGGAGAGTAAGGCAGGATGCAAGAGTTAAGTCTAGAGAGACGGCCCTGATCTCATGTCTGACATTGAGGGCCTCCATCCATATCCATTGTTGGGAGAGTAGAAGCAGCATATCCAAGGAGGAGTAACTTGGTCTGAAGCCAATTTGGTGATCTGAGATGAGGTTGTTGGAGAAAAGGAAGGATTTCATTTTCATATCAACTGCGATGATGGATTCCATGATCTTACGGATGATTGGAAGTAAGCTGATGGGTCTGTCATTTAGGAAATTCGTGTTTGCACATTTTTTGTGTAATGCAGTGATGTTGGCTGATTTCCAAGCAGGCGGAAGATGACCTATCAGAAAAATATTGGGTGTAAACGGAAGAGAGAGGATGTGCAAGAGCAGCAGTGCAGGTTTTCAGGACATGTGAGTTGATGCTTTCTGGCCCAGTGGTCGAATCAGAGTCGAGGGTTGAAATAACCTTCTCCACCTTCTCAGGTGCAAAATACACAGAATAACGGAGTAGTTGGATACGATATGGAAGGATGGGTACCGAGAGTGAAGAGAAGGCAGGTTGGTCCAGGAAGAGAAGGCAGGGTGTTTCAAGAAGAGAAGACAGTTTGTTTCAGAGCAACTGCCTCACCACATGATTCAGTGTACCATGAGTGGGAAGAAGGGTGTGATAACTGAAGATGAGATGGAATGCATCTGTGCATGAGAGAGAGAGAGCAGGTTTCTGTGGAAGAATTCCCAGGCTGAGTTAACATCAAGGGCAATAGATATGTGAGATGAGACCTGAAGAGGATGGCTACTTGTAGTCCCTGCCAATCTGCTTGAGTGAAATGCCAGATTCGCCGCACTGAGGCAGCTCTCCAAGAATAGCCATCAAATGAACCAATTGGAGCAGAGAAAGAGCAGGAGACATTTGTGGGAAAGTTAGTCAACACCAAGTCCAGAAGGGAGGATTTCCATTGGGAGAAATCTGGGATGGAATGGTCATAGATTGAGCCAGTTCCATGGAGTCACAGAAGTATTTTGCTGATGTGCCATGGCTGGTTAGAGAGGTACCAACACCCATCCAAGTTGCATGGTGACAATTAAATTGCCACATATGAGGAAGAGAGAGTTGGGATGAGTGGTTAAAAGTTTGTCCATGTTGTCTGAGAGTGAGAGTGAGACAGAGAGACAGAGAGAGAGAGAGAGAGAGAGAGAGAGAGAGAGAGAGGAGAGAGGAGAGAAGAGAGAGAGAGAACAGAGAGAGAGAGAGATATTTAGTCGTCACTGTTAGGAGGACGGTACAATACACAGATGAACGAGAGGTGAGAGCAGAGGGAAAATATCAGCCAGTGGTTCTCCTGGTGGTTGGGAGGTTTCATATCAGTACAAGTGAGAAATTGAGTTGTTGATGTAAAGTGCAACTCCGCCGCCAGGGTGTGGTTTATGCCTATCAAATTGAAGGAGACAATACCCGGGGAGAGACACGACGGAGTCAGGCACATCCTGAAAGAGGAAGGATTTTGTCAAACAGATGATGTCTGGTTTATCAACAGCAGCCTGGATTGAAAGATCTGTCAAGTTAGAGTGGAGACCTCAGATGTTTTAGGTACACACAGTTAGAGATTGGGGGCTGGCTTTGAGAGGATGCAGGATTGCAGTGGAGGGGGGTAGGGGGGGAGGCTTTGCAGGTACAAGGTGAGGCTTTGGAGTGTGTGTGAGGATGAAGGTTTGAGTGTGTGGGGTGTGGGGTTCTTTATTATAATTTCTTGATTGCAGGTAGTAATATTGATCTTGCTGAGTAGGACATGGATGGCAAAACTGCTCAATGTATTACTTGCCACATTACTTCAGCAGCAAGGGCACTCGCATATGAATACCACTCTGTCTTCAACGAGGTTCCATTTTCTATCTATCTGTTTGCCCCTGCCTCATTTTACCACATAGACCTGCTTTATACCTCTGCCACCTCAGGTGGATGGAGGTGATGTATTCACTCCTGTTTGTTTGGCTGTCTGGTTGTCTGTGAGCAGGATATCTGAAAACGTCATGGATGGATTCAGACAAATTTTTCAAGTAATTCTTCACAATTGAGAGATCGGGCCAAAAACGATATATCGCACGATTATTCAATTGTTGTGGACAGGTTATGATGAAACTTGGTGGATGAGTTAAGTAGGCGATGAGAAGAAGCTGATTGGATTTTGGTTCAGGTCCAGATCCAGATCCGGCTATTCAGTGGGATACAAAACAAACTGTTCAGCCTGGCAGAGGTATGCCCTCTACCGAGTGCCATTTCAGTTACCTTTGCACACATGAAGTGAAAAGCAGGGTTAAGCAAATGATTCACTATGTCTGTCTGTCTGTCTGTCTGTCTTCTGGTTAGGTTATGATCGAGGACTTCCGGTTCGGGGGATTTTTGTTGATTTCACAAACAACAGGCACGAATAACTAATGTAATGTGTTAAATAAGGTGGTGTAAAAGACATTGCAGCAACTGCGGGAAACTTCTGAAAAATATTTTTCTGCAACCTTTAAAATCTTTATTTAATTTCAATCTAATTATATGCGTGAACACTGGAGAACACAAATCGCTTTTTGGCACTTTCAAAATCCTTCCGTTTAGCAGTACTTAGACAAAATATTACGGCATTTTACGTCATCACGACCGATCAAGTTGCCGTTCACAGACCCCACCCACCGACGTCCTTATTTCTCAAGACTGTGTGGGGCAAGGTGTTCTATGAACTCTGTAGTTCTTACTTCTTTTTTCTTGCAAGGGTGGGAATGTGGTCGGTAGGGGTCGATTGGGCTAAAGTCATCGATGGGCCGACCACCCAAACTTTGTTGGTCGTTTTGTCATTGTGAATACCTGTACCAAACGACAGCTGCTGAAGGCACATCGATGGAGCTTTGGTGGCCGAAACGCGTTTAACATTAAAAACAGGCTGGGGGAACTATGAACCTTCCTGGAGACATACAGACAGACACACGTCATGGCAATTGCAATATTCCGTGTGAAGCGTGACCGCACACCTCAACGTTTATTCCTCACTTCCATGGAACCACATTCCTGAGGCTCTTCTGTCTCACTCTTCCTTCCAGGGCTTCAAGCAAGCAGTGCACCACCATCTCTTGTCATCCCCAACTCTAACCCATGATCTTTATTACCCCCATTAAACTTACTTGCGAGTTTCAGGGTTTCTTCCCCGCCTCCCAAACTGAGCTGTTCATTCATTCCCTCTTTTCCTGTTCATTCATTTCCTTGATGTTTGTCCCCACTATCACTTCTTCTGTTTTGCTCTTCCATGAGCCTTCCTCCTGGAACGAAAGAAAAGAAAGAAAAAAAAAACCGTACATTCATTTAAATTTCAAACGTCAAATCTATTTCTCCACAAAGTGGGGGCAAAATACTTGTTCTGTGCCGACTGTGCGACCTTTGAATGTCTCCTGACGAGGAGCAAGCTACAGATGACGTGCGAAATGGTGGGCAGTTAATATCTACTTGAGAATAGTGGAAGAGGAGGATAGAGGGAGAGGAAGTAGGAGTAAGGGAAGGCCGGTAGTCCAGGATATGCCGAGTACAAATGGGAATGCGCGGGAGATCAAATGTCGCTTCTTTTACATACACAGACAGTATGCATACGACCCGACGACCCCGATGACACGGATAGGATGAAGCTGGTAAACAGCCATCTCACCTTGCCAACAAGGTCAACATGCTGCGCCAAACAATTCGTTAAAGACATAAATAAATCAACATTTGATATGAAAATAAACGCCGAGAATTGCACGTTATTTTTTTTTCATCTCGAGACCTCGGCATGAAAGGGTGGGAGGGGGGGGGAGGACGCGACGCAAAACCGACCAATCACGACGAAAGCTACCAACGAGCACGTCTTTACCACACCCCCACCACGTGATGACAACACGGAATTATAATCAATACTGCGCGCCGATTGGTTCAGAGCTTACATGGGCGTCGTTTCATTGGTTAACGCTCTTTGATCACGAGCAGCATGTGTGACCGCCCTTAAATGGGCGTGCTCTGAGGGGGGCACCTCTTTGACTGGGTATGTGGCGGCCTCATCGGCTCAAGGTAGGCAGTTCGCCATTTCCTGGCCGACATGCCGTATCGAGCATGTAATGTCGTGCCCTGGTAGCGGACATTGATCTGTTGTACATTTCCTTCATGTTCTCCTTGTTTTTTTTGTTTGAAGGTTTCCATTGATTGCGATGAATTGCGCCAGGTACGTCGTTTTTCTTCATATTCATTATTATTCATTTTGTGGTGTAATTTTTTTGTTTTTTTTTAACTCGTGTGTAAACCACGTCTAATCCGTGGTGTTTAAAATGGAAAGGTTGCCGAGGCGATGTCGACGATCGTGTTAGAATGTGTTGAGGTAAAGGGGAGCGAATGCCGATCTGACTGAACCGTACAAATCTCCTCACGGTTTCGACCGTTGTTCTCCTGACCTCGTGAGGACGCACTCGATGAAGCTTACTCGTTGTACATGTTTGTCGTGGGATCCTTCAACAAATCTAGAGCGATTACGTCAAGCTGCTAATCGACAAACTATGCAAGCAAGTATGTATAATTATATATATATATACTAGTACGTGCAAAAAAAGAATTGTGACGTCATAGCACCGGTTCCTGTCATTGGTTTGGTAAATAAATGGCCATAACTTGGGAAGCACTTGTCCGATTAATATCAAACCTTGAAAAGGCACATCCACAGGGCCCCAGAATATACCTGGCAAGTTTCAATTAGATCGGACCAGTGGTTGTCGAGAAACAGCGGCGGACACACACACACACACACACACACATTGCTGGAATTATAGGTAGATATATATAATTTGTAGGTGTACTGTACAGATTGTAGACCTCTCTTGCAAACGAGGTGTTGTCCTCATTGAAATAAATAACTCCACCACCTTTTAATGAGCTACTTTGCAGGTTTTTCAGGAGCACGAAGCCATTCCTTGCCTTTTGTCCCGTTGGCATAAATTCCAGCGGTAATTGCATCGTCTCTGTTCCCGACGTGGCACCTCATCGTTGGTAACACCTCATCGTTGGTAACACCGAGCTGTCATTCTTGACACGTGCTCAGGAACCGCATCGGTGGTGTAAAAGAGATAAATAAATAAATCTCACTTTTTGATGTACGTACTGATTGCAGGGCGATGGGTCACGTGGTCGGTGTGTCGACCCGCTGATTCGTGTAGTCTCATCGAGTTGTTTTTTTTTATTTCGAAAAAGTCTCCGATTGCGTGAACTAGTGACGTTGCAAAAAAAACACAAACACGTCATCAATTCCTACTAGGTGGATAATTTGCGGTTTGTACATTGGCCAAATCTGATTCAAGGTTCACACGATCAATCGGTGCGACATGAATAGAGGTGCTTGACCAACCATACACTGGCCTCGTGGTGGTTGTCGTTCACCTGCCAAGGAAGCACCATGATCGTCTGCAATGGCCAGATTGACATCAAAAGTTTGCATATATTTTGGTCACATAATGGCAGAAGTAAGAAATCTTTTAAAGAAAAACGAATTGGTGCTGTGCCTGTTCAGTTGTTCTTTACTCGTACTCTGTGGATATGTAAAGCCTTGAGCCCATGCTTGTGAATGCACAACTTGCTGGGCTCGACACTTTGTCATGGTGGCCAAAATTCATCCCCCCCTCCCCCACCCCCCTTTCCTCCTACCAAACTCGAAGAATGGATGTGCTTGGTTGATCGTTCAAAGCTTCGTTTTAAGGATGCCCTGAAGAATCTTCTGCAAATGTGCAATATCCCCATAATCAGGTGGGAAAGCTTGGCTCTCCATAGAAGTGAGCGGTGTAATTCGGTCATCTTTGGAATAACATTTGAGGAAGTTGGCAAAGTTAAGCATTTACATATCTGCACGGAACATCAACTCTAAAGATGCTCAATGAGCCACGAATGCAGCCATGCCCGTCGAACCGATGAACCTTGCTATATCGTCTGTCGTAAATGACAAACTGCAAGGAGATTGTGATAGGTGCAGCAGTGATTTAATATCTGTTGTGCAAATTATTGCGCAATGACCAATGTTCGCTTTAATTACTTAGAATTAAATAATGTAGATCAGCCCTCCAATTGTCCAGGATACTTTTGGAAGATTGCTTTTTATGAGCCTGGATCCAAGTGGATGGGAAATTACTCATCCTCTTGCTCGTTATCCAGTGATTGAGCTTTAATGTCAACTAAATTAGTCCAAAGCAGACCTGCTTGAACTTTGAGGGGGAGGAGTGGTCTCCATCTGCTCGTGAGAAAAATGCAACCTTTTTACACTGTGCCTGACCTCTTACAAACCCACGCCAAGGCCACAAATCTGCAAACATGGACTTTATGTATACCCAGCACCTTTGTTATTACCTTTTTAATTCCAAAACGTGCAAATGCATTATCTAACACTTGCCCATATGCACAGTTGCATCGATCAGAGAAAGAACCCCAAAACAGCTTTTTTTATTTTATTTTATTGCATGTTGGTGTTTGCTGGTCTTTAGCTTGTTTCATCTCCATTTTGCTCAGGTTTCTGCCACAAAATTGCATAAATGTAGAAGCCTCACACTCATGATCACTGGAGCTTCATTGGCTCCCTATTCGACGGCAAATCCTCAAATGGTCCTGCTGACTTGGGAAGCTATAAATGGCACTGCCTTGCCATACATCACCGGTCTTCAACCTTAAAATCGGGCTTCTCCTCCACGTTCTGCAAATCTTGGTCTTCTCGTGCTCCATAAGAGTTAAAACGAGTTCATCGCATTGCGGGGTTTCAATTATGCTGATCCCCAGCTCTGGAACTCTCCATTTGTATTTGCTCTGCTCCTTTCGCTGGTTTCAACATCTCCTTGGAGATGTCGATTTTATTTCTTTATTTTGGTATTTTGGATGATCCAGACTCTGGTATAACGGTTAGCATAATATGTGCCCTGTGTTGCAATATATATGTATATATATCCTTTAAACATGTCTATTTTCTGCACGTAACTTGCGGTCTGTATCTGCCTTCACAAATTGTTCATCAAGTCCTGATGATGTCAGTCAAGTATTTTTTAATTTTTTAAAGTTTAAGTGATTATGTGCAACAATGAGGGTTATTTTATTGTATTTGTTTATTTATTTATTTGTACTAATTATAGCACAGGCGATTTTTAAAATGCCTTTTGGTAAGGGGAAGCCGCATGCTCGGTGAAGCATTAAACAGCAAGTTTTGCAATCGGTTATCTAGCAAGTTATCCAATCCTGTTTGCTGATGATTAAACTAATGTAGCATGCAGCGCTTTTTGAGGAAATGTCCGGAGTACTGTGACTGGGCAAATGTTGATTCGCCAAGCATTTTGCTTTGTGTTGATGGTTTGAGTTTGTTCAGCATTTAGCCTCATGAACTTTGCAATTGTGAATTTGTATTCCTTCCACTACGGAATCTCTTGTGAAGGCACAATATTTGCATTCTTGGTTGGCTAACCCTATCATGAAACACTTCCATGTTCAGTTGTCATGTCATAGTTTGCCTGCATCGATAAGGTATTCCACATTCGTGGTTTTTTTTTTATGTAGTGTAATGACCTGTTTAGTTTTTGGAACAGCAGCACACATCGGGATGAATACACACTGGCTAAGAACCTGACTGAAGACTGGTTCATCACTACAGAATTTGCGTATTGCTTGTAATACCTGCTCCCACTGGTAGCAGCACCATGCCATACATGTTCAGTGAGAAATGAGAGCTGTTGCCACCCTGAACTCCTGGGACTTTTATTTTTATTTTGTCAAACCTCTCTAAATTTTCCTGTGCATACTTTGAGTACAACCACCAGTTTTCAACTCGTTCAGTCGTGCACAGACAGACACTTCCCGAAACCTGGTTGTTTTACCTGACTTGTGTTGGGCCACTCCATTTTTTTTGGTGCCATTCAGCCAGTTATCCTCTCTGCAGTCATATGGATAATTAATTAATGTGACGACCCTTAGTTGCTTGCATCTCAGTTGTCATCCTTGTTAATAACGTAAGCAAATGGTCATCATCGTTATCATGTACTATGCCCTATGCATAATGTTGGTGCTGCCAAAACAGTTGCGAAGTTACAATCCTGGACGGGTTGCCACTCAGTCAGCACAGGAATTTGGATTTTGTCAGGGTGCCGATTATAGATCGTCTACTCTTCACGAAGGACACCGTGAGACCTTTTACATCCAACTAATGCCGGGAGGCAGAATACCCATTTTATCGTCCATCCGAGGGACAGCCCACACATTGATGAAACACCGGGATGACAGTTTATAGCTGGGTCAGGATTCTAACCCAGGCTGGACAGCTTGGAGGTGAGTGTGCACACCTCTAGGCCATCCTGCCAACTCCATAACCAAATATGTCTATTATGCTTATAAAGTAGCATGTGCATGCTTGACCACTCAAGTTTGAAAAACAACCTTTCAAGGTTGTAGTTTATTGTATGTTTTTTGTAAGCCTTGGAGATATTGCATTGTTTTCCTAGCTTAATGTTGACCGTTTCCTGAAATGTCTGATACTTGTGCTCATGAAGTTGGGAGGTTCACAATTGTAGGCAATTGAGGGCGCTTCCGATGTGAACTGGTCGTTGTTTGAACCTGAAACCAAGCTTTATATGTATTACAGGAAATAAATATAAATATGCTTGCTTCACTTTTTTTTGAAGGTATTGCCAAGCCATGGACACACACTTGTCCCATTGAAGTGGAGGCTTTCCAAATACTGTATTTGCAAATGGCAACCACTCAGGTGTACTTTGTGCTCCCCCCCCCCATTGCCCCCTCAGAACATATGATTGTAGAATTGAGCTCTCACTGATGAAAATTTGCCAATTGCAGCAAATCATGTCCCAACATCTGTCGTTAAATATGAGCTGTGTTGTGATGATTTGGCATTTCGATTTATTTATTTATTGTAATAAAACAAATAATCCAATAATGTCTGAGTTGTCACAGATTGGTGTACTGGCATGCATTGAGCTGGATATTGCGGAACGTTTTCAAGCTAATTATTTCCCGTTGAGCCAAAGAATGAGACGTTCTGCCTTTGGGTGTTATCATTGGCAAGTCAAACTTTATCAAGACTGGTGTTGAAATAAACTTTTTGCAAATCCATTTGACTTTACATGGTTATTTGGGGGTTGTTTGAACCCCGATTTCAATATTTTAAAGATTCTATATGATGGAGGGAGAGGGAGGGGACTATTTACATCTCTGTTTAACAAATAAAACAATACAGTACATTGTGCAGTGCATTTTCTGTTATTTGTTGTTGTAAGGCTTTTCCATGATAAAATGTCACCACTACTTCGGTTAAAACATCTGAAAGGGGTAAGTTTCAGGTTGGCGAATTCAATTCTACGTACCGCATTACAAGTGAATTGAATCGTAAACCAAAATATTCATTATTTCAAAAAGATCAGAATACTACATGCAGTACCATAATAAAAATAAAAATTATTATTCGTGAAATATATCTCTATTGGAGTTGAATACAAACAACGCGTATGTTAAAAACAAATGATGATAAATACGAGACCAGCACTCGATCGAGTGCATAACCTCCACCAGGCTGAACAGTTTGTTTTGAATCCAACTGATGGGCCAGATCTGCATCCAGACTTGAAACAAAATCTAATCAGCTGGTTCTTGTCACCGACCCAAGATATCCTCCAAGTGTTATTGTAACCCGTCTACAACATTTTGAGATATTGTGCTATGTATCGTTTTTGGTTTTTGTTTTTTTGGCCCAATCTCAATTGTGAAGAATTGCTTTTAAAATTTCAGTATCTGGATCTTCACTAAAATCTAATCAATTTGTCCTTGTCACACCCAACCTGTCCACCTTTTTCTTTTCTTTTTCTTCCACCTGCTGATTGGAGTTCAGCTCCTTTTTCACAGAGAACGTACAAATGTTACTTTGTGCAGTGGCGGATTCAGACTGCTTGGAATCCTACAGCACTGTTCACAGTTCTAGTTATTGGGATCCTGAATCCATCCATCCATTGGGACTATACTTTGTGCAGAGCATTGATTGCTGCCGAAGCAGTCTCCTTGGCTATTGGGAACTATCGTGGACGGGTTTCCACTTCCACACGGGGTACCGAAGGATACCCCCAATGTTTTTGTACGGATTATTTGTATTTTTCTTGCACTTGATGTTTTCACTGTTTGTTCGCATTTTAAATTCTTTCCACTGCATCAAACTGAGCAAAAACACCTTGCAAAGACTGATGCCGTAGAAACCAAAGGCGTTCAAGATCATTGCAATCTCCCGCAATGAAGCGGAGTCGATGGGCCTGGCACTTTGCCATTGCAGACAGGTCGGTGGTTTCTCTTTCTTCGACTGACTCCTTTCTGATCTTACACCCTGTGCATTCTCCATGCTTTGTCCACCCCCAGGTATCTGCAGGGTGCACGTGGTCCACCAGTAGCCCCCTCTTTGTGAAACTGCCAAAATAGAAAACTGTTGCTCACCTCCATTCATTTGTTCCTGCCTGTGGAACCTACTTCCACATTCTCTACAATCTTATTCTTCCTTCTAGGTCTTCAAGACAGTTATTCACCACCATTTCAGATCATCCCCTGCCCTTATCCAAAATCATGATCTTTTCTATACTCGTTGAACCAACCCTTACACCTCACATGTATTTTGCTTCTGTGTCCATCTTGTCCACCACTTGCTTTCTCCTGTACCCCTCATCGTTACCCACATCCCTTGTTTGTCTGTCTTGTGATGTAACGAAGTTTGAATGTAACATGTATATAAATGTTCCACACATGTCTTTCCTCATGCATATTTATGCTCTGCCCATGGGTTGCATCATCTCCCTGCAGAGCTAGTCACTTGAAGACGTCGTTCGTTACCTCGCAGTTGTGAGCGGTAGTTCTCATTATTATATTTATTTTGTAAAAGAATTGAAGTCATTTAAACTATTTGCTCCAAAATGCAAACTTGTGTGCAAATTGTTTTATGAAACATTCCTTAGAAATCTAACACAAGTTGACACACTTTTATATATACAATATATATATTCCTTGTTTATAAACGTTTGGTTTTTTAAATTTATTTTTGTCATCACAGCAGCTGGTGTTGTGGCATAAAGTATTATTTTTAATTCAAAAATTTGGGGTTGGGAAGGGGGAAGGGTTGTTGGACAGATTGCCTGGCTGGTTTATCTTTCAACATAAATTGTGATTTATTGCAACTACCTTGCTAATGTTTTTTTTTATTTATTTATTTTGTGTAGGGTACTGCCCTGGCTTTTTCCATCAGCCCAGTATGGACATTCAACTCAAGACATGATGGCCTTTACTCCAAATGCTTTCCATTCAAAGTCTTCCTACCTATTTGCTGTTCCTTCATCCCCTCCATCACCACTTGCTCACTTTATCAGTCACCACCGCCCGCTTCGGCCTTGCCTGATCAATGATGGACTTGTTGGATATGACAAGACTCGTGGACGTGTTAAAAATGGGATCCAACGGAGCGCCACAGCCCACAAAGCGACTTCAAAGATGTGCTCGAGGCAACCCCGCAAAAGTGTGGTGTTTGCAGATACACAAGGGTTACCACTGATCAACATACGTTACTACAGAGAAGCTGATGATCCTTGCCCAGATTTGCTGCAATTTGAGATGCTGCATCTTGATGAGAGCTTTGTGCCAAGCTTGAAATCCAGCAGTGCCTCTGATTCCGATTCTGAAGCAAATGTTGGCGATTGTTTTGAGCTGGCCTCGGTGCTGCCTTTGGCTTGTTCAGGAGCTTCCTCCCATCATTTATCTGAAAACTGTGTGTGCTTGGAGACCTGCACCATTCAGTCTGGTTATCTTTGGGGCAGAGTAGCGGTAAGCAATATCTCTTTTGAGAAGCGTGTGTTTGCACGTGTTAGCTTTGATGGCTGGGCTTCATTTATAGATGTGGAAGCTTACTACAGGTCTTCCCATAGTGCTACATCTAAGATTGACATTTTTGAGTTCTTCATGATTTTGCCATGGTGGGACAAAGATTCTGCTCCAGATGGTGACAAATTGCAAAAGCTTTCGACAGTGGAGTTGTATGGCAAGGTTGCAGAAGGAAACTGCCAACGTGTGAATACGGATGCAGCTTGTGCGCAATCCAAATCAACGTCCGAGTTGAGAAAAAAAGACTCTAGAGGTGACAAATGGTGTTTGCCGCCACTGAAGAGGAAGGAAGGGGCAACACCATGCCTGCGCATTGAATTCTGTCTTTGTTATGAAAGTCAGGGTGCGACACACTGGGACAACAACAATGGTCGGAATTATATGCTCATCTCAACACCCAAGCACAAAACCCATGGATCACCAAATCAAGCTAAGGCACTGCTGTGGGATTGTTGTCAAGGCAACACGATAGAAAGTGATCCCCTTGGATCGCCACGAAATGGGCAAGGTCACTTCCTTGGGTTGCAAAACTGGGGTGTCAATCCCGGTGAAGTCCCCTACTGGTGAAGCGATCAATCCCACTGCGCTCTTCTAGTGTACCTTGTGTTTCTCCTTGTAGGTTCCAATGATTTGCTGTGTTGTGCCTACAAACAAGATACTGCA
>CM068963.1:98070142-98086886 GCA_035128595.1 Eptatretus atami
TCAATTGACCTCTGACTCACAGCCATTAGAGACATGAATATCACTGCCAAGGTGAGATACAACTGATCCTAAATGCCTTGGTTTCCACAGAGTGAAGCTGAGAAAGGTGAGGTGGGAGCACCAGCCCAGAGGGGAGAGCAGTACTCAATCAGGCTGCAGACAAAAGCTTTGTATATCGTCAGGAGCTCATGTGTGCCAAGGAAGGACTTTGCACGACAGAGGATGCCCAGTCGGTGATTGGCTTTGGATTCCTGACAAATCTCTCTCACTATCTAAATCTCTCTCACTCAATCTTAGTCTCTCTCTCTCTCTCTCTCTCCCTCTCTCTCTTCTCTCTCTCTCTTCTCTCTCAATTAAGACCTCACATCTCTCTACTTCTTTACTCTCCTGCGTCAATCTGTGCATAACAGAAACAAAAGGGTAACCGTTTATGTGCGCGACTTTACCATACGCTTGCTCTTCCCGCCTCCAAATGTGATACAATCAGTACATTCTCCATTCCACTCAAAATCCTCTTCATGAGAATAGAGATTATAAGTGAGTCATCACTGTCTTCCATTTCCAAGCTTACATTGGTTAGATAAAGAGTGATATCAATTTCATGCTGCCATTTTGTGTATCTTCTTTAATACAATTTGTACACACAAAATTAGAAGCCACTTTGTATCTAGAATTTCATCTTCACATATGTGCTGAGTCCTCCATCCAAAATCTCATATAACAGCCAAAACTCTGCCGTCGCTCCTCATATAGCATAAAGGCTACTTAGGATATTTTACATAGCATGCGTCTGATTTGGCATCAGCTTGGGGCAGGTGCTCCCCTCTGTCGTGCTTAAACATGATTCAATAATAATAATAATAATAATGATAATAATAATAATACCATTCCTTTCCTTGTGCCATCATGGCAGGGACTGCCAAACCGAAGATTTGATGTTCATGGCCAAGGGAGTTCAGTCCTTAGATGGCGTCGCCCCCTCTCAAGCGCACAAGGCGATTACTCCGACTACATAAGTTATCACAACCTGACAGAGGCTCGTATTTCGATAACCCCACCCTTTGCAGTCAACAGCGGACTCAAACTTCAGACTGACCTTTAGAGAGTACGTGGCTCCCTCAAGCCATCCGCCCACCCTTCTCGGTGCTGGTGCTCTACTGCATCCACCAAAACCTTGTCCTCAGCCTATCACACTACTGGGTGCCAAAAAACTCCAAGCTATACACATATGTTAGGGGAGAAAAATTCACATAGATAAGTCGTAGTACTCTCACAGATCTCATAAGTTGGTACTCGTGCATTTTTCTATGATGCCTATAACGGACTCTCCCAATGTTGATCCTCTCTTCTAAAATCTGGTCCTGTGAATCGTCTCATCCCTCCTGATGGTCAATTGACATCGGTAGTACTGAGTGTTTCAAATCATCAGGGGTCTCCTGTCTCAAGGACTTATTAAGCATTGGAGGATCACAGGAGGTCATAATCTTTTATTGTGAGATTCTCATCCGTGGGATTTGAAATATCTAGCATTGAGTGAGAGAGAGATACCATGATGTGTTTTTGCTTATGTTAAGTTTCGCAAGATGACATTGATGGGTGTTCTTTTGATTTGAGTTGAGCCACTAACCGGACTTTTGCGCAGGTTGTTTGGAGTTCTCTGGTGAGGGAGGTAAACCCCTCTGCAGAGAGATGGATTCAAAGTTCCCACATGCCGTTTCGAGGTCTTCGTTGCGTAGTTTTGGCTGGCTTCACCTGATCTCATGGAGCCTGTCTTGTCATGAGCTCCAAGTGTTGACGTTCATACTTACATTTGTAACACCACAGTTAGTCTGTGCATCTGATGACTGATGAGACATCGTTCAAATTTCTCTTTTGTTCAAGAGGTATAAGCCTATTGGGTCCTCTTCGGACGTTAAGACTTCATCTTAGATGTGACTGAGACTAGCTATGTGAAATGAACATTGGTTCTTTCGGTCTTTCTTCGTCATCAAATCAGAGGACTTCTTCATGGACCATATACAAAAAGACGGCATGTACAAGTGGGTGAGCGAGAGAGAGAACACGAGAGAAGAAAAATGTAACATCACATCGTCTAAAGTCACACCTCAGCACCCAAGACCCAAAAATAGTGGGCGAAGACTAATTTGGTCCTCCCCACCTTCATGCCTTCTCGGGTACCTTACACACGCAACAACCCAAGATGATAAACACACTTACCGAGAGAAAGGCACAGTATGGAAAAGAGAGATTGTGTGCATTTAGTACATGATTGTTATTTGAGAATGAAACTATGACAACATGATTGTGAGAAAGGTCAGGATGATATCTTGAGTATGACACCCTATATAGCCAGCGATCTACGTTGGTACCTGAAGCAGCGCAAACGCTGCGTGCGTACTAACGTGAGAGCTTGACAGTCACTCGGAGCGGATTGAGTGTGTGTTACGTTCCTTCTTCTTCTCTTGGAACTCAAGAAGTCTTCAAAAACGCATAATGCTAGGACCGGCTCTTTGAGCATCTCACTTGATAATGGTGTGATCATCTGGGTTTATAGGTAAGAACAAGATTGTTTGAATTTTGTTTGCTCTCATTTTTTATAGTTTGCTAAACTTTGTTTTAGTTTAAAGCGTCTGTGTCGTATTCTGGGTATGATCTCTTGTGAAAGAAGAGCTATATACTACCATGAAGCACACATGGAGGCCAAAGGCAGAAATACGGTGGCCTATAGAATCTTATAGTCGACGCCGGGACGGACTGTGCCTCTTAAAGGCACTTTCCCCCATTTACAGCAGAACGGAAAGGAGGGATAGTGAACTTCCCTTTCTTCGTGCTTTGAAAGAGAGGATGCTTGAAAAGGTAGCAAAAAATACTCGCGAGATCGGAAAAGAGGAGAATTAATCAATAGAGAAATGGGATACATGTAGTTGAGATTTCTGTCGCGAGAAGTAGAGAAAGAGCAATGGTGGCTGGACGATATGTTGGTTAGACTTCGCTCTGTTGCGGAGGTGAAAAGTGAAGAAGAATATACAAATGAGGCTACTTACGTAGGAATTATGTCTGGTCAGGAGAGAAGAGAAGCGTGCGGTTGATAATATTTCAAAGTGAAAAGTCTCAGTTTGTTAGCTATTTTTGCGTTGGGTGAGATGGAGATGTGAATGCGGGGGCAGTGTAGAAAAGATCGAGGAATGTGTATGGGGGTTGATGATAGGAGAGAGAAAATCAGTCTCCTATTCGGGGGTGCGTTTTGTGGGGAGACAGCTTTGTTCGAGCGTGACAATGTTTTTTCTAGCCGTAGTTTTTCCCCTCACCCATTGCATTAGTTGATACTGATGGAAGTCTCCGGAGAAACACCCCAGTTATACATCCATCATACTTATCGGAGTTTAGTTCCCCTTTGGCTGAATCAGCTAGGTGCGAGCGTGTGCTTAGACCCAAATAGTGGAGTCCGCAGAACGAAGGAGCTAGAGCTTGGAGGCATGAGGCTGCCGAGACGGTCAAATTTGAGATTTGTACCTACTGAGCAATACAGATCCGAATTTTGAGCGCCATCGACGTCAGCTTGCCTGGGCCCTGTATGTGAACATGTGGCTCGTTTTCCTGATGCTGAATCCTGCTCACCAGATTGCTTCGTCAGATGGAAGGCGAATTAGAACCTGTCTGCTCGCATTGTACTCGGAGGGTCAGGCACATTGTTATGGGGAGACTTTCCGAATTCCAATAGGATCCTTCCAGTTAGGTTGCCCAGCAGGTGTGTGAGGACAATCGATGTGGAGCGGCGCGCATCTCAAGGAGATTGGGGGATGGGCCAGGCATCTGACCTTGCGGGGATGCAGACGGAGGCCCCTGGAAGTTACCGGCGGAAAGTGGACGCAGCATAACGGCTTTGCTCTTGGCTGCATGCCTCCCATAAATGAAAAGCTGTCTTAAAAGTCTCTCCACGTAGCTCAGCACCGCCATATGGGTGGTGTTTGAGTCTGATCGTGCTGCAGAGTTTACTCTCCATGCCTACGGCCTGTTAGGCACACATCAGGCTCCCCCATTTCCTCTGTCTCGTGCTCTCCTAATTATACTATATCTCGCGTCCATTAGGATGGTGTTCAATGGTTATTATTGCCAAATCTCACGTAACTCTCCCCTACATTTTTGGTAGAAAGACTGTAGGTACCTACTTCAATGTCATTTAGATAATTCAGAATATTCTGCTCACTTTACCTTATTCAGACTCTTTCGCTATCTCTCCTTCTCATTACTCCTTTCCCTTCTCGCCGTACACTTTTGGAGATCATCAGTATAGAGTCTAAGACACACCACCCTTCCCAGCTCTCCTTTCGAAAAACGAGGACCCATGGTTTCATCGTCCAGATCTCTCATATAATTCTGTATTCCACAGCTACTTCGGAGAAATCCTTATGTGATTCATTGGTTATCTAAGTATCCCTCCAACTATCCTATTGTGTTATTTTCTTTATCATAATTCCAATTTTCTAATAATGTCCCTAATCTCTACTCCCCTTCAGCGTCGAAAACCCCTGTCGAGCCCTAAACGCATCGGATCCAGTATTGTGCCTCTCACTCCTCATAGGAGGTGCACACAACACAACCACATCACGTACCTCCCAGCCACAGATTCATGCCCGGTGGTGCATGGTTGGTTCATCTCCTCCAGATATTTTGTTTATAGTGATGGCTTATCCCATGCTCAGAGATTGTGCACTTCTGTGGACTTGACCATTCTCTCGTTTGATCAACGTTGTGAGTATAAAGATGTTAGCTCTGGGTAATTCTCGGCACGCTTTCTTTCATACTATGCTCTTGGCATATAAGACAAAATGATGCTAGGGAAAAGGCACTGCCTGTTATACAAGTTGTTTCGATTATACCGTAGTCTTTGACTGCTCGGTGCATATATCAAGAGGGACTTGAAAGGATCACAGATTCAAAATGAAACTTTTGACAAATGATTAGCTATTCCAATGACGAGGCGTGCATTCAGTCCGTGGTAAAAGTTTTTGCGTGGTTGCTGTGTGCTCATAGAGCTATCCGAATGTTACTTGCCGTATTTTGGACCAGTGGCGATAGGCTAACTTTCGAGTAGCACAATACTCACCCTTGACAGAGTTGGTTGATTAAAACCAAAAATTGGCTTAGACGACCGTGATGTAATTGAGAATCTACGCTCAAAACTCCTGACTTAGACCCCGCATGAAAGCCAGAGTGCCTTACAATTGTGGGACTCTCAACTAGTCACAGTGAGTCAAAAAGTTGAGATATGTAATAACCTAATTATAGGTGAATATACAAATCGATCTTTGGAGCACGAATCATTCAATAAAACTGCGAGAGAATTACCCAGAAGCATATTCGTTGATGATTTGTCTTGTCTCTTTCAAGTCACATTACCTTATTCTATTATGCATAAGACTAAGGAAGGTGCGTGCATTGGCACGTTAAGTTTCAGTTTTGGGTGCTGGTTGGTATGGTATTGAGAGCGGATTGTGCTGGCGTGTGAGAGAGAATAACAACATTACATGTACACTGAAGTATCAAAAAGCTCTCTTGTTGCTGGGGCTTAATTTCTAAAATAATATGCATGAGCAATACACCAGCTGAGGAGTTGATTTCTACATGTCTTCTGCTCCCTCTCCCATTCAAGGCAAAATTGTGTTCTTTAGGGACGGCCACAAATATGCGTTCAGCGCAGCCTCCGTGTGGCTAGTAAACTAGCTGTTAAGAGGCTGGAACATCATAAGCCTTAAGAAGGTATTCTAGCAGTTCATCATGGCCACACCGAAACCGTTTTTTCAGAAACACAACACACAATAGACTATACAACTACCAAGTGCAGCCCACAGAAGTCTGGTCTGCGACGTCAGATGCGTTCAGTTGAATGATCCTCTGTGTTTTACGCCTTGCCGAGCACTCTCTGCTTATGTTGGCCTTGATCAGTGTTTAACGAATGTGCTGACCTTTCTAAGGAGGTTTCAATTAAACGGCATCACCACGTGTAACATAGTCAGCAAACTGGAAGTTTGATCATCTAATGCGGCATGTTTAAAAGTCCACAGAATCAGAAATATTAAATTTAAATTTATGTGTGTATGTGGAGGTTCAAAAAAATCCATCATAGAACCGATTTTTGAATTCACAAGTACATATTTCTAGTATTTTTGTGATTATCTATAGTTAATTACGACACGATGTCGATGCTGGTGGAAGAGCTGGAAGTACAGTAGATATAGTGGGGAAATCGTCAAGGATGTCACAGAACGAGGATTAGGAGAGGGTGTCCTATAGCAGAAGGAAGTAATTCGTAGATCGCTTCATTGTGGGAAGAATGCACGCCCAACAATTGTAGTGGTTAATTTTGTCAGGACAGGAGAGGAGAGTGGGAGAGGGAAGACTTGGACCAAATAAGGGATGTGAGGAAGAATGAGGGAAAAGGTGACAAGAGGTGGAAGAGTGAGCTCTCGTACGCACTGTGTGTATGAGAGCAGAAGCGATGCTACTTCTCTCAACACAGAAGTGGAAGGACAACCTCGCAACTTGGAAAGAGGTGAGCTTGGGTTTGGCGTTATTAGGAGATATAGGATAAACAAGATTGCCTCCAGATAGGTGTTTCACAAATAAGAGAGAGATTCATGCCATCCGCTCTCTCTTAAGATTTTTTTGAGGCAGAGCCACAAAAGGGCAGAGTCTGCAGTGAATCAGCTCTCTGAAGAAGACAAGGGAACGTTTGTAGGAGAAAACAGGAGTATAAGCGTCCCTCAAGTATAAAGGATGACACCACTCGTTTAAAAGAGGCTATGACGAGTGTTTTACTCGCGATACTACCAAGATTCATGTCTCGAAGGGCCTTTTGAGACACACGAAGACTCCAGGAAATTCAGATGAAACGTTTTCACTACAATGTAATGGTTTGACTAGGTGGCACCACAGCATTATTAATTTCTCTCTCCTAGATTCTTGTAGAATCAAAAAGCATCACCTACACAAACATTTGTGGTGCGGAATCCCCCATTGATGAGACGGCTAGATAGCGCACAAACGAATAGGACTTACTTGTACGCTTCCAGGCAGGTCAGCTGGGGCTCACTCGACAGTGGGGATCTTTAGAATATTTTCTCCCCTACTAGGATTGGAGTTGGTGTCCTTCCGTGAACCACAGTACTCGGATCGTCTCTAATGCCAACAGTCCAGGTAAGTACGGTGAACCACTAATTTTCTTGGTGCCTATTAGAGTACCGTTTCTCGCGCGAGTAATTCCGAACTTCACGTAAAAATTCCTTCCAAGGCGTGGAATGCTCTTGACCCACAGACTATACGTGGCAGCAGTACTCCATCACCTTGTCTTACTTGGGAATTTGTAGATGGTGAGAAGCTAATGAGATTCCTCTTGACATGTTATTTTGTACTGTAGCCTATCTGGATCGGAAAGCGTGAACCATATCGATTTTCTCACGTTGGAGAGGAGGCAGAAATCTCGTTTGTGTTCTGTTTCATTCAGCGAATCTCAAGGCTTGCCAGTGAGCCCAACTAGTGGGTCACTACAGTATTGTTAGACACCAGGACCGTATGAGAAAGTGCAAGCGCAAGCCACCTTGTTGGAGTTGAGAGCTGAGACTGGGAGAAGAGGAGGTGGTGTGCCTCATGTTTCGCGTCTATAGCACTTAGTGCGCTGAATCAACAAGGCTTATCTTTTATGTGACAACTTCATTGTAAACCTCTCTCCTTGAAATCTGATGTAAGCGAAGCCGCCTACTGTGGTCTTTCGTCCCTGTGTTCCAGTCTCACCCATTGTGAGTGACATGATGATTTGACCGCGTCATTGTTGCTCCATTGTGACCTTTTCTGGGTTTTGTTGCCGAATTATTGACTCACTGCCAATTGAACCTGGCAACAGTTCCGGAGACTTGAGAGGAAACCAATTAGCGGCTTCGAGTATGAGGTAAACAATCAAGCAATGGGACTGTATGAAGGAGGTTACATTGACGAAAAAGAAGAAAGATATATTATATTATATATATATATATATTTTTTTTTCTTTTTTAATTTTTTTTATTTTTATTGTATTTGCAACATCAATACTGATAGTGTAAGAGAGAAAACCTCAAAAGGTTATGGGTTAGTATATGTGAAATGACATAAACACTCGTAATGATAAGATAAGATAATAGAAAAGAAGAGATAAAAAGAGATTTAAGCAGAGGAGAAAAACAGCAGAGATTGGAAACCCTTCCACATGACTTATTTTTGAGTGGGAATTGTGATGAGATATAAATGGTATGTCAGAGAAGGGTAAGAATCCGAATAATCGACGATGAGAGCTAACACCGAAGAGAGATTGTGACCTGTCCCTGTGGGTGTCATGTGTGACTTGATGTAGGTCACTAGCGAGAGAGAGAGATGAGAGATTTACGGTGGTATATATGTATAAAGTTTTCGCCTTTCAATCTTTTCAGCCATTTCAGAGAAGATTTTTGAAGGTTTAAAACATGGTGTATCAGAGCGTGAGGCGTGGATTGACTCTCGTAGGAACCCGCTTTGTTTCCAGCATTGCTGAACGCAGCGAGTGTGTGTGGATAATTTAGGAATGGAGTAAGACCGATTAACGTCCTATGCGTGTAGATGAGTCTACAAAGTGACGAAAAAAAGACAAAAAATGAAGTTCTAAGTCCTCCCACAGCGAGAAACACCCTGCTGTTAGATCACCCACTCAGAAGGATTTTTATTGACAAATGTTGAGTTTGACATGTCTGATCACATTGTCTTCTCGACGGTCCGGTATTATAAAGAGAGGTCAGCACTATGGTCTGAATTCGGGATATTGATAAATCTCATTATTGGTAATCTGGAAATAATTTTTTTCGCGCTTGTTGCCCGGATTCGAATGAAAGCATTGATACTGCACAACACAGTGAGTGTACGACATGAGGGTGAACCAAGAACGATGAGAGAGGCTGGGGCCTCCTCTCCTCGAGGGTTCTACTTCAGGTATGTGCCTTATCCCTAGTGTATTCCCAATTTCTCCGATCAGCAACATACATACAAGATGAGAGTTTTACTAATATATGTATACATATATAACTGTTAATAGCTTCGTAGAATGTCCCAGTGGGTCACTAAACACACGCAGCAGACGCCCATCGATACTCTCGGAACCGACGTCGTAGATCTAGAGGTTCCATTGTCTAGGTCCAACAACGTCTCGACAGCTCGTGTGGAAATCCCTAAGGACCACATGAGCCCCTCGGACTCGTAGAGAGCGCCCTGCGGTCCCTCTTCCCTCTGGTACATACTTGTGTATTCAGATTACCTTACGAGATCAGATGCAGCGAGCAACTGCCAAACGGACAAATATGCATGACTGTACCGGTGACCCCTCCTCACACTGGAACACTTAGAACGACTCTGGCATCCAGTCAGCGGGTGACCTTTCGGCCTCACCAGCAGGAACCTCAACAGTTGCCGTCTGGCTAACACGCCCGCGGTAGGTTGTGCGGGCCATGCTAGAGTAGGGTGAGACCAATGATCGGGCGAAAAAGAAGGACAAAATTCAGGCTAGGGTACATTTCAAATAACATCAATACATCTAATGATTCCTACAGCACCAGAATGTGAAGGAAAGTTATACTGTGGCACAGCTAATGGGCGGTTTATTGCAAATGTACAGCCAGGGGAAAAGAAAGGAAATTTAAGCGTAACCTACCCGAGGGGTTGTACCCTCGCCACAGGCCGACTTCGGACACGATCCGCTTATAAGCGGCTCGCCTTCCGGCGCTAACGGATAACCCGGAGCGGTGTTATATCGGTCCGCGCCTGACGGTTTCAGATATATTATCGGGCGGCCGGTGCGCCCACGGACTGGCAAGACCCTCTCTAACGTGAAAAGGCCAAGAAATGCCAGAAGTGATTAAACAACCCAACAGAGGAGACACAAGCTGGCAAAGAATGGATCAGCTCATTAGTTCTTACACAGTCTGCGTAGACAACTGGTAGGCGTAGTGTGAACAAGGACAACAATCACAATTCAACACAAGCGAGACGCACTTATACTCTCACAAACAGGCCAGAAGAGCAAAAAATGCTCACGAGAATACGCCCAGTAGATATGTAAAAAACCAAGAGCAACAGTCAGAAATGCACAATATATTCCACATAGAAACAAAAGACGCAGAGCTAACGAGGTGAGGATTTTTTAAAAAATGGCCGATTAACCGTGCTACAACATAACCGGCTGGCGCACACTTGAGCACAATCCGTGCAACCCATTCGACGGAGAGACACCAACCCAGGCAGCACACAACACTTACCGGAAGTATTACAGCAGACAGAACCCAAAGGGTGGAATGTAGGAGGAATAGCTGCGGAGCTTCCCTGGGTGTCAGTTATTCGCGGGCTTGTAGTTGTCACCAGTTGGCTGTCCGCAGTCGCCCGTACGAGTGTAACCTGCAGGCTTTCGGTACTCCCCGGGGTGCGGCTCCGTCGCAGCTCAGTGGCCTAAGAGGAAACCACATGCAGATGAGGTGCAGTCAGTTCATGTCCTGCTCTCTCTTCTACCTGTTGCCTCGCGCGCCCCTTCCAAAAGAACACGTGGGCTTTGCCCGCGTTGATTGTTCTTTGTGCGTCCACAGTAGACGAGGAGACAGATGGTAGAAGAAGATGCGTAAGAAGAAAAAGTCCCCCAGTGACCCCGTATACTTCGGGCTAATGTCGCGACTCTGTACAGTGTAAGTGTCCTGTATTCATCGTGAAATGAGCGAGTGACAGAGTTCCAAATGAGGTAAAAGCCCTACCGACAGCGCCAGACACTTGAGAGTCAGCAATCGACACGTGGAAACCACGAATGCCTATGTCAGATAGCAGACGAACTGCCCGCTCAGCCAGCCCCCTGCTCTCGCTGCCATCACTGTGTGTGCTACGCCCTCTCTTGGCGCTTGGCGACGGGCCTCCGTTCCTCATGGGCTCCACCCTCTTCAGTGTCAGCGGAGCTGCCGGTCGCGCTCGTGGCTCGTGTCCCGATGCACCGGAGGTGCTCACGCCACCGTTCCCTGATACCTCCTGTCTCCTCTACACACACCTGTGTGGTCTGTCCATTTGCAACTCTGGCTCTGGCGTTCTTGCTTGCCTGTCCGTTCTCTTATCGGTGTCCCTGGCAATCCCCAACATGAGCCGCGCATTCGCTCCTTTTTATGACATTCTCCGAAAGATTGGGGCGACCGCAGATCAAGACCGTACTCGAGCGGGCTTCAACGCGCAAAGGACCTGTAGCGCATAAATCACACGTTATCCCGCATTTCCGGCTGCAGATGGAATAGCCTGGTGTCATATGCTATCGGGCTGTTAATGGCTACCAGGCCGTTGGTTGACTGGAAATGTGAAGAAGATTGGCGGGCTGCGTCTCAGTTTCGACATCACTGACCCTGTCATGCCAGTCAGAGCTCTGGGGAGTTTTCGAAGGCGTTGGAGTTGGCCGTGTGGCCAATGGTTTT
This sequence comes from Eptatretus atami, assembly GCA_035128595.1. NCBI lineage: Eukaryota > Metazoa > Chordata > Myxini > Myxiniformes > Myxinidae > Eptatretus > Eptatretus atami. Next base: position 98,081,632 of record CM068963.1, read on the forward strand.
TGTGGGATGTTAGCAAGTCTGGGCTTCGTGCGCCGCCCAAACTTGATGCGCGAGTGTCTTCACGATCTCGCGATGTAGGTGCGTGATTAGTGGTCTGGGCGGCGTTCATGCCGCTTGATTGAGACGTTCGCCACAATCGGTAGGCTTGCCAGTTGGCGATTACAGAATTCAGCTCAATTACGACAGTGATACTATTAACGCCTCATAAATCAACCCAACCTTGACAGTCTATCCGCTCAGCGCGTGTCCTTTCGACCGAGGCATTGGTGAATGGGAGTTGCAGTACGACATTCAAATGTCGTACGTTAAGTAGTAGTGATCAAATCGGCGTTTGGATGTAGAGGAGCTAACTATCATGGCTAGTTTGTTGTTGAGAGAGAGGATTGCCACTTGTACTTCAGAAGGTTGTACTTGTCTTCAGTCACGGTATGCAAGACTCCTTTTGTTGATTCGCTTGATAAATTATTGAGTGTATGTTAATAGAAAGCGCGCGTAATTCGTTCCCTTGCATCACAGTACGTGAGTACACTATAGCGCTCCTTGCCGGTGCGCCTTGTTATTATCTCTAGGACTCTTCATGTCTCTTCCGCAGTGATCGGAAGTTGCAGATTGTATGTGTGCGTCATTCTGTGTAGTTCTTCTCCGTCCTAGTACGTTAAGTTTGACTGTTACCTACGGATCGCTCGATGTGAGATGCACTCGACATGCGAGATCGAGGATAATTCGTGCTGCGCGCTCAAAAGGAATAATTAGGTCCACCGGCCTGAAGTTGGCTTGCGTAATGGGTAAAAATCTTAGGCGCAAACTTAAAGCAAACTTCCACTCATTCAGACGACCTCTAAGAGTGAAACGACAATTCGCCTGGCGCTAAGAATACATGGCCGGGGCACTCTTCGCAGGCCGCGCGTCTAGCTCATTATATTTTAACAGTTGACTCTCACTATAATAATATGCAATTGGCTTCTATGCCTGTTGCTATATCGCTGCATGTTTCATTGATGTAAGAGATTAGTACACTACACCATGGGGGCCCAGGATCATTTGGACTTGTTGAGCGACAAAGAGTGGAGGGAAGACAAGAAGAGATGAGAAGTACAGAAAGTAGGATGCAACGGGGTGAACTATCTCCAGTGGAGCCGACCAGGATATACTGCAGAGAGGAGCCCGCGAACTAAAGAGTCCCACGCTAAGTGTGCCAGACTTCCTAATATCACCCAGTGACAGTTTTTCTCAGTTTACTCTCACAACACTCGTTAGAGCCCTCAAATTGCGGGATCCGGTTTGACTCAATACACGCGACTAATAGCGTGCGTAGAAATAACTGTCGTAATAGGAAATCACGGTGTAGTGTTGGTGCGTGCCAGCTGGTGGCGGCCGGCGATCAAATAGAATACGATAATATTTTATCAAGAACCGGGTGCAAAATGCAGATGATCGGGCCCAAAGCCACTGGTATATGGGCTAAATTCAATGAAGCGTAGCCGAGGCTCACGCCAGGGCGACATTGAAACTGACAGGGCTGCAGACCTAGCTCGTCGCTTCTGTCAGGGTGCAACGATCAGCTTTCAGCTTGCCAAGGGGCAAACGAATCATTATTATTATAATAGATATTTATTAAAGACGTGTTGAGTGCAATTGTAACAGGCAAGAGAGATCGCGAAAAAGCTATTTTCATACTGATTAACGGGAATATAATTCATTTTCAAGTCAATAATAGCCGCGCTTGGGTTCACAGGAGGCTATAAATCGGACAAGCGTGGCATTTTTGAGGGATAAGTTTAAAAGTTATAACGCGAACGCGTCACGTATTATGAGTCCCAGGCACACAGGGTTACTCCTACCTGCACCGATAATTGACAGCCAACCGATATTGGCGTGCACACTGTTTGACATGATAGGTTTAAACTTTCGCAGACCGCAGTATAAGGCATTATATGAATGGATTCACCACCGAGGCTCGACGGCACAGGCTGCGATCGGAGCTATCAGCCAGACAACTGCCTGGACGAATTCCGGCCCGATAAGGCGAGATTACTAATAGTTCTTATCTCTAGTTCTAAACGAGCTATGCAACACGGCTCTAGACCCAGGTACTATAGTTGGAACACACAATTCGCACAGAAGTTTAAGGCCGGTATTAGGTATAAACGCCCTCTTGCCAGTTGCATGCCAACACTGCTAAGCGTTCATTTCAAGTTGGTGTAGGAAGAGTGCATCGAGCAGTTGGGATGTGCTGGCCCATACATTTTCTGACAGTAAGAGAGGCTCGCTCTACACGTGGGCGATGTTTCGATCATACGTGAGCCTCTTAAAACACACATGAACAGATAGATCTCGCGCCTATTCTCTCTTCTATACATCTATCGCCGTGGTTTCGCCTCACAGTCTGTTGACCTGGTCATATCAAGGTCATTAACCCACACCCCGACTTAATGCGTTGAATAAGAACCATCAATTTTTAATAGTACAATCTCGAAACATCCTTCCTCTCCTCCCTCGTTTTCGCTCTGTGTTATATTATTGTGCCTATGCGCCTTCCCCACTTATAATTGCGTGTGCTTGTGTCGTCGTTATGCTCCCCCTTTATCGTTCCTTGTTTCGGCTAACCTTATCGGTGTCCAACCTAGCCTACTCACCAACCCCTACTGTGTGCTGTCCTTCCCGTGAGGGGACATAATGGAGATGTTAGCTGGTTGGCGCTGTGGTGTGCTTGAGGTGTCCCAGATTGATAGCCTTATCAAGGGATGGCCTTCTCCCCCAACAAGGGTCGATCTGCTCTAGCTAACACGCTCTCTAACCCTGCATATAAGTGGGTCCATGTGCCCAGCCAACCAACTTATGTAAAGCTTCACATTTAGTCGGAAGATTCTAGTATAGAAAGGGGGCATAGATATGGCAGAAGTTTGCGGACCTCGCGACGAGTCCCCTTAGGGGCCGAGCTTCCCTACACTAATCCCCTAGTAAATCGCCTCCGCCCTATCCATTATAAGACAACTCTTAAACTACCCCGGGCGTTGATTCCACTGCAACTCCAAGACATAGAAGACGCACCTCTCGTTTTCGCGTTGTAGAATCATTAATATGTATCTTGACCAAACCTCCAGGTTTTCCTTCTTACCAATCTCTCCCCCGGTGTCGTGCGCGTTGGGTCTGAGTGTGCGCATCTTAGCGCCAAATATCTCCAGAGACTCCTTCTCCTTCCGTGCCTCTCTGTGGATTTTCCTCTACTCTAGTCCCCTCTGTCACCTAATTGAAAATTGGGTTTTCTCGCTCGTGTGACTGAGGTGGTCAAGCGCATGTTTGCGTTTCCTCCTTCCGCGTCCGGGAGGACATACGACCCCATTCTTGCACGCAGATTTATCCTCCCTTGTGCCACGCTGCCGACCCCGGTACTACAACTGCCTCCGAAGCGTCACTCCCATGCTCTCAGCCTGTCTTTATAAAACTCATACTCCGCGAATGGTGCCCCCCGATGGCGACTCCCCTGAAACGCACACTGGCAGTGCTGGCGCCCCGGGGGGCCGGGCGGCGTTTGCTCTTACCCGACGAACATGGGTAAACACGCCCCAGCTCACGCCGACGACAAGCGTGTCGCCACGGCTTTGAAACATTATAATCGTCGCTCCCGGGCCCCCGCACTCAAAGTCATGTATTATAGCTCAGCACCCTGGTTAGGCTCACTCAATCGTACTGTGTGGTGTTATAGCTCCGGGTAATACCACGCCCTATGGTGACTCCCTTATGTGTGCCGCTTATTGCGAACTTGGGCCCTACCTGATCTGCCGGACGTTAGAATTCCCTCTGAAGCCGGTGCTCCGCCCGGCTGATGTGTTGCCCCGGAATAAATTAGGTACCCATGCTCGCAGCTGATTTGGACTCCGAATCTCCTGGTTCCAGATGCACCAACTGCCTGCCAGACCCACCGACTTGGTCATAACAGGGGCTCCTGCACCCCTCTCCAAACAGGTGTCGAGCCTACACCTCCCACCAACAGCAAAAACGACCTTCCATTTTTATCAATTTAACTAACCACTAATCACTTTACACTGACCCGTGCGGTCCCTTGGGCAGGAGTCACTCCTCCCCCCAATCACTCATCGCACCATTGCATTCCACATTCGCTCCAGTGACGATCACGAGACTACACAGCCTGGTAGTATATGGTCTCTCACTACTCAACACGTTTCCACAAAACTCACTGAAATCCTTCTCTCACAATTACGGCGACAGCTCATCGCTGAAGTGCCTGAACCCATCCTTTGCTCAATTAGATGGCGCTCACCGTGCGAGAAGGCCGCTAAGTAACTGCGTGCTACAACAACATAGTTACGTCCCATACTCACCACTGAAGTATAGCACAGTTAGAACTTTGTGTTAAAAAAATCCCTACTGTTGCTGTGACAGCGTGACCGCAAATACGTACGCGCTCGAATCCACTACAACACCCTCCAATCCAACACCGATGGTCTTTAGTCTAGCATGTACTCCAAAGAGATTCAGTGCTAAGTATACTCTCGCCAAATCCGATCCCCCTTCATTATATAAATCTGACCATAAACCTCAAACCAATATACATATTAAAAAACCTACTCAGTCCCACTTCCAGACTCTCGGCGTGACTCTACAACGACATAGGAGTGTACTTTCAAGCGCCCCTGTTCTGCGCCATGAGGTCTCTTTTATTATAAACTCAGGCGCTTTCATCCTAGAGCGTATCAGATTGACTGACCTCGAATCCTGCTCCGAAGGCGCTAAACGATTCTTCTCATACACTAGGTTGTGGACACAGGGAAGAGGGAAGGCGGTGGTCTCTAGCACCGATCCCACATGTTAGTCCGAAGGGTGAAATTACCTAAGCTTCGTCTATATACTCAATCGCATCCTCTCTGAAGTAGCGGTCAAGGCCCTGCTTATATATACTAATCTTGTTGATGTGTTCCATATTATGCGCTTATTACATCACAAGCTGGAAAGGGCAAGGGGAGGAACCGGAACAGCGATTCTGCTCCACAGCGCTTTGTGACGTCACTGTGTACTGGTCGTGCATTGAGCTCCGACAGTCGTCACGTTCACCTGTCCCGGACAGTCATTGCAGCTGCACAGTTGCGATGAACATTTATACTACTACCTACCTCTATTGGCACTACTTTACGCGAGCCCACATTATTCCACCAGCGCGTGGGGTCGACAGGCAACGTATGGTGGCCATATATGAAAAACACCGCGCTCTGGCCATGTCCCGTCGGGTCGGCGCG
>CM068963.1:98089993-98104236 GCA_035128595.1 Eptatretus atami
TTTACCACTCACCTTGGATCGAATTTCGCGCAAAAACAAGATGGCCGCCAAATCACGTGACAGCAGGATCGCTGCAAAATGCAAATCAATTTTGAAAAGTGGGATAATATCCTGTTCAATGCCATAAAAATTTTGGTAAATGATGAACTTTTATTTTTTGCTGCTAGGGTAACATTTTACGTGGAATTGACCAGCACGTGATATGTCTAGGGAGATGGCTGTGATATCATGTCTGGCATTGAGGAGCTCCATCCATTGTTGGGGAAGCAGGAGCAGCATGTCCATTTTAGAGTGACCTGGTCTGAATTCAAATTGGTGATCAGAAATCAAGCTGTTGGAGAAGAGGAAGGATTTGATGTTTGAAGCGATTTCTGGATTCCATGAGCTTGGTGATGATTAGGAGCAGGGTAATTGGTCTGTAATTGCAGGGATCTGTTTTTGCACCTTTTTTATGCAGAGCGGTAATGTTTGCTGTTTTCCAAGCAGATGGCAGATGACCTTGAGCAAATGAGAGGGTGAATAGAACAGAGAGAGGGTGAGCATCAGAGCAGGTTTTTAGGACATGAGGGCTGATGCCGTCTGGACAAGTTGCAGCATCTGAGTCAAGATTTGACAATAAGCTCTCCACCTTGTCAGGAGAAAAGGATACAGAGTCCAGGGACAGTTGGGTGCGACTGGGTAAGGTGTGTGCAGAAAGCGATGGGGTTGGGACACAAGATTTAGAAGCAAACACGCAGTTTAGGCATTCAGCCTTTTCGTGTGCAGTGTCAGCTGTGCAGCCATTTGAGGGAACAGTGGGGATGGAGGGAGAACATACACCAGAAATGGATTTAATTAGGCACCACCAGGATTTGGAGGAGACAGGTTTGAAAGTTCAGAATTGAGATGAGAAAGATGTTGTTTCATGGCTCTCCTGAGGGTAGACACACTTGTTCTGAGCTTTGTGGAAGAAATGAGATTGCCTTCAGTAGGATGTGCCTTCCATGAGGTGAAGGCAAGTTGTTTCAGGACAACTGTCTCGCCACAACATTCAGTGTAAAATGGGTGGGAGGAAGGATGGGATAACTGAAGACTAGCTGGGATAAATCTGTGCATGAGAGAACTAATTTATTTGAAAGAATTCCCAGGATGCGTTGAAGTTTGAGAGAGTAGAAATGGGAGACCAGTCCAGAAGTTTGGCTGCTTGAAGTTCCTGCCAGTTAGCTTGAGTGAAATGTAAGACTTGTCGGCACTGAGGTGGTTGTCTAATAACGGCCCGAGAGATGACCACTTTAACAAGAATATGGTCAGATGAAGCGATTGGAGCAGAAGTCATTTTCTGGGAAATTGATCAAAATCAAATCCAGAAGGGATGGAGTACTGCTGGCTGAACTGGGTCAGGAAGTTGACAGATTGTCAGTCCCAATGAGTCACAGAAGTCACCCACACCCAACCAACTGGCATGATGGCAATTCAAGTCACTGCATATGAGGAAGAGTGTTTGCATAAGTGGATCGAAGTTGGTCCATGTTTTCGGCAAGTGAGATTTAAATGGTCATCACTGGTGGACGGGACAACACACATACAAACAAGAGGTGGTAGCGGAGGGGAAGCCTGAACCAGAGGTATTCCTGGGGGTGTGGAGGAGTGAGGGCAGTGCATGGAGAGTGAGGAATAGAGTTTTTGTTAAAGAGAGCAACTCCTCCGCCAGGATGAGGCTCAGGTCTATTACACCAGAGGAGGGAGTGACTAGTGAGAGAAACTCGGAGTCAGAGATGTCTTGAAGGAGGAAAGCTGTTGTTAAGCAGATTGTCTGGTTTGTCAGTGGCAACCTGTATTGAGACCAGTCAGATTGGAGCGAAGGCCTTGGATGTTTGAGGTCCACTATTAAGGAAGAGGGAGGGATGGAGGTTTTGGGTGCAGAGGTAGGGTAGAACGAGAGAGGAGAGTTTGAGGTCGGGAGAGTTGTTGACAGTGTGTAGGAGATTGCAGAAAATATCGGGGAGAGGGTTGGATGGGGAGGAGGACAAAGGGATATCTGGTGAAGGGATGAGTTGCGGTGAGGAGCAATAAAAGAGGAGCAAAGGGAAGGAGGGAGGGGTGAGGGGGGAGAATTGAGGAGGAAGGGTGGAGAGAAGCTTGGAGAGGGAAGAGGGTGAAATTTGCTTTGAAGAGGGAGGAGGTGGCTGGTTTGAGAGGGGAGATGACAAGAGTATAATGCACAGCCATGGCAGAGAAGGGAGAGGAGAAGGATGAGACTTGTCGTGGTATTGTGAAGAGGGAGTGGGCAGGGGGAGGCATAAGATGTGAGGGGTTGGGAAGAGGGGGAGAGCAGCTTTGAGAAGGGGGACATTAGAAAGGGAGGGTAAGGTGAGGGGGGGAGAAAGGTGTGGGGTGGAGCTTTTGAGAAGGGGGAGGGGGAGAGGATGGTTATTGCCTTGATGGGGGAGGGGGAGGGGGGGGGAAAAATCGGAGGAAGTTGCACTGAAGTGGGGGAAAAAAACGATTGGAAGACTATGGGATTTTCAAATTGTTGGTCAGAGATTCATTTAAATCCATTGGAGGATGGATGGAGTTTAAAAGAATGGAGAGAATGAAGGAAGAAAGGATTGTAACAGATGGGATTTTTTTTGACACCGGATGAAAGAAAGGTCGAAAGTAACTCAGGTTTTTGAAGAAAGAGCATGGCAGAGAGAAGAAGTTGAAACATTTTAAGAAACCATTTGTGTTGAAGATTGGGGAAGAGGGATGCAGAGTCAAGGAGGAATTTGAAGAAGAAAAAATCGTGAAGGTGTGGGCAAAACGTTCATGTGGAAAGGGAAGAAAAAGGAAGAGTCCGTGGTTCCGGGAGGGAAAGGTGAGAAGGGAAAAGGGAAACACGATATGAAAAGACGACAAATATTCACCAATGAGCACAAGTTTTAATACAAGACTTAACCAGAAACACAGAGATAACAAAATAAGAGTAAAAATGACTGGAAAACTTATCTTTGAGAAAGTTGGCAGAGACCCCGAAGAGGAACCGCAAACGTCGCTCAAGATCCGGAAGTTGAAAGTTGAGTCTTTTCCAGTCTTTGTCTGAAATCAGACACTTTAATCCAGCAGATTTAACTGTTACCTCTCATTGAGCCACTGTTCCTTTTTTTTAAAAAGCTTCAATGGTCCTGCACGGTGTGTCCAAACACCAGTTAAAAGGGACTGACTCCCTGCCAGCAAACGACAAAAAGTGCACACCTTCATCCTGATCTTTGTCACACTCAAAGCAGTCAGTTCTCATCATGTCTTTTAAAGTCTGGTGGAACCTTTCCAAAGCACCTTGCAACTCAGGATGGTGCGCACTCGATTTAACCTGTTTTACCCCCAACTAGTGCAAAACTTGTTGGAAAAGGTTTGACATGTAATTTAATTCCTGATCAGACTGTATGACCTTAGGTAGGCCAACAAGAGTCAGGAACTTAACTAATGCCTTGGCAATGGTCTGGGGTGCAATTTTTTCTGAGGGGTATCGCTTCTGGGAACCTCATGCACGCACACACACACACACACACACACACACACAATAGTCAACATGTATTGATTACCTGCTTTAGTCTTCAGTAAGGGACCTACACAATCAATGATAACCCAACTGAAGGGTTCATCAAAAGGTGGAATTTGTTTTAAGGGTACCAAAGGAATCTTTTGATTTGGTTTCCCCACCATCTGGCATGAGTGACAGGATTTACAAAACTGCAACATCATGTCGCAAATCCGGGCAAAATAAATGTCAATTTTATCACGTTTTGTTCACCCCAAGGTGACCTGCCAACGGTGTCTCGTGTGCAAAGTTCAAGATCTCATTCCGTTGCAGTTGTGGAACCACAATTTGATAATGTATTTTACATTCATCATCTACTGGTACATCACGTGGTCTCCTTCCTGGAAACCAAAGACCCTGTCTTGAAGTCGCAAACTGACACTTATCAAAGAGTTTCATCTTTTTTTCTGCCAGTAAGCCCCTGGGACCAGTTAATAAGCTTTAAGAATTGCCCTTTGTACCTCATTATACTGCGCACACTGATCAATAGGTAAAGCAGAGTATTAATCTTTAGCTTTCCCTGCAAAAAAAAACCACTTTGCAATAGCATAGTCCAACACTCTTTAGGGTAAGCCATTGCAAAGTTTGTGCCTGTGCCACTTTCTCAAAGTGAAGGAAGTACTTCTGTCTCTCTCTGTCTCTCTCTCTCTGTCTCTCTCTCTCTCTGTCTCTGTCGTCTGTCTCTCTCTGGAACAAGTCTCACATGTCTGGTAATGTCCCAATACTTTTTACCGGTCGACAGAGATTGGGGAAGATGTGGTCTTAATTTACCTCCATCACCGAAGGTGAAGGAGGTTGTTTTCAACCCTTTCTGTCTGTTTGTCTGTGTACAGGATATCTCAAAAAGTCGTGGATGGATCTGGATGAAATTTTGTGGACAGGTTGGGTGTGTGACAATGACGAAGTGATTAGATTTTGCTGAAGATCCGGATCCGATTACGACAATTTTAAAGTGATTCTTCACCATTGAGAGATGGGTCCAAAAACGATATACAGCACGATATCTCAAAAAGTTGTGGACAGATTCGGACGAAACTTGGTGGACAGGTTGGGTGTGTGACATGGAAGAATTGATTCAATTTTGTTGAAGATCCTAATCTGGATCTGATAATTTTTTAAAAGTGATTCTTCACCATTGACAGATCGGACTAAAACGATATACAGCACGATATCTCAAGGTTGTGGACGGATTCGGACGAAACTTGGTGGACAAGTTGGGTGTGGCAAGAACGAATTGATTCGATTTTGGCGAAGATCCGGATGCGAGAATTGTTTAATTTCTTGAGTGATTCTTCAACATTGAGAGATTTCAGCCAAAAACGATACATAGCCTGATATTTCAAAAATGTATTGATTGGGACCGATATGTTCTCGTGGATCAGGCATTACATGGTGGAGGTATGCGTTCTACCAAGTGTCCTTCTAGTTCCATTCTGTATTTCTAATTCCCTTCATTTAATCTGTCCTTGAATCTCCAATCCTTTAATTTCCAATTCTTTCATCTCAAGTTCTTTAAGCCTTTTTTTCAAAAATCTCCAGTTCTTTTATCTTGTATTCCCTTTCTTGCTCGCCATTTCTGTTTCTTTGAACTGCAATTCCAACTTTCGCAACTCCACATTTTCACTCTTTTCATCCTTTAACGATTGGTATGCCAATTCCTGCAAATTGTTCTCCTCAACCAAATAGTTTACCACCAACGCCAGGATTTCCACTTTCTTTCGGGTTTGTCTAACTTCTAAGTCAATGCGTAGTCAACTCCAAAAGCTCAGATTTCTTTCATTTATACAGTTGTCCCATAATCTAGTACCTCAATAAATTATTTTGCAATAACTGCCATTCTGGTCGTCTGTCGGTTTCACCTGGTTATCTTTCAATCACTTTAATATTATAAGTGGCAATTTGGTTTCATATCATACAAGCCCCCAATTTCTGTTCCGTGTCCACCTCGAGGCACAAAAGTGAGTGCACCTGTTACCCGGAGGATGTCACGGTAGAAAATAAATAAGGACACTAATGTGCCCTGTTGTTTTACGGGTGAAACCAGCATTCGACAAGAGACAGAAGGATAATTTCATAAGTAATATTTATTAATCCCTACTGTCTACCTTAAAAACAATAACACTAATTAAAAGCAACCCTTAATGACTTTCCAAAGAATCTACAAATTTATAAAGTACAAACGTCACAGATATCAATACAGCTTTGAGTCAACTCAACTTTCGAGGTGGCAACTTATCTCAGGAAACCAGTTTGAAAAATAAACCCCAGCAGGTTATAAATGGGTGAAGAGTCAGCTGTGAGCATGTTCAAAAGGATCTTGTCCAGTGGGTGGGCACATGATAAATCCAACAGGCCAGTCGCAAAGCAAAAGTCCTCAGAGGGTGAAAGCCTTGTAACATCGGAGCAGGGAGAAGAACCCGAGCCCAAAGGTCATGCTGCCGCAGAGAGGTTGAAGTTGGGAGCTCCACACTGTGAAGGACAATGCGTACTGGAAGCAGGTGAGAAGAGAGTGAAGGAACAGGCAGGCTGTCATCTCTGCAACCAGCGAGGAGATGCCTGCTTTGAAGTCGTCTTCGATAAAATAGCAGGGCATCAGATTTGATGAGTGCCCATCAGATTTGATGAGACCAGTAGATTATAGTGACCATCTTCCAGCAGGGTATAGTTGGTTCATTGTAATCAGGGAATGGGGTCGCTGAACTATTTCAGGTTTACGTGCAGTGGACCCCCGATTCCTCCTTTTCTATTTTAATCGGTTTTAAAATGAATTTCCTCACTTGAAATTCAGCACAGCAGCCGTTCCTTCTCTTTCAACATTTTCTCTCTCTCCGACTTTACGCTAACTGCCGGTGCATTTTATATCTTTCACCAACTGCCCGTCTCTTTCACCTTCGATTTGTTGGGGTTTCTCGAGGCCCCAGCGGTGCTATCTTTTATCTTGTTTTGTTGCCATTGCTGTGGTGCCATTGTTGTCTCTTATGTTGTTTCCCTTTCAGCCTTGGCAATGTTCATTGTGACATTCAACAACTCCACAGTACATTAAACAGCCAAAACAACTTTTTTCATCAGAGTATATTTTTACAACCTTTGAAGATTAAGTAAATTGCGTGTCGAAGGCTGCCTGACAAATTAATTATACTGGTCCACACACTGGTGAAAAAACACAATTAATATGTCCGTGTGTGGCCTCGGAAGGGCCTCCCACAATCCCTTGCTCGTGGCTCCAGTCAAGAACTGGCAGAGAAGGGGACCCGACATTATGAGGCAGCCTCTTAAGGCCCTGTCACACCTTGACGTTTTAGCCAGCGTATGGCAAGGTCTCAAAATGTATGTAAAACGGCTGGCGGTACGCTGACTATTGATGTTTTTTTTGAAAGTTTTGGGCGTATAATAACATGTTGGACGTATGCATAACGTATTAGTAACGTACACAAAACGTTTTAATCACATATCGATAACTTATACCAACGAATGCTGAGCGTGTTGTCGGCGTTCACAACCTATGTCCAACGATAGTCTAACTTATGCATAGCGCGGCAGCGTATCGCCGACGATCACGTGGCGTAGTCTATTCATAGGCTGCGGCTCGACGATTCAAATCATAACCGCACTAGACATCGAAGTGTCAAGCGCTGTCACACCTTGACGTTTTAGCCAGCGTATGCCGACGTATGAAAAATTTGCCGAACAAGCTGGCACACGTCGAATAAGTTATGGGTAAGTTTTGTATACGTTAATAGCAGGCTGGCATACGTCGTAGTACGCTGGCATACGTCGTAGTACGCTGGCATACGTCGTCATACGCGAGTACATCGAGAATTTTCAGCATGTTGAAAATTTCTCGACGTACTCGACGTATGACACACATTCTGCATACGCTGGCATGTTGTAGCACGCTACGCGATTGTTGACACACGTCGACACACATTACTTGTACGTTACTCATAAGTCGAAACACGTCGAGGTAATGGTTAGCGTCAGTGTTCCAGACTCCCTGTTTTTTTTTTTTTTTTTTGTCTTCAGTATGACGGTGATGTTGACACTTCGATTTCTAGTGTCGGTTATGATTTAAATCGTTGAGTGGCAGCCTATTAATTCTATTATATTATAAGCGCACTAGAAATCGAAGTGTTAACATCACCATCATACCGAAGAAAAAATAAACCAATGTCACCCGCAGGGTGACCCGTATCTTGCCAAAAGGTGACCACGTGTGACTTCTTTAAGGTCACACTGAGGTGAACAGAGCTGCTATCCACCAGGAGCGACTCCTTGAGGAATATCTGCCTACGAGAGATTCCGATGAGAATCGTTCTACAGAGTAACCATGAAAAAATATGCGTTGGCCTCATAATGTCACCAAATGACGTCATAATGTCTCAAGCTTGACATATCTAGAAGCACTCATCGAGGTGTTCAATTTGAGGTACTACACGATATGGTACCTAAGATTTCAAAATTTGACCTTGGGGTCAAAAACTTTCGACCTCCAGCGCTAACCATGAAGGTCAAGGCCGTTCGCCACCAAAAATTAATCAGCTGAGCACCAGACCATGAACTATATTCCCATGAAGTTTGAAGACGATCCGATCAAAATTACTCAAAAAATAAGGGTTTCGTCGACTCCCCTGATTTGCGACAAAGTGACCTTGACCTTGTGACCTTGACCTTGAAAATTTTATGCGCTGAAAGGGACCTCTATAGGACTCTGATATGCGAAGTTACAAAAATTTCCAATGATAACTGTGCTCTGCAGAGTGATTGATACGTGATTACAGACAAAAAAAAAAAAAAATAAAAACATACAAGCTGACTAACATATCTTGCAAAAACTTCGTTTTGGCAAGATAAACCAAAAAAAAACCAGGGAGTCTGGAACACTGACGCTAACCATTACCTTGACGTGTTTCGACGTAAAGTAACGTGTGTCGACGTGTGTCAACGATCGCGTAGCATGCCTACAACACGTTACTCATAGGTTAGAAATAAGTTTCGGGAAAGCTAAACATTACCTCGACGTGTTTCGACTTATGAGTAACTTACAAGTAATGTGTGTCGACGTGTGTCAACGATCGCGTAACGTGCCTACAACTTATGGCCAGCATTATGCGGAACGTGTGAGTCGTACGCTGGCATACGTCGAATACGTTATGGGTAAGTTTGTATACGTTAAGAGCACGCTGGCATACGTCGAAGTACGCTGGCATACGTCGAAAATTTTAAGCATGGGAAAATTTGTGTAACACCTCGGCATACTACGACGTATGCCAGCGTACTACGACGTATGCCAGCGTACTACGACGTATGCCAGCGTGCTCTTAACGTATACAAACTTACCCATAACGTATTCGACGTGTGCCAGCGTTTTAGCCAAATTTTGCATACGTCAGGCATACGCTGGCTAAATCGTCAAGGTGTGACAGGGCCTAAAGGGCACTACACTGGGGATCAGACATCTAACTTTCTGGTGGCAAGCTTGTGGGAAAACCGATTCAAACATGCCCTCTTACAGGCACTGCAGAAACAGGAATGCAACTTGTAAGACAGAAATAACTCCCCAAAAGGTAAGAAAGGTCATGGGTTAGGATGGGGGATGACACGAGGTGGTTGTGCACTTCTTCTTCGTTTGTATGCAGCACAAAGCTGCGGGGTAGCATCATTGGCTGAGGTCGTGAGTGTGTTGCTGATGCAGTGCCCTCAGCTGATTAGGGCAGGAATTTGTAATTTGTTTATGTGCCGGCGACAGTTGGCCGACTCTTCGTGAAAGACTCCGTGGGATCTTTAACGTCCATTAAGGAATGTCAGCAGACAGGACCCCCAGTCTGCCTTCCTCTTGGGTCTAGGACTCTGCCATCAAGTCAGCCCGTGATGCTCCACTGCCTGCTTCGAGCTCGAGACAAGAGTGAAGAGAGAGATGCGAGGGAGATATGATCATAGCACAGACCTTTTGTGGTTTTAGAGGAACTTGGGAGTGGGGATACGAAGCAGTATTTGGACCTGGTGGGTTCGACTCTCCACTCTGAGGACATTGATTCGCAGACAAGGTTGTAGTTGAGCGATTTGCATCTACAATAGAGTTGTCGTCCAGTGTGCAGCTACATCTGCTTGGCTTTTCAATATGAGTTCTCTACTTGGGCATATTATGAATTCGAAGGAGTTGTCAGTCATGAGGTGCGTACAGATGTGATCCACTGGCGTATGACATGTTTGGATTTATCATTATGGATCACCATTGGCATTTATGAATGAGAGTGTGTACACACTGGTGTCGTTCACCTCCGAAGGGGGTTCAGCCCCGGTGTCCCCACCAGTGATGGCTATTAAACTGATCCCACGGTAGTGGTTCAGGGGCAAATCCAGGAATTGGGTGGGGGGTGGGGGGGTATCCAAATAACAGAAAAGTATAAAATTTTCTCCAAATAAGTTTCCAAATAAATTACTGTAAGCATGTTAGTGGTTTATTAAGGTACTGTATTGATACAGTTTTTCTGAGGTACTGGCTCTTTTGTGGCACACTTATTCGTGGAGAAAGGAGTTCTGGGATGACCAAGGGAACCCTGGGTTTGCACTGTAAGATGGTAAATAATTTTTTGTTGGGAGAGGGTTTCCGGGCAACCAGGAAACCATACCCCTTGGATTTATGCCACTGTTTAGTTTTCTCAAAAGAGTAGGTAACTAGGTAATCACCGGAATCTCTGAAATAACTTCCAAATTGCGTCTTCACAGACTGCTCCTGGGATGCAAACTGTAAACTACCTAACGTGTAATCCTTGCTTGGGTCACATGGCAGCATTCAAGTACATGAGAGAAGGGTGCGCTTTAATTTCTGTCTACCATGGCCAACAGAATTACTACCGTGAGATCCATTTAATACGACAATTTTATTTAAAACCGTAGGCACTGCACAACGGCGTCGATTTGAGGCGCTATAAAAAACTTGGGTCCATTATATTAATTAACAGTATGCACATCCGAGCCCTTGTGTCTGAGCTGGGACGATCATGACCGCAAGTTTTTTTTTTTATTATTTAGGCTGAACGAATGAGCTTTAATAACTTAACGCGTAGTGCACATGAAGAGAATGAAAACAACAACACACATACAATACCTGATCACTTGTGTCTATTTATGATCCGTGTTCGTTAGCTAGACGCTTATTTGCTTATGGTTGTTTTTAATCAGCTGTGGTCGGGTGTAATAAATACGATTGGGATTTATTATTTTCTATCTGGGTGTGTATATATTCTTAACGCGTGAACAATGAGAGAATAGGAAACAACAAAGAGCGAGAACACAATAGCTATGCGCAGATATGATGTGAATCCGTGTCGATGCCCTATGACCCTTTTGCTTCAGTTTTTGTCTTGTTTCTCTCTGGTTTATTTTGTTTCCCGGTTTTTTGTCATGGGGAATGATGCATGGAGGTCGAGTATAAAGGCAGTCGTCCGGGAGACAGTAGAAAGACCCGAACAGAGATCAGATGACATTGGTAGGATATTGTGCCTCCACTGATTTTAATAAGATAACTCTCGCGCGCCCAATTCATCAAGATAAATTTTATTTAATCGTTGATTTAAACATTATTGATCGCTGATCCGAATCCAAGGCCGAAGTAACCGGGAAAATTGCGTAATACAGTAATTGTGAACAGTTATATAAGGTAATCGGAGGAAGCGAACTGTAAGAAAGAATTCTACGTTCACTTCTAGTATTTATATATTTTTAGATGAGATTCCTGTTCTAATGGCGGTGTAGTTGTTGTTGTGGAAGGTTAATGTTGAGCGTAATATTTTTTTCAAGATGAGATCCTGATCATTGCAGGTGGTAGTTGTGTTGTGAAGGTAATCGTGAGGTTAGTATTATTTTTTAGATGAGATCTTCTATGGTGGTGTAGTTGTTTGTTGTGAAGTGATAATGTTGAGGTAATATTTTTTAGATGAAATCCTGTTCAGGTCGGTGTAGTTGTGTTTGTGAAGGTATGTTGAGGGTGGTATATTTTATTTTTTCAAGAGATAGATGCGCTGTTACTCGTGGTGTGTTGAACTGATTGTTTGTTGTGTAAGGGAAGTGTTGATGGTAATATTTTTTTCAGATGAGATCCTTGTTTATGTACGGCGGTAGTTGTTGTGTGAGTAATGTTGAGGTAATATTTTTTTCAGATGAGATCCTGTTGCTAGGCGGTGTATGTTTATGTGTGTGATGGGTGTAAGTGTTTTGAGGGTAGATACAATGATATTATATATAAACATATTTCTATGCGGTGTAGTTGTTGTTGTGAAGTTGTGGTAATATATATTTTTTCAAAGTCAAAGACTGTTTAATTTGATATATTAAGAAAAGCGAATAGTAAGAAGAATTCTACGTTCGCTTCTCGGCTTTTGCCATATTCCATATTAATAATCACATTTACGAAGTTATTATTCATGGAATAACTTCCAATGTATAAAAATAATTGTTTCGGCATTGACTTTTGCATTAGTTTTGGGAATTTTCTCTTTCGTCGAAACGAACCAACGCGAAGTTAAAATTTCAACTGTTTGATGGCGGACAATAGCTTCACATTGGGTGAAGGGAAA
This sequence comes from Eptatretus atami, assembly GCA_035128595.1. NCBI lineage: Eukaryota > Metazoa > Chordata > Myxini > Myxiniformes > Myxinidae > Eptatretus > Eptatretus atami. The sequence goes on from CM068963.1 coordinate 98,102,126, forward strand.
TTCTAAAAAATGGAACTATGGCCTGCTCTGAGGGCATGATTATACGGAGGGCGATTCTTCCAGATGCGTCGGCGAAATTTGATCCCGCAAGGCGCATTTGGTGGGTCGAGAGGGTGATTAGAAGCTTTCGTTATATACAAAACGTATTTCCGGTAGTTCATTCTGCACGTTGGGTGTTCTTTTTCACTGACTAATGGGTGAAAGATGAGAGTCCCGCTTCTTCAGGTATACATGGGCAGCAGGACGAGGAAACGTCGTACCGATATCTGGAATGGAGCCGTCGGACCCGTTCGAATTTGGCAGGAACATCAGGAGCCAGAGCGATGACTGAGGAGCGATGTGGATGAACAGTGTAGCAGAGGTGAGACTTACCAAGGCAAGAAACGTGCACTGTTATAGCTCTGCACTTAGATTTGTACTATAACCTTGGTTTGAGTTTTATTTAAAAAAAAATAGTTTATCTTCCATTATCGCAATATTATGTAATAGCTAGATCCTGTTCTTATTCTCGGGAGAGGGGGGGTGACCATATAAACATTATACAGCTCTGGAAAAAATTAAGAGATGCCATCCTGCAGAATGTTATCAGTTTGGTACGTTTTTATCCTGGTTTTTCTATTGGAATCATGGTCTGTGTTTGAATATGTTAAAATGAAACATTTTTGTTTTATCTACAAACTACTGACAACAATCTCCCAAGATTCCGAATAAGCAATATTGCTTTAGACATTTGAATATATCAAGAAATGACACGGTCAAAAAAAACAAAGATTCATGTTTTCAAGAACCCAAATAATACAAACCAAAACAAGTGACAATTCCAGTTTTACAAACAATACTAATGTTTACAACTGGTAAAGTTCAGAAATCAATATTTTGTGGAAATAATCCTGATTTCGAAATCACAGCTTTCATGCGTCTTGATGCTCTCAGACACATTTTCACATTGTCTGTGGGTGACTTATGCCACTCTGGCGCAAAAATTCAAGCAGCTCGGCTTGTTTGATCTTGTACCATCCATCTTCCTCTTGTCACATCCAGAAGTTTCATTGGGGTCGAGTCTGAGATTGGGCTGGCCTGACAGGGTTCTTAGTCTGAGGTCTACATCCACAACCTTGATTGACCTGGCTGGTGTGGCATGGAGCATTGTCCTGCGGAAAACCAACCCAGAAGTGGGAACTTGTTCAGAGCAGAAGCGAAGCAAGTGTCTTCCCAGACAATCCTGTACGTGTTGTAATCAGTTCCTTCAAAAGAACAATCTGCCCGATTCCAGCCTGGCTGAAGCAACTACCCAACATCACCGATCCATCCACTCAAATTTCAACAGTGGGTGCGAGACACTGTGGCGTGTAGGCCCTCCAGTCTCCTCTAACATTAGACCGACAGTGTTGGACAAAGCGAAAATTGACTCATCAGAGAAGAATGACCTTACTCCAGATCCTTACGGTCCAATCTATGGTCTTTTTCAACACTCAGCCTGGCTCTCTTGCTATCATTGATGAAGGGCTATTTTCTAAGCTTGCACGCTTCAGCCCTGCCCCTTAGGAGACTGTATCGAACCGCCTGCCGTGCACTTCACCCATCAGCTGCCGTTTGTCATTCTTTTGTAGTCACTTAAATGTCATCCACAGGTGTTGTGACTTCGATGAGTTGGCGGTAATCCGGTCAGTGGGAAAGTCGTTTTCCCCGCTCTGCCATCGGTAGCTGTGATTGTCCCCATGTCTGCTACTTGCCTTGTTCCTTATGAACCGCGTCTTTGAAATTTAAGATGGAACAACGTGACCGCTCACTGTATCCCTCTGGCCAGAAAAACAATGAACCCTTCATTTTCTCACTCAAAAACTTTCTTTACAACTCTTTTGGCATGGTCAATGAGTTATATTTTTTTGATTCCAAATACTTTGAATACAACTATGCACTGTTTTTGGCCAGCTGGTCTATTGCAAAGATAGGATGACAACAGCAGTGTTTTATACTTTCCTTGTTAAATAAATCGGTTCAGTGACATCCATAATCAGTACCATCACTAAGTAAATAGGTGTAGCCTGGGGAATTCAACAGATACTGGAATGAATGGCTCCAATACATGTAGAGATGCTGAATATTGAAAT
>CM068963.1:98112484-98132689 GCA_035128595.1 Eptatretus atami
ATGGGGATGTTTCTCATCAGTAGGGACTGGGTCACTTGTCAGGATGGAAGGGAAAATGGATGAAGCAAAATATAGAAAAATTCTCGAGGAAAACCTGCTGTCCTCTGCAAGAAAGCTGAAATTGGGACTGAAGTTCACCTTTCAGGGATGATGACCTGAAGCAACAGCAAAGCTACACTGGAGTGGCCAAGGAATAAAAAGATAAATGTCCTTGAGTGGCCCACTCAGAGCCCTGACCTAAATCCAATCAAAAATCTGTGGCATTACTTGAAAATTGCTGTCCATCAACTTTCCCCACGAAACTTGATGAGCTTGAACAGTTTTGTACAGAGAATGGGCAATTTATTGCCCAATCAAGGTGTGCAAAGTTGGTAGAAACCTATCCCAACAGACTCCACAGCTGTAATTGCTGTCAAAGGTTCTTCCACCAAGTATTAACTCGGGGTGGACACTTGTCCAACCAAGATATTCTAGTTTTGTATTTTTAATTAATTTTCTGAAATTTGTGGATTTTGTTTTTCACTTGGAAGTTGTGGGTTAGGATGTATAAATAAAGGTGCGAAGTCTGTTTTAATGCAATTAATTCCAGGCTATAAGGCAACAAAAGGTGACAATTTGAAAGGGGGTGTAGACTTCTATAGGCACTGTATAATCAACTTGTGAGATGATTTTAATTATGTGATTACATGCAAGATGAAACAGGTGACCAGGGTTGGTGTCAGGAAGGGCATCCGGCATAAAACATTGCCTCAAGAAAAAGCAGGGAAAAATGGCTGTAAAAACAGTCATATATATATATATTATATATATATATAAATATATTAATATATATATATATATATATATATATATATATATATATATATATTGTTGCGAATTCGCGCCCGCCGGCGTGCGAACGACCGTAACTCGAATCGCGGCACGTCGCCCACCGGACGGACAATTCAGTCGTGACCCTCTCGGACTAACGCCGGGATCTAGTCACGGGTGGACCTTTCGGCCTCACCACAACCAGTCCGCATTCTACCCGCGGCGGAATAGGGTGAATCGCCGAAAGTCGATATACTAAATACCCGCACGGGTAACCTACCGAGGGTTGTACCTCGCCACAGGCCGACTCCGGACACGAACCGCAAGCAGTCCGTTCCGTGCTACAGAGATAACCGAGCGGTGTTATCGTCGGCCTTGACGGTTCCAATTAATTCTCGGGCGTCCCGCGCCACTCAAACCCTTTACGTGAAGCAAGATGAAGACCACAACAAAGGAAAGGACGCAGCGAAACGGGGAACAATTCAACACAAGGACTTTATTTCACACACACAAATAGCACACATAAACAGCATGTATTTACAGCAAGAATGCACATAAAGCAGAAAGAGTTAAGACCGACCAACGCGAACACACGGCAACACTTGTACAGTCTACTTGACGGGACTCGGCGCCACACACACACGTTCACACAGAACCCCAAAAGAAAATGGAAGTCGCGACTTCCTGAGGTGTCGAGTCCTTGGCGACCGTCGCCGACGTGGTCCCGCTTGGCCGTGACTGCTCGAGCGTGGTCGGCGAGGCCTCTCCGCCGTGCCTCGTGCCTGCTCGTGCTGGCCCTCAACGCCACGGACCGAGCACCGACTGAGAAAGAGCCGAACCAAGAACACACCGGACTGAGAGCCAACTGAGAGAGAGACGAACCAAGCCAAGAGAGAGCCGACTGAGAACACCGAACCAAGAGAGACAATGCCTCCTGCGCCTCCGACTCTTATACCCGGCGCCGCCGCCCCGCTGCCCCGCCCCGTTCTTGCCTCCACCCTCCTTCGAGAGGGTTCTGGAACAGGGGCGTTCCCTCACCCCGACCGCCTCACACTGTCCATCCACCAATCGGCGGCGAGCTGCCTCCCTCGCTTCTCTCCTCCAAGCGCGGAGAAGCCAGACGGAAAAACAGGCTGTAAAACGTGCGCATCCTCCTGCTCCTCTGCGGAGATCGTAGCCGCACGGAGCCTGTTGAACGGCGAGGGGGCGAAGATGTGGCTGCGTGGATGGTGGGGGGGGGGGCGCGGTTGTTGAGAAGCGGCGTTGTGGTTGGTGGTTGTTCAAATTAAAGAAAGGACAGAAAAACGGCTATCTCGAAGGATCGCAGCCCGAATGAATCACATTAATTCCCTCTAAACAATGGTTTGGGCTAACTATACATGTACTTCAGAAATATCTCACCTACGGGACCTGAATGGTGGTTGCGAATTTCCACACCGTAACAATATATATATATAATATATATATATATATATATATTATTATAACAAGATGAAACGGTTTCACACTGGCACTCGATTCTTATGTTGGGAAAATGACCGTTCATATTACCATTTTTTTTTTCACTTGTGAATAATGGTCAGTCATGATCAACTCCATTTTCTCATAAGCATGGTCACTTCAGGTAATACTTATTCCTCCTAGTCATAAAAATAGGACTGCCTGTCCTGAAGCTCACCTCGATCAGGGGCAACATTCATTGAAACCCCACAGACGACGCCCCTAAGACCCTGAATTTTTTTCAATGCTGTGAACAAACGTCACAGGCGATGAAGGTTGTGGTCAAGTTTCATTGAAGTTGTGTGTAGTTTCAGAGAAGAGAGCAAATGCTATTTTTGGGTGGGGGGGGGGGGGTCAAAAAACTCCCCGTAGACCCCCTTAATGGGCGCAGATTTTGATGCGGTTGATAAACTTTGGTATGTCATGGGTGAAGAATGTTGTGGTCAAGTTTCATAAAAATTGTTTGTGTAGTTTCAGAGTAGACAGCAAAGACGTATTTTGAGGTGGGTTAACCGCCCCCCTCCCCTCTCCGAAGACCCCTTTATGTGTGTAGATTTTGATGCCGTTGATGCACTTTGGTGGTGATGAGGGTTCTGGTCAAGTTTCATCGAAATCATGTGTTTAATTCTGGGGAAGCGAGCGAATACCTATTTTGTGTGTGGGGGGGGTGGTCAAAACCCCCCCTAGACTCCCTTTATGAGAGCAGATTTGAAGCGGTCAATATATCTTTGTTTGGCATCAGATATGAAGCTTGTGGTCAAGTTTCATCAAAGTCATGTGTTTGGTTCAAGTGATGATGACTGAAGTGTTTATGGACTGTGATTCACTGACACTCACCTATGGACACTGATTGCATAAGCTCACCTGACGAAAGTCCAGGTAAGATAAAAATCACTGCTACTGAATTCTGCTGGTTACCTCTGCCACTGAAGGTGAAGGAGGTTATGTTTTCACCCCTTTCTGTCTTTGTTTGTTTGTTTGTCTGTCTGTGTGTAGGATATCTCAAAAAGTTGTGGACAGATCGGGATGAAATTTTGTCGACTGGTTCGGTGTGCGACAAGGACGAACTGATTATATTTTGGTGAAGATCCGGATCTGACTACTAGAATTTTAAAAGTCATTCTTCACCATTGAGCGATGGGACCAAAAATGATATGTAGCACGATATCTCAAAAAGTTGTTGACGGATTTGGACGAAACTTGGTGGACAGGTTGGGTGTATGATCACGACAAATTTATTCAATTTTGGTGAAGATCTGGATGCGAGAGTCATCTAATTTTAAAGTGATTCTTCACCATTGAGATGTCGGGCCAAAAATTATATATAGCATGATATTTACCCTCGCCAAAGGAGAGGGTATTTCATTGGGTCCATTTGTTTGTTTGTTTGTCCGCACAGAACGTTGGTGTTTTTCTCTCCAACCACTTGTCAGATTGAGACGAAATTTTCACCATTGGTGCGACCACTCATGTGGAATGTTTTAATGATAAGTATGACGTCATAGGTTACGTGGCGTGGCAGCCATAATGGAAAAACAGAAAAACTTTGGACCTCTATCTCTGAAACCGCACCAAGGATAAAAATTGATACTTTGCACATAGCAAGTCCTCCTCATGGGCAATGAGTATGGTTTTTTTGGGGGTTTTTTATGACGCCATGGGTGCTTTTGTTATGACGTCATAATTGCATATGTGGAATGCCACATCCAATCGGTGTGAAAAATTTTGAGGGTCGTCTGGGGATAAGACTTCATTCTCATGATACTCACTGTTCTTGTCCAAATCCTAATTCCCCCAGCAATAACTAATTGATGATGTTAAGGTACATTCACTTTTACAACTTCACACCAACTCTCTGATGCAAATTGAGCAAGATTAGCCTTGTTCAGTGAATTTGACAGGTACTTATGCCACTGCTTTGGAATGTGTGTGCTGCTTCCGAGGATTCAAATTTCGACTTCTGTTCCCCCCCCTTCCCCCTCAAATTCTTCCCCTTCCCCTCCCCCCAGTCATCATCTTTCAACGTTCTTGATGGACTCTGACTTGTCATATCAGTCAAATTCAACATCGACAAGATTGCAGCAATATTTGCTGAGCTAAGATGTAGCTGCAGAACACACCTCTGATAACTGTCCAAAGTTTTGAGCACCAGCTCACCTCACCTCACCTCACTATTTGCACCATGGCCATTCCATTTACGATGTAAGCGATATTTTGCATGTCATTACTCGGGGCAGGTGTCACCTTTCCCAATTTTTCCAATTCTGTTATCATGATGCTCTTTGTGGTGTTCCTCATTGCACCATCAGCATGGGCCAAAGCAAATAGCACAGTAGTTGGCTCATTCGACAATTTCTTCAGATTGAGCTGTAGGCGACCAAATATGTCCCTGTCAGCTTTCAGGGTCACTATCTTGTCAGCCAACTTCACTTTCTGTGCTGACAACTTGGTGAAGGTGTTGATTTTGAGGTGAGGAAGAGTATCCCAGATGCTTATTGTGTTGATATCCAGCCTTTCCTCAACAAAGGATGCTATCTGACTATATCCTGTAGTATTTATTGCCACCAGTTGATTTTGCCATTTCAGTTGGCATCACTAGCCTTGAAACAACATTAGACAGAGGAATGCATTATTCTGTTGCATTCGTCAGGTCAAATGGATTTGTCATCATCTCTGGTGAATACTGAGTTCAGCTTCTGAACATCACTCATCTTATTGATCCTATGGGAACCCATTTATTTGTGTGTGCTGACTCTCACTACACTCTAATTTGTGTGTGCAGATTTGCCTTGTTGCTGAAGTAATAGCTGCGCCCTCATGATTTGTAAGAAACCATCTCTCCAATGCTCCAGGCTTCTGCTTGATCCTTATGATTCCTGCCTTTTATTTTTTCTTTTTGGATCTCTTTTTTTTTGGACCCAATTTGGCTGTCTATCCTTCCGTCCATCCATTGGGACTCAACTCTGTGCAGAGCGTTGGTGCTGCCTAAGCAGTCTCATTGGCTATTGGACACAATCCTGGACGGGTCGCCACTCCGACACACGACACCAGCATGCTGGCACTCATTTTGCCGACCTCGGAATGATGACAGGCAGAGTCAACCCCATCTAGTATTAATTCAACAGCTGAGTGGGATTTGAACTTAGGATCCCAAGCCCACAATTTGGTTGTGTAACAAGGTATTAAACTAATTTCCTAAGTGCTGTGGATCCCGTTTCGGATTTGGACTTGTAGGATTTCATCCATATAGGGGTAATTCTTAACAGAGAAAAGGGAGGGGGGGCATAGAAAGCACAGCTGCGCAGAAACGACCACAACTGGATAAATAAATAAAACGCTGGCGTCTCGAAACCACGACGATTTAGCAAATATGCCTTATCTTTTACTCAGGGTGGCTTTTACTCATATTTTGGGTGGGATCAAGGGTGAATCCCCACTTATTGTGGGAGTGGCTTCCAGGAGCACGGGTCACGCGCTGCCCTCTTTCCTCCAAATGCAGTGCACTCATTTGTCCAGACTCATGTGACGTCACCCTACCTGTGAGGTTGCTGTGCTGGAATCACCTTCAGTTGTCCTCCGACTGTGCCATGCCGGTCAGTCCCTGACCCAACATGGAGCTGACATGCAGCGGGTCCGCATCATCAATGGAATGCCCGGGAAGGGTGCGGATGACTCGCTGGATAGAGGAACGTGAAGTAACGGCAAGTGCACACTTGTTACTTGGTGTGCAAGACTGTTTGTTACGGTGCTGGGCTTGGGTCCGATCATGAGCCAAAGGTGTCCGTGGGTTAGGCGAGATGATGGTCCCGAGGCGCAGGAAGGCGGTGGATAGTGGTGAGATTAATGAGGTTAATGTGGTTGTGGAGTCGAAGTGTCATTGTGTGAGGACGATGTGCACCACGGAAGAAGCCTGCAAAGGTGAGCTTGAATGGTGGTGCTGAATGAAAATAAAGTCTGGTGTGTATTTGAAGCAGGCTGGGTGGTTATTGCTGGCATTGTGGTGAAGAAGGCTATGATGGAGGAAATGGCAGTTTGGTTGTGTTGTATGGATTCAAACATGTTGTGATTCACACATGAAAATTAAGTTGCTAGCAGCGTGTGCTCGGTCGTGTGAGGAGGGGTTTGTATGGTGAAGAAAACTGGGTTCCAGTTTTTGAGCGACAGTTGGTTCTCTCCAGGGGTCTCTGCCGACTTTCTCAAACATAAGTTTCCGGTTGTTGTTTGTTGCGTTTTGACTTTATTTTGTTGCCTCCATGTTTATTGTGTGTTCCTCGTTCAGTTTTGTATCAAAATTTGTGCTATTTGGTGAGGTTTCGTCGATCTTGTCATGTCGGGTTTCCCTGCGGCCTAATCGTCTTCCCGTATATGTGCACAATCGTGTTTATTTGTATTTTCTCCTGATTTAATACCATCAGTTTTTATTTTCTCCACTATTCCCTCCACCCTCCTCCTATCCATCCTAACTATACCCTCTGTTTCATGTCTTAAAATGAAAAATACAACAACAAGAAAAACCTATTCTCTTCTCACCTTATACCCCACGTAACCACGTGACTTCCTGTATAGACTCTTCTTCCTCCTTCATCATTTGCCGATCTACCAACTTCTTTCTACTTTTGCCGACCCACATTCACCATACACCTTCATGATTTTTTTTCTTCAACCTTTCCTTTACCTAATCTTACCTCATCTTTATCGAACAAAAACAAAAAAAAAGCAGTCTCTTAAAATGTTTCAACTTCCTCTTTCACACGTGAGTCATTCCATCTGAAATCACCAAATTTAAGAAAATGTTCCCAGTTGACCCCCGCAGATTTACTTTAAACTTTCATAAAATAGTTCCCAGTTATCAAAATGAAGCTGCGTAAAATGTTAGGTCCATAGATGTGGTCAACTCCGAGATATTGAGGGTTGAAAATGTGGTTGTGGCCCTATTTTTATGAAACGCTGGCACACGTCGAATACGTTATGGGTAAGTTTGTATACGTTAAGAGCACGCTGGCATACGTCGTAGTGTATGCTGGCACAGTCGGTAGTACGCCGAGCTGTTAGACAAATTTTCCATGCTTGAAATTTTTTCGACGTACCAGCATACACTCACACGTTCCGCATAACGCTGGCCATAAGTTGTAGGCACGTTACCGCGATCGTTGACACACATTACTTGTAGTTACTCATAAGTCAAACACGTCGAGGTAATGTTTAGCTATCCGAAACTTATTTTAACCTTATGAGTAACGTGTTGTGGCACGTTACACGATCGTTCACACGTCGACACATGTACTTGTAAGCTACTCATAAATCGAAATAACGTCAAAGTTAATGGTTAGCGTCAGTGTTCCAGACTCCGTTTTGTTTTTTGGTTTTTGTTTTTTCCTTCGGTATGACGGTGATGTTGACACTTCGATTTCTAGTGGGTTATAATATAATATAATTAATAGGCTGCCGCTTAACGATTTAGATCATAACCGCACTAGAAATCGAAGTGTCAACATCACCGTTCATACCGAGAAGAAAAAAAAAAAAACCAGGGGTCTGGAACACTGACGCTAACCATTACCTCGACGTGTTTCGACTTAGGAGTAACTTACAAGTAACGTGTGTCGACATGTGTCAACGATCGCGAACGTGCCGACAACTTATGGCCAGTGTATGCGGAACGTGTGTCATCCACAGAGTACGTCGAGAAATTTCAACATGCTGAAAAATTTCTCGACGTACGACGACGTATGCCAGCGTACTACGATGTATGCCAGGATGCTCTTAACGTATACAAAACTTACTCATAACGTATTCGACGTGTGCCAGCTTGGTTCGGCAAATTTTCATACGTCGGCTATGCTGCTAAAACGTCAAGGTGTGACAGCGGCTTCACACCTTTGATGTCTAGTGCGGTTATGATTTGAATCGTCGAGCCACAGCCTATGAATAGCCTACGCCACGTTGATCGTCGGCGATACGCTGCCGCACGCTATGCATAAGTTACACTATCGTTGCGGCATAGGTTGTGAATGCGACAACACGCTCAGCATTCGTTGGTATAAGTATCTATATGTGATGAACGTTCTGTGTACGTTACTAATACGTTATGCATATGTCCATCTTGTTATGAATACGTCCAAAACTGGGAAAACATCAAATAGTTCAGCGTACGCCAGCGTTTTGCATACATTTTGATACCTTGGCATACGCTGGCTAAAAGGTCAAGAGTGTGACAGGCCTTAACACTTGTGGGTTATTTGCATGAAAATATGGTATACACCTTCTAAAATGCTTCAACGTTCACAGATCATGGACCAAGGAACTATTTTTTTTTTTTATGAAAATAAAGGCACCGGATACTGATCAAAATGAAAGCGTTCACAGGACACCTTACCCTGCACAGTCTTGACAAACAGGACATTGGAAAGGTCTGCGAGTGGCTTATGCCGTAATATGTCAAAGTACTGTTAAACGGAACGGTTTTGAAAAGTGCTAAGAAGGCAATTTGCGTTATCATGTTCAAGTCTATAAATTCAATAGAAATAAAGCAAAAGTTTAAAGTCTGTAGGAAAAAAAAAATTCCCACAAGTTTACCGGCGTCTGACACCACTTAATTAACACATTACATTAGTTCTTCAGGCATATAGCCTGGTGTTGGCTTAGTGGTTTGGGTGGTGGCTTGGGATCCTCGGTCCTGAGTTCAAGCCCCATTGGCCGCTGAATTAAAATACCACAGGAGGTTGACTCAGCCCGCTCATCCTTCCAAGGTGGCAAAATGAGCACCAGTGTACTGGTAAGGGGGACACTGCATCAGCGGCATAGCCGCGTCCCAACCAATGATGCAACCAGCAGCCACAGGCTGCACTCGATAGAGAGAGGAGTTCTTCAGCCCGTTTGTCTCCTTTATAATGTCTTAAAAACCAGGAACTTCCTGTTTGGAATGATTTTAAATTTTGCTTGATGCCAGGCAAGCAGACAGGTAAAAAAAAATTCCTTACTCATCTGTGCACATATACAATCAGGATGAGATCCGTACAATTGCCAAATTCAGAGCCAAAGTACTGCAAAATTTCAGGTTTGTTTTCCGATCATGGTCCAACTAGTTGTCAAAATACAACATTCAAATGAAATCAAGTAGTTTCTCGAACATAAACTGATGTCTGAGGAGAGAGAGGAGAGAGAGGAGAGAAGGAGACAGAGAGAGAGGAGAGGAGACAGAGGAGAGAGAGGAGGAGAAAGAAGAGAACGAACCAATTGCTAATCCTGCTTTTCGCTTGTACACGCAGGGTAATAAAAAGTACAAGTCCAATTTAACAGACTATTATCTTGGCTTGAAAAAGTCAAGACAATCAAAACATCTGATAAATTGGAATGTAGAAAAAAGAGAAAAGAATGGAATTCTGACTTATTCGTTACTGCAACGTTATCAGTAAATCGTAGAGTTGAGCAAAGTTCTTGCATTTAAATAGTTGAGCAAAGTCTCTCTGATACTTTTGCTCAGATTCTTTCATATCTGACCAAATGCACAGTCCAGTAAGAGAAATATGGTTGCAAATTTTTGTGACGGTATGGATCAAGGAAACAGATTCTGATCTAGCAACCTCTGTTACAGCGAGTCAGTGCTGTCAAAGCAGTTTCTGCAAGGGTTATGCTGGGTGGTTTGCCATTGCCTTCCAAGCAGCAATTCTTCTTATTCTTCTTCTTTCGGCTGCTCCCGTTAGGGGTCGCCACAGCGATCACCGTATTATCGCATACGATTTGGCACAGGTTTTACGCCGGATGCCCTTCCTGAGCAACCCTGGTCGCCTCTTACGGCACAGGGATATGGATTGGGTTTCGCCATGATTCCGGGCTGCCATACACCCTCTCCATAGCGCGGCCCAGTGCAGAGCTCCCGTCCTCAAGCGATCTCCAACTCAAGCCTCCGAGTAGCCGGGATTACAGGCGCACGCCACTACGCCGGTATGCTTCCAAGCAGTAATTATAGGCAGAAATTAAAAAAATTGTTAATGGTGCCGACGATAGCTCGACGGCTTTTCACAAAGGACATGGTGGGATATTTCATGTCCACCAACTAATGCTGGCAAATAGGAGAGCTCTTTAATGTCCATCCGAGGGACGGACCACCATGATGGATCAGCCTGCCTATGAAACACCAAGGGGTGACAGTTTATAGCTTGGTCGGGATTCAAAACCAGGCTGAACAGCTTAGAGGCAAGTGTGTGCATCTCCAGGCCATACTGCAGCCCCAAGGAAACAGAATAGATAAGAATAAGGTTGTAACAAAGCGTGAACAAGATATATTAGTTAGGAACTACTACTGGTTCCTTACCTTTGCTAGATAGGCCAAGAATTGTCAACACCACATGCTACAATTTGAATTATCCCTCCATGACGACTCCATAGCTTGCAGGAAGCACTCATTCCATGACTCCACATTTTAAGCACCCATCAAAGTGTATGTGCACATCCAAAACAAATCATTCGTATGATTATGGAGAGCTGGTTTCATCCATTTCACCCATAAATGAGGTTGATTACTCCACAATTTACATTCAAACATTATGTTGACAATTTTTCAGCAGTTCTCTTTTACAGAATGAAGTGTGCATGCAGATAGACCACCCAGAGAGGAGCAGAATCATGATAAAAGATACATGGAACAATGTGAACATCATTTGCTTATCTGAAGAGATAATGCCTGCTCACAGAAGCATCTCAGGATGTTTAGTCTACACATAATCACATGATCACTGGAGCAGGACTAAAGTTTAATAAAAAATAAATAAATTTATAAGGAAAAGGAAGGAGAGATGGGGGGAGGGTGTGGTAGAGTTGGGTCAAAGTTGTAAAATCCCTAAATCCCTCTGGGTTGGGCCTGTTTGGTATTCCAACAATCGCAGTACATGTCTCATTTTGCTTTGGACCCCAGGTTCAAATGAACCTGGTTGGAGGGGCACAAGGAGGTTTCTAGAAGAACATCACCACCCGATGAGTGTAGTTGATAACCTATTAGAGACCTCTGGATGACAGTGGTGTGTTGCAGAGAGCCCCAAAAAAGCCTTTGTTTCAAGCATGCAGAAGAACATTATGTCCCTCCAATCCAGTTCTACCATCTCAAATTGAAACATGGACACTCAATGCTACTGTAGGCTACATTACCTGTTCATCTTCAGTTACTGAGCTGCCAGGTGGGTCAGAGATACTTTTATCATATAAATATCGAAGCACTATAAAAGAGACGTTTGTCTGTCGCCATTTTTCTCAAGTGGCCAAACTTTCACAGGTTCATCAGTGGGTGGAAGGAGTGTTTTAAGCAAACAAAGTTGTTATTTTTTTTTTGGGGGGGGGGGTTAATTAATTTTTAAATCGCTCTTTCATGCGTCAGACTTTGCAGCGATGTGAAAGGTAATATTAAATGATCCCTGAACCCATTCTTTGGTGGGTGTGGGGAAGGTTTTAGGGCCACCAAAAAGAAAAAGAAAAAAAATCTTCAAATGCCAAGAGGATGAGACCGGCCAACACCAGGTACCCCTGCTGGTGTGTATATACAACGATGGGAGAATACAACCTCGATGTTGTGTCTCGGTTGTGTGTCCCATCAGCACAACAACCGAACATGTAAATTATACCGACACATTGTGGGGTTACTTCAGCAGCCCTGTGTGACTATTTTGCGGATAACTAAGTTTAAGGTGGATTTAGGTGCCTTGGGAAACAAGCTTAAATTTAGCTTTTACACATTTTGAGAAATGATGGGAACAGCCACCATGAGTGCATACATATCTGAGTATCTTAGTGTTTTGTCCAGTCGACAAGGGGTGTATTATGGGGTTTTTAAACGCTTCTATATCCAGTTTTAATACTTAATAGCAAATTATAACACTCAAATAACTAATATTTGCAATTTTATTAATTAATTAAAACTATAAAGTTTGTATTGCAGTGAACAGCTAAATTATGAGTGAGCCTCCATCAACATCAATGATCAAGCCGTGCCAGATGAAGGGGGCGAAGGAAAAACACCTACAGCATTGTATGTTATGTGAGAGAGATGATAACGGACGCATTTATTGGAGTTGAGGGATCTCTCGGCATGGGAAAACTTGAAATTGAAGGCACAGGAAACGGGTCGAATCTGATACTTTCGGAGACACATTGCACAGAGTGACTGGAATGCGGGACCACAAGGACAACTTACTGATGCATAAAGCGTGTCAATTGAAACTCTCAGACAGTCAGCGACTTGTCCAAAAGACGAGGCAAAAACAGAACTCAAGTGACGATGCAGAAGCTTCACGATCAAACCTGCGTCGGAGAATCCTCCTCTGGATCCATTGCTGCAACCGCCGTGCTACAACCGGCCCATTACGCACAAACATGTTTGCATTTGGTGCTTCGAGCCTGCCGACACTCGTCATCCCAAAGAGCAAAAGGGAGCCTTATATTTGGAACTCAGGTGTGTTAATAATCCATGAGCTGTGAAACGTTATGATTTATTAAATGTGTGATTTACCATCCGAATTCTTTATTTACTTTCACAAAACATGCTTGAACAGTTTAGGCTTCCACTGTCGACTTGAAGATGAAGTCATGCGAGCTGTTCACAAGAACTAAGTGGGTTTTTCACAAATCCACACAATATAAAGTCAGGCTTCAAGAATTTGTGTTTCATGAATTCAAATGCCTTATATCCCACATGAAGATAAGGAGTTCATCTACACTCTGAGAGAGCAGGCTTGAATTTGAGGACGAGTACAGAGATTTAAGTGAGCTCGAATGTCATCAGGTTGAGGTAGACTCCAGAATTTTCTACCAAGTACACCATCTCGATTAGTGTGACACCCTTTATGGCTATTCTTGTTGACGCTGAAGATGACGTGATATTTGGCAGCACATGTTTCACACATGTTTGCAGTCCCACTGCATTTGTACAAGGGGAAGATATACGATTGAAAGAACCTCTACACTCATCATTCAACCGCATACCGTCACAGCACCAACTATGTATCTGGATTTCACAGCATGGAAAAACATCAGTTGTTTTCCGCTGTGACGAGCTGTCCTGAGCATGATCCCTTTCATCTAGCCTCGGGATTAAAAACTTCATCAACATGGCTCTTGTCGTGATCTGGAACACTTAACTCAACATTGTATCTATGGTGAGAAGCAAAAACATTCTTTCGGACAAGCATGTGCCAACAAGTGGAACACGATGGAAAATGTTACCTCTCGACTTCCACCAGACCCTGACTCTCTTTGTCTTTATATCTCAAGAGACAACTATAAAGTGTGGGTGTTCATCAATTATTCCAAACCTGAACCTCCTCCTTCGCCATTGGGGCGTTGCTGGGCTACAGATACGTCCGGCACAGTTGCTCCCCTCATTTCATGCAAACCTGCTATGCCATAGACCTTTCAGCTGCACATAGGAATCAACCAGATGACATTGACCTTGATGCCGATTCAGATTCTTCAGATGACAGCGATGACAAAGAAACTGTTACACCTTGTTCAAAGACAGTTGAAATACTAAATGCTCTGTCACATTATAAAAATCACCAGATGATGCACCAGTTTCAGCAAGCTCAATGCCTTTAATATTTAATGTTTGCTGCGTAACGTCCTGTGAGAAATTAACACAAGCACTAACATAAGTATTTCTGAGTGTTGTTGCTTGCTGCAAGTATGAAAACTAGATTTTGTTCTAACGATTAAAAACCCTACAATAATACACCCTTTGGTCAACTCTTGTCGACAAAACACCAAGATACTCCAGATATGCAACACACTCATGCAGCCATTTTGTAAAACGCCCCCGAGCGGCCATTCCCCATCATTTCTCAATATGTTGTAGAAGCTAAATTTTAAATGGTGTTTCCCAAGGTACCTAAATCCACCCTCAAAACTCAGTTCTCTGCCAAAATAGTCATGGGCTGCTCGAAAGTAACCCCACGACATCACACTCCCAACAAGGATAGCGTCCGTCTGGCACTCGGTCTTTTCAGACTGAGATTTATGCCTTGATAGTCACGAATAATGAAAGCAGAGCACTGATCCAGATTTTGCCCTTGTTACGAGCTCAACAGGATGACACACGGCCAAAGTTTCCATTCATGATCATACCAAGTCATTAATAAATACAAATCAAACCCTAACTTGACGAGCAGCAGGGCACAGATAGGGCCCCATCACAACCCTTGCCACACCAACAAGTGTCTTCTGCCACATGAACATAATGACACTGCCCTGCTTTCATTTATCTGTGACCATAAAGGCATAAATCCCAGTCTGCAAAGATCTGAGGCCACAAGGATGCCATCCTAGTTTTAAGGTAACATGTCGACATAATTTATGTGCACGACATCAGTGTCATGTTTGTCCGTGTGTTCATCTGGCTCCCGTTCACAGTGCTGCTGACTAGTTATTTTGCATTTTTATTTCACTTTTCTTGATGCAATATCGCAGTCACTTTATTGTTCTTTCCAGTAATCTTTAAACTCAACATAAACATCTAGATTGAAGTCTATTTTATACTGTTGTGTTTGTGGATAGATGGAGCATTTCATAGTAAAGATAGGATGTATAGTGAGCATGGTCGTGGACAAGTAGAAGACATCTCAATGTAATCTAAGTCGGGAACTGTGAGCTTAAGATTGTTTACGTGTTACCACACAGGGGAAGGGGTGGGTGGTGCTGTGTTAACTAGGTGTAGTTTAAGGCTAGTTTCTCCCACTACGTGATTAACCCGTGACCTTTTCCTACATTTTTGCGTTTCCAAAGCCGGAATTAAAAGAACCACATTTTTACATCAACAAAAACAGAGCCAAACATTTCTGAGCAGGCACACACTTTGCCTTCCACCGGCAGCCACGCCACCCCCGCCCCCAAATCCCCGAGTTGATGATTGGTCAGAGTGACATCAGAGAAGGAGGTGCGAGAGAGACAAGAGCAATTGGAAGTAAAAGTGTAGGCTCTGGTACTCCTCGGCACGCCGAAATAGCAGCGCGATTCTCGGTTGTGCTGATGTGAATTTGCTCACGTGCTGCGCAAGATGCTAGCCATTGACTGTTCGGCTGGGGTCGTGAAGTTTGTACGTTTTTGAGGAGAGAAGCAGAATAGCGCGTCTCTTGGCCTTGTCTTGGAGCCTCAGCAATCGCATTATTATATGATCAAGGAGAAGGTGGCGCCATTTGGTGTGTGTGTGACCTGGAACTTAGAGGGATCGCGAGAAGAAACTGTACGGCGGTTCGTGCACACCACACGTATGTGACGCAAAGAGCGACTTGGCATTATTTTTGGTGCGTTTTCCTGTGTGGTGGCTTGTAGTTCGACGACTGAGGCTCCTAAAAGGTCATCTCTGCACACAAAGCTGAGTACCGCATAAAAGGGGATTTTCTTTTATTTCTATCTTTCCCCTTGTCTGTTTTTGTGACCGAGGTGAAGACGTTCTCAAATTAGGCTTAGTTTTACCTCACATTTCCTTTGCACTCTTGATTTATTTGCATTATAAGTCATTGATTTTTGTTATAAAACAATCATTTGTTGAATTTGCGTGTGTTTGTTTTATTTGTTGTGGGTTCGAGTATAAACCCGTGTGCCTCCATTCTGTACGTGTTCCGCGCCTTCAGTCCCGCGCGCGCCATAATCCCCAAGGATTGCGGCTGTTCGCCTCCACGTAAAACCGTTCGGCTACCCATCCAGGTCGGTGTTAAATCGGCCCCAGCACGACATCTGGGTCAGAAGTGGATATAACCTAATCGGCCGTGGACTGGACAATACAGATCTTCATGGAGTAACACAATTTAAAATCTATTTTGCCCTCATTTTAAACAAATCCAACCACCGCTGCCAGATGTTGCACCATTTTGTGGTGGCGGTACAAGCAGCTCAGAGCTCAGCACTGAGTGAAACAAAGAGTGCAACACAATTAACCTTTTTAAAGGTATATAAAATAATTGAAATTGATAGATTTACTTAAACTTTTTGTCACTGGGGACGAGTACTTTTGCTTATATTTGAATATTCGCAAGGAAAAGTTACTCCAACATTCAGTAAAATTCAATGAATGGGTAAAAGGTGAAATAATTTTTTTTTTCCCCCAATATTAACTTGGTTCAAAGTTCAATCTCAAAAACAATTAAGAACAGAAACAACCACCGACCTGCCTGCGGTGAGAGAGTGTGAGACCCAAAGACTCAGCCTCATCACGGAGATAATGATCGCAAAAGCCTGGTTTCCACAGCGTGAAGCTGAGAAAGGTGGGAGGCAGGAGCACCAGCACAGAGGGGAGAGCAGTACTCCATCAGGCTGCGGATGAAAGCTTGTTTGTGATCAGGAGCTCAGGTGTGCCAAAGAAGAAATTTGCACGACAGAGGATTCACAGTCTGCAGCTGGTTGAGGCTACCCTGGAAATGTGGCTTTCCCAGAAAGATCATGGCAGATAGTGATTCCCAAAAGCTTGAATAAAAGGACTTCTTCAAGAGGATTGTTGAGAAAGTACAAGGGGGTTCCAGACGGTCCTTTCGGAGAACATAGTGAGAGTGTGAGATTTGTCAGGATTGAAATGTATGTACTACAAGTGCTGGATCAGTTTTTGATTTTACCCAGATCTGCAGAGAGTGAAGAAGCTGCTGCTTGCCGGTCTGAGGAATGACAGATGGTGGAGTTATCAGCAAAAAGATAAAGAGGATTTTCCAGAGTCAGAGAGATCATTCATGAAAGCCAGTAAAAGCACAGGCCCAGAACACTGCCTTGAGAAATCCAGCCTGGACAGGAAGAGGGGATGAGAGAACTTCATTTAGGACCACACGCTGACTGTGACAAGAGAGGAAGTCTGCGAGCCATGAGTGGAGATGGCCTTGGATACCATAGGAAGATAGTTTGCTGAGCAGGGCAGTGGTGCAGACCGTGTCAAAAACACGCAATATGTCGAGGGAGATGGACTGATCGCATGCCTGGCACTGAGGACCTCCATCCATTGTTGGGAAAGCAGAAGCAGCATATCCAGGGTAGAGTGACTGGTCTGAATCCAAATTGATGATCGGAAATCAAGCCATTGGAGAAGAGGAAGGATTTGATCGGAGGAAGGCTGATTGTCTCTAGTTGCAGGGATCTGTTTTTGCGCCTTTTTATGCAGAGCGGTAATGTTTGCCGATTTACAAGCAGATGCAGATACCTTGATTAAATGAGAGGTGAATAGAACAGAGAGGGTGAGCAAGAGCAACAGAGCAGGTTTTTAGGACACGTGGGCTGATGCGTTCTGGACCGGTTACAGAATCTGAGTCGAGATTTGACAGCAAGTTCTCCACTTGTCAGGAGAAAAGACACAAAGTCCAGGAACAGCGGTGTGACTGGTAAGGTGGATCAGAAAGCGATGGGTTCGGACACAAGATTTTGATGCAAACACCGAGTTTAGGGATTCGGCCTTTTCACGTGCAGTGTCAGCTGGGAGTTTTTGATAAAGGTGAGAGTGAAGCTTGGAGAAGGAAGAATGTGAAGGTTGCTTTGAGAGGGAGGAGAGACAATGAGAGCAGGCATGCCAAGGGGCAGGAGAGCGATGGGAGAGTGGGCAGAGGGAGGAATGAGACTGTAGTGGTATGGTGAAGAAGGAGTGAGCAGAAGAAGTACAAGCTTTGAGGGGTTTGAGAAAGGGGAGGTGTGATTAGAGGAAAGAGAGCATGGTGAGTGTTGAAGAATGTACTGATTGAGAGAGTGAGACATCTGTTAGGTTGGAATGGAGCCCACAATGATGTTAGAACACCACACATTTGGGACTCCAGAGGAGGAGGCTGATACTAAAGCAGAAGAGGGTGAAGAGGTGCTACGAGCGGAGATAGGTATGAGGGGCAAGATGGACGTGTAAGGAGAGGGTTATACAGGTGAAGAATTTGGAGGAGGTAGGTGGAAGGAGGTGGGATGAATTGGCACTGCAGTTGGAAAAAAAATGACGATTGATGAAACATGACAATGTGTATGCATTACAACTGGAATTTAAAAAAATTGAAGTCAGAGATGCAAATTAGACACATCACGTGAGGATGCAATGAAGGAGATTACGAGAATGGAGAAAGAAACGTTTGTAACAGTGGGACCGTTTGACATGGAATGAAGGAAAGGTCGAATTGAAAAAAAGTCAATGAAGAAGAAGATGAAGAGGAAGAATAAGAATGAATTATGATACAATACAGAGAACCACACGTGAGTCATTCCACCTCATATCACCGGAGGCTCCCAGTTGACCCCCTCAGATTACTTTAAACTGTCATAAAATAGTTCCCAGGTATCAAAATGAAACTGCGTAAAATTTTAGGTCCATAGATGCGTCAACTCCGAGATATTGAGGGTTGAAAATGTGGTGTGGCCTATTTTTATGGTCGTTGTGAGCATCACAAAATGAACGGCTACTTTTAAACTCACACAACTTTTTAAATATTAATGCTGGAGCCTTGAAATTTTCAGAGATTATTCTATAACTGCTCTGTAAGAAACAAACATAAAAACTGAGTATACCTCTATTAAATTTTATGAACTGATCAGTTGAAATCCAAAAAAAAAATGTTGGTTTGTTTGAAGACCCAACTTGAGAACCCATATATTTTTATTGACCCATCCAGAAGCTTGAAATTTTCATGTAATAACTGTATGGTAGTAGTATTCAAATACATGTTTACTTTTCGTAATCAGTCATATATAATGCAGTCATTATCCCTCAAAAATAAAATTTCATTTTTCCCCGAAATTCAGGTGAGGATTGCAAATATTGACAAGGTATACCACTTCAAATGTTCACCATTGGAAAGAGCATATTCAAGTTTACAAAGTGTCAAATATCAAAGTGGATAATGTTTCTATCAATATTTTTTTAAATATTGAATAAATGATGTTCTGCCAGTGCTGTGCGCGTTGTGTGTGCTATTTAATGAACAGTCCTTTTACATGTAGTACATGTATATACAATGTACATACATATCATCTGCTATTAGGATACATGGAACACAATACTTTGAAATTTGAATTTGTAATTCTTTGTTTTCTCATTTGTAAATAGCAAGAGCTTAACTCATCTGGCTGGGCGCAAAATAGAACTCAGGAATAGTGGCTGAATCTGCTGAAGTCAGCGTTGTTATATATTACATTCAAGGGAGGACATTTGTTGGGTTCCTTTGCGTCCATGTGATAAAGTTATTGATGCTCCCTAACGTCAACTGGGAGCAGTACAAGCTCGCACCTGACTTGGAAAGCAGATCAAGGACCTATTCAAATCATTTACGTGAAATGTTTTATTACATTTTATTGCAGTATGTGATATATTTTTGTATTATTAATTTAATCCATAGAACTAATCAATCATGATTACCATGGTGCCCACACCATGCACACACTTCATGTATTCACGACTGTGTTAACAACAGTTTAAAAAAATACAAAATATATATTTTAAAATATACCACTTTGATATTTGACACTTTTGTAAACTTGAATATGCTCTTCCAATGTGTGAACAATTTGAAGTGGTATACCTTGTCATATATTTGCAATACTCACCTGAATTTTGGGGAAAATGAAAATTTTCAATTTTTTGAGGATAATGACTGATTATTATGACTGATTACGAAAAGTAAACATGTATTTGAATACTACTACCATACAGTTATTACATGAAAAAATTTCAAGCTTCTGGGATGGGTCAATAAAATATATGGGTCTCAAAAGTTGGTCTTCAAACAAAACCAACATTTTTTTCTGATTCAACTGATCAGGTAATAAAATTTAATAGAGTATACTCAGTTTTATGTTTGTTTCTTACAGAGCAGTTATAGAATAATCTCTGAAAATATCAAGGCTCTAGCATTAATATTTAAAAAAGTTGTTGAGTTTAAAAGTAGCGTTCATTTGTGATGCTCCAATGAC
>CM068963.1:98132714-98147986 GCA_035128595.1 Eptatretus atami
TGGAAAGAGCATATTCAAGTTTACAAAAGTGTCAAATATCAAAGTGGTATATTTTAAAAATATATATTTTGTATTTTTTTTAAACTGTTGTTAACACAGTCGTGAATACATGAAGTGTGTGCATGGTGTGGGCACCATGGTAATCATGATTGATTAGTTCTATGATTCAAATTAATAATACAAAAAATATCACATACTGCAATAACAATGTAATAAAACATTTCACGTAAATGATTTGAATAGGTCCTTGATCTGCTTTTCCAAGTCAGGTGCGAGCTTGTACTGCCTCCCAGTTGACGTTAGGGGAGCATCAATAACTTTCATCACATGGACCAAAGGAACCCAACAAATGTTCCTCCCTTGAATGTAACTATATACACCGCTGACATCAGCAGATCAGCCACTATTCCTGAGTTCTTTTTTTAGCCCCAGCCAGATGAGTTAAGCTCTTGCTATTTACAAATGAGAAACAAAGAATTACAAATTCAAATTTCAAAGTATTGTGTTCATGGTATCCTAATAGCAGATGATATGTATGTACATTGTATATACATGTACTACATGTAAAAGACTGTTCATTAAATAGCACACACAACGCGCACAGCACTGCAGAACATCATTTATTCAAATATTTAAAAAAATATTGATAGAAACATTATACCACTTTGATATTTGACACTTTTGTAAACTTGAAATGCTCTTTCCAATGTGAACAATTTGAAGTGGTATACCTTGTCATATATTTGCAATCCTCACCTGAATTTCGGGGAAAAATGAAAATTTTTGAGGGATAATGACTGCATTATATATGACTGATTACGAAAAGTAAACATGTATTTGAATACTACTACCATACAGTTATTACATGAAAAAATTTCAAGCTTCTGGATGGGTCAATAAAAATATATGGGTTCTCAAAGTTGGGTCTTCAAACAAAACCAACATTTTTTTTTCTGGATTTCAACTGATCAGTTCATAAAATTTAATAGAGGTATACTCAGTTTTATGTTTGTTTCTTACAGAGCAGTTATAGAATAATCTCTGAAAATTTCAAGGCTCCAGCATTAATATTTAAAAAGTTGTGTGAGTTTAAAAGTAGCCGTTCATTTGTGATGCTCGCAACGACCATAAAAATAGGGCACAACCACATTTTCAACCCTCAATATCTCGGAGTTTACCGCATCTATGGACCTAAAATTTTACGCAGCTTCATTTTGATACCTGGAACATTTTATGACAGTTTAAAGTAAATCTGAGGGGGGTCAACTGGGAGGCCTCCGGTGATATGAGGTGGAATGACTCACGTGTGGTTCTCTGTATTGTATCATAATTCATTCTTATTCTTCCTCTTCATCTTCTTCTTCCATTGACTTTTTTTCAATTCGACCTTTCCTTCATCCCATGCCGAAAACGTCCCACTGTTACAACGTTTCTTTTCTCCATTCTCGTAATTCTCCTTCATTGCATCCCTCACGTGATGTGTCTAATTGCATCTCTGACTTCAATTTTTTTTAAATTACAGTTTGTAATGCATACACATGTTCATGTTTCATCAATCGTCATTTTTTTCCAACTGCAGTGCCAATTCATCCCACCTCCTTCCACCTACCTCCTCCAAATTCTTCACCTGTAATACCCTCTCCTTACACGTCCCATCTTGCCCCTCATCCTATCTCCGCTCGTAGCACCTCTTCACCGTCTTCTGCTTTAGTATCAGCCTCCTCCTCTGGAGTCCCAAACTGTGTGGTGTTCTAACATCATCTGTGGGCTCCATTCCAACCTAACAGATGTCTCACTCTCTCAATCAGTACATTCTTCAACACCTCAACCATGCTCTCTTTCCTCTAATCACACCTCTCCCTCTTCCCAAACCCCTCAAAGCTTGTACTTCTTCCTGCTCACTCCCTTCTTCACCATACCACTACCAAGTCTCATTCCTCCCCTCTGCCCACCTCTCCCATCGCTCTCCTGCCCCTTGGCCATGCCTGCTCTCATTGTCTCTCCTCCCTCTCAAAGCAACCTTCACATTCTTCCTCCTCCAAGCTTCACTCTCACCTTTATCAAAAACTCCCAGCTGACACTGCACGTGAAAAGGCCGAATCCCTAAACTCGGTGTTTGCATCAAAATCTTGTGTCCGCAACCCATCGCTTTCTGAACCCACCTTACCCAGTCACACCCAGCTGTTCCTGGACTTTGTGTCCTTTTCTCCTGACAAGGTGGAGAACTTGCTGTCAAATCTCGACTCGGATTCTGTAACCGGTCCAGACGGCATCAGCCCACGTGTCCTAAAAACCTGCTCTGTTGCTCTTGCTCACCCTCTCTCTGTTCTATTCACCCTCTCATTTAATCAAGGTAATCTGCCATCTGCTTGTAAATCGGCAAACATTACCGCTCTGCATAAAAAGGCGCAAAAACAGATCCCTGGCAACTACAAACCAATCAGCCTTTCCCGATCAAATCCTTCTCTTCTCCAATGGCTTGATTTCCGATCATCAATTTGGATTCAGACCAGGTCACTCTACCCTGGATATGCTGCTTCTGCTTTCCCAAAATGGATGGAGGTCCTCAGTGCCAGGCATGAGATCAGTCCATCTCCCTCGACATATGCGTGTTTTCGACACGGTCTGCCACCTTCCCTGCTCAGCAAACTATCTTCCTATGGTACCAAGGCCATCTCCACTCATGGCTCGCAGACTTCCTCTCCTTGTCACAGTCAACGTGTGGTCCTAAATGAAGTTCTCTCATCCCTCTTCCTGTCCAGGCTGGAGTTCCTCAAGGCAGTGTTCTGGGCCCTGTGCTTTTTCTGGCTTTCATCAATGATTCTCTCGATCTCTGGAAAATCCTCTTTATCTTAGCTGATAACTCCACCATCTGTCATTCCTCAGACCGGCAAGCAGCAGCTTCTTCACTCTCTGCAGATCTGGGTAAAATAAAAACTGATCCGCACTATAGTACAGCCTTTCAATCCTGACAAATCTCACACTCTCACTATGTCTCTCCGAAAGGACCGTCTGGAAACCCCCTTGTACTTTCTCAACAATCCTCTTGAAGTCTTTTATTCAAGCTTTTGGCTTCACTATCTGCCATGATTTTTCCTGGGAAAGCCACATTTCCAGGTAGCCTCCAAAGCCAGTGCCGACTGTGAATCCTCTGTCGTGCAAAGTTCTTCCTTGGCACACCTGAGCTCCTGACACATCCAAAGCTTTCATCCGCAGCCTGATGGAGTACTGCTCTCCCCTTGTGCTGGTGCTCCTGCCTCGCATCTTTCTCAGCTTCACGCTGTGGAAACCAAGGCTTTTACGATCATTATCTCCCGTGATGAGGCTGAGTCTTTGGGTCTCTCACTCTCTCACCGCAGGCAGGTCGGTGGTTGTTTGTCTTCTACCGTCTCCTCGCTGGCCTCCCCCCCCCCGGCTCTGTCTGCGATCTATTACCACCATATTTCCGCATGCCGCTCAAGGCCTACCAGCAACCCTCTTCTGGTAAAACTACCAAAATCAAGAATCCCTTCCACCTTCATTCTTTAATTCCTCTTTTACACCTTTGGAACTAACTCCCACACTCTCTTCAATCCATCCTCCCACCAGGTATTCGAACCAGCTGTTCACCACCATCTCTTATCTTCGCCCATCTAAACCACGATCTTTTCCTACCCTGTTAATCCACCCTAACCCACCTCCTTCAAATTCCCTGCTTCCTTCCTGAAAGTCCCTGTAGTGTGAGGTTCTGAAAGTCCCTGTTGTGTCCATCTTGTTTACCCCATGTACCCACCCCATCCCTCTCCCTTCCACAGATCTGCTCATGCCTTTGTCCCCACTGTTTTCTGCTTCCTCTCTCCACCCTTCTTGTCTCCTGCTCCCCTTGTATTATGTTCTGTTTGTTAGCTCTTATATGAGCATGGTATCTCAAAAAAAAAATTTGGTATCTCAAGTGCTTTTAATAGCCTTACAAGTGTCAACTATTGTTGATATGCTTCCTGCCCTTTGTTTCACTTGTATTGACTGAGGCATATTTTTTTTGAGATTGAACTTTGAACCAAGTTAATATTGGGGGGGGGTGAAATGATTTACCTTTACCCATTCATTGAATTTTACTGAATGTTGGAGTAACTTTTCCTTGTGAATATTCAATATAAGCAAAAGTACTCGTCCCAGTGACAAAAAGTTTAAGTAAATCTATCAATTTCAATTATTTTATGTACTTTAAAAAGTTAATTGTGTTGCACTCTTTGTTTCACTCAGCGTGAAGCTCTGAGCTACTTGTACTGCCCACCACAAAATGGTGCAACATCTGGCAGCGGTGGTTGGATTTGTTTAAAATGAGGGCAAATAGAATTTTAAATTGTGTTACTCCATGAAGATCTGTATTGTCCATTCCACGGCGATTCCGTGATATCCCACTTCTGACCCAGATGACGTGGTGGGGCCGATTAACACCGACCTGGATGGGTAGCCGAACGGTTTTACGTGGAGGCGAACAGCTGCAATCCTTGGGAATTATGGCGTGCGCGGACTGAAGGCGGTGGAACACGTACCAGAATGGAGGCACATGGGTTTATACTCGAACCACAACGAATAAACAAACGCATGCAAATTCAACAAATGATTGTTTTATAAACAAAATCAATGCTTGTAATGCAAATAAATCAAGAGTGCAAAGGAAATGTGAGGTAAAACTAAGCTATTTGAGACGTCTTCACTCAGTCACAAAACAGACAAGGGGAAAGATATAATAAAAGAAATCCCCCTTTTATGCCGGTACCTAGACTCTATAGAGGACTGGAACCTCCCATGCTCGGGTTTGTACTTGAGTCTGAAGGATTAACTTGAGTCGGGCCTAAAATGACTTCTAGAAGGGCTAGAGACACGATTCGGGATCCATATAGGGTTTTGAGGACAGCGAGTTCAATAGTGTCATTTTCAACACCACCTGAGGTCATCTTCAAGGTCAAAAGGTCACATTTCAAGGTCAAATTACTGCATTTTGGTATTTTTTGCCCGTTTTTGTGTCTAACTCATAAACGGTGAGAGATGGCTGATTGTAATAAGATGCAAGTGTGTAGAGCTGTCAAACTTGATATTTATTGTCATATATCGTATTACATAAACATTATATGCAGTGTCACAACACTATGCCTATTACAACTATGTCTATGTTATTCACTAGTTGGAGAGCTTTTCTTGCCTCCTGAGGCATCCCAAAGCTTTTCTTTGTCACTTACATTGAGGACATGAGCTTTCAATAGAATGTTAGCTAAAGTAGTACATGCAGCATTACTACTAGCTAAAGGTGCATCTACAGAGGATAACAGCTCAGCAAAATGAAATTGGCAACGCATTTTAGTCTTGTCATACAAATTATAGCATTATCTACAAAAAGACAGTTGACATAGTCGGCACACTCAATCCACCTCTATTCTATTATCTAGAAACTCAGATGACACATCGTTACCATCTTCATCATCAATGATCTCCTCCATACTAGTGCTATCGCCATATTTATGAACAAGGTGTCCGGCCAATAAACTACTTTATGCTTAAGGGCATCGTCAGACCCCAAGAGATCCTGAGTGTCTTGAGGAGTAATTCGTCAATGAGTTCACTTCCTCATCTGGATTTATGGAAGTTGTACAGTTCTTGTCGCAATCGATCACACGAGAACTAGATTCGGGCATAATGTCATGCCGACTGTGAATCCTCTGTCATGCATGTCGTGCAACATAGTCAAGTCTTTCTCTGCCAGAAGCAATTTGCGAGCATCCACATTATTACGTTGGACACAGTGAAGGCTTCAGCAGTTGCTGAGTTAGCTCAGCTACGACCACCTCCTTGCATGCGCAGGTAGATATAATTGGCAGGCCTGCTCCAGCCTAGTGAAACTTGTAGTCTGCTGTCCAAGGCTGTCTGGATTCGTCGCGCAGATGGATAGCTGAGAAACGGTCTTTCACGTTCATCATCTTGAACCACTCGCTCATTATCTGGGTGAGGATGATTGTGCCTTCGCTGATGCCCGTGAATCCTTGAAGGTCTTTAAAGCAGCGACAGTCTTGTCATTGAACACTTGGCATACAATGGTACGTTCTGGCATTGAAGGGGCTTGGGGAAAACAGCGGTGTGCGTCAGCTTGGTTAAGCGAATAGGAGTAGCCCGGTCGATCTCATAAACCTTCTGAATATCACTCCAGTAAGCTTTGTACTCATTACCATCTAGACAAATGAGAGTGTCTTGCCAAACAGTAATCCAGTTGTTGCGAACATTTTTGAAGATGTGCACGTAGTCGTACACTAAGAACATAGATTGCTCTTGAATTGACAGCACTTGGCAACTTCCTGGTCCTCCAAGTTTTGAATAAACACTGTGGTTGGTATTGCAATTGTCACATATCAAGAAATCACAGTACGCCAGCACCAACTACAGCTGATGCAGCTTCGATAAGGAGTCCTTCAGCTGATCGGCAGTTAGTTTTTTTGCAGGGCAAAATGCGTAGAATATAGCGTGGACCACCGAAATGGCAGGCAACTTCAACAACCATAGCATGTGAAGCAAGAATTTCATGTTCACCACCCGCTGTTGCATTTTGAGCATATCCTACAACATGCCCTCCAGAAAATCGCAATGTCTCGACCAGCTTTACCTCGTCAAACATTAAATTGACCAAACGCTGCTGTGGTTTAAGCTGGTCGAACAAGGTTTGAGGTTGGAGTCCTGCTGACTACTAGCAAGCATCTGTTTTATCTTTTTGTTGATGGTAGATGATTAAGCCGGATCGACGAATCATTTTGTATGCACTGGGTGATATGTGTGTAAGCTGCATTGCGAAAATCATAGTATCAGTATCAAATCGGCGACGATCAAGAGGTTTGAACATAAGATGCAGCTGCGACAGAAGGAAGGTGAAATGAGGAAGCTCGTGTGCCTCAGTCATCCAACAGAGCTGGCTTATTACAAGCTGAAGAATTCCTTGCTTGTGCATTCATAGATGTTTTACCTGGTCAGTTATGATCTAATCTGGACCATTTTGAGCAGGCTGTTCTTCTGCAAAGGAAAAAGTCGTTTGGGCACCTCAATGCCATCTTTCTCACTCTATTCAAGAATAGAAATCCAAAAGGTGAGTGAACTTGTTGGAAATGAAAGAACTGCTTGACAGTTTGTCCAGTAGCATCAGTTCTTGATAGGTAAAGGTTTCCTGGTCTTTTGTGACGTTAAAGCACGGAAAATAGGAGCTGATTTAGCACAGAAGTGGTCGAAATCTTGGATATTGTCTGCAGCCTCATCAGCTGCCTGCATCTTCTTAGCTCTGATTCTGACGTAGAAGATGATGTTGGGCGTGGGGCTGAGGGTCACCTGCTTCAAAGCTGATTTCGGTACTCCAGGAAATATTGATGGGCTTCTTTGGTCGTTTGCCACCCCTAACTGACACCCAATCACAATTGAAATGTGTCTCACAATATATATCTCTTTAAGCACCTCAAGCTTTCTTCTCATTTGGCATTGCAATATCCATCTCTCCCTCTCTCAGGATCTTTTGGAAGCATATGACCTTTACATAAGGTGTCCCATCATAGTTTCCTCTACAACCAAAGCAGCTGCAACGACATCGCATATTGTCACAAAGCAGGAAACACACAAAGATCCTGTGAGATCACCAGCTGGACAGTTTTTGAAAGAGAAACAACAAAACATACATTAGTTAACGATGATAGAAATCAGCAGTAGGTGCAGTGGGTGCACAATATCATGTTTGTCATAGACTTTACAAAGTTTTCCTCTATGAGTTACACAAAAACGGCAAAAAATACCAAAATTCAGTAATTTGACCTTGAAATAGTCCTTTTGACCTTGAAGATGACCTCAGGTGGTGTTGAAAATGACACTATTGAACTCCGCCGTCCTCAAAAACCCTATATGGATCCCGAGATCGTGTCTCTACCCTTCTAGAAGTCATTTTAGCCCGGACTCAATTAATCCTTCAGACTCAGTTACAACCCCGAGATTGTGAGGTCCAGTCCTTCTCTATAGGGGTCTATGGCCGGTATTCAGCTTTGTGTGCAGAGATGACCTTTTAGGAGCCTCAGTCGTCGAACTACATAGCCACCACACAGGAAAACGCACCAAAAATAAGCCAAGTCGTTCTTTGCGGTCACATACGTGTGGTGTGCCACCGAACCGCCGTGCAGTTTCTTTTCGCGATCCCTCTAAGTCCAGGTCCACACACACACAAATGGTGCCACCTTTCTCCTTGATCATCTTACAAGGGTGATTGCTGAGGCTCCAAGACAAGGCCAAGAGACGCGCTATTCTTCTTCTCTCCTTAAATACGTACAAACTTCACGACCCAGCCGAACAGTCAATGGCTAGCATCTTGCTCCAGCACGTGAGCAAATTCACATCAGCACAAACGAGAATCGCGCTGCTATTTCGGCGTGCCGAGGAGTACTAGAGCCTCACACTTTACTTCCAATTGCCCTCTTGTCTCTCTCGCACCTCCTTCTCTGATGTCACCCTGACCAATCATCAACCTCGGGATTTGGGGTTCGGGGTGGCGTGGCCTGCCGGTGGGAAGGCGGAGTGTGTGCCTGCTAGAAATGTTTGGCTCTGTTGTTGTTGATGAAAAACGTGGGTTCTTTAATTCCGGCTTTGGAAATGCAAAAATGTTGGAAAGTACGGGGTAATCACGTAGTGGGAGAAACTAGCCTTAAACTACACCTAGTTAACACAGCACCACCCACCCCTTCCCCTGTGTGGTAACACGTAAACAATCTTTAACTCACAGTTTCCCGACTTAAATTACATTGAGATGTCTTCTACTTGTCCACGGACCATGCTCACTATACAATCCTATCTTTACTATGAAATGCCTCCATCTACCCCACAAACACAACAGTATAAAATAGACTTCAATCTCGATGTTTATGTTGAGTTTAAAGATTACTGGAAAGGACAATAAAGTGACTGGTGATATTGCATCAAGAAAAGTGAAATAAAAATGCAAAATAACTAGTCGGCAGCACTAGAAACGGTTGCTGTGAACGGGAGCCAGATGAACACACGGACAAACAATGGCACTGATGTCGTGCACATAAATTATGTCGACATGTTACCTTTAAACTAGGATGGCATCCGTGTGGCACTCAGATCTTTGCAGACTGGGATTTATGCCTTTTATGGTCACATAAATGAAAGCAGGGCAGTCAATATGTTCATTTGGCAGAAGACACTTGTTGGTCGTGCAGCAAGGGCTGTGATGGGGCCCTATCTGTGCCCTGCTGCCTCGTCAAGTTAGGGGTTTGATTTGTATTTATTAATGAACTTGGTATGATCATGAATGGAAACTTTGCCGTGTGTCATCCTGTTGAGCTCGTAACAAGGGCAAAATTTGGATCAGTGGCTCTGCTTTCATTTATTCGTGACTATAAAGGCATAAATCTCAGTCTGAAAAGACCCGAGTGCCAGACGGACGCTATCCTTGTTGGGAGGTGATGTCGTGGGGTTACTTTCAGCAGCCCCATGACTATTTTGCAGAGAACTGAGTTTTGAGGGTGGATTTAGGTACCTTGGGAAACACCATTTAAATATTTAGCTTCTACACATATTGAGAAATGATGGGGAATGGCCGCTCGGGGGCGTTTTACAAAATGGCTGCCATGAGTGTGTTACATATCTGGAGTATCTTGGTGTTTTGTCGAAAGAGTTGACCAAAGGGTGTATTATTGTCGGGTTTTTAATCGTTAGAACAAAATCTAGTTTTCATACTTGCAGCAAGCAACAACACTCAGAAATACTGATGTTAGTGCTTGTGTTAATTTCTCACAGGACGTTACGCAGCAAACATTAAATATTAAAGGCATTGAGCTTGCTGAAACTGGTGCATCACTCTGGTGATTATTATAATGTGACAGAGCATTTAGTATTTCAACTGTCTTTGAACAAGGTGTAACAGTTTCGTTGTCATTGCTGTCATCTGAAGAATCTGAATCGGCATCAAGGTCAATGTCATCTGGTTGATTCCTATGTGCAGCTGAAAGGTCTATGGCATAGCAGGTTTGCATGAAATGAGGGGAGCAACTGTGCCGGACGTATCTGTAGCCCAGCAACGCCCCAATGGCGAAGGAGGAGGTTCAGGTTTGGAATAATTGATGAACACCCACACTTTATAGTTGTCTCTTGAGATATAAAGACAAAGAGAGTCAGGGTCTGGTGGAAGTCGAGAGGTAACATTTTCCATCGTGTTCCACTTGTTGGCACATGCTTGTCCGAAAGAATGTTTTTGCTTCTCACCATAGATACAATGTTGAGTTAAGTGTTCCAGATCACAGACAAGAGCCATGTTGATGAAGTTTAATCCCGAGGCTAGATGAAAGGGATCATGCTTCAGGACAGCTTGTCACAGCGGAAAACACTGATGTTTTTCCATGGCTGTGAAATCCAGATACATAGTTGGTGCCTGTGACGGTATGCGGTTGAATGATGAGTGTAGAGGTTCTTTCAATCGTATATCTTCCCCTTGTACAAATGCAGTGGGACTGCAAACATGTGTGAAACATGTGCTGCCAAAACTATCACGTCATCTTCAGCGTCAACAAGAATAGCCATACAGGGTGTCACACTAATCGAGATGGTGTACTTGGTAGAAAATTCTGGAGTCTACCTCAACCTGATGACATTCGAGCTCACTTAAATCTCTGTACTCGTCCTCAAATTCAAGCACTGCTCTCTCAGAGTGTAGATGAACTCCTTATCTTCATGTGGGATGATAAGGCATTTGAATTCATGAAACACAAATTATTGAAGCCTGACTTTATATTGTGTGGATTTGTGAAAAACCCACTTAGTTCTTGTGAACAGCTCGCATGACTTCATCTTCAAGGTCGACAGTGGAAGCCTTAAACTGTTCCCAAGCATGTTTCTGTGAAAGTAAATAAAGAATTCGGATGGTAAATCACCACATTTAATAAATCATAAACGTTTCACAGCTCATGGATTATTAACACACCTGAGTTCCCAAATATAGGCTCCCTTTTGCTCTTTTGGGATGACGAGTGTCGGCAGGCTCGAAGCACCAAATGCAAACATGTTTGGTGCGTAATGGGCCGGTTGTAGCACGCGTTGCAGCAATGGATCCAGAGGAGGATTCTCCGACAGCAGGTTGATCGTGAAGCTCTGCATCGTCACTTGAGTTCTGTTTTTGCCTCGTCTTTTGGACAAGTCGCTGACTGTCTGAGAGTTTCAATTGACACGCTTTATGCATCAGTAAGTTGTCCTTTGGGTCCCGCATTCCAGTCCACTCTGTGCAATGTGTCTCCGAAAGTATCAAGATCGACCCGTTTCTGTGCCTTCAATTTCAAGTTTTCCCATGCCGAGAGATCCCTCAACTCCAATAAATCGTCGTCCTGTATTCTCTCTCACATAACATACAATGCTGTAGGTGTTTTCTCCTTCGCCCACCTTCATCTGGCCACGGCTTGATCATTGATGTTGATGGAGGCTCACTCATAATTTAGCTGTTCACTGCAATACAAACTTTATAGTTTTAATTAATTAATAAAATTGCAAATATTAGTTATTTGAGTGTTATAATTTGCTATAAGTATTAAAACTGGATATAGAAGCGTTTAAAACCCCCATAATACACCCCTTGGTCGACTGGACAAAACACTAAGATACTCAGATATGTAATGCACTCATGGTGGCTGTTCCCCATCATTTCTCAAAATGTGTAAAAGCTAAATTTAAAGCTTGTTTCCCAAGGCACCTAAATCCACCCTTAAACTTAGTTATCCGCAAAATAGTCACACAGGGCTGCTGAAAGTAACCCCACTAATGTGTCGGTATAATTTACATGTTCGGTTGTGTGCTGATGGGAGCACACAACCGAGACACAACATCGAGGTTGTATTCTCCCATCGTTGTATATACACACCAGCAGGGGTACCTGGTGTTGGCCGGTCTCATCCTCTTGGCATTTTGAAGATTTTTTTTTCTTTTCTTTTTGGTGGGCCCTAAAACACTTCCCCACACCCACCAAAGAATGGGTTCAGGGATCATTTAATATTACCTTTCACATCGCTGCAAAGTCTGACGCATGAAAGAGCGATTTAAAATTAATTAACCCCCCCCCCCCCAAAAAAAAAATAACAACTTTGTTTGCTTAAAACACTCCCTTCCACCCACTGATGAACCTGTGAAAGTTTGGCCACCTCTGAGAAAAATGGCGACAGACAAACGTCTCTTTTATAGTGCTTCGATATTTATATGATAAAAGTATCTCCTGACCCACCTGGCAGCTCAGTAACTGAAGATGAACAGGTAAATGTAGCCTACAGTAGCATTGAGTGTCCATGTTTCAATTTGAGATGGTAGAACTGGATTGGAGGGACATAATGTTCTTCTGCATGCTTGAAAACAAAGGCTTTTTTGGGGCTCTCTGCAACACACCACTGTCATCCAGAGGTCTCTAATAGGTTATCAACTACACTCATCGGGTGGTGATGTTTCTTCTAGAAACCTCCTTGTGCTCCCTCCAACCAGGTTCATTTGAACCTGGGGTCCAAGCAAAATGAGACATGTACTGCGATTGTTGGAATACCAAACAGGCCAACCCTGAGGGATTTAGGGATTTTCAACTTTGACCCAACTCTACCACACCCTCCCCCCCATCTCCTCCTTCCTTTTCCTTTATAAATTTATTTATTTTTTATTAAACTTTAGTCCTGCTCCAGTGATCATGTGATTATGTGTAGAACTAAACATCCTGAGATGCTTCTGTGAGCAGGCATTATCTCTTCAGATAGCAAATGATGTTCACATTGTTCCATGTATCTTTATCATGATTCTGCTCCTCTCTGGGTGGTCTATCTGCATGCACACTTCATATCTGTAAAAGAGAACTGCTGAAAAATTGTCAACATAATGTTTGAATGTAAATTGTGGAGTAATCAGACCTCATTTATGGGTGAAATGGATGAACCAGCTCCTCCATAATCATACGAATGATTTGTTTTGGATGTGCACATACACTTTGATGGGTGCTTAAAATGTGGAGTCATGGAATGAGTGCTTCTGCAAGCTATGGAGTCGTCAATGGAGGGATTATTCAAATTGTAGCATGTGGTGTTGACAATTCTTGGCCTATCTAGCAAAGGTAAGGAACCAGTAGTAGTTCCTAACTAATATATCTTGTATCATGCTTTGTTACAAACCTTATTCTTATCTATTCTGTTTCCTTGGGGCTGGCAGTATGGCCTGGAGATGCACACACTTGCCTCTAAGCTGTTCAGCCTGGTTTTGAATCCCGACCAAGCTATAAACTGTCACCTTGGTGTTTCATAGGCAGGCTGATCCATCATGGTGTGCCGTCCCTCGGATGGACATTAAAGAGCTTCCTATTTGCCAGCATTAGTTGGTGGACATGAAATATCCCACCATGTCCTTTGTGAAAAGCCGTCAAGCTATCGTCGGCACCATTAACAATTTTTTAATTTCTGCCCTATAATTACTGCTTGGAAGCATACCGGGCGTAGTGGCGTGCGCCTGTAATCCGGCTACTCGAGCTTGAGTTGGAGGATCGCTTGAGGACGGGAGCTCTGCACTGGGCGCGCTATGAGAGGGTGTATGGCAGCCCGGAATCATGGAAACCCAATCCATATCCTGTGCCGTAAGAGGCGACCAGGGTTGCGTCAGGAAGGGCATCCGCGTAAAACCTGTGCCAAATCAGTATGCGGATCATAACGGTGATCCGCTGTGGCGACCCCTAACGGGAGCAGCCGAAAGAAGAAGAATAAGAAGATATGCCTGCTTGGAAGGCAATGGCAAACCACCCAGCATAACCCTTGCCAAGAAACTGCTTTGACAGCACTGACTCGCTGTAACAGAGGTTGCTAGATCAGAATCTGTTTCCTTGATCCATACCGTCACAAAAATTTGCAACCATATTTCTCTTACTGGACTGTGCATTTGGTCAGATATGAAAGAATCTGAGCAAAAGTATCAGAGAACTTTGCTCAACTATTTAAATAGCAGAGAACTTTGCTCAACTCTACGATTTACTGATAACGTTGCAGTAACGAATAAGTTCAGAATTCCATTCTTTTCTTTTTTTCTACATTCCAATTTATCAGATGTTTTGATTGTCTTGGACTTTTTCAAGCCAAGATAAATAGTCTGTTAAATTGGACTTGGTACCTTTTTATTACCCTGCGTGTACAAAGCGAAAAGCAGGATTAAGCAATTGGTTCGTTCTCTCCTCTCTCTCCTCTCTCTCTCCTCTCTCTCCACAGACATCAGTTTATGTTCGAGAAACTACTTGATTTCATTTGAATGTTGTATTTTGACAACTAGTTGGACCATGAATCGGAAAACAAACCTGAAATTTTGCAGTACTTTGGCTCTGAATTTAGCAAATTGTACGGATCTCATCCTGATTGTATATGTGCACAGATGAGTAAGGAATTTTTTTTTACTCTGTCTGCTTGCCTGGCATCAAGCAAAATTTAAAATCATTCCAAACAGGAAGTTCCTGTTTTTAAAGACATTATAAAGGAGACAAACGGGCCTGAAGAACTCTCTCTCTATCGAGTGCAGCCTGTGGCTGCTGGTTGCATCATTGGTTGGGACGCGGCTATGCCGCTGATGCAGTGTCCCCCTTACCAGTACACTGGTGCTCATTTTGCCAACCTTGGAAGGATGACAGGCTGAGTCAACCTCCTGGTGTATTTTAATTCAGCGGCCAATGGGGCTTGAACTCAGGACCCGAGGATCCCAAGCCACCACCCAAACCACTAAGCCAACACCAGGCTATATGCCTGAAGAACTAATGTAATGTGTTAATTAAGTGGTGTCAGACGCCGGTAAACTTGTGGGAATTTTTTTTTTCCTACAGACTTTAAAACTTTTGCTTTATTTCTATTGAATTATAGACTTGAACATGATAACGCAAATTGCCTTCTTAGCACTTTCAAAAACGTTCCGTTTAACAGTACTTTGACAATATTACGGCATAAGCCACTCGCAGACCTTTCAATGTCCTGTTTGTCTCAAGACTGTGCAGGGTAAGGTGTCCTGTGAGCTTTCATTTTGATCAGTATCTCGTGCCTTTATTTCATAAAAAAAAAAAATAGTTCCTTGGTCCATGATCTGTGAACGTTGAAGCATTTTAGAAAGGTGTATACCATATTTTCATGCAAATAACCCACAAGTGTTAAGGCCCTGTCACACCTTGACCTTTTAGCCAGCGTATGCCAAGGTATCAAAATGTATGCAAAACGCTGGCGTAC
>CM068963.1:98156569-98171041 GCA_035128595.1 Eptatretus atami
CATGTGTCTCGAAATATCAAATCGACCCGTTTCTGTGCCTTCAATTTCAAGTTTTCCCATGCAGAGATTCCTCAACTCCAATAAATCGTCGTCCTGTATTCTCTCTCACATAACATACAATGCTGTAGTGTTTTCTCTTCGCCACCTTCCTCTGGCCACGCTTGATCATTGATGTTGATGGAGGCTCACTCTAATTTAGCTGTTCACTGCAATCAAACTTTATATTTTAATTAATTAATAAAATTGCAAATATTAGTTATTGAGTGTTATAATTTGCTATAAGTATTAAAAGATATAGAAGCGTTTAAAACCCCCATAATACACCCCTTGGTCGACTGGACAAAACACTAATACTCAGATATGTAATGCACTCATGGTGGCTGTTTCCCATCATTTCTCAAATGTGTAAAAGCTAAATTTAAAGCTTGTTTCCAAGGCACCTAAATCCACCCTTAAACTTATTATCCGCAAATAGTCACACAGGCTGCTGAAAGTAACCCCACTAATGTGTCGGTATAATTTACATGTTCGGTTGTGTGCTGATGGGGCACACAACCGAGACACAACATCGATGTATTCTCCCATCTTGTATATTACACACCAGCAGGGTACCTGGTGTTGGCCGTCATCCTCTTGGCATTTTGAAGATTTTTCTTCTTTTTGTGTGCCCTAAAACACTTCCACCCACCCCAAAGAATGGGTTCAGGGATCATTTATATTACCTTTCACATCGCTGCAAAGTCTGACGCATGAAAGACGTTTAAAATTAATTACCCCCCCCCCCAAAAAAAATAACAACTTTGTTTGCTTAAAACACTCCTTCCACCCACTGATGAACCTGTGAAGTTTGGCCACCTCTGAGAAAATGGCGACAGACAAACGTCTCTTATATTGCTTCGATATTATATGATAAAAGTATCTCCTGACCCACCTGGCAGCTCAGTAACTGAAGATGAACAGTAAATGTAGCCTACAGTAGCATTGAGTGTCCATGTTTCAATTTGATGATGGTAGAACTGATTGGAGGACATAATGTTCTTCTGCATGCTGAAAACAAAGGCTTTTTGGGGCTCTCTGCAACACACCACTGTCATCCAAGGTCTCTAATAGGTTATCAACTACACTCATCGGTGTGATGTTTCTTCTAGAAACCTCCTTGTGCTCCCTCAACCAGGTTCATTTGAACCTGGGGTCCAAGCAAAATGA
Organism: Eptatretus atami; assembly: GCA_035128595.1. Taxonomy (NCBI): domain Eukaryota; kingdom Metazoa; phylum Chordata; class Myxini; order Myxiniformes; family Myxinidae; genus Eptatretus; species Eptatretus atami. The sequence continues at coordinate 98,157,776 of CM068963.1, forward strand.
GACTGTACTGCGATTGTTGGAATACCAAACAGGCCAACCCTGAGGGATTATGGATTTTCAACTTTGACCCCAACTCTACCACACCCTCCCCCCATCTCCTCCTTCCTTTTTATAAATTATTTATTTTTATTAAAACTTTAGTCCTCTCCAGTGATCAGTGATTATGTGTAGAACATACATCCTGAGATGCTTCTGTGAGCAGGCATTATCTCTTCAGATAGCAAATGATGTTCACATTGTTCCATGTTCTTATCATGATTCTGCTCCCTCTGTTCTCTGCATGCACACTTCATATCTGTAAAAGAGAACTGCTGAAAAATTGTCAACATAATGTTTGAATGTAAATTGTGAGTAATCAGACCTCATTTATGGGTGAAATGGATGAACCACTCCTCCATAATCATACGAATGATTTGTTTTGGATGTGCACATACACTTTGATGGGTGCTTAAAATGTGGAGTCATGGAATGAGTGCTTCTATGCAGCTATGGAGTCCTCAATGGAGGGATTATTCATTGTAGCATGTGGGTTGACAATTCTTGGCCTATCTAGCAAAGGTAAGGAACCAGTTAGTTCCTAACTAATATATCTTTTATCAGCTTTTTACAACCTTATTCTTATCTATTCTGTTTCCTTGGGCGCAGTATGGCCTGGAGATGCACACACTTGCCTCTAAGCTGTTCAGCCTGGTTTTGAATCCCGACCAAGCTATAAACTGTCACCTTGGTTTCATAGGCAGGCTGATCCATCATGGTTGCCGTCCTCGATGGACATTAAAGAGCTTCCTATTTGCCAGCATTAGTTGGTGGAATGAAATATCCCACCATGTCCTTTGTGAAAAGCCGTCAAGCTATCTCGGCACCATTAACAATTTTTTAATTTCTGCCCTATAATTACTGCTTGGAAGCATACCGGGCGTAGTGGCGTGCGCCTGTAATCCGGCTACTCGGAGGCTGTTGGAGGATCGCTTGAGGACGGGAGCTCTGCACTGGCCGCGCTATGAGAGGTTATGGCAGCCCGGAATCATGGCGAAACCCAATCCTATCCTGTGCGTAAGAGGCGACCAGGTTGCGTCAGGAAGGGCATCCGGCGTAAAACCTGTGCCAAATCAGTATGCGATCATAACGTGATCCGCTGTGGCGACCCCTAACGGAGCAGCCCAAGAATGAAGATTATGCTTTGGAAGGCAATGGCAAACCACCCAGCATAACCCTTGCCAAGAAACTGCTTTGACAGCACTGACTCGCTGTAACAGATTGCTAGATCAGAATCTGTTTCCTTGATCCATACCGTACAAAAATTTGCAACCATATTTCTCTTACTGGACTGTGCATTTGGTCAGATATGAAAGAATCTGAGCAAAAGTATCAGAGAACTTTGCTCAACTATTTAAATAGCAGAGAACTTTGCTCAACTCTACGATTTACTGATAACGTTGCAGTAACGAATAAGTTCAGAATTCCATTCTTTCTTTTTTCTACATTCCAATTTATCAGATGTTTTGTTGTCTTGACTTTTTCAAGCCAAGATAAATAGTCTGTTAAATTGGACTTGGTACCTTTTTATTACCCTGCGTGTACAAAGCGAAAGCATTAAGCAATTGGTTCGTCTCTCTCTCTCTCTCCTCTCTCTCTCCTCTCTCTCACAGACATCAGTTTATGTTCGAGAAACTACTTGATTTCATTTGAATGTGTTATTTTGACAACTATTGACCATGAATCGAAAACAAACCTGAATTTTGCAGTACTTTGCTCTCTGAATTTGCAAATTGTACGGATCTCATCCTGATTGTATATGTGCACAGATAGTAAGGAATTTTTTTACTCTGTCTGCTTGCCTGGCATCAAGCAAATTTAAAATCATTCAAACAGGAGTTCCTGTTTTTAAAGACATTATAAAGGAGACAAACGGCCTGAAGAACTCTCTCTCTATCGATGCAGCCTGTGCTGCTGGTTGCATCATTGGTTGGACGACGGCTATGCCGCTGATGCAGTGTCCCCTTACCAGTACACTGGTGCTCATTTCCCAACTGGAAGGATGACACTGAGTCAACCTCCTGTGTATTTTAATTCAGCGGCCAATGGGCTTGAACTCAGACCGGGATCCCAAGCCACCACCCAAACCACTAAGCCAACACCAGGCTATATGCCTAAGAACTAATGTAATGTGTTAATTAAGTGGTGTCAGACGCGTGAAACTTGTGGAATTTTTTTTTTCCTACAGACTTTAAAACTTTTGCTTATTCTTATTAATTTAGACTTGAACATGATAACGCAAATTGCCTTCTTACACTTTCAAAAACGTTCCGTTTAATACTTTGACAATATTACGCATAAGCCACTCGCAGACCTTTCCCATGTCCTGTTTGTCTCAAGACTGTGCAGTAAGTGTCCTTGTACGCTTTCATTTTGATCAGATCTCGTGCCTTTATTTCATAAAAAAAAAATAGTTCCTTGGTCCATGATCTGTGAACGTTGAAGCATTTTAGAAAGGTATACCATATTTCATGCAAATAACACAAGTGTTAAGGCCCTGTCACACCTTGACCTTTTAGCCAGCGTATGCCAAGTATCAAAATGTATGCAAACGCTGCGTACGCTGAACTATTGATGTTTTTTCCAGTTTTGGACGTATTCATAACAAGAGGACATATGCATAACGTATTAGTAACGTACACAGAACGTTTCAATACATATAGATAACTTATACCAACGAATGCTGAGCGTGTTGTCCATTCACAAACCTATGCCCACGATAGTGTAACTATCATAGCGTGCGCACGTATCGCCGACGATCACGTGGCGTAGGCTATTCATAGGCTGTGCTCGACGATTCAAATCATAACCGCACTAGACATCAAAGTGTGAAGCCGCTGTCACACCTTGACGTTTTAGCCAGCATATGCACGTATGAAAAATTTGCCGAACCAAGCTGGCACACGTCGAATACGTTATGAGTAAGTTTTGTATACGTTAAGAGCATCCTGGCATATATCGTAGTACGCTGCATACGTCGTCGTACGTCGAGAAATTTTCACATGTTGAAAATTCTCGACTACTCTGTGGATGACACACGTTCCGCATACACTGGCCATATTGTGCACGTTACGCGATCGTTGACACATGTCGACACACGTTACTTGTAAGTTACTCATAAGTCGAAAACACGTCGAGTAATGTTAGCGTCAGTGTTCCAGACCCCTGGTTTTTTTTTTCTCTTCGGTATGACGGTGATGTGACACTTCGATTTCTAGGTCGGTATATCTACTCGTTGACGGCAGCCTATTATTATATTATATTATAACCCCACTAAGAATCGAAGTGTCAACATCACCGTCATACCGAAGGAAAAAAAAAAACAAAAAAACAAAACGGAGTCTGAACACTGACGCTAACCATTACCTTGAGTGTTTCATTATATAAGCTTACAAGTAACATGTGTTCGACGTGTCAAGATCGCGTAACGTGCCACAACACGTTACTCATAGGTTAAAAATAAGTTCGGTAAGCTAAACATTACCTCGACGTGTTCGACTTTAATTACTTACAAAGACGTCGATGTGTGTCAACGATCGCTAACGTGCCTACAACTTATGCCAGCGTTATGCGGAACGTGTGGTCGTACGCTGGCAACTCGAAATTTCAAGCATGGAAAATTTGTCTAACAGCTCGCGTATCGACGTATGCCAGCATACTACGACTGTCCAGCGCCGACGTTGCAGCCTCTAACGTATACAAACTTACCATAACGTATTCGACGTGCCAGCGTTTTAGCCAAATTTTCATATGTCAGGCATACGCTGGCTAAATCGCAAGGTGTACAGGGCTTTAGATTTTTCCAAAAATTCCAACTGAAGGTATATTGTGTGCAGGTTGTACGGTATTTCACCAGAAGCACTTTCATAAACCAAGGGCCCAAGTGAAATTATCGAGGGGAATTTCATTGGAAAGGTTGCAAAATTGTCTCACCAGGGTCAAAAATAAGTTATATTGTTAAAATTTTTATTTACAGAAAGCATGTTTATTTAATCAAAGTATATATATACATCTAGAACTAGAAAATATAGAATGGTGTTCATTGGATGTTGAGCACTTTTCCGATATTCCCCGTCCCTCTCTCTTCTTAGTGGGCGGCTCAGTTCAATTGTGCACTTTCCCTTAAAGCATGAAACTTGGCACATGTTAAGTAACAATACAAAGATTTTAGTCCAAGGGCCACCGGAAATTGCACCCCGGTGCCATCTTGGATTTCAAAATGGCCACCAGTATGGACCTGTTTTGTTAAATATCTCCTTAAGTAGTACATATCGAGACGAGTAACCTCTATACCTAAATTTTACGGCTCTAGGAAGCCAATGTGACATAAAATGTTTGAAAATTGTGGCTGCCATCTTGAAATCCAAGATGGCTCCATTGACAAACTATTTTGCTCAATATCTCATTAATACTAAAGATATCAATAACAATTTTAGGGTCTAGGATTCCAATGGTGAAATTGAATATGTGCAGCTATTTATAATCCAATATCACCACCTCCAAAGGCTAACATAAACTATCATCATTAGCACAATTGTGAAGGAATACCATCAAGAAACATCACAAGCAGTTGCAAAAAAGCACATTACCGTCACTGACTTTCTTCTCTGTTGCTTCCCCATCACAAGAACAAAGTGACGTCATGGAAGTGCAGACTTCTTACACCTGCAGCGATCAGTGCATCCTTTTGTGCATCCACACCGGATAAGTTAATTGCAATCTTTGCGGCTTCCGTATGTTGTCCAAATCGGTTTAAACTGATCGTCGGTTTTTTCCCAACCCCACTCACTTGACATGGAGCTCAGGCTGTGCAGAATGCCTCCCCGCATAATGCTCCTTGTACACTGCACGCCTAACATGCTGCACCAGAGCATGTGTGTAGACGGAATTGATTCCAGAGGTCTGCCTTCTTGCAAACAGTTTCTTTTTGCTGTATTAATACACTACAGTATGTGCAATCATACATCAAATGACAAATTGCAATAATGCTCATACAGGACCCGTTTATATCGTGTTCATGGTTGACTTCAAATAGTGCATCTGTAGCTCTGGAACGACTCCCATACAGCCCATGCAGTCTTACCACGCCACAAACGCGACACAGTGTCACATCCTCTCAGTCATGAAACATGGGAGCCTTAGACTTCTCAGGCGAGAGCAGTGCGATGTCATGTGCAGGGAATCGCAAGCTTCCTGTCCAAAGCTAACCATACTTCACAGAAAGTCTCTGAGTTGCCATAACTGCAAGTCCAACAACATCTGTATCAACGTTCGGATTAGATCCTGTCATTCCCGCTCTGCCACATCAGCTGCATGGAGAACATGCTGCATCCTCTTCTGGCTGCATGGAGCAAGTGATTCTAGATTCATGCGTGGAGCATTAAACCTCTTTCCAGTGACTACTAACTCTTTGCTCTGGTCTTCAACTGACTGTTATTCATTGACAGGAAACTGAAAATTCTGTCTTGTTTGTCGAGACAGAAAGAATTCTGCCATTGTCCAGAACTGCAACTGAGTACTCGCACATCGACGAACTCCCTTCCACGCTTTTCTCGGGTCATGCTCTCAGACTTTCAGCAGGTAACGGTCCAACCAGGTCAAGTCGGGTTGCAGATTCCTGGAGAGAACAAAGATGAATACCTCTTGCATATTCCCAAGGTCTTCGCTTCCAGGCTTTAGCATTTGACAATCGCGTGCCCCTCAAGTCATTACGGCATTGAACTTTGACCTGTTACTGCGGTGCAATTTCCTCAAAGCATTGCAAAAGATCACTCTTTGTTCCAGTTCGAAGCCCCTGCCTGGACAGCATGGGGAAGGCTGATTTCACGACGGAAAATCATCAAGGTTTCCCTCACATGTCTGACAAGCAATGTAAGGCGGGAAACAATTGCACATCGCTCTTTAATGGACTACCTTCTGTTTGTCTTTAGGCTGGCTTTTCCTGATGAGCTGCCAAATAATGGCAACTTGTTGCGGAGAGGACCTCATGAGAGCTTTTACGCTCAATGACCTTGTTGCACAAATGATTCCAAAGCTTCCTTCCCCACCTTCTGCGCTTTTGCACACTGTGAATAACTGATGAGCTTGCGATGTCTTTGTGTCGAGGACCACAATGTCAGTGTTCTTCAAGAAATGGATTACCAATGTTTTGTACCCTGAGTGTTGCTTCACCTTGTTCACCTTTTCGTGACTGGAAACTGCACCTTTTCTGTGTTCTGGACAAAGAATGCAGAGTTCCCACTGATAACTCGACCCATTTCAGCATCTGGCTTAGATGATCCACAAGTTTATGCGCTTTGCCATCTCCAGTTTCGCATGAACGGCTATGTAGGTGATCACTTTGCAGTCACCATAACAATGGATGTCTCCTAAATGGTAGATGCATAACTACTACCATTTCATAGTTTGATCAATATTTAAAGCATCAAAAATTTATTTGTATCTGAAATGTGAGCATAGACCTTTAGAGCAAATAGCTGTGGATGGTGGGATTCAAGATGGGCCACAATTTTCAAACATTTAATGCCACCATTGCATTTCTAGAGCCCTAAAATGTAGTTATAGGATTTCAACTGTCTCGATATCTTTACTAGTTCGGAGATATTTAACAAAACGGTCCACAGTGGTGGCCATTTTGATCCAAGATCGCCGCCATACGGGTGCAGTTCCGGTGGCCCCTGACAAAAATCATTGTATGGTTTACTCTAACCATGTGCCAAGTTTCATGCTTTAAGGAAAGTGCACAATCGACCTGTTTTTTGGAGCTAAGCCCCCACTATCTGTCCAATTACATTGCAAGATTCATGAAAGCTGTAAATTAAGTGACCATCTTTTTTTTACATTATATCCTCTCAAATATTGTTAAATGCTCTTAACTGAACTACTATCCATGTTTATGTCAATTGACTATTTACCGCAGTTGTATTTGAAAAGAGCCGTTCATTGGCCCTTGACACCAAAGCCGTGTCGGTTGCTGAAAATATAGAGATCGCGTCGGCCTGTCTCCTGGTCGTGTGGAGAGGAAAGTGGGGTGTGTTCAGTTACCCAGCAGCTCGCTTGCGCTTGCCGAGCAAGCCGTTCCTTAACGGTTTTGAAGGAGTGCTTGCTTGAGTGCTTAAGCCACAAACTTACGAACTGAACACAGCCCTGGCCTGTGGAGTAGACCCTGGTGTCTGCGGGTGATACATGCCTGAAATTTTCCTCGAGTACTTTTTTTTCCCTAGTGTGGGGTATACCGGGGGTGGGTTATTTGCATGAAAATACGGTACTTGGAACAGAAGTACTAACTTGAGCATTGAGCTAATGGAGGTGAGGTACATGACAAAGTGTACCTGAAAGATTGAATCCATGGGCACTGAAATTCTCCTCATTGTTCAGGGAAACCACAGCAACAACGTGTAGTGAGTGTTTGGGTTGCAATTATTTGTGTCTGGAATGTAAGGGTCATTTTCACTCTTTCCCACCTTGGACTCCTACTTTGCCTTGCCTCCCCCTCTTGTATCCTTTTTGGATGTGCATGTCTTTTTCCCTCTCCTGTTGCTGCTGTCTCTTTTGAAATTTCTGTCCGGTTTTTTTATTTTTATTTTTCATTTCTCCCACCCTCCCCTGCACTTATTCCCTCTCTTCCTCTCTTCTTCTCTTCCTCTCTTCCTCTCTGAGGAGATGCCCCTCCCCTCCCCCTTACCACATTGTCCACAAACAGCAATTGTAACAAAACCTCACCTCTCCCAACTGCTTTGCTATTCTTCTTTCATATTTGGTGTACAAAGTTGGGCTACCCATCTACAGCATCAAAGCTTGTTTGAACAATTTTAAAATTGATTGTAAATTTTCATTGAGCTAAACCTGAACAGTTCACTGTTTTGTTTTTTTTTTTTTTTTTTTGTATACTTGTTATGTCGAGGCTCGTGTGAGAGCTAACACACAATGCAACAGCAAGGGGGCATGAGACAAGAGGGGCGGGAGTGGAAGGACAAAACAGTGGGGGAAACGAGACATTAGGAGAATCTGTGGAAGGGAGAGGGATGGGGGGGAACATGGGGATTACAAGATGGACATTGCAGGGTTTCAGGAAGGAAGCAGGGAATTTGAAGGAGGTGGTTTGGGGTGGATTAACGGGGGTAGAAAAGATTGAGGATTTGGATGGGGGATGATAGGTGGTGGTGAACAGCTGTTTTGAAGGCCTGGAGGGAAGAATGGGATTGAATAGAGTGAGGGAGTTTATTCCAAAGGTGGGAATTAGAGGAATGAAAGAGTGAAGGTGAGAGTGATTCGTAATTTTGTTAGTTTTACCAGAAGGGGGTTGCTGATGGACCTTGAGCGCCCTGCGGAAATATGGTGGGGACAAATCACAGACAGAGCAGGGGGGTGAGACTTGAGAGGAGACGGTGAAGACAGAAAGACACGACCTGCCTGCGGTGAGGGAGTGAGAGGCCCAAAGACTCAGCCTCATCGTGGGAGATGCCAATGATCCGAAATGCCTTGGGAATTTGTCGTGATACAAGTACAGTATTAAACTATAAGAGCACTTGGTGGAGTGCATACCTCCGCCACGTAATGCCTGATCCACAAACGAACATTATCTGGCCCAATACATTTTTGAAATATCATGCTATACAGTACTGTATCATTTTTGGTCCTATCTCTCAATGGTGAAGAATCGCTTTTTGAAAATTAAATAATTCTCATATCCAGATCCGGATGCAGATCTTCACTAAAATCAAATCAATTTGTCCTTGCAACTCACCCAACCTGCCCAAGTTTCATCTGAATCCATCCACAACTTTTTGAGATATCGAGCTATATATTGTTGTCGCCCTATCTCTCAATGGTGACGAATCACTTTAAAAATTCTAGTAGCCGGATCCGGATCTTCACCAAAATCTAATAATTTCGTCCTTGTCACACATCCAACCTGCACACCAAATTTCATCCGGATCTGTCCACAACTTTTTGAGATATCCTGCACACAAACAAACAGACAGAGAAGGGTGATAACGTAACCTCCTTCACCTTCGGTGACGGAGGTCATTCAAATAAGTATTTTAAAGATTTGAAAGATGCAAAAGGATGCAAGGATGCCAATGCTAAAAAGTATACAAACAAGGTCGTAGCGTGATGGTAGCATGATACTATGCAAGATCCAACACTACATCCTTTTTTTTTTTAACCCCCCCCTTTATCTTTGATGTCATTGACGTGTATTAAGCAATGTTGTTGACTTGCAGGAGTCTTAAGTAAGTTGTCCACATGTACATATGCCAGGTTGGTTGTTGGTTTTCTTTGATTGGTCAGTTGCTGTCTTATTTGTGTACATACACAGTAGTTGCTTGCTGCCCTGAGAATTGCTGAAGCCTGACTAGCTGTCGGTTTTTACAAGATAGCAGTATGTGCATTGCTAAATCCTGATCACTGACCACAAATAGTTACACTGTCATAGCTGCAGTGCACTGCTAAAGCAATTACTTGATGAAAGCGATTAGACAATGAACGTTCCTTGTTGTGCCTTGTTTTTCTTTTCCTGCCATCGGCGTTGAGCCTCAAAAAGACAGCTCGCATTTACCTTTCTCGCTTTTATATCTTTCTGTTCTCTGTTACCTCTCCTCTCATCTGTAGCTACCACCTTTCCTCTCCCCCACCCCATCGGGGCTCCCCCATCCCCCCTCCTAAGTAGTGGGAGTCACTCATGCTGTCTCGTTCACCACCTGTATTCACCATAGTTCCAATGTCGTCACCCTGGTACAGGCTGGGCTGCCACCCATAAATTTACCTTGTTAGATTTGTTTTGCCATTTTTACCTCCACCATCGAAGGTGGAAGGAGGGTATGTTTTCACTCCTGTCTGTCTGTATGTTTATGTGCAGGATATCTCAAAATCTTGTGGATAGAACTGGATGAAATTTTTAGAGCAGGTTGGGTGCACGACAAGGACCAACTGATTAGGTTTTGGTGAAGATCCAGGTCCGACTACTAGAATTTTTTAAGTGATTCTTTACCATTGAGAGATGGGGCTAAACTCATATTTAGCATGATATCTCAAAAAGTTGTGGACGGATTTGGATAAAAATTGGTGGACATGTCGGATGTGTGACAAGGACGAACTGATTCGATTTTGGTGAAGATCCGAATCCGGATTCGAGAATTGTTTAATTTTTGAAGTGATTCTTCACCATTGAGAGATGGGACCACAAACATGTATAGCATGAGATTTCAAAAACTGTATTGGGCGCGATATGTTCTCGTGGATCAGGCATTGCGTGACGGAGGTATGCGCTCTATCGAGTGCCCTTCTCATTCCTTTTCTATTACACCCATGGAGCGGGCCAATTTTTCCGGGCCATCCCTACATCCAGAGTCAATGTTAATGTTTACTGAAGATTCTCATACGTGTCCTCGGATGTATATGCATACTGGAACCAACTCATGAAAATCCTCTGGTTTCTGATTTCATCTTACTGCTTGAAAACTCAGCTACATAATACAGTAAACAATCAAATTCTGAATGAAGCCATACTGTTACAGATAACTTCAAGTTGAGAAAATGTGAAGTTGATGTGGACCTTCACAGGATAAAATGCAGTTTTTGTTTAAAATGAATAAAAGCACTTGCTGAGCTTGAGCCAATATTGAGTTAGCCTCTCTGAAGAAAGGCCCAAAGTTGTACTAATGTATTAGAATACAGTAACGTATGTTTTGCACTTTAGCGACTGTTCTTAACCACATTAGGACTGGTGATCGGCTTGAAAACCACCAAAGAAGAATGGTAGATGCTTGAGAAGGCCCAATAAGATTGCCTTTGATGGTTTAAGGTTTTTGTTGTGAATTGGCTTTGCAATTTTTCTGGGCCACCTTTGCATACATACTGAGTCTGTCGGCACTGCCAACACTGTGCCAACTTTAGTCGTTATCTTACTATAATTCACCGTCCGTCCGTCTGTCTGTTCCCAGGTACCGCAAAACGGCCGAACCTATCTCATCAATTTTTTGGGTGTGTAATCCTGGGACCCCTTGGAGTAAAATAGGCATAAATATTGTTACGGCTGTGGAAAATATATATCCTTCTACTGTGCCACAACAGAATTTGTTTATTATAGCTGTATGATAGGAAAGTAAGTATTAAGATGTCACCCCACAATTCTAGCCCTTGATCAGGTATGGAAGTGTCGTTTTGCGCCAACAAAAAAAAAAAAAATAAAAAATAATCAAAAATTATATTCTTCAAAATGCCACAACAGCACGGGAAATGCGCGGGTACCCATGCTAGTGGCATAAATTAAAGCAACCTGGTGAGGGTCATCCACTGTCATTTTTACAAACACTGATGAAGAAACAAACATCCATGTTTTAAAGAACCAGGCCATGAGTATGGCAGTAAGGAAACAGCACTCCACAACATTCTCATTTCCACAAGGTGCCGTAAAAAGTGCAATTCTGCACGTCTTGAATAGTCACACAAGATCACTTTGGAATGCAATTTTACTGCTCCTGTCTGACATTTTCTACCAATTATCCATTTCGTCACCTTACTCACCCTCAAATCCCAAACAACCTGTTCCCACCACCAAACTCAAACAATACTACTCCATCAACTCCCTGCTGATTAAAACAAATTCACTCGGCCGTATCCAATTCCTTGTATTTTTTTTATTATTTAAATAACTATTCTTTGGTTTAGATAACAATTAATATGCTTGTACGGCTGACATTGCAAATAAATCTCTGAAATTCCACATGAGATGTACTCGAAGCACCCGGCTCCCGTTGGGAGCCGTGAAGGGGTCATGTTATTATATTGTTACGAATTCTGGCCCGTCCGGGCTGCGATCGGCCACGTAACTCGAATACGCAACTCATGTCGCCCACCGGAACGGACAATTCAGTAGTGACCTCTTGGAAACTATCGCCAAGGAGCTAGTCACGGGTGGGTTTTACCTCACCACAACCAGTCCCTTCTACCCGCGCGAAAATAGGGTGAATCGCCGAAAGTCGATATTACCTAAGTACTCGCCGCGGGTAACCTACGAGGGGTTGCTACCACGCCACAGTCTGACTTCCGCGACAACGAACCGCTTATTAAGCGGCTCGTTCCGTGCTACAGTGATTAAATCCGACGTGGAGTTATCGTCGACCTGACGGTTCAGATTATGTTACCGGGTGTTTTTTAAACCCACTATCAATCCCTTACGTGATGCAAGATGGGAGATCAACAAAGAAAAGGAACGAAGCTAAACGGGAACAGTTCAACAAGAAGCACTTTATTCACAACACGTAAGCACGCAAATAGGAACAAAGCAGGCAATATAGCAACAAAGATAAGCACTTAACCAAATAAAAGGCTAATTATTTACGAGCCAAGTCCACTATACAGTTTACTTTGCAAGACTCGCCACAAACACACATCAAAAGCGCCGAAAAGAAAAGAAAATGAAGTGACTTCCGCTCTAGGCCCGATCGAGTCCTCCTCTCCTACTACGTCAGGCGGGTCGCCCGTTCCGGCCGTCCCACGCGGCCGAGCAGCCCTCTCCGGCACCCCTCGTGCCGGGACCGCAGGTCCACCACAGGCCGCGCCTCCCGTTCCGCAGCTCTCCACCAAACAGGCCATGCCGGGCCACGGAGCCGCCGTGGGGAACAAGAGAGGAAGGGACGCTGGAAGAGCGAGACCAAGATGAGGACGAAGCCTTTTTGGAGAGAGAGCGAGAGAGATCGAGCCTTTTTGAGAGAGAGAGCTTGGTGCCTATTTTTCGGAGAGAGCTACAGCCAACATGAGCCACGATCAGAGAGAGAGTGCTCGCGTCCGTTTGCTTGATAAGGCGGGGCTCCACCCCGTTCGCGGCTTCCACCTCCCTTCGAGGCCTGTTCCAGAAGGCTCTCGAAAGGGGGGCCGTGCCCCCACTCGACCCGGCCTCACGCCCGGGCCTCCACCCCAATGGGAGGGAGCTGCCCTGCCCCCCATCTCCGTGCCAGCCTGTGATGGCACCGCAGAGGGGTGACGGCAAACCCAGCGCAACTAGCGGCAGGTTTTCTTTTTTGCCGTGTGGTGGTTTGAGCGTTGTTGGATACAAAATAACGATACGAGATAAAGGAAAACATGGCTAAAATCTCAAAGCGTCGCAAGCCCGGCATGAATCACACATATTCCCCCTAAACAACAGGTTGTGGACTAAGACTACACATGAACTATAGCGTCATAATCTGATCTAATGGACAACCTTTATGGTGTATTGCGAATTTA
>CM068963.1:98171205-98183685 GCA_035128595.1 Eptatretus atami
GCCTTCTGGAAACGCCTCGAAGGGAGGTGGAGCCGCGAACGGGGTGGAGCCCCGCCTTACAAAAGGCAAACGGACGCGAGGCACTCTCTCTCTGATCGTGGCTCATGTTGGCTGTAGCTCTCTCCGAAAAAGGCACCAGCTCTCTCTCTCAAAGAGAGAGATAAAGTAAAGTGGAGAAAAGAAAGTAGGGTTTTTCTTTTTGTCACTCACACAGCACGATGCGGGGCTGCGCATAAGACCATAATACGAAAGAATGGGGATATGGATGTGGAAGAGGAGTAGCGATGGAAAGAGCATGTCTAGGTGCAGAGCCCAGTAGGCAAGTCTCTCCAGTCATATGCAGCTGCAGAAATGTTTCTGCTGGCCTGTGTCAGCCTCCCTGAACGAAACGTGTTCTGAGCTTTCCAACTGCTTCTCGCACTATGGGCTTCTCTCTCTTTTCCTCTGTCTTATCTCTCTCTTTCTCTTGGCTTTCTCTCCCAAGGAGGGGAAGTTACTAACACTTCTTCTCACAGTTGCTTTTCCATCTCCTTCGTGGGTTCTGTCTATTCTTCTCTTCTCCTCTCTCTCTCTCACTTTCTCTCACTCTTCTCTTCACTTTCTCTACTTCTCTTCTTCCCTTCACTTTCCCCTCTCATCATTTCTCACTTTCTCCTCTTCGTTGAGCTTTTCATCTCGTACTTTTATCTTGCCTTCTTCTTCCTCTCACTCTGCTCATGCGAGCCTCCTTCTCTTACCTTATTCTAATCGCTTTCTCCATCTGGCTCAGTGAGCTTCCCTTGGTGCTAATCGATGGGTTGTCGTTTCATGATGAGCTGTGAGAAAATGCCAACAGTCATTCTGAGGCAACTTTTAATGAGCCGCCGCCCTCTTCAACGCACTAGAACCGGACAAAAGCCCGCATTCCTCGCGCACATATGCGTAACTGCATTGTAAGTCCTCATGTACCACGCCTGTGAGATTGTGCTGCACACCACCATCCAGAATGTGCCGCACCTTGTGCCACGCAATATGCATGTAGAATGGAACACAGTCATACGGATGAATGTAATCGATGGAGTTAACGACCACATTCAGATCAATGTGTCAATTAAAGCAATAGGTGTGAATGGAGTGAAAAAAACGGAGAGGGATACGCCGGGACCAAGGGAGACGAATGGCGCAGGTGCCAAAGGTAAGACGATGGGGTGAAGGAGTGATATGTTTTGTAATGAGTGTGGTGAAGGGGGGGTTTTGGAGATTGTGCAAGGCAGTGGGGGAATTGGACTGATGGTGTGAAGGAGGAATGAATGAAAGTAACGGTGGTTTGAACGAACTGATGGGTGAGGGGGACTTGTGAAATGCAGCCGCGGAGGGCGGGGGAGGGAAGGAAGAAAGAAATCACACTGGAAACAAACTAAAATGCATGCCCCCCCCCCCCCCGGGTACAACTTTCGACAAGGGGGCGGACGATCTAACCACAAAGATAATGAATATTGAATCCTCAGGTCAAGCTAGTTCCGATGCATGCATTCTTCTCTTGGGTAAGTTTCCAAAACATTCACATTATATACGTGATATCTCATGACGTTGTGACAGGATTCGGATGAAACATTGTGGCTGTTGAGTGTGTGTGAAAGAAGAAGAATTGATTCGATTTTGTGAAGATCCGATTGGGATGCCGGCCTATAGTTGATAACAAATGTAAACTGTTTCAGCTGGTGGAGGTTTGCTCGTACTGAGTGCTGTTTTAAGTAGTCAGTCTTTGTTAGACTCGCAAGGTTTGAACGTCGATCACGAGACTCATCATGCGCATAGTCAATCAAAATGCTTTGGTTCCTTGTGGAATTGGTCGTCAAATTATGGATCAAGTGCTGAATCCTTTTTGTGATTAAATCTGTTTTTGGAACATTTACGGGCAACATATTATACCAATGAATGGCAATAGTGAAGGCTTACACCATTGATCAAACAACATACGGATGGAATGATATTGGTTATGTATTTGAACTGTTTTTCCTAATTTGATGTGTTGCTTTCAGCGAGCTCTTTCAGCTTGTCTTATGGGCTACATTGAGCTTTTAAGTCCTTGCATTCTCAGATTTTTATTTTCCTCGAAAGATTTTCTGGCACATTGTATTTTCTATTTGATTTTTGTATGCGGCGCATACTCTTTACCGAGGTACTGCTGAAGCAGTATTCCTTTGAAGGTTGTACTGGGTGGTTTTTGCAATTCACTTCCAGCATTGGTTTGTCTGTGTCTATTTTTTTTAATGCTGAGTGGACTTCTAGGCAAGGAGTCTTTGTGTGACTCACGGGATGCACAACACAGACTTCCAGACTCGAGGGACGCTCTAACCATTATGTATTTCAGTGTAGTGTTGATATATATATATGATATAATAGGATATAGTTCAGCAGAGTTTGGTGTGTGACTCATAAACATCAGCATCTAATCATGGTGCAAGACGTTGGTCGATCAAGGTGTAGTCTACCCAAATTACATGTATGAGTTATCAATGGAAATAAATATTGTGGATGGGATTTGGAAATTTGGTTAAAGAGTCATGACCATTGGTTAGATGGAAAGTATGAAATGGCGCAAATAGAGTTCATTCCATTATTTATTCTGATCTTGGGGAAAGGAGAGAGCTGCTAATGACATTTGACATTTTTTTCAGGCTCAAAAATATTCCAAAGGGATTGTGTTATTTCTAAGGTACAAGATATGCCATCGAAAGCAAGAAAGGCTAACGCTGACACCAAAATGAAGCAGGAGATTCCTTTGAAAATATTTTTTTTAAACAAAATGTTTTACAGAATTGCAAAAAAAAAAACACTTCATGAAAGTCTTCATTTCATTTTTTTGCTATTGTCAAAATGTGTTAAAGAACTTTTCTAAGAAGTTATTTCAATATAGTTTTTTGCCTGCAGGAAATAATTGCTTTATTTTAAGAACATATTGTACAGTCAACATTTAGCTTCTCATGATAGACCTTTGGACTCTTTAAAGGTATATGAAATCTGTGCTGTTGTGATTTATGGCAAGACATTAATGCATACTTCAATTGCAGTTAATATATGAGTTTCTAACATTCATAAACAACAAATTAAATATTTCTGCGTTTGTTCCCACACTGAAAATATTTTTTTTTCTTTTGTTATGCAGTGTCCAAGGCTATGGAGGAGATAGAACACATATGGAATAAGATGTCAGAAAAAAAAAGAAGATAAGAGGAGAGGGGTGAACACCCACAGTGGGATGAAAAAAAGGTAGAGGGAGATTGGAGAAATACGGGAAATGGGATAATTAAGTAAGGAGAGCAGGGGTGAACGAGATGGATACAGCACAACTCTCAATAAAGAAGTGGAAGCAAACAGGAAACCTGGAATAGGTGGGCTTGGAGTGTTATATGAGAGGTGAAAAGGTCAAGGTGTGGATGGGGGATTGATGGAGATGGTGGTGAACAGCTGTCTTCATTCTTGGGGAGAAAAAAAAATGAATGAAGAGTCTGAGAAAGTTGTATCACTGGTCGGAAAAAAAAGAGAACAAATGAGTGGAGGTGAGCAGCAATATCTGGAATTTGGAAGTTTTTACTAAAAGAAGGTTATGCCCTGCAGAACTTGGGGGGGGGGGGGGGGAGGGAGTTGCAAGGGACAGAGTCCGAAAGGGCAGTGGGAATAAACACCAGAAAAGAGGAGTAAGAAGACAAAGAAACTGCAGACCTTCTACAGGCCTGTCAACATTGAGATTTAGCCAGGTTGCCGATTTATTGAAAGTTGGCTAAAACGCTGGTAAAACGTCCGAATAGTTATAGGTAAACGTTTGTATCGTTAGAGCACACTGAAAAACACTGCCATAAACGTCGTAGTAGCTGGCTTTTAACGTTGTACTTTTGGGTTTTCTAAATTTTTTATGTTGAAATTTTAGACGTATGCCGGCGTATGAATCAAAGTTCCGCACGGCTGGGACATAAGTTTAGGCACGTTATGGCTCGTTGACACGATGAAACAACTAGTTTTTACTTGTAAGTTACTCATAAGTCGAAAAACGTCGAGGTAATGTTTAGCGTACGCCGAACTTATTTTCTAACCTATGAGTACTTTTTGTAAGGCACGCTACACGCGTTGTTCACACTTTGGCAACTTACTGAAAGTTACTAGCTACAAATCGCACACTAAATTCCTCTGAATAACATAACTACTATAATAATAAATCGACATCACTAAATCCTTGAACTAATAACTACTACTACTACTAATACACTATGCTAACATGCATACTAAATTCTCATTCGAATACTATACTACTATAACTATACTACACTACTACTACTAAATCGACATACTATAATTCTTCGAACTACACTGCTATACTACTATACTACTATAAATCGAATCACTAATTCTATGAATAACTGCTACTACTAATAATACTATATAAATCGACATACTAATTCTCTCGAATCTATATAACTCGACATATAATTCTATCGAATACTACTTATGCACTACTACTGCTAATAATATAATAATAATACTAATACTATTAATATAACATCGACATCTAAATCCTCGACTACTAATATACACTAATAAATACGACATACTAATTCTCTCGACTACTACTCTATAACTACTGTACTGCTATGCTACTGCATGACAATCTATCAACATGGGTCTGAAGTGACGGGTTCTTTGTGAAGCGATTTTGTATATACCAATTTCCCTAAAACATGCAATACGCATAATACGGTAGCGTAAGTTAAAACACGTTCAGTAAGTTTGTGTCGTCGGCAGACGTCAATAAATTCGTCTACATAGCCAAGTGGTTAGGATTACTTACACATATAGGTTCAAAGCACGCTACAATAGGTTAAAGCAGCTACTAATAGTTAAAGCAGTTACTCGTAGGTTACAAAATTAGTTTCGGGTTAGCTAAAACATTACTCGAGTGTTTCGACTTATGAGTTTAACTTACAGTAAGTGTGGCGACGTGGTGTAACGATCGCGGAGCGTCGCCGAGAACTTATGCAGCGATGCAGAAATTGTGAGCCATACGTCGAGTACGTCGTAAATTTTCAGCATGCTGAAATTTAACGCACGTACTAGAGTACACGTTAAATTGCAGCGACTTCATTGTTTTTTCAGCGTGTCTAACGGTATAAAACTTACCATACGTATTCGACGTGTCCCAGGTTTTAGACAATTTTTCATAGTCGGCATACGCTAGCTAAATCGTCAAGGTGGACTGCGATGTTGAGATTCAATTTCAGCGTTATGATTTAAAATCGGGGTGCGGCAGGTTTAAAAAACCAGAGAACGCACGAGTTTCGTGGCTGATACGTCAGCGCGTATGACTAAGTTAAACTATCGTTGGGCAATGGTTGTGAAGCCGACAACAGGCTAGATTCGTTGGTATCAAGTTTTTTTAACACAACGAACGTTTCTGTGCTGTTACTAAAGTTATGCATACGAACAGTTATGAAAAAAAAATACGACAAAAACTTTAAAAAAACCTCAAAATTCAGCGTACGCATACAAGTTTTACCCCCATGCATTTTAAGTGCATTCCTGGTAAAACGTCAAGGTGTGAAGGGCCCTACATGTGAAGTGATAGCAAATTCAGCTTCATCATAATGATTTGAAAGCCTTCGTTTCGCACGCTTAAGCGAAGAAGGTGTGAGGCAGGATGCCACACCAGAGAAGAAGCAGTACTAATATAAGCTGTGGATGAAGGGTCTTGTTTGGTAGATAAAAGTAAGAGTGCCAAGGAAAAGACTTTGCACAATGGAGCCAGTCAGTGAATGATTGGAGGCAACGAAGACATGTGGTTTATCAAGAGAGATATTGTGATCATTAGGCTAGAGGTTTGACTGGACTTTTTCAAGAGCGTATAGGCAAGTGAATGGGAGGGTTGCCAGTAGTCTTTTGGAGGACAGAGTGAGAGTGGAATTTTGTCAGGATTGAAAAGACGTATTCCAAGTGTTTCCTTAGAAATTAACTTCTCCTAATGGAAGGTGCTATGCTAAATTGAGGATCAGTGTCAGTTGTTGGGCAAATTAATTCTGCATTTGCTTTCACCGTTTCCTTGTTTTGTTTTTTCAGTTTTTTTAATTTTTAAAGTCAATAATTCATCGTTTTTTGTGGACATGATGAACAAAAGCTGCATAGTAACCGATTTAGGTGAATATTTTATGTTTGTAAATAAGTCAGATGAAGCTCAAGAAGGCAAAACAAAGGATTGGTAGCAATGGAGGCAAGTGGACCGGCACAAACAATGGTGAACAAAAGAAGACAACATTAGAAAGGGAGGGGTTGCATATAGGAAGGTCAGATGATGGGCGAAGTTAACAGGAATAAAAGCTTGAATCATATGGAGGATAGAGAAAAGGAAAACGTAGCAAAGGTAAGCGGTGATTGGAAATTGTCTTTTTAATGTTTCTGTGTGTGGATGAATGATTAAGTTTTATTTATATCATGCTTTATTTATTGAAATAGTTATGCATGACCATGTATATTTACTTTGTGGTTGGATTTTCTGGTGATATCTTTGGGAGGCGCGAGAAAGAAGATGAGTGACCGCATGCTTGATTTATAACCCACAGCTTATGTTTGTATACCTTCAGGTGGGGCAGTAAGTGCAATTGGTCAGCCATGGACCGGATAAGGCTACGTTTTTCGTAAGTTATGAGTCTGGTCTGGTCACACATCACCGGAGTGGTTGTGAGAACAAGTTGTGGCAGCTTTGCGTGTTATCTGCAGCACCAGGATACTTCAAGAATTCCCCTGGAGGCATTGCATCAGGTGAGGATGTAGGATTTCGTGTTAATTTTGGAGAAATTAAGCTTTAAAATTTTATATTTCAGTTAGGATTTTAGACAGTTCCAAGCAGTTATTGTGATTTAAAGAATGTAGATGTTTAGTCGTACATATATATTCAGACTTGGAATTTGGACCGTTTGATGCATAATTGGAAATGAATGCTGGTGGGATATTGATGCTGAGGCACGTAATAACTGGACATTTGAAGCCTGGCTCTATCGCATAGCGTCGAGAAAATGCATTATTACAATGATCATGTGTAAATAAGCAACATAATATTTGTCATGATGCATTTCTTTCAAGCCAAAGTTTACAAAAATATTTTCCACAAGTGTCGCTACTCTTTAATGTTTATACTTTGAGCATCTGCTGATTTTCATTCTTCCAAAGCAAGGTCTCAGCGATGCTCGAAGTAGGCAGATGAAAGTAGACATATTTCTGTAGCCGTTGGTAAATGTTGGATGCATTCATTGTATTTGTGCTAGTTTAAATGAGTCAACTTGGCTTTGGGTGTTGTGATGCTTTCCAAGGGACTCTGGCAGAAGCTGGCTGATTAGGCTGACAGGATGGTACAGCAGGAGGTTGAGAATTGGGATAAGAGGGATAATTTCATTGAAGTTTTATAACGAGCGATGCTTAAGGTGCTTGCCGGATATGATGACACGAAGTTGGCAGCGATGAAATATTGCCGCAATAAATGTCCATCAGTGAGGGCTCATTTGGGTGGATTACCGGAAGGGTTACTTGAAGCAGGAATAGTAAGGAGTGGTGTTTTAACTTGATTTGTCAGGTTGGAACAGGAATTAATTGGTGTTTTTAGGAGATGGTAACAGGTTGGGGCTGACATGCGGTTCAAAAGATTTATGCTAGGATGTGGTATAAAGTTATTGACAATAAAATGAAGCATTTAGGTTATTTGGATTTTAGCAAACAAGTATCAGGAATATCTATGCAAAAGTAAAATGTGAAGTGCAGTCATTATCTTGCAGAGGAGGGTTGGCATTTGAGTCCTATTGTTTGTTTGTTTTGTTGTTTGTTTTGTCTGCACAGGAACATGCGTGTTTTTCTCTGCACGCTTGTTGGATTGAGACAAGTTTTTCACCAGAGAGGATAAACAATGTAGAACGTATTTATGAATAATGAAGAATCCAGCATATTGGAATTATACCCTACCTAAAACTTATTTTAAAAATATTTTCTCCAGAAAACAGAAGAATAGAGGGGAAATTCAATAATGTTCCAAGCTTTGGATACCAGGGTTCATTGAATAAATTAAGGGATTCACATGGTTGGCAGCATATGGATTGAGTGTAAAAAAATTTTTATTTCTCTTGCACCGTTCATCGATGACGGTGAATTCAACAATTTTGATCTAGCGGTGATGTGGAATATTAATGCTTTAAAATTTGAACCTGATGCGGATGCATATGTCTGGAGCCAGAATTATTTGATTTTTTGCTCTGATTATTTTCGATTTTTAAAAATTTTTTTGAATAAGGTTACTTGGTGCCTGGAAGGGTTTGAGGGTAGAGGAGTAGCAAGTGAAACCCCGAATCCTATCCAAGTTCTCTGATGCTTCATCTTTGCTTTTTGCTTGTTTGGGTTCTTCTGATGACTCCAATGCAGGACTGTAGCTTATTTTGATTTCCATTTTAATTTTGAATTGGAATTTATTTTATTCCCGTTTGAATTATATTGAATATTAATAAACATCATGGGTCAGATTCAGTGTCCATCAAAGCGGAGTTGGCAATCAAAGGGGACGTTTCTTGTAACCCATTCATCATGCCAGCATTTATAAAGTGGCAGTCTAGTTATGTCTTTGTTAATTACATAACACACAGTAACAAACCCACCCAAACTAAACAACCTTGCTACCACAACAAGTCTGGTCGGGGTCGAAATATCTGATTGCTCTTTTTCTTGTTTTATTTTAGAAGAATTCTTTTTCAACTGTGGTGGATTTCAGTGGAGTTTTTCTATTGTTTTATAAAGTTTTGTCTTCCAGAAAGGAATGGGGGGGGGGGGGGGGGGGGGGGGATATAGTAGTGCTTAGACATTATGTGACAAACTCTAATAGCAGTGACTGAGATTATTATGGAAATCCCCAACATCAGTTTGACTTATTTTGAGATTTTTATATTTACAAGGTCTTTTCCAATTCTGTTAATCTTGGCTTGATTAACTCGTAATCCAGAAGTTTTGCAATGTCATGCAATATGAATCTCAACATGGAAATTGAACAGATGTCATAAAATTTTTGATGCGAAGATTGTTGCAGCTAAAGAAGTATACAAAGTATTGATATTAGGTCATAATGGTGTCGGTGAATATACGCACTGATGTACTAATATTAGTCAAATGGGTGGTGACTTTAGGCCTCGATGTGAGTCCTTGAAGATTACCCAGGTTGGATGACCCGCAAGCTGATGCATAAACTGTTGTCTAAGTTTTATGCATTAATTGTGAAGAATTATAGATTATGGTCAAATATTTTCTTTATTTTTAGAAACTTGGAGTTTTTTTCAAGTTTGGCATTTTCCTCATCATCACAAACCTTGGAATTCCCTCAGCATCAACCATGATCGGTTCCCTAAACTGGCATCATGACAGCAGCAAACAACTGTCATCATGTGTCAATGAAAGTTTCAAATTGTTAACTCAAATTTATCTGACTTTTTAACATGTTCATATCTGTAACTGGTGTGAACACATGGGGCTTATCACTAGGTTTGTAACAACCTGGAATGCCATGAAATGGGAAATGTTGGGGAACCACCACCATCCATAAATTTCCCTGCAATCTAAGTCTTGGAAAAAATCATGCTTGACTTTCAGAATACTGATTACTGAATGCCTCACAAAACTAAGAATCAAGGAAAAATTCAACCAGTCTAAGCAGAAATGCCCACATGCATTAGGAGGCACACACTGAAGGTGTTGACCGAATGTTGTGCTCACCTCCTTCATGCAAATGGCTTTGTGCAAAATGCCATGGTTATTCTGACGCATTACATGACTGTACCCTTTGACAAGGTGGGATCTTACCTCCCTCCCAAACTCTTTGACGTTCGAACTGGACGGGTGATAATTCTCTGTAAAGACATTTGAGGACCGGATGTGCATGCACATATTTTTGCAAATGATGAGAAGGCTGAAGCAAGCTGAAAGTTATTTTGCTGACTAGAAGGCCAAATGGAGCAATGTTGAAGTAAAGGGATGCTATATTGTAAGTCATTCATATAACTTTTTGAAGCACCTCATATCTCATTTTGTATTTCTGTTTTCTCCCTTGGTGGGCTCGTGCCAGCTTGGAGTACACAAATTTATAACTCACAAGTGTGCCACTATTATGTGCAGTTGGAAAAATAATAACAAAGCATTACAGTGTATTCGTGCACTCTAAGCTGCAGTTTGAAATAAAAACTGTTGTTCAGCAGGATCAATCGATGCATGCTATGATGTACTCCAACAAGCAATAAATATGCACAAATTTTAAGTATCTGAATGAAAAGAAATACCACACTGATTTTCTTTGTAAACAGAGAATCACGACACATGATGCAATGAGTAAAGTATTTATGTGATGTAAATCACAAGTATCTGAATATTGACGGATTTTATTCCATAACTAAAGAAAAAAAGTGATCCATTAGTTTTCTTTTTTTTTTTTTTTTGTTTTTTTTTTTTTTTTTTTTTTTTTTTTTTTTTCTTTATTTTTTATTTCTTCTTTTTTTTTTTTTTTTTTTTTTTTTTTTTTTTTTTTCTATTCATTTTTTTTTTTTTTTTTTTTTTTTTTCTTTTTTTCTTTTTATTTTTTTTCTTTTTTTTTTTTTTTTTTTTTTTTTTTTTTTTCTTTTTTTTTTTTTCGAACTTGTTTTTGTTTTTTTTTTTTTCTTTTTTTTTTTTTTTTTTTTTTTTTTTCTTTTTTATTTTTTTTTTTTTTTTTTTGTTTTTTTTTTCTTTTTTTTTCTTTTTTTTTTTTTTTTTTTTTTTTTTTTTTCTCTTTTCCAATTTTCTTTTTTTTTTTCTTCTTTTTTTTTTTTTTCTTTTTTTTTTTCCTTTTTTCCATTTTTTTATTTTTTTTTTTTCTTTTTTTCTTTTTATTTTTTCATTTTTTTTTTTTTTTTTTTTTTCTTTTAACGATTATGGCTCACTGTTGAAACTAATCTTATTTTATAAGGTGCTGGATAAACTGAGAATATCAGATTATGAATTCCTGCATGGGCAGAAGTACAGTTTATAGTTAACTTGGGTCACCCATAATACAAAGTTTAATAAACAACACATTTGCAAGTTACCAGCAATAAATTAGTGCCATCTTTTGTACCTTTTTCAGGTCCTATTATTCATTCATTTCTGTCCAAGATGGTCCGACATAGCAACACATTCTCTGTGCTGTATTTATCTGGGTTTGATTCTCGCAGCCAAGCTATAAACCCATTGGATGGGGGTTCAGAGACAGTAATATTGCATTAATAGTACTGTGGTAACTTAGATAGAATTTTGAGATGGAGACCGTTTGAGAATGCGTTGCTGATCTTTAAAATTCGAGGTAACTTTCACAAAGTGTTTGGAAGTATGCCAGCAACCTGGCTAAATTCCTCCTGTAAAGTAAGGGGCATTATTCAGCGTGTTGCTGCACACCCAGTAAAGAGATGATGCGTTATCAGGTTGGTCAACCTCGTAATTAAACTCCTGGCCCAAAAATGCATATGATAATAGTGGAATGAATTATTAATCTCCTTTGCACAGCATCTTGGGCCTCTCCTCCCGGATTATATTAATACTTACATATATATATATATATATATTATATATATATATATAATAATAATACGTATATCAATCATTTTACGGCTGTGGAAATTCGCAATACACCATAAAGGGTCCTTAGATCAGTTATGACGCTAGTTCATGTGTAGTTAGTCCACCCTGTTGTTTAGGGGGAATATGTGTGATTCATCCGGGCTGGCGACGCTTTGAGTTAGCCATTTTTCTTTTCTCATATCGTTATTTTGGTATCCAACAACCTCAACACCAACACAACGCAAAAAAGAAACCTGCGCTAGTGCGTGGGTTTGCGCACCCCTCTGCGGTGCCAAGGCTGGCACGGAAGGGGGGCAGGGCAGCTCCCTCCCCATTGGTGGGAAGGCCCGGGTGAGGCGGTCAGAGTTGGGGGCACGCCCCCTTGAGAGCCTTCTGGAAACGCCTCGAAGGGAGGTGGAGCCGACAACGGGGGGAGCCCCGCGCCAAGGGGGAGCCCCGCCTTAACAAAAGGCAACGGACGCGAGGCAACTCTCTCTCTGATCGTGGCTCATGTTGGCTGTAGCTCTCTCCGAAAAAAGGCACAGCTTTCCTCTCTCTCAAGAAAGGGATCGGTTCTCTCCTTGGGTCTCGCTCTCCAAGCGCTCCCTTCCACTTCTCTTGTTCCCTCGGCTCGTGGCGCCGGCGCATGGCCTGTTGGTGGAGACGTGGACGGGAGGCGCGGCGGCCTGTGGTGGACCTGCGCGTCCGGACGAGGGTGCGGCCGAGGGTTCGCCGGCCGCGTGGGAGGCCGGACCAGGGCGACGCGCTTGACGTAGTAGGAGAGGAGGATCGACGGTCATGAGGGAAGTCACTTCTTTTCTTTTCTTTTCGAGCTTTGTTTTATGTGTGTTTTGGTGGGCGCAGTTC
>CM068963.1:98195153-98210396 GCA_035128595.1 Eptatretus atami
TTGCCTGTATTATTCTCGCGACAAGTCTGCTATGTGTCCTCTTTTGTAAGTTGCTGTAAAATTGGCACTCTACATCTCTCTTCTGTCCCCTGCATAACACACCAATAAACCTGTTCCTGTGCCACATGATTTTCCTCGCCTAGTGTAAATAAATGTTGTAGAAATGTTCCCAGTTCGTTTTTGTCTTTTCCTTCATTGGTCCAGCATGGTTCGGATCTAAGTTTCGCCGGGTCTTTATCTCCGATAATCTGTTCATTCTAGCCAGTACGTCCTTGGCAGTTCCGCTCGCTGCATCCGATCCGGAGTTGGTAGTTGGTACTCTACCGTAGTTGTATACCGGAGCCCACGGGGCTTAGCTCAACCGAAAGAGGGAACAATTGCCGTCCTCATGGTAAGATGCCAGATGATATTCTCACCTCAGAACTCTGCGTCTGCCGGGACACTGCTGCTGGGTTGACATTCTGTGGTCAATATCCGTATCGCATAATCGGCGCTAGCTCAACCGAACACGCGAACGGCTAAAACCAACGCAGAATGCTAGTAAGGGGTCCCCTGAGTACAAAAGGAGCACTGTCAGACAACTTTGTCGCTTGGCCCCCCAGGACAGACGCTCCCTAATTCGGGACCCTTTGGTTGCGCTAGCTCAACCGAACAGCGGAACGGCTAAAACCAACGCAGAATGGTAGTACCAGGTCCCCTGAGTACAAAAGGAGCACTGACAGACAACTTGGTCGCTGGGCCCCAGGACAGACGCTCCCTAGTGGGGCGTTCCATGTCAAGTGTACACATTTTTCAGCAAAATTTTTGACACATCGTCTTAGATTTCACTCTTTTTTTGTGCAAGTGTTTGTATTCATGTTAAAACATTATGTGTCAATTTTCAGACCTGGGGGCCAATTGGGGCCCATGTTAGGGCCCCCCCCCCAAATTTGGGCACCCCCGGTTGACCCACAATCTTCCAGTGGCCATATCACAGGTTGTAGTGGTCCGATTTGGATGATCTTGGTATCAAAATGCTTGTAAAAGCGAGATCTTTCGAATCACGTAAAGTAAAATCACTCCGAAACAGTAATTCAAAAAGTTATAGTTTGGGGCGCCCTTTGACCTTGGTCCCCCGCTCCCCAGCCAAACCAATGGTCCCGATTTTTTCGTGTGAGAATACCCCTTCATATACTCCAACACCTCAGCATAAATGAAAATTGGATCTCAATGGGTTCAAGTGTGATGATGGTTTTATTGTTCGGGGACTCGGGTGCTGGACACACAATACGCCACAATACATAGCACAATATTTGAAACACAAGATTTCCAATACACTATATCAATATATTGTACATAAATTTTCCACATGCACATGCAGGAACTGGAAGAGATACTAGTACGAGTAAGAGTTTTTCCGAGCATATTATAGTCAAGATTTTTTGCCAACCAATGTTTTATTTGACAGCTGTGTTTCTTTTTTACTGATTGTGTAGTTCTACCTGTAGCAGTTTTGGTTCTACAGAAAGAAGTATATCAGAAATGTCTAAAATGCAGTGATCTTCAATGTCAGGAAAAATGAAACTATTTGTGGGCCCGTTTTGGATGAAGAAAATTCACTTTCACTTCATGATGTCCTGAAAGGCTTCCATGATGCAGGCAAGCCACCATTTTCCATCATAGTGCACTGTGACATAACCTGAAGAGTTTCTCGTTAAAAGTTGGTGTAGATTTTGAAATAGCTGACTCGATACGGTGTTCCTCGCTAAGGCTGAATTCGCGTACTTGAAGAGCAGTTTCACAAATAGGGATGAAAGCATGAAGTTTTTGAGTTCCAGCTATGGTTTGGCCGTTTTTAACCTTTCTTCCAGATTTCGTTCTTCCTCGTCATACGCCTCTTGGATCCGTAACCGAACTTCATTTCATTCAAACCATTTCACAAAGGCGAAAAGATCTTTTGGAGAAATAATTTGACTGTCGTAAGGTCTACGCAGGCTATCACGTGTTTCTTCTCGTTTGACTGCACCTCCCACGCCATCTGAAGGGCCCTTGCCATGACTTGTGGCAAAAAATGCCAACTGCCCAAATACCATACTCATGCTACGACATATATAAGCTAATACTATATCCACGCAAACGTCGAAAGTAATTCTTTACATCCAAAGCTAAATCCAAGTCAATACATTCTGAAATAAGAAACACCGGATATGCAATTCTTGAAAACCGGACAATCGTTATCCATCTCCATTAAAAGACCCAAATCCACATGAGACATTCCAATGAATCCGGCCACATCCGATACAAACAATATCTCAAAGCTCCAAAAAATCCCTCACCGATCAGCTCTATATCAGAACAGATGCCCTTGGCAAAGTCTCCAAATCACAAGGCGTCAAGAATTGATTAATGAATTCTTCCAAAGGCAGGACCATGTAGCTCAGTTCAGATCTGTTGGTGGATGTCCACCGTTTAAACTGAATTTCATCAATATCCTAGACTAGTTCATAAGCACTCAGTATCTCGGTTTTGAAGTCTTCAATTGATGGGCAACTTTCACAAGTTCTGAAAACCATGCCGTCTGTGCTGGGTTAAAACTATGCGTACTATCACATGATGGAAGTAGGAAGGTCGAGGCTAATTCCTTTCTGTGCATTGGTAAGAACCAAACAGTCATGAGGTTCACATTTGTGTATCGTACATACACATGTACACTGTGATTGATACCCTGAAGACCGCCTAGGAGACACTCGAGAAGGAGGGAGCACTGGCGAACTTCGCGAATCCAAATCTCATATCAAGCGTAGGTGTTCTCTGAATTTCTGAAGCAGTACCCTTGAATGTTTGAGTACCAGGCGCTTTTGTGAAATTTGTCTTTTCCATGACGCTGACCACCACACAGTCCTTTTTTCCGCGCATAGTGTCGCTGACTTCATTCGACTTCGGTAAATTCGGTTACGGCGATTTCACTTCGTTCAGGCATATATGTTACCCGTTTGGGTGTGGAGACGATAGCTTACCATTTTCTTCTCTAAATTTTGGTTGCACAGTCCTTTTTGGGAGCAACGAAGTTCACTACATCATCCTCTTGATGCTCATATCTCTATACTAGCAAATTTGTCAGTATACTTATTTGCAATCTGACGGGATCGAAACAACGATATTTCATTCTTTCAGGCTTTTGAATCCGACAACTCTGGCTATGCAAGTTTTCATCACATTTTGACGCATGTATTTGTGTTTTTCTCCGCAGTGCTGGTCCAGAACTAGTTCAATTTCTTTCGCACAGAATCTCCACTTTACTTTCGCTTTTCAGGAACGTACCCTGGGTTCCTTTCCGCCTTTCGTTTGTCGAATGGCTTTCACCTATCATCGAAAACGACTGGTTAATAGGTCAACTTCTGCTTCTCGCTCAAAAACCTCCTCGTCCCATCTGTCGAAATAGATTCTGCAATGCCTTCAATAGTACCTTCTGATGATAATTTCGAACTGGTCGAAGATGATTCTTCAATATGCTCTTAGTGACAACTGAGAGTTTTTTTCTGCACGAAGTACAAGTCTGTCATCTTTTTTTCACCTTGTGAAGAAAATTTCATCAAACATATCATTTGACACATTGCGAAGATCTTTTCGTTGTTCGTTTATGGCAGCTGAACGGATCACAACAGTATTTTCGGAACTCTTTCGATTTTCAGTCGCCATGCTTACTGCAAAATATGCAAAAACTGAGATTATCCATTTATAACTTAATTCGATGATGGTTATACAAAAATGTACACTTAAAAATCAATAGACACATTAGGCAGAATAATTTTTCGCAAATGATGCAAAAATTATATATATTATATATATATATATATATATATATATATATTATATATATATATTGTTACTGGCCGGTTGTCGGCCGCCACCGACCACGCTCTGAACGGAGCCGCAAGTCGAGTCGGCCGACCGATCGCCGGAATATAGATCGCCGCCCGGATAACTCCGAGCGACGGGTCCTTGTACAAGAACCGAAATACGCCAATCGGCAGATCCCGTGGGGTAGGGTCAAGTTGCCATCTTCAATGTACCTAAATACCCACGTGATCCAACTACCGGGGTATCCACCCCTCGACGGATTCGTACGGAACAAACCGCCGAGGCGAGCCTGTCCCGTGCGCGATTCCGAGCGGCTTAATCGCCGAGAACGTCGGTCCAAATGTCCCCCTATTACGGCAAACCAACGCTTCTAACTCCCAACACTACGAAAATGTTCAGTCAATGAGGGAATGACGAAGCGAGCAGGTTTACATTTACACAAGACATTTATTATAATGAAACACTATGAATTAGGCAAAAGCAACAAAGAACTACAAACCGTCTATAAGCAATTATTAATGTACAGTCACTTACACAGTTTTATTTTACGGGACTCGGCGCCAACAAACATTCATTCGAAGAAAAGCAGGAAAAAGACCCCATCAAAAGGCAATGGGGTCAGACTGGACCTCTTGGTCTTTATGGCGTGGGACTTGGCAGACCGGAACGAGTCCCACGAGACCGTTGCAGTTACCTGCACCCTCGTGGTGTCTGGCTTGGGCGACCCACGATGCTCCTTCCCCACAGCAGCTAGCGTAGCCGCGGGTCGAGCTCGGGCCTTCCGTGTGGCAGGCGAGCTCTCTCCGGCTCTCTCCACACGACGCGTTGGGCGACCCGCCGATGGCTCTTCCCACGGCAGCTAGCGTCGCGCGGTTCGAGCTCGAGCCCCCCGTGTGGCAGGCGATCTCTCTCTGGCTCTCTCCACACGAACGCGTGGTTTGCGCGACACAGCAGGCAAGGCTGCGCCTCCAGCTCGCGTCTCCTTCTCGACGCCCGGACTTCCACGCAGCTCCTTGGCTCTGGGTTCTCTCCCGACTCCCCCAACTGCCGAAGCAAAAAGCTTACTTCCTCCCACGGGACTCAGCACACGAATCTGCCCGGGACTTCCCACGAGCTCTTTTGGGATTCTTCTCACGGGACTTCCACGAACTCTTTCCACCAACTCTTTGTGATTCTCTCACGGACTTTCACGGCGAACGGCTTTCCACGAAC
Source organism: Eptatretus atami (assembly GCA_035128595.1). Classification (NCBI taxonomy): domain Eukaryota; kingdom Metazoa; phylum Chordata; class Myxini; order Myxiniformes; family Myxinidae; genus Eptatretus; species Eptatretus atami. Next base: position 98,200,206 of record CM068963.1, read on the forward strand.
TCTTTTGGATTCTCTCTCGAACAAAAGAAAAGATGTCCTCTTTATCCTTTGCACCCCTCCCCACCCCGGCGTGACTCATGCCCTCGTGATCCACTCTCCCTCCGCTCAACCACGGGTGGGAGGGAGCTGTTGACTGTCATCTCGCTAGGGTTCTTCTTCCTCTCTCGCAGAAGAGGGGGTAGGGACGTCTCCATTGTTTCTTTCCCTACTATTAAATCGATCCGCCGCATCTAATCGATTTCAAACATTTAAACATGGAGTGAGCTATCTAGGAAAATGCACTTAACGACATAGCTGATAGGGAACCTGTATGTGTGTGGCGATTGAGATTACATAATTCGTGAATCAATATAATAGTCGAGATGATGATTGTCAATTTTCAGACATAAAGTCGCCTTGCTAGCAGGTGACGTCATTGATAACGATGACGGCAAACGTCGCCCAATGTCGAATCAAGATTAGTGATTATGTGGACCTCGAACAGATAATAACCATCATCAAACCCATTGAGATCCCATTTTATTTATGCTGAGGTGTTGGGTATATGAAGGGGTATTCTCACACGAAAAAATCGTGATCATCAGTCTGGCTGGGGAGCGGGGGCCCAAGGTCAAAGGCGCCCCAACTATAACTTTTTGAATTACTGTTTCGGAGTGATTTTACTTTACGCGATTCGAAAGATCTCGCCTTTACAAGCATTTTGATACAAGATCATCCAAATGCGGACCACAACCTTGTGATATGGCCACTGAAGAATGTGGGTCAACGGGGGCACCCAAATTTGGGGGGGGGGGGCGCTAAAGTGGGCCCCGATTGGCCCCCAGGTCGGTCTGAAAAATTGACACAGTAATGTTTTACCGTGGATACAAACACTTGCACAAAAAAGAAGTGAAATCTAAGACGAATGTGTCAAAATTTCTCTGAAAAATGTGTACACTTGACATAGAAACGCACCACTTGGAGCGTCTGTCCTGGGGGCCACGCGACCAAGTTGGCTGTCAGTGCTCCTTTGTTGTACTCAGGGGACCTGGTACTACCATTCTGCGTTTGGTTTAGCCGTCTCCGCTGTTCGTTGAGCTAGCGCAACCCTAAAGGATCCCGACTATCGGGAGCGTTCTGTCCTGTTGGGCCCAGCGACCAAGTTGTCTGTCAGTGCTCCTTTTTTACTCAGGGGACCCCTTACTAGCATCTGCATTGGTTTTAGCCGTTCCGCTGTTCGGTTTGAGCTTGCGTGATTTTTGCGGCATCTAATTTAGTTGTCTGTCCCGGTATTCAGCGACGAAATCGTCTGTCATTGTTTATACCGTGTTACAGCTTACGTAATAATATCAGAAACCTACTTGGGGCCGTTCCGCTGCAGGTTGAGCTAGGCCGATTATGCGATACGGATATTGACTACAGAATGTCAACCCAGCAGCGTGTCCTGGCAGACGCAGAGTTCTGAGGTCAGAATATCATTCTGGCATCTTACCATGAGGACGGAAATTGGTCCCTCTTCGGTTGAGCTAAGCCCCGCGGCTCCCGGTCTTATAGTCGAGTGATCGGTTCGGGCAAGGCGTACCGAGGGCGTGGTTCCCCGGTAGTCGAAACCGCGTGGTTAATTACGTAAACTGATTACACCTGGCAGGAAGACCCTACGCTACGCCGGTTGAGGTATTGGCGTCCACGGTCGGTTAAGCGACCGCCGCTTCACGGAATTATCCTTGTGAGCGACAGCCTACAATTCCGGGAGTCTGGTGGGAGACGACGTAACTTCACCCACCTCATGGTCGTTTCTCGCCACCGGACCCCGGCCTGCAACAGTATTATATATATATATAATATATATATATATATATAATTATATAATTAATATATATATATATATATATATATACATTTTGTAAATCCGAAAAGTCCAACGTTATGAAGATGCCTGGGGACGCAAATTCTCTATGTAAATGCTGCGTCGTGTATTACCGCTTTTAGGTGAGGGAGGGTTATTACAAGTACGTATTATATATATGTATATATATATACTGAAAACGCAAAAGAAACTTGCACTTGTTTGAAATTGTAATAAAATTGTAACAGTTCAAAATAATAAAACCAACAATTGCTAATGAAACATTGCATTTTATTGATGACATGTCAAGTTTTTTGACCAAGATTACACCATCTCATAAGTTTGTTCTACAGTACAGAACAGCACAGGTTTTTGCAATGTCAGTCCCCTTTCAATAGTGTGTGGGCCACCATTGTTTTGGATACAGGCAGTGCACCGTCGGCGCATACGTGCCTACCAGTCTTTGGATGGATTGCTGCTGGATTCTGTCCCACTAAGTCCTCAATGTCTGAAGCCATCCGACTTAGGACCATCTGCCTGTCCTGCCTTGCATGATGACTCTTGGCAGAAGATACACCATCTCATAAGTTTGTTCTACAGTACAGAACAGCACAAGGATGCAATGTCAGTCCCCTTTCAATAGCGTTGTTGGCCACCATTGTTTTGGAATAGCAGGCAGTGCACCGTCGGCGCATACTGCCTACCAGTCTTTGGATGGATTGCTGCTGGATTCTGTCCCACTAAGTCCTCAATGTCTGAAGCCATCCGACTTAGACCATCTGCCTGTCCTGCCTTGCAGTTGATGACTCTTGGCCTCCCTTGATCGAGTCCGTGTCATCTGCAGAGTTGTGGAGGGTGTCTCTGTATCCGCCTGTGCAGTATGCCCAAGGCACCACTGCCGTTGATCCCTTGGCAATCGTGGCAGTGTTGATTGAAATGCCCATTTTGCACTGGCCCCTTTTAAAGCCAATATCAAGACCATCACGTGCAGCTCATTAAATCATCCCGTACCCCTTGGCTAATCACTGACAGTCAAAACGGCTGTTCAACAAGCTGTGCTATGAAGTGACCATGAAGTTCCAAGTGCCATCCGTGACCGCGTTTTGTCTGACAGTGAGGACACTATTGTCACAATAAGTTCAAACACTTTTTAACCACGCAGTGTTATTGTTGATATTTGGAGGTTTAAAAGTGGTAAGTTTCTTTTGCGTTTCATATATATATATATATATATGTATACATATATATATACATATACATCATTTTTCTATCTCTCTCTCACTCTCTCGTTACCATCGAGCTTCCTTGGTCCTCGTTGCCATGCTCTCTTTCTTCTTTTGCTTCAAGCTATGGGGTCCTGGTCGTGACACGCGCTCGTTCTCTCTCTGCCTGGGTCGTCACACTCGTTTCTTCCCTGATCCTGGACGCATTGTTTCGTGCTCTCGATGTAGCTGGTGAACCTTCGGTGGTGGAGAGCAGTGTCGGGGCCATTTTGGAGAGCGGTACCAAGTTTGGGAGGGTGATGGTGACGTACGTACCATTCCCAATTTGTCTCCCCATGTGTGTGTGGTCTGATGGGTATCCTGTTTTGTTAGCCAGTAGGTAAGGCATAGGTTAAGTCTGCAACTTGTACATTTGTTTTCCCTTTTTATAAATACACACCTTGATTACACTCTTTATAATTGCATTTCCCCTTTTCCTTCCCCGGTTTCCCTTTGATGCAATTAAAGCCCTTAAGTTCCTCTCCCTCCTTCCCGTACCCCTCATCGCTCATTGTAAATAAATTATTCCTCTAATATCTCCAATCTACCCGTGGTTGTCCTTTCTTCCATTGGTCAAGCAATGTCCATATCTGGATTAGCTGGAAGGTTATAATTCCCCACGCATGGGCTCTCTTATCAGTCTGGCATAGTGCTAGCGGAAAGCTCGGCCACATTAGTCATGATCCAATAAAGATAACAGCATAATTGCCGAGTGCGCGATTCCCCAAAAAGGAGATCACGTGTTCTTCGGTAAACAGTGTCAGACGGAGGACCCAAAGTCACATGGTCAAGCTATTGGCGGTCATTTAGGGACTTGCCGTGACACAAACTTTTTTTTTTTTATTTTTTTGTGTGCTCGGCCTGTGATTCCCGGGGAGAACCATGGACCCCCCCCCTCCACCCTCACAGTACCGCGATCCCGGGTCCGCCAACAACAATATATATATTATATATATATACAGTGGGGAGAACAAGTATTTGATACACTGCCGATTTTACAGGTTTTCCCACTTACAAAGCACGTAGAGGTCTGTATTTTTATCATAGGTACACTTCAACTGTGAAAGACGGAATCTAAAACAAAAATCCTGAAAATAACATTGTATGATTTTTAAATAATTAATTTGCATTTTATTGCATGAATAAGTATTTGATCATCAGAAAAACAGAACTTAATATTTGGTACAGAAACCTTTGTTTGCAATTACAGAGATCAGACGTTTCCTGTAGTTCTTAACCAGGTTTGCACAGACTGCAGCAGGGATTTTGGCCCACTCCTCCATACAGATCTTCTCCAGATCCTTCAGGTTTCGGGCTGTCGCTGGGCAACACAGACTTTCAGCTCCCTCCAAAGATTTTCTATTGGTTCAGGTCTGGAGACTGGCTAGGCCACTCCAGGACCTTGAGATGCTTCTTACGGAGCCACTCCTTAGTTGCCCTGGCTGTGTGTTTCGGGTCGTTGTCATGCTGGAAGACCCAGCCACGCCCCATCTTCAATGCTCTTGTTGAGGAAGGAGGTTGTTGGCCAAGATCTCGCGATACATGGCCCATCCATCCTCCCCTCAATACGGTGCAGTCGTCCTGTCCCTTTGCAGAAAAGCATCCCAAAGAATGATGTTTCCACCTCCATGCTTCACGGTTGGGATGGTGTTCTTGGGTTGTACTCATCTTCTTCCTCCAAACACGGCGAGTGGAGTTTAAACCAAAAGCCCTATTTTGGTCTCATCAGACCACATGACCTTCTCCCATTCCTCCTCGGGATCATCCAGATGGTCATTGGCAAACTTCAGACGGGCCTGGACATGCGCTGGCTTGAGCAGGGGGACCTTGCGTGCGCTGCAGGATTTTAATCCATGACGGCGTAGTGTGTTACTTATGGTTTTCTTTGATACTGTGGTCCCAGCTCTCTTCAGGTCATTGACCAGGTCCTGCCGTGTAGTTCTGGGCTGATCCTCACCTTCCCATGATCATTGAGGCTCCACGAGGTGAGATCTTGCATGGAGCCCCAGACGAGGGAGATTGACTGTTATCTTGAACTTCTTCCATTTTAATAATTGCGCCAACAGTTGTTGCCTTCTACCAAGCTGCTTGCCTATTGTCCTGTAGCCCATCCAGCCTTGTGCAAGTCTAAATTTTGTCCCTGATGTCCTTAGACAGCTCTCTGGTCTTGCCCATTGTGGAGAGGTTGGAGTCTGATTGATTGAGTGTGGACAGCTGTCTTTTATGCAGATGAGTTCAAACAGGTGCAGTTAATACAGGTAATGAGTGGAGAATGGGGGGGCTTCTTAAAGACAAAACTAACAGGTCTGTGAGAGCCGGAATTCTTACTGGTTGGTAGGTGATCAAATATACTTATTTTATGCAATAAAATGCAAATTAATTATTTAAAAATCATACAATGTGATTTTCAGGATTTTTGTTTTAGATTCCGTCTTTCACAGTTGAAGTGTACTATGATAAAATTACAGACCTCTACGTGCTTTGTAAGTGGGAAACCTGCAAAATCGGCAGTGTATCAATACTTGTTCCTCCCACTGTATATATATATATTATATATATATATATATATATTATATATATATATATATATATATATATATTATATTATATTGCATGTTAACATTGAAATAAATATAAATTAACAAAAACACAAGAGTTTTAGCTTTTAAATTTATTCCACATGGTGGAGGGTAAACATATTACGTACTTGTTATGTACTTGCTCATTCAAATAAATATAAAACACAAGACTTAGCTCAGAGATGATGATGCTGTTGGAGAGGGGAGGGTGGAGGTTATAAAGATGTGGATGTAGACCTTGCGATGGCTGTTTGATCATCGGGAGCACGACATTCGCTTGCTGAATTGCCACATAGAAGAAGGGTGAAACAAGCGATCCAAAGCAGCTTTTCCCTGCTTGGACAGGAAGGTAGGAGATGGCATCCTCTTCCAAAATAATCCCACCTTTTCGGTGTTGAAAACCTGCTCCGCCATAAATCCCTTCACCTTGATTAGTTCCATGAGCCATGGTTGAACTGTAGCCTTCGATCCCTGGTGCCTCGTGGAAACATTGGTAAATCTGCAATGGTTGTTCCCGTGCACCGGTCCTCTCAAAATCCGCGTAAATCCATAATTTCTCCCGTGCACTAATCCACTCTAAGGCACTTTTTAAATTTTTTTGGTCCTTGATCCAAACATTAAGCACTTTTTCCATCCTTTCAATATGATGATCATGGGACTGGAATGAGACATGCGGAGCGGCAGCACTTGAACGGATATTTGATTCCTGTTTACACAGTCGATTCATTGATCTGGTAATGGTGGTCCACAGATGCCGCACTCTCACTTCTTGCCAACCTATCTAACAACTCAATTGTTTTTTTCGCACAGTGTCATCACCTTTCTCTGCTTTTTTGTCATGATTAATTTTGTCCATAATTTTATGTTTGGGCACCATTATTAACAGTTGTGTGTCTACTAGATCTTGTACATCTAGTATTTCAGCATCTCCGTATTTAATTTCCTGGTCATGACGATTCATTGTTAAATTTAGCTTCGTTCCTGTATGCTGGTCTGATTACCACAATTAACGGTGCACAAGAAACTACAAAAGGCATAATGGGAGATAATCGTACACGCGGACGCAAACAATGACTGCTGTTATGAAATTTATATCATCCCATCTTTTGAGCTCTTTCAACCAATGCAAGAATAAGACTTTTTCAAATTTTTAATTTTTTTTTTAATATCGTATCTTTACCTGTGCTTCTGCTAGGAGATCATTATCACTGTATTGCACAACATGTGCGAAGTAATTTTGCACCTTCGGTCATTCAAGTGGTTCTGTTGCCACTCCATCAGCACTAATTTAGACCTTTCTGAATGAGTCATTCATGTGCCAAGTTTTGAGAAATTGAATACTGCTTACACCCAAATGGCCATTATTAACCTAGTGTTGGCTATCACATTTATAAATAAAGAGGGTGTTTGCAGCATTTTTTGGAGGATATTTGAAGACACTGTATGAACCTTAGTTGTCTTTATGCCATTTTGCAGCTGTTTTCGAAAGCTTGAAGCTTTTTTTGTTTTTAACCAAATATGGACTGATTGTCACTACAACGTGAAACAGCTGGTATCCAGATATATTTTTGCAGCATGCCATGTTCTTTAAAGGGCTGGCAGGATAGCCTAAAGGTATGCAAACTTGCTTTTGAGCTGTTTGGCCTGTGTTTTAATATCAGCCTTGCTACAAAGGATCACCCCCATGGTGTTTTCCATGCAGGGCAATGCATCAATGTTTGTGCCATCCACGGAAAGCCTTTTAAGCCAGAGAAGCCATCTGTCAGCACCGGTCATTGGTGGACTGGCAACACTTTCGCAAAGAAGCGAGTTATTGCCAACACCTTGAACAAATTCCTGCCACTTTCAGTCAGTCGGGCCAGGCCAGCCAGTTCCAGAAAAAAAAAATACCAAGACAATTTGATGTCACTACGGTGGACTGATTATGCCTCCGCCCACATTATTTATCATCATAATACTTGTACCAAGTTTGATTTAAAGCCTTTCAGCTGTTCTCAAGTATCACATTTTTACCTTGCATGACATCTAACCTTTGACCTCTTGATGCCAAAATCTAATCGGTTCATCATGAATATATACTTTTACCGAGTTTGGTCAAATCCCATCACTGGTTCACAAGTCAGCATGATAACAGAATTTTTACCTAATTTGACTATCGAGCTTTGACCTCTTGACCCAATAATCTAATCGGTTAATCTTTACATCATTATACATATTTGAACCAAGTTTGACTTGGATCGCTTCAGCCGTTAGGTTTTCGTTACCATGATAACTTATCTCAGACAGCCAGATGGACAACCTGAAAAATCATGGTAACGAAAACCTATCACAGACAACCAGACGGACAACCTGAAAACATAATGCCTCTGGTGACTTTGTCAGCGGAGGCATAAAAATTTACTCCAGAATTGTTCTCACTGGCCATCCCAATAAGGTAGAAATAGTTGTGGCCGTTACAGAGTGCCATGTTGTCCAAATGCTGTGGACAACTTTTTAAATTGTTATTTATTTATTTATTTATTTATTTATTTTGTCGACCATGTTGATGCTCGTGTAAGAGCTAACACACAGACTATACAACAAGGCAGGAGACAAGAGGGGCAGGAGAGAGAAGCACAAAACAGTGGGGAACAGAGACAATAGGAGATCGGTGGAAGGGAGAGGGATGAGACGGGATACATTGGGTAAACAAGATTGTACTACAGGGACTTTCAGGAAGGAAAACGGGGAATTTGAAGGTGGTAGGTTTGGGGTGGCTGATTAACGGGGGTAGTAAAGATCAAGATTTTGGATGGGGAGAAGATATGAGATGGTGGTGAACAGCTGTTTTGAAGACCTGGAGGGAGGAGTGGGATTGAAGAGAGTGTGGGAGTTTGTTCCAGAGGTGGGGAAAAAAAGAGGAATGAAAGAGTGAAGGTGAGCAGTGATTCTTGATTTTGGCAGTTTCACCAAAAGGGGATTTTTGGCAGACCTTGAGCTGAATTATAGGGGGGACATAGCACAGACAGAGCGGGGGTGGGGGCAAGGCTGGAGACGATACGGTAGAGGACAGAAAAACCACCGGCTTGCTTGTGGTGAGAGAGTGAGAGACCCAAAGACTCGGCTTCATTGCAGGAGATACCAATCATCCTAAAAGCCTTGGTTTCAACAGTGTGAAGTCGAGCTATTTGTGAGGCAGGAGCACTACCCCAGAGGGGAGAACAGTACTCCATCAGGCTGTGGAGGAAAGCTTTATAAGTGGTTAGAAGCTCAGGTGTACCAAGAAAGGACTTTGCACAACCGACGTAGGATGCACTGTCAGCGAGATAAAGAGAATTTTCAAGAGAGTCGGAGAGATCATTGATGAAAACCAGAAAAAGAACAGGGCCCACAACACTGCCTTGAGGAACTCCAGCCTGGACAGGAAGAGGGGATGAGAGACCTCTTAAGGGCCAAACGTTGATTGCGACAAGAGAGGAAGTCTGTGAGCCATGAATGGAGATTGCCGTGGATGCCATAGGAAGAGTTTTGTGAGCAGCAAGGGATACTAGACAGTATCGAAAGCTCACGATATGTCGAGGGAGTTGGCTCTGATCTAATGTTTGGCATTTAGGACCTCCATCCATTGTTGGAAGAGCAGAAGCAGCATGTCCAGAGTGGAGTGACCTGGTCTGAATCCAAATTGATGATCGGAAATCAAGCCATTGGAGAAGAGGAAGGATTTGATGTCAAGGCCCTGTCACACCTTGACGTTTTAGCCAGCGTATGCCGACGTATGAAAAATTTGTCTAAAACGTTGGCGTACGTCGAATACGTTATGGGTAAGTTTTGTATACGTTAAGAGCACTCTGGCATACGTCGTAGTACGCCGAGCTCGTCGACAAATTTTAAGCATGCTCAAAATTTTTCGACTATGCCAGCGTGATTGACTCAACCGTTTCCGCATACGTGCCATAAGTTTGGGAGTTTGCGATCGTGCACACGTCGACACACGTTACTTGTAAGTTATCAAGTCGAACACGCGTCGAGTAATGTTTAGCGTACAAACTTATTTCTAACTATGGTAACTGCTTTTGAACCTATGTGTTAACGTATCTCCAACGCAATTGACGTATGTAGACGTATTTGACATCTTCGGACGACCACAGAACTTGCCTGAACGTGTATTTCTAATTCACTACCGTTATAATGGCATATTGGCATGTTTAAGGAATGGTATATAAAATGGGCTTCACAGGGGAACCTGTCCGTGTTTCAGACTCCATGTGTGAGTAACATGTTCCTGTCATCGCGAGAGAATGGAGGATCCGGCAAGGCTGAGCGGACATACTACTAGCTGTCCTCCAACATCAACATGACTCATCGATTTGACACTGTTCCAGTTGCGTGCATTAGAGCCAGGAGAAGAAGAGGTGAACGGAGGAGAAGGAACTGGGTGAGACAATGGATCAGGAGGCGACGGCATTTTGGCATGTCTGACCAGCTCATGGTGGAACTCCGTAACGAGGACCATGCATCCTTCACCAACTTCCTGCGTATGCCCCCA
>CM068963.1:98234345-98250979 GCA_035128595.1 Eptatretus atami
CTTTTGCTCATGAAAGAGCTTGTACTTGAATCAAATGCAGAACAAAGATGTTGGTGTACTTTTACTTGAATTACAGGGACATTAGTATAGCTATATATGATGGACAAATGCATATATTTGAACCTGGGTTCCTCGCATCACAAGCTATCTGTTCAGATGGGAATGCTAAACAGGTTAAACCACTTCAATTCGGAACCAACATCCCATCTCTCACCCTTCTCTTTGCACTTTCATGTTGCCTCCGTCCTTTGTCCTTCTTCATCACCCCCTTTATTTTACCTCCAGGTTCATGTGCCACAAGCTTGCATTCCTGCAAGAGATTGCAATCTCACCTTTCTACCTGTCCACCTAAGCTACGTTGTGTTGCTAGCAATCATACATAAAGCGGGTAAAGAGTTATGTCTTTGGCTCCAGGGTGGGGACAGTGGATGCATTTCAGAAGTGATGTTGATGCAGGAAGGAGTGAGAGTGTGAAGAAAAGATTGAGCTTAGATGGCAGTTAGAGGGAACATTCAAGGTTTGGGGATGAAGGTCAAACAGTTCATTGAGCAGTGAATATTTTGATTCTTTTAAAAGTATTTTTTTTAAAGAAATCGGAATGTATAAAAGGATAAGTCGGAAGTGGATTGAAGAAAGGAAGGGATATGAAGGCTCAAGAGTTGGAGTTTGTTTGGTGGAATAAAACATCCCGAGTGGTTGTGAATCTAGCTTAACTTGTGATGTATAGATAGAAGAGAGTAATGAAATGCCTGTTTGGCATTCTAATATAAGCACATAGTTTGTAAGGCTGAGAATTTGTTTTATTGTCTGCTGTCCTTATCCAACACTTATGTAATAAGTTTTACTACTACGAGTACATACAAGCACGTGTCTTAGACATTGTCGAGAAAATTCGCCATTTATTCATCACAATTACTTTCAGGGACTATTTAAACGTTTAATTTGTGGATGTTAATTCAATTAATAAATTAAACTGACAATAGAAACATCACACTGTCCTGTATTTAATTTACCATAAACCAATTTTGGTAGCCTCACCCGAAAGGGGGAGGCCATCATGCGTGCGCTCGTGCAGCCATCGACTTTAACATACGTAGCACCCCTGTTGCGTGAAAGGGGTCACTTAGCCAAATACCCTGGTGAGGATCTGTATCGTTAAATGCTGTTTGTTTGTTTTGGAAATAATGAATATATTGACCCACAACATGGGATTTCCACCCTTTCAAACCTTAAAACCAAGTGCTTTATTCTTGTCACGATTTACCAATGTCAAAACCTTTTCAAGTTTACTCCAGCCTCCATCGCAATAAAGCTTCAGTGCAGACTCCATTTCTTCAATGTAAATAGCACTTCCTTTTTCCGTGTTTCATCACCACTGAACTCAAAGCCTTTGAGGAATGTGCGAGAGTTCGTGATGGCTGAAGGGCTGACAAGCCAGGTTGAGTGACTGCTGAGTCGAGTGAAATGATAGGTCACTGACTTTTTGTGATGAATACATATCGGGCCTTGTGTTTTCACTTCAACTTGTCTGGCACTGATGAGGATCATTGCTTTTATTGTACTGTGGATTGAAAACATAACGTAGTGGGCTACTTATCCTTGTATCGCAGAGGCTGCACCTCGATGCAGAAATATTTTTCTGTTGATGGTTGTGGAAAACTTGGTATTCAGCCCACTTCAATTATCTTCATTAATTATTGTCCTGGAATTAAATGTATTCATTAAATTGTTCTGTTTTTCTCTGTATAATATGGTCAAATGACAAACTAGTCTTCATGAAGGCTAGTGTCGGTATGTGTCGGTGGACTGGTAGAACGATGGTTGGAATCGTCAGAACATTGAGCTCTTGCTCTGATGAAGAGTCGACGACTGAAAGGTAAGCTTTTTCCTTCCCAGGACGGTTAGCATAGTCCATATTCCATTGATTCCATCCATTATAATCGGGTAACTTGTGTGTAATCCCATTACCCTCACTTTTTGTTGTTTGATCGTTTCTTGAATATGTTTGAAAGAAATTTGTTTCATGTTTGCATTTAAGCATTTCAATAGTTTTATTTATTTGCTAGCAATGGTACCCGGCGTTGCTGGGCAACCCAGGGTCCTTCCTACCACCCTTTCCCATGCCTTCTACCACCCTACCCCCTCCATCTCTCCCTCCTTCCTCACACTTCCATCCTTCCCTCCCTCTGCCCACAAAGGTATCCCCTGTGCTGGGATCTAACGCACATCTATTGGACTACCACAATTAAGGGAGCGAGAGGAAGTGGGGGGGGGGGGAGAGCAGTGCTTCACCATACGTCGCAAAACACTCCGGGAGGGAGGGGTGCGAGCAGGAGAGTGGGAGAAAGCAAGCAGGGTCCCCATGCTACCAGGGAAAACCTGGGAAATTCAAAATGAGTTTTCCCAGTCGGGGAAATGCATGAAGATGGCTAAAACACAGATAGGAAATTTCCGGGGTTTTTTGACAATTGATGTCACGACATCTGCAAGCAATTTGTAAGGCTGTCAGAGAGGTCCGGGAATGCTCCGTTTTGTTACGGTGGACGATGCTTCCGGTCGAAAGGTGCCATTTACTGATTTTCTTGTGTTCTCACAATTCAAACTGCCGTCGTCGAATGATTTATTTGCAGTGATCACACTACAATTACATTGAGACTTTGTGTTTTAAATATCATTTTCATTAAATTTCGTCCAATCTCTTCAATTCACGTTTAAATGTCTGCACAGTCAGTATTATATGCAGAGTGCAGGTCCAACTGACCACAAAAATCCTTTGTCATGTTCTCTAACATACCATATTCCTTATTTATTATTGTAAATAAATTATTATTAATCCCAAGTTGAAGTGCACGTCATTCCTCTCCACATCCTTCGAGTGCGTCTCCCGGTCGGCAGTTTAGAGATCACCTCTTTTTAACATTTGGCTCATCCTCAAGGTCTTTATACTTTGGTGGAGAGGTTGGCATTAGCTAACTGCTGACATGACTGTATATTTTAAGCGCCACGTAATCATGTTATTATGGTTGTTGTTATGGCATACGGGATAATCGGAGGTCCGCCATATTCAGGGCGGTCATGTGGGTGAGGTGAGGAATAACTATGGATGGGGGACAATTAAGAATGACCATATTGTCAGAGCAAGTGTTATCATCAGCGCAACAAAACAGCTTGGAAAACCGGTGGTAAATAACATATTGTTGTGGGCCGGGGGTCGGTGGCAGACGACCGCTAGACGGAGCAGTAGGGCCATCTCCCACCGAACACCCGGAATCGAAGGTCGTCACCCCGGATAACCCCAGAGGTCACGGGTCCCTTAGTGGACCGTTGACGCCAATATTTCGACGGTGTGGGGTAGGATTAATTGTCTAATTCCAATTTACCTAAGTACCCACACCGTCTAACTTCCGGGGAAGCCACACCCTCGGGCCGGCTTTGTCCGAACCGAGTCGCTGTTACCGACTCGGATCCGGCGTAATCGAGCGGAAATTACCAAAGCCGCGCCGGCCCAAATGACAACTTACGGCACAATTGGCCTTCCAAATTCTCAACCCGAACCATGCTAGGCCAATGGTAGAAAAGACAGGCAATGAATTGGAACATTTAACAGTTTATTTATTTACAATAAAAAGACACAGTGTAGACTTATTCTGAATATACAGGCAATGTACAATGAGCAATCAACACATACAATTTTACTTATAGGGGCGCCACCACAGACACACACACACCAAAAGAAAATGGACCCGGATTATCTTTATTTTGACCCTCGCAGCCAAGGGATAGACAGGCTGGAGGTCAGAGTTTGGTCGGTACCTGGCCGCCTCGTGCGGTTTGGCCCACGACTGCAGGTGTGAAACTCGGGTCATCGGCGAGCCCAGACACGGTTAAGCGGGGGCCAGGGTCGCTCCTCACAGAGGGCCGCGGAGATTCCCGGCTCGGACTCCGGGTTATGCTCGACAAAATGAGAGATGGAAGTCGACGGCTGTGGAATAGTCAGAGGACCAGCTTGAGACATGGCAACGACGACCACAATGACGCACACAAGAGCAATGGCGACCCTTTCTTCTCCGACACTTCCAACCCGACTCCAGCGAGCCCTAAAGGGAGCCTGGCGATTCTTACCCTCCCCGGGTAGGGTGGGTGATCGGTCCTCTGAGGTAATCTTTGCGCTGATTGGACAGGGTTTCGTGGGTGATATCTGTCCCCCTCTGATTGGACAGGGGGAAAACCCTGCCTTTCTGGGGCGGAGTCGAGCTCTGAGGTATCTTTGCCCTGATTGGACAGAGTTTCGTGGGGTGATGTGCCGGCCATCCGTGATTGGACAGGGGGAACTCCCTCCTTTCCTGGGCGGAGTCGTGTTCTGAGGTGAGGAAACCTCCGCCACGTCCGTGGTCGAACGCACGTGGGCAATGGCGTCGATGGTGCGAAGAAGTGAAGGATTGATTTGTTGGCGTTGGATATTGCAAAAATCTAACTAGAAAGAAACTTCGCAGCGCACACATGCAATTCATTTAGACATAGGGAGGAATCTAACTATAATACATACTTATCGAAATAACTGAACTGCGGGGACTCTGGCTGTTGTGTGCAAATGGCTGCCAGATTCGTAACAATATTTTCTGTAGAAAAATGTAACCTTGGAAAAAAACTGGGAATTCTTTCATAAGAAATGTGTGGGGACCTGATCAAGAGAGGGAGGGGAGTGAGGAAGGGGGGGGGGGTGAGGAAGAGGGTGGGAGGGTGAGCGACACCTAAAAAAATTAGGGAAATATTTCAGAGTAAATGAATTAAAATAGTATTATAGTATTTTCCAATTCTCTCTTCACCTCATAATTCACTTGAACTTGTAGTACTCATTCTAATCCTCCTGGTATGTTAATGTTTCTTTTAATTTGATCTTTAATTTCATTTATTTTGCCCCTTCCTATCTCTGGAATTTGCCCACGGAGAACCAGCCCTGGCGCGGGAGCCTTGTGGCGATCCTGTTGTTAATTATATATTTTTGTTGCATCGTGCAAACTTTGGCACTTTCTTCATCTTTTCTTCAATCAATGTAATTCTCTGAACATAAAAAAAAGAAGTTAAGTTTAATGCTTTGGCAATTTCACATTTTCTTGTGTAAATATGCAGAAGAGGGATCAAGCCTTGTTTACTTAAAGTAAATGCGTAAAGCTGAGTTGTAAGAATCATGAATTTATTTAAATTTTCAGGTTTCGCTCCAGATTTCGACACTTAATATTTCCATATGAGCAGAGTATCCGCCTCCCTGCGATCTTGTTCCAAGCATGCAGCATTTCTTCTGACATACCTTTATCTGGGTGGTGTATAAGCAAGTGACAGCTCTGTATAGGCAAAAAAAAAAACCCCCAAAAAACCCGGGTTGCATGCACGAAGCAAAAACGTATCTTCTGCTTATAATTCAAAACACCTTATTGCACTGGAAAATGTGGGGACAGGAATACTTTACTGTAAATGGAGACTTGTGATGCCCTCCCCACCTGAGGTGGTGCACACAATACACATTTACAAAGATAATTTGCACCCACCCCCACCCCCCCCCCCGCTCCCCAAGACCACGGTAAAGATATAAACACCCCTATACATTAATCGGGGTCATGTTGATCCTCTGTAAAAGTCTGGATGTAATTGGCCCAGAACTGCAGGAGGAGTCGCGAGATAAACAAACCACCAAAACACACAATCACCGGTCCGTGAACATAGCAAGGATGCTCAAATCCTGAAATCCGAAGACAGATTTTGATTACATACTTTAATTAAGTCCGTCAGAAGACATTGTGGTTCCAAGGTAAGGCATTTTTGAGCAGGCCGAAACAATTGGTGGCTTCAGAGCCCTGCGAGGGGTTGACCAAGGATAAGCCTGTTTTTGTTTTTTCATGATGAAATGAGTTATCTTTAAAAGGGGGTGTTTAAATTTATGCAAATGCTGTATTTTGTGGTGTATAAACCACACTTTTTTATCGGCAAAAAAGGTAAAAGTTTGGGGTGTGGTTAATACACGGGTTTAGAAAAAAAACAACAGTAAAAATGATAAATGCTGAATTTCAATTACATTTCAAAAGAACCTTTTTTTTTTTAGCAGTCGGAACTACTGTTAAGCTCAATTCCGCTGTTTAAATTTTGAAAATCGGTTCAGGTTAAGAGTTTGTACAGCCTTTTATTAACCGTGTGTGGAAATTTAATAAGGCCACACTCAGAAACATCCAGAAACGTAGGTAGGTGGCGTATATAGAGCCTCACGGCTCTGAAAATGTCATTAAACACAAAAGAAGAAGAAGAACACCTAGTCTCACATCAAAAGAAGAATTATTTACAAGAGCTAGAGTCTAATAACGGAGCGCCCACCTCAAATAAGCTTGCGTGCAATGTGATGATCAACACTACTGGTCAAGAGAAGGACCATTTCACCATCATGCTTGCCTGCACTGCAGACGGTGGCAAGCTTCCCACGTATGTCGTATTGAAGAGTAAGACACTGCCCAAAGACAAGTTTCCAGCCGGCGTTATTCTTCATGCGCAGTAGAAGGGGTGGATAGATGAGGGACTAGTCCAGGACTGGGTGCACACGGTCTGGAGTAGTCGGCCGGATGGCGGTCTCTCCTGACAACGGAGCATGCCAGTCCTGGATGTGTTCAGTTGTCACAAGACCGACGACACCAAAGCGCTGCTCCGTAGAACCAACACCGATCTCGTCATCATCCCATGCAGGATGACATCGCTCCTGCAGCCCATCGATGTGTCCATCAACAAGCCATTCAAGGACGGGCTACGCCGCTGCTGGGCCAACTGGATAATGAGTGGGTAGAAGACCTGCACCAAAAGCATGAAGATGAGAAAGGTCGACCTTCCAATGAGCTGTGGCTGGATCGTCGAGGTGTGGGAGGAGATACCGCCGGACATCATCAAGCGAGCATTTCCGAAATGCTGCATCTCCAACAACATGGATGGCACAGAGGACGACATCGTTTTGGAGGAGGTGGCTGCAAATGACGGTGACAGCGACGTGGACTTACCCTCCCCTGATTCGGACAAGGAGTTACTTTCCGTCTTCGACGAGGAAAGCATTGACGAGGATTTTCTCGGGTTTCGCTGAAAAGCTTCATCCAATGCAAACAGCCCTTTTCAGGGCCACAAATCCACAAGAAAATATGTATGATACCGGTATGAATCCCTTTTCTTCCTTTTTCTAATAAAAAAAATTCCTCTTTATGATGTTAAAAAATAAGAAAAGAAAAAAAAAACTTCTTGGTATCCTCTCCTATTTCTTAAACTTCTTGTAAATGAGAATAAGACTGTTAGATCAAATTAATCAGACATGGGAGTAAGCATGTTGATACCTCCCGTCACCTTGTTCTGTACAAAGTAATGTACAAATGTATTTATATCTCGATCAGAAAATAAAATAATCAACATATTCATTTATTTTGAGGGTGGAAAACAGGGGTGCAGTTAATACAAGGCCGCAGTTTATACACCGGAAAATACGGTACCAAATTTTCATTCATGCACTCCCTTGGAGTTCCCTTAGTATGCACGCAAAGTTTTGGGCCCGCTAGGTTTCATGCTTTTGGAGTTGTGGAGGAGACACACTGACTGACACACACTGACATTTATTATATGTACTAGCCAATGCAATCCGTCACTTCGCTGACAGGGGTATTAAAGGGTGGCGGGGGGGGGGGGTAAGAAGGAGGGGAGGGTGAGAGGGGAGGTTGGGTAAGATGAGAAAAGAGGGGGAGCAAGGAAGGAGGGAGGGAAGGGAAGGCAGTGTGGGGGTGGGGGAGGGCAAGGGAAGAAAGTGTGAGGGGAGTGTCCGTCCGGAGATAACCACCGTCCGGATACATGCGGGGATAACCACCGTCCGTACACGTGCAGAGATAATCACCATCTGGGCATAACCATTGTCCAGAGACAGAGAGAGACAAAGGGATAGGGAGGAGAGGGAGAGGATTCCGGCAGATGTGACGTCCAGTTTAACGGCACACGCATTTATGAATCACCCTGCCTGTGAAACACCGGGATGACAGTTTATAGCTGGGTCGGGATTCGAACCCAGGCTACACAGTTTACAGCAAGTGTACGTACCCCTTGGCTATCCTGCCATGATGTTAACAAAACGTTAAAAAAAAAAATTGTATTTATTTATGCCGAGTGACTGGTTGTATAATGAAAGAATATTGTACAAAAACGGGAAATAGTACATTTTCAGCGAGCCAGCCATCGCCCAATACACTGCTGAACACCGCAGAGCAATGCGGGGCCAACGCAGATGAGTGCTTCCTGAACATTGTTCAAGTTGATCGACGTACAGTACAGTACAGTATTCAGCAACAGTACGACTATTGTAGAGCGCTCGCCAAGTGGCTCAAGCACTCCAACAAAACAGTTGATAAGTAACCGTTCGATTGGCAAGTGATAGCAATTATAGTTTAACATAACTGTCATGTTAAACACACACCCTCCCGGAGATGCCCAAAATATCAAATACGCCCGAATTGGACAAATGAACACTTTTACTAGTCGTCAGAACTGCTTCTAAGTTCAATTATGGAGCTTAAATTTGGTAATTTGGCTGCATTTAAGAGATTCTCGAGGTTATGCCATGTGCAGAAATGAAATGAAGACACAAACGCTGGCGGCTCCAGGCGTTTTATAAGCATTGCAATGGACCCAGCGATTTGTAGTTATGATGAACAGGCATTCAATAATATGAGTGAGGAAAGTGAAAATAAAACTTTACCATTAAGAAATCGTTGCGGCCTGTTCCAAGTCAGGCATGGTTGAGAAGGCCAAAAAACATGGCGGCTTCAGACCCCAGAGAGTGAGGTGGCCAAGGATTGCCTGATAAAGGATCTAATTATATAAGGCCGCTAATTATCTTCGAAAGGAGTGTTTTAATTAACCCAAACACCCAATTTTCACTCTTGCACTTCCTTGGAGTTATCTTAGTATGCATGCAAAGTTTCAAGCTGCTGAGTTTCATGGTTTTGGAGTTATGGAGGACACACACCACCACAACACACACACACACACACACACACAGACACAACACACACACACACACACACACACACACACTGACATTTATTAGTATCGATAGATTATTATTGTCACAACATTTTCATTCCGTTTCCATTAATTGTACCTATCTGTCCACATTAATAACACACTTTTTTTTTCTTTTTTCCAGAATTTTCAATTTGTTTCCAGAATTTTCAATTTGATTTGCTCCTCTGAGATGCTGTATACATAATTATTATTATTATTATTTCTGTTTGCATGTGAATTTGATTGGAAATCTTGTTCACGATCCAATGCTACCCTATGAAATTGGATACTTTACACTTGTCATGCTAAGTTGCTGTTTGTTTTTGGTTAATTTTAATGGATTAGCTGTGACATTAACAAAAATGTAATGACACAGGTGTCATTTACCCGTAATTGTTTTCTCTTCTCTCTTTTGCTGTTCTTTATTATTTTAATTTTTTTGTTGTTCATAAGAGGCCCTTCTATTGTTTTGCACAAACTTTAACTTTAGCTGTGTCACCTCTTCACATAAGTAGTCTATAAAAATTTTTTTTTAGTTTTTATTCAAAGAACACCATTTCATACGTATATTTAACCATTATCGCCAAGCTGTCTTTGCTTGTCCCTCAAAGTACATCCTGTATAATCTTCTTTTGTTATCTACCAAGGGGCCATGTCTTTCTCACCCCATTCCCTGTGCAGCCGAAGATGGGGTTTTGCAATCACTTCTGTGTTTCTGTCCGGGCCATAATTTTTTTTTTACCATTCGAGCTTTTGTCATCACATTTTGAACCAAGCTTTATTGTGAGAATATGGAGAAGCCAAATTAATAGTTTTGTTAAAATAATAATAATTATTATCTATATATTAATACTGAAGGACCAATTGTGTGCTCCTCCTAGCGGTCGCGTCACGTTTTTCTCGGTACTGTGACCTGGAATGAAAGAAACTTCGTACCTGTAAGAGTGCATCGCACATAGTGGCAATAGTCAAACTTCAACTCTGAAGCAGAATAAACACTTTTCGTTTTACATTCGTTTACATGGCGACGTGTGACGTCACCGCTGAGAGGCGTAAGGACGTCATGACATCATCTGTCATTCGCTGACGTCATTACGTCTGTCGTCGACAGACCGTCACCGCTGAGAGGTGTAATTCCACTCCTTGAAAATAGCGTCTGCAATGTAAAACCCTCTTCTGCACATGCTGACTACCTCAGAATGTGAATTTGACACAAAAAATGTAACAAGAAACATTGTATCTCTATATTAATACTGAAGGACCAATTTTGTGCTCCTCCTAGCGGTCGCGTCACGTTTTTCTCGGTACTCTGACCTGAGAAGTTTTGACACGGTGTACGTCAAAGTAGACACGTGCACAAATCAGAGGACTTCTTCACAAGGAGCAGTGTACACCAAAAATGTCATGTACAAGGACGTTTTGTAGGCCTCATTAGGTAAGGCCATGGAGTACATCGACTGGGATCCGGCTCTTACAAGAGCCGCCACTGGTTGTCATATTGGGCTCATGGAACGGAATCCGTCTGTGACGGGGTTTCGGCTAGTTATTATAAATATCATTCTTCGACCATTTTTTTGGCCTTTTTATTCTTTCATTTTTTTTAAACTTTTTTTTCTCAGCAACCACTTGTCTGACAAATTTTCAGGGTAGGAGTGATCCCCTCCTCCCCACCCCCACCACATGAAGAATATTTTAATCATTGTTATGTCATAAGTCATGTGGTATTGCAGCCATTTTGGATTAAACACAAAACATTAAAATGCATCTCTGAAACTGCTTGTTGGAAAAATTTGAGAGTTGGCACATCTCATTCAACTCCCAGTGGGGAATGAGGGATGTTAAGGATGATCATTGGTGAAGTGGTAGACCAGCCATAAATGTTTTAATCGAAATCCTTGTGTATGTCCAAGCCGTAACATTTTTAGCAATTGAAATTTTTTTCTTCATCAAATCTTCAACAAACCTCTCTTGTAAGATTGTGGAGAACATAAATTAATAATATGTACAATTATTTTTTTTAACTATCGTTTTCATCAAGTTTAGTTCGAGTACAAAAAGGACATGGACAGGCTTTGCATTTTTAGATGCTTTCCAGTTAAATGTGCAAAGATGGTGGAATTCTTGAACTACATGTACCCCTCCTCTCCTCCACACCATACATGCACTTATCCGAACACTGGACCAACCCTCCTCCCCATGAGATGGCAGGCAAATTTTCATCTGATCAATGGAAGTCAATATCTCAGTTCCTTTTAGGAGTTGGTAAAGAACGTTTACACCATCATTACCTCTGCCACTAAAGGTGGATGGTGGTTATGTTTTCATCCCTGGTTGGTTGTTTGTGAACAAAATGTTAAAAAGTGTTTTTTTTTGTATACAATGTCGAGGCTCGTATCAGAGTTTAAAAAGAGAAGTTGTGGACGGATTTGGCCAAAATGTGGTGGAAAGCTTGTGTTTGTGACAAGGACGAAATGCTGGGATTATGGTGAAGATCCGAATCCGGATACAAGAAGTTTTAAAGTGATTTTTCACCATAGAGATCCAGGGCTAAAAACAGCGTATAGCCTGATATTTCAAAAAGTTGTGGACTGAATCAGACGAAATTTGGTGGATGAGTTGGTTAGGTGATGTGAACAAGCCGAGTATTTTAGTTCAGGTCCGAATCCAGATCCGGCCTATCAGTGGGATCCAAAACGTAAAGTACAGTAAATCATCAAAATGGGTGTTTCGTATGTACTTAATAGATCATTGTTATTAAAGGGAAGTTTCATCTTATAAATAATTCAAGAAAATAAACTTTATTTTATATTCTTAATACAGGAAAATATTTCTTTATTTTATGTTCTCAATAACTCTTATTCATGAAAAGAAATAGCACAAAAAAATGCACAAATATGTTAATTTAAGGGTCCAGATTTGACAAATTTTAAAGTTGAAGTCCCTAACTTTATTTTCCCCATCACCCCCTAAATTTGTGGATTTGCAGTTCACGCGTTTTCAAGAATGTACCCCCTGTGAGCGGAAATGCCCTCCTGCATATACTTGAACATTGCACGGGGTATCGTGTTCAATGAACTCTCTCGTTGAATGGTTTGAGACAGGCATAGCTAATCCACTTTGGAAACATGATAGCTACCATGCCTATACTGGTAATCATGAGTGCTTGTTTATTAGCCCCCTTTGGACTTATTTTGAAACGAGGGCTGATGGATTTGGTCTTGATTTTCGCGTCCATGCGTGCATGCGTTCGCAACCATATCTCGGACATACATGGACCAATTTTATTCGTACTTGGCGTAAAGACAACACATGATGGTATACATATGCACATCATTTTGTTTCATGATGCGATCAAATATGGCCGGTTGGCAGCCATTTTAGTTGTAAAAGATGTGATGTTGAACATGTCCTCGACCATTTCTCAGACATGCATTTACCTATGTGGTTCAAACTTGGCACGCAGATAATGAATGATCGCTTACATAAGCATGTCATTTGTTTTCGAGATCAGATCCAAGATGACCGACTGGAGGCTATTTTGTTATATAAACGTGCCCCCAACCAGTTCTCGGACATGCATGGTCCGATTTTGTTCAAATCACAGTCTACGATGGCATACACTTGCAGCTAACTTTATTTTGCGATCTGATCAAAGATGGCCAACTGGTAGACTGGCGGCCATTTCAGTTGAAATAAATATGGGCTAGCCCTTTAACTCCGTACAGCAAAATTACTAAAACAACGGGGCTATGACATTTTGTCTTTTTTGTTTTTGTTCCTTATTTTTAAAATCTTTATAACAATCGTTTTAATATTCCAATGTAATATACAATGATACTGTCTATATAACATGGTTGAAACCTCTCTCCCCCCCCCTCCCCCCAAACTCCTCACTCCCCACAACTCCAAGATGCACATGTTTATCCAGTAAACTCCCTCTTGGTTAAATTTCCAAAATTCAGACTGACTGCACACCTCCACTATTTTGTTCCTCACTTCTACTGTATGTGGAACTGCCATCCTTCGGCTGTGTTCATTCCCTCTCTTCCCGCCAAGGCTTTCATTCGGGCGGTGAACTGCCATCTCATGTCATCCCCCATCCTTACCACGATCTTTACCCCATTACCCCTTCCTAACCTAGCACTCTTACTTGTAGGTTGCAGCATCTCTCCTCTCTCGCATCTTCTTTCTCTCTCTCTCTCTCTCTCTCTCTCTCTCTCTCTCTCTCTTCTCTCTCTCTCTCTCTCTCTCTCTCTCTCCCCCCCTCTCTCCTCTTTCTCCTCTCTCTCTCTTTCTACTCTCTCTCTCTCTCTCTCTCTCTCCCTCTCTCACCTCTCTCTCCCCTCTCTCCCTCTCTCTCCCCTCTCTCCCCTCTCTCCCTCTCCCCCTCCTCTCCCC
Organism: Eptatretus atami; assembly: GCA_035128595.1. Taxonomy (NCBI): domain Eukaryota; kingdom Metazoa; phylum Chordata; class Myxini; order Myxiniformes; family Myxinidae; genus Eptatretus; species Eptatretus atami. The sequence goes on from CM068963.1 coordinate 98,247,810, forward strand.
TCTCCCCTCTCTCTCCCCTCTCTCTCCCCTCTCTCTCCCCCACACATCCTCCCCTCTCTCCCCTCTCTTCCCCACACATCCTCCCTCTCTCTCACACACACATCCTCCCCTCTCCCCTCTCCCCTCTCTCTCACACACACATCCTCCCCTTCCACTCTGCTCATTCCATTGCTTACTCTGTCAGAGTTGCCCTGCTGCCATACTTGTCAGTTCACCTCCTCCATCCCCCTGCTGTTCCATGAGTCTCAATCTTGTGGAGGTTTAAAAATAAACTTAAATAAATTGGGAACGCAGATAAGCGATACATAAATAGGCGTTGCAAATAGATGTGAAACATGATTTGTGCAACAGATCATTACTTGAAACACAAAAGAAAAGCAAATAAAGTGTAATTGTCCAATACACTTGTGTAGTCCTTTGCATGCTTTATGCATTGCAACTTATTTTGTTATTGCAGTCCACATTATCATTATGTGATCTGTACATTTTTTGTCCTTTATTGTTCCACTGTTTAGCCAAGTTCCTTGAACCCCAATTGACCTTCTTGATCTTTATGTCTACTTGTCTATCTACACAGCCTCAATAATGTTCAGATTTTGATGTTGTGTGAGGGTTCCATGAAGAGGTAACATTTATGGTTATTTCCAATGCTACACGAATATCTGCCAAGGCTACTTCATTTTGTGCTGCAGGAGGGATATTTCAGAGAATATGTACGACCGCTTGTCATCCCCCAACTCACTGACTACTGCATTGAGCTCACAGGCATCAAGCAGGTACTTTCGGCATTCTTTACAAGCAGACTTTACAAAGATTTGTATTTTTGTTGAATTTTTTTTTGTATGTTGTTAAAAGACATGATGTCACTGCTGGAGTAAATGTTCCCAATTGGACACCATTATTATTATTATTGTCGCTTTGGAAGCTTACAAACATTATATGCTTCTGCGTCAGATATTTAATCCTGTGAATGGCTGAAAGGTTTCTCTCGACCTGCGTTCACAGTTACATCTTACCGTTCCCCAAGGTCAACCAATGGAAAGCAAAATTTGTTGGTGCAACGAGCGGAAAGCAGAAGGCGGGAAAACTTTCCTTAATATATAAAATGGGCTTTTTTGCCAAAAAATAATATGGGGAAGAGGGATGGATGAGATGCTAGAGCAAATTGGAACAACCCAGGCGAGGTGACACACGAATAAGGGATGATGGGACATGCAAAACTTGTGTACAATGAAATAAATAACCTAACCCCACGATGGCACTAAAAATACCACTCATGCAAGATGTACAAAGGGGAAGGTGAGGGCTTGCGTTGGCACGATCTGTTTTTCCACGACTGCTGGCTGAGGCAACTTGGCCCGCAAAGGTGAGGAGTGACGAGGGCAATGCAGGGTGGAGCAGATCTGGCACGTATGCAATGATACACCGAGGACAGGGTTGTTGCGTCCATACCACCTCGCAGCTCTGATCGCGCTGCTTTGACCTACCTTCATTGGCAGCCCACTTGTGTGGGCGGCAACTTCTTCGGCTGTCCCACCCCGCAGGATGGGTCCCATCAATTGGTATCTCCCCTCTTCTGGGCTTTATAGTGCACTTTGCCACCATGGCTTGCACAAATGCGCTGACAGTTTGTAATGGCTCCATTACGAACCTACCCCCTCACTAAATTTTGATTTTTCTAAAATGCAGCTCTTCACATGCAAACCACCAAATATATTTGCTGGTATTTTTTGCTGTCTGGAACTATGTGTATATATAGACATATACATAAAAAATATATACAGTCATCCCCCGCTTCATCGCGGTTCACCTATCGCGCCCCCGGTTCATCGCGGGTTTTCTTGGAACGTAACTAATTTTTTCTGCGGATTCCCCCGGTACATCGCGGTAATAATGTATAGAATATAAATTATTTAGCAATAAATTATAACGCGTGGTGCTCGACCAGTCACACAACGCACGAAACAAAGTTTCGCTTGTGAACATAGAATATTTTCTACGTTTTTTTCTCCAAGCCCCACGATGGCGCCAAACGCCCTGCACCTTGAAGGTTTCTGGCAAGGAACCGAAGCGCCAGAGGAAGGTCCTGGGACGCTCCAGGAGAAGGTTAAGGTAAAGGTGCTCGATATATGCTTCGGGAAGAAAAAGGTTTGCCGCCGTTGGACGAGCACTGCTCATACACAGCACCTCAAACCGACCAAGACCAGACTAGTCGATCTCCGGCACTCAAACCCAATCACTGCCAAACCGCCCAGACCAGACTAGTCGATCTCCGGCACCTCAAACCCAATCACTGCCAACCCGACCAGACCAGACAGTCGATCTCCGGCACCTCAAACCCAATCACTGCCAAACCGATCAGACAGTCGAATCGATTTTTTGGGGGCGTCCATTCATCACGGATTTTCCACTTAGCGCGGGGAGGTTTGGAACGTAACCCCCGCGAGAAACGGGGGATTACTGTATATATATTTATACAAATATACATACATCAGACGCACCTCCTGACTGTTATGGTGAGCATCGCTGTGGATTATGTCTCACGGTAAAACTGCATAATCCGCACAAAGCACAGTAGGTGTGCTGCCTCTGACACTGGGTGCCTTGAGTGTGTGCATGGCATCATGCAATCAGGAGATTACCAAGGCATTTTGGAGTGCAATGTTCAACCCAGTGTCAGAAAGCTGGGTCTCCGGTCGAAGTCAGGTCATGCAGGCAGGACAATGACCCCAAACACACTTCAAAAAGCACCCAGGAATGGTTCAAGACAAAACACTGGATCCTTCTGAAGTGGCCAGCAATGAGTCCAGATCTAAATCCCATTGAACACCTGAAGGGAGATCTGAAAACCGCAGTTGGGAGAAGGCACCCTTCAAATCTGGGAGAACTGGAGCAGTTTGCACAAGAGGAGTGGGACAAACTGCCGGTAGGGAGGTGTAGGAAGCTCATTCATGGATGTAGGAAGTGCTTGACTGCAGTTATTTTGTCCAAAGGCTGTGCTTCCAAATATTAAGTCTCGGGTGTCAATAATTTTGACAATTCCATTTCTTTTTATTTTCTGATTTAAAAGGATATATTAAGTTCTGAATAAAAAACAATGGTTCTGTCATATTAACAGTGAAATAACGAATTGTGGACACCAAATACTTTTGTCAATTTCAACTTATTTT
>CM068963.1:98269434-98282386 GCA_035128595.1 Eptatretus atami
CAGCAAAATGAGTGCCAGCATGCTGGTATGCTGTGTCGGAGTGGCGACCCATCCAGGATTGTGCCCAATAGCCAAGGAGACTGCTTAAGCAGCACCAACGCTCTGCACAGAGTATGGTCCCAATCTCCTTTCAAAAAGTTGTGGATGGATTATGACGCATCTTTTGTGATGAGTTGGGTAGGTGACAAGAACAAGCCGATTAGATTTTGGAGGTCCAGATCCAGATCCAGCCTACCATTTGGATACAAAACTTAAACTGTTCAGCCTGCGCGAGTTATGCACTCCACCGACTGCTTTTCTAGTTAACCTCCGCCATCGAAGATCGGAGGTTACTGTTTTCACCCCTTTCTGTTTGTTTGTTTGTTTGTGAACAGTATTACGGAAAAACTCCTCGACGGATTTCGACGAAACTGTGGGTGGGGGATTAGGTATGGTCCAAGGATCGTGCATTAGATTTTGGACTTGGTCCAAAATCCAATATGGCCGCTATGGCGGCCATTTTGAAAAAAGATTTGATTTTTTTTTTTTTGCATTTCTCCATGTTTAAGTGATTTCCAACCCCCCCCCCCCCCAAAAAAAAATTGTTAGAGAAAAAAAAAATTTTGCAACTTTTTTTCAACAAAATTTGTCATTTTTTTTTTTGCATTTCTACATGTTATAAGTGATTTCAACAAAAAACATGCCAAAAATTATAATTGCGGCTGATTTTGGAACTTCAGGTGGATATACCCACGTAAAATAATTTTCTGTCTCAAGGAATCTAGTTATGACGAATGAATTGAGTATGTAAAAGTTAAAGTAAAAGGAAAGTTGCAAACTAACTCTTGTGAGCACTGTTGACGTCAAATTGAATGAATAGATATCAGGTTCACTTGAGTGACCTAGCAGTATTGGCGGCGGAGGTTTTGCACTCTACGACGAGTGCTCCCCCTCTAGTTTAAAATGTGTCCATTTAAACATTTGTTTTTCAAGATTTGTAAAATGATCTGTCCCAGGAGAATTAACCTGTTACCATTTGTCAGTTAAGACTTAGAAGTTCATTACAAATTCCCTACCTACTACTCCTGCTTTGGCCTACAGGTGGTGCCAGTCCACATCTTGTGTTTGGTTTCAATGTCTGCTCGGAGAACTTGGAAGGAAAAATTGTTTCAAAAAGGCAACTACACCATTCTGAAAAAAGAAGGCACCAACAATCAAACTGGACTTTATATACTGTACCAATTACATGGCCCTGTATATAGAAATGGCAAAATATCACATGAACTACGTCATCCTTGATTTTATGCAAAAGAACGAAGAAATCCCTGAAAACTTTTACACTGGCGTTGCCCTTCAAAATCCCTTACCTCTGCATACTCAATAAAATGACAATTTTTAATGTTCAAGTGGCTTTCAATGTTTCTTTTCTGAACAAAAAGTACCTTTGGTATTTAAAGTTTGAAGTTCCTAGTATATTTAACTGTATTTTGAAACATGATTTCGATAAAATAATTTTTTTGTTCGACACGTGGCTATTTCTTGAGATTCCATACTATGACCAGGTTTTAAAAAAAATCTTTCATGTTGACCGCAATATTTTGATGATTCTTCACTCTTTGGAATCCATTTATTGTTGACACAAATTGCAGAACATACGTCACGCGTCACACATACGTGGTAGTATGTCAAATCGATGTAATAGAATTCCATCCAAACTGAATTGATGCAGTTCTTTCATATTGAACAGCAGGAGGCAAACGAGTTAAAGTTTATAGGTATCAAACCTGTCCCAGGTAGCAACGATACTTGGATAGACTGACCACAAAGCTGCCAACTGTACCCACAGCTCGTCTGTCTGATTGTCGTCAGATACCTGGGGTGGAGATGGCATACTGCATGATAAAACTAACTTTGCAATGAAACCTTTATGGCTTCGCAGGGCAGGCTTTTCCAGTTTTCAGAGGACAGGGCAGCTATTTGTGGAATGTCAGATTTGATGGTGTTCCTTGCGGTAACGTTGTCCTTTTGCTTTTGGCACCCTGCCGAGACGGGGACATATATAAATATATATATATATATATAATATATATATATATATATTATTATATATTATTTTCCATCGGGAGAGAAATGATTACTTTTTTTTTTGAGCCCCTTCACATGAGTGTGAGTGCAGGTGACGTCATAAACGTCCACGGAAAGGAAAGCTTAGATGAACAGGGTTTTCATCCAGGATTCCTGCATCTGGATTTCATCAACTCCAGACGGCTTTGTGGAGATTATGTACATTTAGCTCGTCGCGATGATGGAAAGGTGGTGCTTGGTGGGAAAGTGGGGAGGGAGTGGAAGACCAAACCATGAAAAATTTTTCGAGGGAGTTGTCGGGAACAGTACAGTTGGTATGTGATGTAGTAGACCATACGCGAATGTTATTGAACTGGGGGGTGTGTGGAGGAGGGTGGTGTTGCGGGTGGTGCGTCTAAAGGGAACTGCAGCCATGGTGACGTGTTTGATGTGTGAAAGTGGCAGGAATTGTAGGTAGCTTGTGGTGGAGGGTAATTGTTTCTGGGTTGATGCAGCTAAGGCATGATGGGCCGAATTATCTCCTGTACCAAAGTTCCTACGTGTGTAAAAATATCTTGTCCGTCAAGTCAGTCTAAGAACAAAGTAAAATCTGCTTTGTGGCAAGAAAATAGGGAATACAAATAGGCGTGGCGAAACAAATAGGGAATAAATACCTTAAAATGGCAATTGATCTGTCATGAATAAATAGAACTTGACGTTTCGGGCCTTACCCTTCATCAGAGCAAAAGTGAAAGATCATTCTCTCTTGCTCCGACGAAGGTCAGGCCCAAAAAGGTGATTTCCTTTATTCACAACGGATCAATTACCATTTTAAGATATTTATTTCCTATTTATGAGGACAAAGTAAAATAACCTCATTGGATGGACCATAATGTGCGATTTAATTTGCAGTATGGGCACAATACCCTTTGTCAAGATAAAGGAGCCGGTCAGATGGTCAGATGGATGGTTTTAGGGTCAGATGGAAACGCTCAGTGAAAACCTCAGCTGTATCATGCTGCATTCATTTCATATAGTGTCAGGCTGTGAAAACAGTCAACCACTTTATGACGTATCCAAAGTTGTTCAACTCCAAGAGTGTGCTTTGTCATTGGAAGGGGGGAATCCTTTCATGACAACTTCAGTGCTAGATGTTCAGCCATGACTTAAATTTTCAAGACAATTTGAGACTGATCATGTGCAATACTGCCTTGATTTGGTAACCAGGAAGACTCAGTTCTGTATTGTTTGACTGTCAATTGTCTATTGTGTTGGATTTGATCTCCTAGAAATCACAATTTGACGAAAATTTTGAGAAGAGAAGAGAGATAGAGAGAGAGATAGAGATAGAGATAGAGATAGAGATAGAGATAGAGAGATATATTGATTCAGAGATTTTAGTAAATTGTATTGACCATCTGTGAAAATTGCTTACCAAAAATTTCTTCACTAACGTATTCATCTAGGTGTCTTACTAACACCTATCAATTAGTGCAACCAAATCCTTGTGGAAATTCTGGGGAGCCAATCAAATTTCGGGTGCTCAGAGGGCCTGTGCGAAAAAAATCGGAAAAATTAACTTTTACCAATATTGACTTGTGGACGTCTAACTAGGGGTTTTTTGGGTGCTGAATTGATTCCAACCATTAGATTTGAGGAAAAATGAATCCTGGCCGTAAAATATTGATATGATACATTTTTAGGTATCTCAGACTGTGTTTGCGGTAATTTGGCTCAATTGATTCAGATTGTTGAAATTGTACTGAAACCAGCATACAACATTTTTGAAACCACGCTATATTGTTAGGTTATACTTGTGCTCATGTCTCAGTAGAATCCTCTGTTTAGCTGAGTTAGCTAAAGCTTTTAGCTATAAATTATTGTGTACGGACTCAATAGAAGTTGAATATATTCAAACGTAAGATGGACCTATTAATGCTAAAAACAATCATGTATGTGTGTTCTGTCTGTTTTGTGTCAAAATTTCATGTCCTGTCTGTTGTTTACAAAAAAAGTCTTATTTTTTAGGACAGTATGGAACAAGGATGTGGACTGAAACCCTGCTTGAGGTGTTTCATCTGTGGTGGTTCCGGAGATTGAAAAGCATACGCTCTCAAAAGTTCTCAAATAAAGGCCACCCACGGATATTATCCACATTCTAAGCTTGTGGCGATGCCGGCCGTTGATCGGGAGACTAAATGAGACTGGAAGAGAAAATCCATTTGCAAGAGAAAAAGTTCCTCGATAACAAGAACAACAAAGCCCAGTTCGTCTGCTACTTGCTTGAGACATTTAGTAGGAATGGAATCAGTTGTACAGACAATGCTCCGATGATGCGACACCTCCATCGTCCGCACAGCTCTAAGATGAGGCAAGGAGAGTCCCCTGTCGAGCGTGAGTTGAGGACAACAGACGTCTGGGTTATGCTGATTTTCCTCATTGTTGCCAGGACCATCGATCTTCCTCACGACAGCAAAAAGAAACATCTTACGATGTCGGAAAGAATCCGCGGAGGCCCTCCCAGAGAGTATTACGGAGGTATCTCATCTTTCTTGCAACAGCTTCCTGGCTGCCGATACAGTATGTCTGCCAATTTTTTGGGTTTAGCAAAACCAACTTTGCTAAGCAAGCTCTGCACAAGACTGATGAAGCAGAGAGCGCAATGACTTGTTTATGGACATAGCTGAAGGAAAGTGATATCATTTAAAAGCAAGGCTGTGATCTTTTCATGCTCATGTTCCATGGGAAATCCTCCAAGACTTGGAAGACTTGAGATTCGAACATCTTCAGCAAGCGAGCTGCTACTGGAGCATAAAACCTGAGAAACTCCCCGCCGACACACAGGACTGCAGCACCAGCACTCTCTTCCGAAGCTTACCTCCAGGGACTGATGTACTGGCTGATGCTGCAAGGTTCCATTCGTTGGATGCCCGGCCATTTATGGATGGCCAACTCACTGAGCAAGATATGCACCAGTTCCCTCTACAGACCCCATTGCCACAGACGTACCTCCTAGTTTGCAGCTTGCAAACTGTCGGGGACGCAGCTCCACTCAGGTGCTGCTGTAAAAAGCAAGGAGCAAGTGACTTTCTGCCTTGTGGCATTGTCATGTGTAACTACCCCTTGCCTGAACATAAAACCAGCTGGATGAACAAGAGGAGTGAGGAAGCGATACTGGGGAGTTTTGATGAATAAGGTTGTAAAAGCTGACGAAGCAACATTTCCATTGAGCACAGTTCTCGTTAAAAATGTCAATAAAATACATTTTATATGATCAAGAGTGTTTTTTTCTCAAAATCTAAATGGTTGGAATCAATCGCACCCCCCAAAAAACCCCCTAGTAGACATCCCACAAGTCAATATTGGAAAAAGTTAATTGTCCGATTTTTTTTCGCCGCAGGTCCTCTGAAGCACCCGAACTTTGATTGGCCTCCCCAGGAAATTTTCCACAAGATGTGGCGTTTGCACTAATTGATAGTGTTAGTAGACACTCTAGATGAATACGTTAGTGACAGAAATTTTTGTAAGCAATTTTTTTCACCAAGATGGTCAATACCAATTTGCTAAAATTCCCTAAACTTAAGACAGAGACAGACAGACACTGCCATATCTTTTGGAGGTAGAATCTAGTTGATGTCTTGTTGAAAAGTGCAGGCTCACCAAGCGCTGACCGTTGTTTATTGGATATCATTCGTTTGAGTCGAACAAGCATTCAAAGTGCCTGATGCATTAACTTAAAATATTATTGTAACATAACTTCTTTCTTTTTTAAGCCAGAAAAGAAGGACTTGTTTGCTTTTTGAAATCCTTGTATAGCCTATCAAAGGCCAAAGTTTGTTGCCGATAGTGTGACAGGATTATGCATTGCTAATCAGTCAGGTGAAGTGTGACAGACCTCAAAGTCTGAAGGAGTTGCGGGGAGGGGGGTGGTTCAGTGTTTCATTAACCCTGCAAATTAGCGCCAGTGTCAAAATGGCCTACGGACGTGCAGATGCGGATTGCCGTGCGGCTTTTGCTCTGTTCGGAAAATGCCAGCCACACGTGGCTTCAAAAAATTTGCTTCATTCGAGCATTGCCATCTGTCCAACACATGTACATGTTGAGGCATGTAGAATACGAAGGTTGTTTTGAGGTCATGTGAAACCGGTGCTTAGGGTTGCAAAAGAAAATCTCCTGTGGAGTTTGTGAGCATACTGCCACCTCACTATTGGTTGTGTTGCGATAATGCAAAATATGTTAGACGAGTTGGTCCAGCTGTAAAATTAGCAGATTGGGAATAAACCGTGATGTGTGTCCACGCTCATGGAGCAGGATGTGAGAGCTTTGATACATTCGAATGAAGAGGGGACTGTTTTTTTTGCATGTGTAAGCAGCTAAATAACTGAGTCTAAATCAAGAATTACTGTGTGATTATAGAACGAGCCTTTTGTCTTTCTTTAAAGTTCATAGCTAAAGTAATATTAATGTAAATAAGGCAAAAGTTAAAAATACGAGCAGAAAGAAATGCTTGTTACTGCTGCCCCAGCAACCAGTTCCAGTGCCAGCTCCATTGTCATGGGTCATCTAACTTGCAGTGAGCAGACTGAGGCTGCAACCGCGCTGACTTTTGTTCATGGATATTTTCTTATCACGGAATTTTTCTGACTGTTTGTAAAAAAAAAAATTCTCTGAGATATGGCTACGAGTTGACAAGAGTATGCACAAATTTCAGCTTTCTTTCCTCACCTCGAAGGTACGTAACATTATTATCACGTAATAGTGAGTCATGTGAATAAAGAGTTGTATATACTGTTGGACCCCCCACTATTACAGTGATACATTCCTGGAAAATGCTGTGGATGGAGGGCATTGTTTCAGTGGAAAAAGGGGGGATGGTTCTCGACGGTTCATAGTTCATTGGTGGGAAATCAAAAATCCCGGAAAAAAACCCGAACATGCGAAGCACAGGGCCGTGAATGTCAAAGGCAGGTCGAAATTTTATAAAACTGCGAATACAGGGGTCCACGTATCGCAGTAAGGTATAATGGGAGTTCCGGTGCGTCGTCCAAACACACTGCACTGTGAATATCATCCAAAGGGATGAGGTATTCTCCATCGTCCCAAAGGGATGGAGGTAGAATAGAGAATAAGTGGAAAAGATTGTCAATTCAGTGTGGTTTTGACTATGACGTCCCGGGAAACTCTCCGCTGGATTGGCCTTTCTGCCTGGCACTGGCCTCGCGAGCTCTTGCTTGTTCCCCACCCACCAACTGCAATATAATGAAATTATATGATTATATATATATAATTCAGTAGTGTGTGTGTGTGTGTGTGAGTGACCGCTGTTTGGCTCGACAACCACTGTCGATCTAATGAAACTTGCCACTATATTTGCTGGGGCCCTGTGGATGTGCCTTTCAGGTTGATATTAATCGGACAAGTGTTCCAAGTTATGGCCATTTTAAATTTTAACCAAAACCAATTTTGGGGGGGGGGGACCCAAAAAAAGAAAACATGTTGCTGTGGCCATGTTATTTACCAACCAAATGACATGACACATGGCTGCGTAGTGCGTTGCTGGCGTAGCTTCCTCTTGGGTACCGGAAGCATGACCATGAGGGAGGGCGTAGGATAAATTTATGGATCGAGATGACAATAGGACTGTTATGGTGGAGACAATTGAAACATGTCGTGGGACGTAGAGAGGTTATACAGGGTATAGTTAAATGGAGCTGCGTAAGTACAAGGAAAGACAAGGTGCACGAGTTTGTTCGGGAAAATTTAGTTAGTTGCATGCGTGTAGGTGAGTGGAAATGTGTTCGTGTGTGGTTGATGGAATTATGAGATGTGAGGCAGACAAATGGCGGTATAAGTGTGAGTAACGGAGTGCATGCGTGTGAAGGATTGAATGGGTAGAGTGATCCCACCCAAGGAAACCCGGGATAGTTTAAAGTTAGATCGCGGGGGATTAGTAAATTTACCACATTGATGTCGTTGGTTGGTCTAATTATGGAAAAAAATTTTTACAGCCGCACATCGCGCTGTTATATAATTGGCTATTCTGTCCTGTGTCTTCTGTCACACTTATTGCCACGTACGTCCCTTTGGATCTGATGGAACTATTAAATATAAATTGTCCAACGTCCACAACTCTTCCCATCATGCATCTTAATCACCGTGTCTACATTTAAATTTTATAACTGCAAAAATTGTTTCATAATTCTTAAACCAGACTTTTTACTGCCCCAGGCCGCGCGATATCGAAGTATTCGCTCTTGTTTGTGTCGGGTGCAGGAGATAATGGAACCTGGCTGGCGATGTGGCTTAGTAGCGTAGTGTTCGATGAAAACAGGCACTCCGGGTTGCTGGGAACTCGTCGGCCAGTGAGGCACTAGGCAGCGTCCAGGGGGCCAGTAGTGATTAGTGGACGCAAGGGTACCGAGGGAGAGGGCCTGGCGTCGCCAGTGTAGTGTATAGTGCAGTGTTCAATGCGGCCCAGGTGCCAAGCAGTGGGACTTCGGGTGTTCAAAATGCCATGGTGGGCAGTCGAGCCGGGGGGGGAGTGCCAGGTGAGGCATCCCCCATGTTAGGCGTGAAGAGCAGGCAAGGCTCGAGGCGGCTCCAGCGTCCTGCGGGTGCTAATGGTGAGTATGCAAGGTGGGCGACCTTGCGCAGGGAGCCACACTTACACAAGCACGAAAGTGTGCGATGCACGGAAAGAAAATTTGGTGGGCAAGGCCCAAAATTGTAAAAGCACCAACATGTAGGCGATGGGAAATTTGGGTTGTTATAACTCCATAGTTTACAAGGCCGTCTGTCGGGTATAACCCTGGGCACCCCCTGGGACAGTTTAAAAGACTGGAACAAACTCGGTAGTTAGATTAGAAGACCCCTTCGCAACCATCCACTTTGTTCGGGATCATCGCCGGCTGCTGGACTTGCCCTCCTGAAGGACTTGAGAAAAAGACTTGTTCACGATGCTTAAATGTGAGGATTGCATGTAGTTCTGCTCTTTTTCCTTTCCATAAACTTTTGGGGGATGGGCGTATGATTTGCAATGGGGATAGCTAGAATATAGGAGACAAGATGTAGCAACGAATTGTTAAAAAGCGGGGCTAGTGTAATGTATATGAGAAAAAAGACGTTGGATGGGTGCGGACGAGTAAGGCAACCTCGAGCTCTTTCCCGGCACCACCGCCACTGCCCAGGTATTGCACCACCAGAGACCGTGACCATTGTTGGTCGGACCTGGCATCTCTCCCTTGCCCAATAGCCAAGGAGACTGCTTAAGCAGCACCAACGCTCTGCACAGAGTATGGTCCCAATCTCCTTTCAAAAAGTTGTGGATGGATTATGACGCATCTTTGTGGATGAGTTGGGTAGGTGACAAGAACAAGCCGATTAGATTTTGGAGGTCCAGATCCAGATCCAGCCTACCATTTGGATACAAAACTTAAACTGTTCAGCCTGGCGGAGGTATGCACTCCACCGACTGCTGTTCTAGTTAACCTCCGCCATCGAAGATCGGAGGTTACTGTTTTCACCCCTTTCTGTTTGTTTTTTCGTTTGTGAACAGTATTACGGAAAAACTCCTCGACGGATTTCGACGAAACTTGGTGGGGGATTAGGTATGGTCCAAGGATCGTGCATTAGATTTTGGACTTGGTCCAAAATCCAATATGGCCGCTATGGCGGCCATTTTGAAAAAAGATTTGAATTTTTTTTTTTTGCATTTCTCCATGTTTTAAGTGATTTCCAACCCCCCCCCCCCCCCAAAAAAAAATTGTTAGAGAAAAAAAAAATTTTGCAACTTTTTTTCAACAAAATTTGTCATTTTTTTTTTTGCATTTCTACATGTTATAAGTGATTTCAACAAAAAACATGCCAAAATTATAATTGCGGCTGATTTTGGAACTTCAGGTGGATATACCCACGTAAAATCAATTTCTGTCTCAAGGAATCTAGTTATGACGAATGAATTGAGTATGTAAAAGTTAAAGTAAAAGGAAAGTTGCAAACTATAACTCTGTGAGCACTGTTGACGTCAAATTGAATGAATAGATATCAAGGTTCACTTGAGTGACCTAGCAGTATTGGCGGCGGAGGTTTTGCACTCTACCGAGTGCTCCCCCTCTAGTTTAAAATGTGTCCATTTAAACATTTTGTTTTTCAAGATTTGTAAAATGATCTTGTCCCAGGAGAATTAACCTGTTACCCATTTGTCAGTTAAGACTTAGAAGTTCATTACAAATTCCCTACCTACTACTCCTGCTTTGGCCTACAGGTGGTGCCAGTCCACATCTTGTGTTTGGTTTCAATGTCTGCTCGGAGAACTTGGAAGGAAAAATTTGTTTCAAAAAGGCAACTACACCATTCTGAAAAAAGAAGCACCAACAATCAAACTGGACTTTATATACTGTACCAATTACATGGCCCTGTAATATAGAAATGGCAAAATATCACATGAACTACGTCATCCTTGATTTTATGCAAAGAACGAAGAAATCCCTGAAAACTTTTACACTGGCCGTTGCCCTTCAAAATCCCTACCTCTGCATACTCAATAAATGACAATTTTTTAATGTTTCAAGTGGCTTTCAATGTTTCTTTTCTGAACAAAAAGTACCTTTGGTATTTAAAGTTTGAAGTCCTAGTATATTTAACTGTATTTTTGAACAGTGATTTCGATAAAATAATTTTTTTGTTCGACACGTGTGCTATTTCTGAGGATTCCATACTATGACCAAGGTTTTAAAAAAAAATCTTTCATGTTGACCGCTAATTATTTGATGATTCTTCACTCTTTGGAATCCATTTATGTTGACACAAATTGCAGAACATACGTCACGCGTCACACATACGTGGTAGTATGTCAAATCGATGTAATAGAATTCCATCCAAACTGAATTTGATGCAGTTCTTCATATTGAACAGCAGGAGGCAAACGAGTAAAGTTTATAGGTATCAAACCTGTCCCAGGTAGCCAACGATACTGGAATGACTGACCACAAAGCTTGCCAACTGTACCCACAGCTCGTCTGTCTGATGTCGTCAGATACCTGGGGTGGAGATGGCATACTGCATGATAAAACTAACTTTGCAATGAAACCTTTATGGCTTCGCAGGGCAGGCTTTTCCAGTTTTCAGAGGACAGGGCAGCTATTGTGGAATGTCAGATTTGATGGTGTTCCTTGCGGTAACGTTTGGTCCTTTTGCTTTTGGGCACCCTGCCGAGACGGGGACATATATATATATATATATAATATATATATTAATATATATATATATATATATATATATATATATTTTTCATCGGGAGAGAAATGAATTACTTTTTTTTTTTGAGCCCCTTCACATGAGTGTTGAGTGCAGGTGACGTCATAAACGTCCACGGGAAAGGAAAGCTTAGATGAACAGGGTTTTCATCCAGGATTCCTGCATCTGGATTTCATCAACTCCAGACGGCTTTGTGGAGATTATGTACATTTAGCTCGTCGCGATGATGGAAAGGTGGTGCTTGGTGGGGAAAGTGGGGAGGGGAGTGGAAGACCAAACCATGAAAAATTTTTCGAGGGAGTTGTCGGGGGAACAGTTACAGTTGGTATGTGATGTAGTAGACCATACGCGAATGTTATTGAACTGGGGGTGTGTGGAGGAGGGTGGTGTTGCGGGTGGTGCGTCTAAAGGGAACTGCAGCCATGGTGACGTGTTTGATGGTGTGAAAGTGGCAGGAATTGTAGGTAGCTTGTGTGTGGATGGGTAATTGTTTCTGGGGTTGATGCAGCTAAGGCATGATGGGCCGAATTATCTCCTGTACCAAAGTTCCTCACGTGTGTAAAATATCTTGTCCGTTCAAGTCAGTCTAATGAACAAAGTAAAATCTGCTTTGGTGGCAAGAAAAGTAGGGAATACAAATAGGGTGGCGAAACAAATAGGGAATAAATACCTTAAAATGGCAATTGATCTGTCATGAATAAATGAGAACTTGACGTTTCGGGCCTTACCCTTCATCAGAGCAAAAGTGAAAGATCATTTCTCTCTTGCTCCGACGAAGGGTCAGGCCCAAAAGGTGAGTTTCTCCTTTATTCACAACGGATCAATTACCATTTTAAGATATTTATTTCCTATTTATGAGGACAAAGTAAAATAACTTCATTGGATGGACCATAATGTGCGATTTAATTTGCAGTATGGGCACAATATCCCTTTGTCAAGATAAGGAGCCGGTCAGATGGTCAGATGGATGGTTTTAGGGTCAGATGGAAACGCTCAGTGAAAACCTCAGCTGTATCATGGCTGCATTCATTTCATATAGTGTCATGGTGTGAAAACAGTCAAGCCACTTTATGACGTATCCAAAGTTGTGCAACTCCAAGAGTGTGCTTTGTCATTGGAAGGGGGGAATCCTTGTCATGACAACTTCAGTGCTAGATGTTCAGCCATGACTTAAATTTTCAAGACAATTTGAGACTGATTCATGTGCAATGACTGCCTTGATTTGGTAACCAGGAAGACTCAGTTCTGTATTGTTTGACTGTCAATTGTCTATTGTGTTGGATTTGATCTCCTAGAAATCACATTTGACGAAAATTTTGAGAGAGAGAGAGAGATAGAGAGAGAGATAGAGATAGAGATAGAGATAGAGATAGAGATAGAGAGATATATTGATTCAGAGAATTTTAGTAAATTGTATTGACCATCTGTGAAAAAATTGCTTACCAAAAAATTTCTTCACTACTGTATTCATCTAGGTTGTCTACTAACATCCTATCAATTAGTGCAAACCCAAATCCTTGTGGAAAATTCTGGGGAGCCAATCAAATTTCGGGTGCTCAGAGGGCCTGTGCGAAAAAAATCGGAAAAATTAACTTTTACCAATATTGACTTGTGGGACGTCTAACTAGGGGTTTTTTGGGGTGCTGAATTGATT
>CM068963.1:98317692-98332157 GCA_035128595.1 Eptatretus atami
CAAAGGGCAAGGATCTATTTAAACACATAATTAATGAAAAAAACTGCCTGGGGAATGCCGACGTGTTCATGATTGTTTTCCCTGGAGGTCTATTTTCCACAACCGCAGCATATATCTTCACCTATAAAAGGCAAATATTTCTCTCTTCTCTCTTCACGGCCACATCTTTTAATCGGCGGATAAATCAAAATATGTCCAGCATGAGGAGCACTCCCCCGATCTCCAATGGACATAAAGTCCTGTACCTTATGTCCATTTGTACCCCGAGGTATGGGATAGGACTTTATGTCCATTGGAGATCGGGGGAGTGCTCGTCACACTCCACATATTTCTATTTACCCGCCGATCATATCACGTGCCTTCTGGTTGAATGGTTTGTATTAGCGGGAACAATTGTCTGGGTGGCAAACGGATTGTTGTTCTTTGCGGATTATGCGGTTTTACAGTGCGATACATAATCCACGGTGATGTTCACCATAACAGCCAGGAGGTGTGATTGATGTTTATATGACGAATGTGGTCATTATTGGTTAGATATTTATCGGTATGCCATCCTGAGGAAAATTTGGGATGACGTGCTGTTGAAGTCATGGGGACTCACTCCGATGAAGGGGTCCAATTGTATGACAATGCATTCTGGCCCTTTGGGGTTAGGGTGTGTGTTTGTTTGACCATGTGCTTCAGCCTTTGGGCTGAGGGGCATGTGTATGTCAACGGAACAGTCTTGTTGGACAGCGTGCTCTGGCCATGTGGTCAAGGTGTCCGTCCAAAGCTGTTTAAATGTTTTTAAATTTTTTTTTTTGGATAAAAAAGGCACCTTCAAAACAGGAAAATAAGTCTGAAATCCAGATAGAAGGCTCCATTTCATGTTTAACTGATGTTGACAATGTAATATTTGTCTGTTTGACAGAGTTGCTGGGCTGAAGTCACTGGAATGGAGGTGATGCTTTGGTGTAGGACTTTATGTCCATTGGTGATTGGGGGAGTGTTCTTCACGCTCCACATATTTCGATATGTATATATATACATATACATATATACATACATATATATATATATATATATATATATATATATATATATATATATATATATATATATATATATATATATATATATATATATATATATATATACACACTCAGTTGAATGATTCCGGTGTTCAGCACAAAATTTCTGGCGGCCATCTTGGAATATGTATGATGACGGTGCCTTCAAGGAAGTTACGTAGCAGTAGTGGGGCAGAATGTTTTGCGATTAACTGCACAAATTGCCAAACTGGGGCAAAATACCATGGTCTAAGCTTCTACAAGTGAGTAGTGATCATTTATAATTTCTTAGCTGATCCGTATTCGACCGTTATGAGTTTGATTTGCATGATTTATTCAGCGAAAAAAATCAGCCTTGCTACGTCGGTGGCCTACAATTAGGTAGGCCGAGTGGCTATTATTGTCAACACTACTGATTGTATGGAAGCCAGTGGGACTGTCATTACATTTGATTGATTGTGACTGATGGGTGGCAGTAAATGCCCGAAGAGCTCTCTTGTGATAAACCCAAAGTGGATTAAACAGGGGGATGTGGGAAGGGGAAGGGGATGTGCTGGGTTTGCGTTTGGTAGTGGGACTTTAAGGGAGAGGAGGGAGGGGACGAAAGTCCCACGTGGCAAAGACAATACGGTATCCATGACAACAATTTCATCCCATTATCATCAAATGGGATTTTTTTTGTGATTTTATTATTGCCAAACATCAGGAATTTTTGAAGGTATCAGATTGAATTTTACACAGCTTATTTGTATGCATGTGTAGGATATGTTTATAAAATCTGGACAAAATTAGTCAAAGGTCAAGGTGAATGCCATCCAAAACATGTAAAACACCTATTCGGTGGCATTTTCAAAATATATCAACCAATTTTGTTACATACAACTTTCCATCATGTGATACACTTGATTGGTCAAATTTTCCAAATTACCAAATACCATATCTCAAAAAGTTATGGACAGATTTTGACAATTTGGTGGACGGGTTGGAGGTGTGATGAGGACGAATTGGTTCGATTTTGCTGAAGATCTGAATCTGTATCTGGATAAAAGTTTTATTATTATTATTTTTTATTTTTGAAGTGATTCTTCACCATTGAGAAATAGGACCAAAAATGATATCCTACATAGCATGATATTTCAAAATGTTGTGGACACGTTCGGTGTGTCATGAATGAATTGATTGGATTATTGTGAGGATCCAGATTCTAGAATTTTAAAGTGATTTTCACAATTGAGAGATAGGGCCAAAAACGATATACAGTATGGCATGATATTTCAAAAAGTTTAGGACGGATTATGCCAAAACTTGGTGGATGAGTTGGGTAGGTGACAAAAATAAGCCAATTAGATTTTGGTTAATGTCTGGATGCAGATCTGGCCTATCAGTGGGATACAAAACGTAAATTGTTCAGCTTGGCAGAGGTATGTGCTCTTCCGAGTGCGGTTCTCATGATGTTTTTGCACCTTTGTTTTGGACAGGAGTGATATTAGCTGACTTTCAGGTGGGTGAGAGGTGGCCAAAGGAGGACAGACTGAATAGGACAGACGGAGGAGAAGCAATAACGGCAGTGCAGGATTAGAAAACAGGGGTGGTGATGCCATCTGGGGCAATCACTAAAGCAAGTTCGATGCTTGGCAAAACTTTTTCTACCTTTCTTCCACATTCCAGGACACAGTGTCTTTGAGTGGGGAAGATCGGGACTGAATGAGATACATTTGGTACACGAAATGTGAAGGCAAACACGGGATTGAGACATTCTGCCTCATCTCGGACAGAATCTGCAGTCACGCCATTTGAGGTGAGGGAGGTTTCAAAGTTCAAAGATTGTGAACTTCGTATCTTCATCCTGTTGAATTGTTGCTTCTTGTGTACATGCTTGGTTTAAGAATGGTTTAAGGTAATCTCAGTAAATTGTTTCAACTGCAAATAAGGAGTTAGTAGCACACGTCCTGGATAACATGCATCTGGTTAAACAGATTGTTTATTCCAACTGCTCTGACACTGACTGCATGACTCGGGATGTGGTTGCTGTCTTCTTGGGTGTGGTCGCCTTTGTGTGATGTAATATTGCCACATTGTAAGGATAACCGAAAACCACACACATACTAAGTTCTTGAAAGATAGGACACAGATAGTAAACTAAGTTCTTGAGAGATGGAGCCTTGGAATGATTTGATCATGTGAAATCGCAAGAAGTCGATCAATGTGTCTGAGTTCTACATATTACGTTTATCGTGTAGAAAAAAAATGGGAGCTTAGAAGACAGAAAACAATGAGGAGGTGAAGGGATATGGATAAATGAGGGGTGTGGATGAGAAAAGCAGGGTAGGGTGGTGAGGAGGATTGTCTGTATGATGTAGAAATGATTGGAGGAACGTGACTCAACATACTTATGTCCTATACCACTACGATCACCGGATACCAATTAATTTTGAATGATATTGACCAGTACATTAGGACCTGTCTCCAGTTAGCATCCTATTTGACATAACCATCACTTATTCCTCCTCCACGTCTGGTGCCAAGTGTCACCAGATGTCATTTACCATTTTGTGGAATCTATGTCATGTCATACATATTGCTGCCATCATCCAGACGAGCATTGATCAATTGCATTATCCTGTGCATTCTGTCAAAAACATTGGCCAGTGACTGTAAAACAACCTGTCCAAATTGGTTGTAAGTTATTTTTCATAGTTATTTTCGCATGGCTACATTTAGTCTCACTATCTGTAATTAATTTAAGAAAAAAAAATATCTGGTGTTATGAACTCTACAGATGCATTGTGAATGGTGTCTTCAGGTGTTGAGCATTGCGTTACCAATCGTAAGCATAAATTGCACCTGACGTCCAGGTTCCACGATTACAGGCTCTGTGCGTACAGTTTATCGTCTCATTAACAGTTCTGATTCCTTTTTTTCTTCCAAGCAGTGGGAATGTTATGGAGATATGAAAATGGAAGGATATTTCCCGCAGAGCGCACGTAGCGATGCGTACAGATCTCATTCTGCCTGCGTAAGGATGAGAAACATCACAACGTTTATTCTGGCACACAAATGGTGTCTTCGGCCACCCATCCTACCACCACATGGAAAAATAGATATGGCTTCCAAGATTTATTTTTTGTCAGTTTGAGTAAAGGGTCAAATGCAGCAAATCACATCGTATAAGCTCTATTGAAGCAACCACAACAGGAGATTCAAAACGAGATACGAACGAGAGTGTGAACCCATGGTTCAAATCCGATGTTCCATACGTGTTTGCACATCATCAACTGAAGTCCTTGCTCCTCGTCTACTAATCTCCTTGTGCCTCCTCTCCAAATCTCTACATCATCTAGCAATCTCCCTGCACCTCCTCTACTAATCTCCCAACACCTCCTCTACTAATCTCTACATCTATGAATTTCCTTGTGCCCATCTCCTTATACCTCGTCTACGAATCTCCACATCATCTGCTAATCTCCTTGCACATCGTTTACCAAGTCTTGACACAGTAAATGGATTACAGGAGTATGTCGTGCAAACTGGGCTGAAAAGTAATACAGTGCTGTACAGTATAGCCAAAACACAAAGCATGAACAAACATGCCACGCACACCAACAACAACATCATGGCCAACAATTCATCAATTCGAGAGATTGACTAGTTTATATATCTGGGGTCCATGGTTACCATAACAGGAAAGGGAGATGCTGATGTACTTCAACAGATACAAAAGGTGCATTCATGAGACTCAAGAAAAGTTGGACATCAAATTTGTATAACACCAAAACACACCTGTGGATCTTTGACAGCAAGGTGAAGTCAGTCCTATTTGGATAAACAGGAGTCTTTCATCTACAGCAGCCATCATAAAATCTTGAGAATCTTCTGGCCCGACATGACGAGAAAGAAAGAGGCTGAAAGGTCACCAGGAAGGAAAAACATCAATGAAGAGATCACAATTTGGAGGTGGAGATGGATTTGTCACGTATTACGCATGGTGTATCAAGATACACCGAAGAGAGCAATATGTTGAGCATGGCATGTCACGGAAGAGAAGGGTTGGATGGCCAAGAGAGACTTGCCGACGTACCATCGAGAAGGAAATGAAAGGAATGAAATGAGTGTCACCTGGAATAAAATTGGAATGCAGGTGCAAGACCGATGAAGGTTAATAAGAAGCTTTTTATACCATGTGGCATGATTGGTTAATGAGCAATTGATCAAGCGGCATGATTGGATCATAAGAAATTGATGTAAAAGGACACTAATGTCTACTAATGTCTTTTGTCCTGCATGTGGTTTATGTATAACTCCTCCATGAGACTGAAATTGATGATAACAAATAAAAATGTTTAATTACTTGTGGATTGTGCTTGCATTCTGCAAGCAGATAAATAAATCGATTAAATGAATGTGTGAGCAGTATGAGCTCTTAATTTATGTGTAGTCTAAGTTCTGCCCCTCTCCCAACCGATTGAGGAACGAGGCTCTTCCAACTGACTTTTAATGGATAACATTAACTAACAGTTTTGTGAATTTATTTTTTCTGGAATTGTGATTTTGAGCTACTTCAGCATGTCAAATTTAAACTTTCTTGTCTCGTCTACCACAAAAGTAAATAACAACCATCCCTTTCACACCAGGAGGCGTAAAGGGCTGCCAAGGCAGTTTCATTTAGCTAAGGAGTGCAGTCCTGGACGAGTCACCACTCCAACAGGATGCTCAAATGGCTTATTACCCCAGTAAGCCAGTACTCATTTTACCAACCTTGGAAGGATGACAGGCTGAGTCAACCCTTTCAACCCACTTGGTGTTGATTCAATCGGTAAACAGGAGCTCAAACTCAGAAACCTTCAGATCTTAAGCAAGCCACCTGAACCATTAAGCCAACACCAGGCTTCTATCATGAAAGTACGAAACATTTATCTCAAAGAGTGAGTGGTTAGCAATAACGTTATTTATATTTATATATGTATATATATATTGTTACGAATTTGGGAATTCGATTGCACACAACATTCAGGTTCCTTTAGTCAGCCTATGTCGATAAGTGCTTGTTCCCTAGATAGCTCACCTTTCATTGTTTAAATGTTCAGAAATCGATTAGATGCGCTGCGGATCGATTTAATAGTTAGGGAACGAACAATGGAGACATCCCTCCCCTCTTCTGCGAAGAGGAAGAAAAACCCTGCCGTCCGTGACTCATGATGTCAACAACTCCCTCCCACCCGTGGTTGAGCGGGGGATGGAGCACGAGGGCATGAGTCATGAGTCACGCCGGGAACGGGGAAGGGCGGAGAAGGATAAGAGGAGATCTTTTCTTTGTTCGTGTTCGGAGGTTGAGTAGTAAGCTTTTTGCTTCGGCAGAGAGTAGTCGTTCAGCAGACCGTCGGGTCCTGCTTGGCTTGCGTTAGGGTTGAGGCCTTCGGAAGCTTTTTGCTTCGGCTGGCTCAGTGAGCTTCGGCTGCAGCCTGGCTCGAGGGGAGGCTTTTTACAGCGCGTGCGCTGTATACAATTACACCGAGTTTGAAATGTCCCCGGCGTCGTCTACCACGTCTCCGGTGGGTCCGTGTCCCCCCCCCTCCCCCACGTGCCTCAAGACAGCCAATGACGGCCGTCCGGTAGATGCAGTGCGTAACCTCGACGGAAATACCCGAGTATTTCAATGGAAATTTGTGAAACTAATGTGTTATATATGTGAAAACCATTTAATTTATTGCTGACGGAAAAAACAAGAAGAAACGCTCCCCTCATGTACGAACGAACGAACGAAAGACGTCATTTCCGTCCACCATGGCATTTCGCGCCGAACGCAGAAAGCACGATCTTCTTATGCCATCATTCTCTTTAATATTAGCCATAAACAAGTGTTTCGTCATGCATTAGTAGTTGAAATTTACTTACAACAAGAACGAAAAAATAACTCCTCAGATTCAACAAGAAGAAAAAAAAAAACCCGAAAACATCACGTGCAGGACAAGACCAATCGAGCTAAGGAAACGATACTGTAACTGCACTGCTCCTGATTGGTCAAAGGACACCACGTGTGTTGTTGGGCGGTGTTATGCACGAGGATTCCAGCAAACAGGACTGGACCAATCTGTTCGTGATGTCCCTCATGCTGCATCGCCAATCCTCGGCGGCACGTGATACATTGGACCAATCACGTTCGACGATGTACCTCGTGCTGCATTCTGACAAGCTCTGGATCAGGGCGAGCTTTGATTGGTCAAAGTAGTGGAGAGGTGGCGATAACCTCTGACAGATGGTAATGACCACAACAAGAACGAAAAAATAATCTCCTCACAGCTTCAACAAGAACGAAAAAAAAAAACCGAAAACATCACGAGCAGGACAAGACCAATCGAGCTGAAGGAAACGGTACTGTAACTGCACTGCTCCTGATTGGTCAAAGGACACCACGTGTGTTGTGTGGGCGGTGTTATGCACGAGGATTCCAGCAAACAGGACTGGACCAATCATGTTCGTGATTTACATCTGCTGCATCGCCAATCCTCAGCGGCACGTGATACCATTGGACCAATCACGTTCGGCGATGTACCTCATGCTGCATTCTGACAAGCTCTGGATCAGAGCGAGCTTTGATTGGTCCAAGTAGTGGAGAGGCGGCGATAACCTCTGACAGATGGTAATGACCAAGGAGGAAAGGCGATGCGTTGTTTTGATTGGTTGAAACGTGAGGAACGGAAGGAATTCTTCTCCTCAGATCCACTTGCAACACACAGGTATCTGTTTCATAACCCGAATCACTTCACTGCATCGTTAATAATAATATTTTTCTCCTTATTTTAATTGTACGATTTTCTTTTTTTGATCAACGTTAAAAAGCTTTAGTGACGGATTTCGACATTTTTTTCATCCGCGGAGTCTTCATCGATATTTGAAAATTTGATTTCCGTGGTAATGGATCTCACTGTGAACGGCCGTCCTGGTTTCATCATTCTTTTGCGGCCCCCTGCGCCTGCCACGCTGTATCGAACGATTTCATTCCTTCTGTTATATATAAAGGTGCTTATCACAATAATAATAATAACAAGATTTTTACATTAAAAATATTAAGTACGCTTTTTAATTGTTTTTCAACTGAAAAAGCAAAAATTGCATATTTTAACATTAGTGTACTCATTTGCTTCACACACGCGCTGTATTGAAGGATTTCACTTGTTGCTTTGGTGGTTCAGTGGGCCTTCGGCTTCTGCTTGGCTTGGGAGAGCTTTTTGCTTCGAGCTGCTTTGTTTGGAAGAGAGTTGAGCTGGTCGCTCGGCTCGAGCTGCGAGTGGTGGCTTCTCCTTGGTTCGTGGAGCTCTTTGTTCTCCATTTTGGTTCCCGGCTTGGTGAGACTCATCGACCTCTTCGTGGAGGTGGTTCCTCGGGGAAGCGACGCATCGACGGGAAGGATCGGCCCTCGTCTCACCAGCACGTGTTGAGAAGCGCGGGAGGATTCGCGGGAGCTCGGGAGGGATCGCGGCTCACGGCGATGGATCCAGCTCGCTCTCGCTGAGCCCGGGTCCGAACAACTTGAAGACTACACGAGGTGGAGAGGTTCGAGATAGTCCTGGGTTTCAGCTCACCTGTCCTCCGAGCCCGTTATTAAAGGCTTTGCCACATCTTGGGTCGTGTGTGTGCGTACGTGTGTCCGTGGGCCCGTCTAATAAGTAGGAAATTGTTAAGTGCTTTCTGTGCTGTAAAAGTTTGCATTGCATCGTATAGTCGGTCGTAGTTCTTTTGTTGTGCTTTTGTTGCTTGTATATTGCATACGTTTTGCCTTTGCTCTTTTGCATACTGTGTTAGTTATTATAATAAATGTCCTTGTGTGAATGTAAACCTGTTCGTTGCGTCCTCTTCCCTTAATTGAGCTGCCATCTTGCACTCGGAATATAGTTGGTTTTTAAATAGCCGGTAAAGTGATCGGGTCCAACGGACTGCGCGATAATACCCCGCTCGGTTATCCCAAAAGGAAGCCAGCTGCTTAAGCGGCTCGTTTCAAGCGGTCCCATTGAGGTACAATCTCTCGGTAACCTACCCGCGCGAATAATTAGTAAATCGAAGATTTGGCGATCGGACCCTGTAGCGGGTAGAGTGCGGACAAGGTTGGTGTGGTTAAAAACACACCCGTGGCTGGTTTCCGGCATTCATCCGGAAAGCCGGACTGGATTGTCCGCTCGTGGGCGAAGCGACCGCTATTGGTTAGACGCGGTCGTTCGCATGCCGGCGGGTGGAAATCTACAACAATATATATAATATTATATATATATATATATATATACATACATACATACATACATACACTAGACGACCCGTGAACCCGTTGGGTTCCCGTTGTGACAGCGGTTGATGAAAAAAAATCATTTCAAGAAAGAAAAAAAAGATAGCTCCAGCGAACTATACCGCTGAGGTTGTTTGCATTGATCAAATACTCCCGAAGAGTACTTGACTGAATCGGGAATTGATTTTTTAATAATTTTTTTTGTTGCCCGATTTGAACGAAACTTGATACTGCACACCGCAGGCGAATGTTGAGTAAGGTGGCCCTGAAATTTTTGTGTTATCGTTTACAATTTTGGGTGTTTTTCGGGAACATACATACATACATACAAGATGAGAGTTTTAGTAATACATAGATAGATAAAATCTAAAACCAAAAAGCACAGTGAAGCTGTGAATACAACATTCCTATTAATCACATCCTGTTTGAACATTATCAGTTAAAAGCTCGATGTTGTGGTATTTGTGAGTAAGCATTAGTAAATAAAATTGACGGTTGCATGTCATACATGTTGTAATGATGTAATGAGCTAATGTTGACTGCAGATGGCAGTATTGTATTGTAAACTGCCTGGTGAGATTCGTGAAGATGCTGGAATGTTCTTGGACTAAACTTCCAGTATGGATGAGAATTGCATTTCGTGTAAGGCACGAGATCGTTTTGTGATATGATATGAACCCACGAGAGGGAGGTGTAGAGAGACTGGCGACGTGATGAGATGTGTGCTTCGATCGTCCCCGTGCTCGATTGAACTCTGATGAGTGAATGAGGGATTAATGTCCAGAACGGTTGTTAACACATGGAGCCGATTTATAATCAGGTTGATTAAAACTCATTAAGATTGTGCAACGGGAAGGAATTCCTTTGAGCTCTTCAAACATCCTAGATGGGCCAGCGTACGGTGAACTTCCTCATTTGACGTTGTATCTATTTGTTTGAAATACAAGTTTCAAAAACGTTACACCGTTAATGTGGTTATTGTAACATCACTCGGAAGTCACAGACCTCTACTGAAAAAGATCCATTTGAGTGGTAGCCGACCGATACGATTGTTCAGACGTAAAGTGCAAACCATGGATTGCAGTCTTTAGAACATGGGCTGGGTTCGGCACCACGAACAACATACAAACATTAAAGGGAAGGAAAACCCTCGGTGCATACACCAGTGACAAATGTTAAGACCCATAAAGACCCAAAAGACCCAGATGACCCAAAATATCCTGATGATCCAAAACACCCTGAACACCCAAAAGACCCCTAAGACCCTTTCGACCCCTGAGACCTTAACACCATTTAGACCCCTTGCATCCTTCAGACAGATGAGAGCCTCGACCCTTGACCATTTTGACCTTTTCATATTACAAATAAATGTTTGAATTATGATTGGTGTAAATCATGACAACCCAGCAAATCTGTGACGTCAATCTCTGCAATGACGTGTGGAGAGGCGAGCGTAGTGAGCCGATGCATGCTAGTTTAACATGTAATAAGGGAATTCCCATCAAGAAATGGTAATTACCATTGAAAAATGGGCATCCTCCATTGCACTAAGTCTTTCCTTGGCAAACCTGAACTCCGATCTACCGACAATGTTTTCATCTGCAGCTTGATGGAGTACTGCTCTCCCATTTGGGCTGCCTCCCTTGCCTCGCATCTTGCTCAGCTCAACGTCGTGGAAACCAAGGCCTTCAAGATTATTGGAATCTCCCAGGATGAAGCTGAGTCTGTGGACCTATCACTTTCCCATTACAGACAGGTCAGTGGTCTCTCTGTCTTCTACCATGTCCTTTCTGGTCTTGCACCCTCTGCTCTTTCCATGCTTTGTACCCCTCTCCCCTCCCCCAAGGTTTCTTCATAGCTCGCACGGTCCATCATCAACCTCCTTCTGGTGAAACTACCTAAATCCAGGATCACTGCTCACCTCCACTCATTTGCTGCTGCTCTTTTTTTTCTTTTCTTTTTTCTCACCTGTAGAACCAACTTCCACATCCTCTTCAATCACATTCTTCCCTCCAAGTCTTAAAGACAGCTGTTCACTATCATATCAGGCCATCCCCATCCAAAACCATGATCTTTTATACCACTGTTAACCCACCCACCCCAATCCCTCCTCCAAAATTTATAGTTTTCCCATCGTGGAATTTCCTTCCGTATCCATCTTGTCCACCCTATTAGTCTTCTCCTGTTTCCCATTTCTTCTCACACCCATTGTTTTTCCAAGTTTCCCTCTATCTTGCCCTTCAACTCTGCTGTTGGTGTTTCCCCTCTATCTCTCTCCTGTTCCTTTTGCATCCTGTTTTTGTCTGTTATGTCCTGATCCATTCAATGTACTCGCTCTTCCACGAGCCTTAACTATCCATCCCCAAAAAATAACAGACACGCTTAAGAGGCAAAATTAGTCACAAAATTCAGTTTGGAATACATTAAATGAAGAGAATCAAATGAGGAATCTCATGTGGATATTTATTTTTGATGAGTGTTGCGTGTGGGCATTAGAAGGGTGGTTGGAGTGAGTGGAGGTTGGGGATTGATGGGTGTGATGAGAAGTAACTATAATAATTCAGCTTTTCCCAATGGCGCCAGGCATTGCCATAGAAGAAAGAGCTCATTTTGAAGGTGTTGTGAATTTTAATTCGTACTTCTCCAATTCGAACCAAAGACTATTATAGTTAAGCAGATTTTGAAATAAAATGAGGTCCTGTGTCCAGAATAAGTATGAAAACTGGTTTTGGGCAAATCCTCATGCTGAGCTGCATTCAAGAATCAGAGACATTATTACAAAGACACATATGATTGTGAAGCAATTGTGGTTATAACCCCTTCCTTTGCAGTTACACCTTAACAATTACAACAGATTACACCACCGATTCCAATTCGACAGATTGTGGCAGCAAGTAGCCTGCTGGAATGTGAATTAAAAACTACTCCCACGTCCGTCGTCACAATCGAACAGAACGAGCATTTCAAATCGCAAAAATCATCCTACACACCAGTATTTTTGCTCCTGCGTTCAATATTCCACGAGGTCCATTATCTTGAGATTTTATAAGCTACCTTGTCCCACTTGCATTGAGATAAATACAGTAGATGTCACACTGATTATATATCTGCAGACCATTCAAATTAACACCGGAAGAACACCTTTCTTTTGAGTATGAAAGGTGAAAATTTGTGCGGATTGTTTTTCATAGTCTTTTTGAAATGGTTATCGTACTCGAATGAAAATATCATTGAGGTGGTGGTGTGGTGTTTTCACTTGTGCTAAGGGGGGAGAGACACAGAGACAGATACGGAACAGCGGAACCTGGCGTGCGAGCAGCCTGGTTTTTTTTTTACATGTGCAACTCGAAGCCATGGTTCCAATAGGGTATAGCTCGTCATTTATATTACGCACCTTGTTTACAGTGACACGCAAAGATGTTTTGGGAATGTAACACGCAAGAGTAGGGTCCATGTCCAATCATCACGGGTGTAACAATTTGCTTTTGTCATCTCTTGTCATCTTAATGCCTTTTGATTATTTTTCAAAATCTGATTATTGTAGGTTGAAAAATATAAACATCTTCGTGTTTTTTGGATTATCATTTGTATCTCCTTCCAAGAGCTTTATAAAAGGAATATATATATATATATATATGGATATATGGATATGGATATATATATATATATATATATATATATATATATATATAATTATATGGATATATATATATATACACATAGGATGTAGTGTATAACAGAGGAAGTTTGTTTGTTTGTGTGTTTGTTCGTTTATGCATTCGTATTCTGCCGGAACCAGTGCGACCAAACTTTTCATGGCCTCCTCTTTCATCCAGAGCAAGGTCGAGGTTTATGTTTGGATAAAAAAATAAAAATGACTCCAGATAAAAACAGTTAATTTGCCTTCATGCCTCGATCAGGTCTTGTGCTTATTCACTGCCTGGGTTTTTTCCCTGGAGCGATCGAGTAATATTTATTGTGAAGATTGTAGGTTTAGGTTGTTGTGATTTGTTTTCAACAACACAAATTTAATTACTATTGTGTTTACATTGCTTTGCACCTCTTCTGAAAAAGATTGCTTTACACAGGTTTATTATAACACCTCTGTATTCAAGCCTCGAGTGAATGTGTTACTTATACACTGCCTGGGTTGTTTGCTGGGAGTGATCGAGTAATATGTTTTGTGATCATCTGGTGGTGGATACTGTGAAGAGGAAACATTTCTAACTCTCCTAGCAATCGTTACATCATTCATTAAGCTCCCCTGAGACTCACCAACACATCTCTCCTTAAACTATGCAGTTCTATCAACCTTAATTACCCATCGTTCCACACATTGGTGCTTATACAAGTACCAGCCTGGTCCTCAATTTTTCACTCCTGCCTTCACACAATTTTGTGGCTCGGCAGTGTAGCTCCACCTGCAGGTCTGCTCACCTCTTTCACCCCTGGGTCGTCGTGGCCATTGACCTGACCTGGTCCATCTCCAAATTGTTGGGGGAGCTATCTCCGGCTCCACCTCCCCCCCACCACCCAGGGCACCTGGCACTCCGGGCCCTCTTCTTGGTACTCCGGCCCATTAATTTGGCATACCCCACACAATTTTGTGGCTCGGCAGTGTAGCTCCACCTGCAGGTCTGTTCACTTCTTTCACCCCCGGGTCGGCGTGGCCACCATAGACCTGACCTGGATCTGGTCCATCTCCGAATTGTGGGGGGAGCACTCCGGCCCATTAATTTGGCATACCCCACAGCGCCCACAGCCTACCCATGGACAGCATGCTCCCAGCTCTCGGGATGCTCTTCATCACCATACCTACTTCCAAAAAGCCAGGCTCCCAGTCAATCAATCACCTCTTGCACCCTGCAAAACGAAACTTTTCACTTCCAATACCAACCACAGAATCACATCCATTGAAATTTCACTGGATCCTACCAGCTAACCTTTGCACTAGCCTCAGATTTCCTTGGTGGGACTCATCCTCTCACAATCACTCCTTTGCACCACTATTCATTCTTTCATTCCTCTCCAGGCCACTGTTCCCACATTCACTCCATTCATTTACCAAAGTGATGTCATCATTTCTAACTAGCTTCCCTCTTACTAGCTCATGCATTCCCCATCAACCCTTTATACCATGC
>CM068963.1:98337061-98344561 GCA_035128595.1 Eptatretus atami
AAATACTGACGAGATCACAAGACAAATACAGCCACTGAGCTTGGGGGAAGTGCCGTCACTCCCCGTAGATGCCAACTTATGGGGATTGTTCGTGCTGTATCCTTTTAAATGCTGAATGTCTAGCAATGAAGCAACACGTTTTTCAGCCTTTGCTAATAGATTCAGCTGTAGGTTGAACCACCGACTTCCCAGACTCGGAGCGGACGCTTTGCATTAACTCTTATACCACCGGTTTAAATTTGATTAGATAGATACCTAGAAGCACGTTGATAGAGAGGTACATGGACATGTAGGTGTTTGTTTGTTCATTATTCACCCAATTAATAGTCTTCATCCCCCCCCCCCAGCCACTCTCCCCTTCATAAAAACAAGTCAATTAATGCAAACAAAATGCTTGCATGGTCATGTTCCTGTGCCTGCCCCACTGTTCCCCTCCACCCTCCTCCTCCTCACCATCCCTTCTCTCCTCCTCCCCTACCCTCTGCCTCCTACCCTCCTCCTCCCCTACCCTCCACCCCCTACCCTCCTCCTCCCCTACCCATCCTGCTCCTACCCCTCCTTTGAAATCAAGTTGATAAACTGATGGATTGAACTCATGTGATTTGCTGATATGGCACAAGCATTATGGTCCAAATGGCCTCCTCTTGCATCAAAGTTCCTTACATAACCTTTTACATCGTTGTATAAAAGTCCAGATTGGAGAGTGGTGTGCCTTACATTTCCATATCTCCATAATTGTTGTACAATTTAACTTTTGGGTTCCAATAATGACCCAAGTTTTATTGAAGGATCCCTACAAGTATACAATCATGTGACATTGAATGTCCTGCAATGAAAATTCCAAGTATTTCTTCTATTGTTTGATCTATTGCCAAACAAGTTTGCCTAGGTATGACGTCACTTTCCATTGCATTAAGAATGAGAAAAACGAGATTTAACACTGATTACATCATGATAAAAAGGTTACGATTTTCTTTCCTGATGATCGGCGATGATACTATGCCGTCGCAAGCACTGACCTGCAGGAATTCTGATTAACTGCATTGTTTGAAAAGTTATCCAAAGCTTGTGATGTCATTCCTGAATGTCACAGTTTAATTTTTGGTACTTTGTTTCTATAACCTGCAAGTGCATAACTTACTTTGGGGATATCGACAAAGTGCTTAATACCGCTTGTTTAAATTTATATATATATATATATATTTCAGGCCTTGGACTGACTGATCATGCCTCCAGCATTGTCGGGCACCAACTATGGCTCTACATGTGTACCGGTTTCTAGTGAATCTAAATATGACTCTTCCATGAGAGAGAAAGCTCTTCCATGAGCCTTGACATTGTATCCAAAAAAGAAAAGAGTCGGTTGTAGCCGAAGCTTCTCTGTCCTATACCAATACCATCTTATGTGCCAAGGTTCAGGCATTTCAAGTTCACCTGAGATATTAAGAGTTCGGAGTGCCGAGGGTTGTGTATAATGAAATATAATAAAGTCTATATGAATTGTATAACCTTGACTGTAAGATAACATTTCTAAGACTTCTCTAAAACTCTTATTCTGAAAAAGGATTGAGGGTCTGCGAGTGATGCACTTGCTCATTTATAATTCCCATTACAACTGTAGAGCAAGGGAATCGACTTTGGCAATTCTGCTTTTATGCTGCAATAGTTCTGACACAAAAAGTTTCTTGAGAAGCGAATAAGAATCGAGGGTCTGTGAGCGATGAAAGGTCGTCTTGTTCATCGAGGACAAGTGGCAATTTTGAAATGTAATGGGCAAGTCTTGAGGAGTTTGACCCTGGCCCCCAAACCCTGTTTATATTCCGACCTTTGCTTCTCTGGCGAGTGATTTAGTAAAGGGATTGAAGCATTAGTCGGTCAGGGTACGTGCGTGTGAACCGAAAGAAGTTATACTTATTTCTTTACCCGATTCTCATCATTAAAAAAATCAAAAAATTAAAAATCGCTTCTTTATAACTTTCGGGCCACCAGATAGTCTCTTGATGTTAGACGACTCGGTTACATATACAGCACTGTAAACGTATCCTCACGTTGCCCAGGTCTGCCCGCACAACAATATAAGCAATCGATTCATTGGTTTTTACAGCTGTTCTTGAAAATACAAAATGGATGAAATCAACATAACATTGAAAGCAATATACTTTGGTTGGTATACCTCAAACGACATTCTGTTGATTTCATCCATTGTTCTACTTGTCCGCCGATGCAGGTCAACACACTACTTTCACACGTAAGACTAGTTGTCCATTATTGACAATTGTACTGAAAACAGTCACATCAGCATCCTTCACAGCTGCAACCTTGTACCACCTCTAATCGAGCCTTAAACTCCAAACTCTTTCAACCTTTCATCAATCTCCAGCTCCACAAGGGTGAATGAGCTCATCAATTATATAAACCCCATATTACTTTTCTAAAATCCATGCTTTTCCTTTCACCTGCACATCTTTCACCCTTTTTTCTGCCACCTTTAGAATTACTTTTTCAATTGTGAACGTCGTGTTGACTCGAATAAGGCACGTCACTTGTTTCACCTTACAGGCAACTGCTGTGATTGAGTATTACAGACAGCATGCAGAATCTGTTTGTGATTCTATCTCAAATCAACAGTGAGTTCCAGAGATTTTTGAAGAATTGCTAACAGCATTCTCAATCATAATTATCAATCATCGATTACTGTCTTCTTCAATGGCCCTGGTGTGCTTACATCTCCTATTGATAAAGTCAACTTCTTTGCTGAGCGTTCTGTTTCAAACTCCACACTTGAAGACCACAGACACCCATTGCCTGATTGTCTTTCCCATGTTGACACCAGTTTTTCCACTATTATCATCACACCCAGAAAAGTTGCTAAGATTATTCAAGAGCTTGACATCTCAAAATCTACTGGACCAGATCGAATCCCTGCGATTGCTTTAAGATGTGTTCACCTGA
This sequence comes from Eptatretus atami, assembly GCA_035128595.1. NCBI lineage: Eukaryota > Metazoa > Chordata > Myxini > Myxiniformes > Myxinidae > Eptatretus > Eptatretus atami. Next base: position 98,340,014 of record CM068963.1, read on the forward strand.
ACTGTCTTCTGTTCTCTTATAATTGTTTTGCTTGTGTCCATCAAAACCTACATTTCCACAAAGCTGGAAGCAGGCTTCTATAGTCCCTGTCTTTAAAGGCTCTGGTAAGAAATCTGATCCTTCCAACTTCTTGCCTGTTAGCCTTTTTTGTTACCCATTGGATCCCTGATCAAACTTTAACTTATGAGTCATCTCAAAACCCACAAAAACCCACAACCGAACTGATGCCCAGAATGTCGTTCAACATTCAAGGTCTACTGGTGATGTTCTATCCCTATATTATTGTATTCCATCCATCCATTGGGACCATACTCTGTGCAGAGCGTTGGTGCTGCCTAAACAGTCTCCTTTGCTATTGGGCACAATCCTGGACAGGTCGCCACTCCGACACAGGATACCAGCAAGCTCACATTCATTTTGCTGACCCCGGAAGGATGACAGGCAGCGTCAACCCCACCTGATATTAATTAAACAGCTGAGTAGGATTTGAACTCAGAATCCTAGGATCCCAAGCCCACCACCCTAACCGTTAAGCCAACACCAGACATGTATTATTGCAAATGTTTCCCTCTTATGATCGGAAATTATTTCCCGATATGATTATATTACTTCCCTATTATGATCCGATATTATTTCCATATATTATTATATATTTCCCTATTATGATCCGATGCTATTTCCATATGTTATTATGCGAGCAAATACAACCTGTCACTTTGCTGACGGGTCAATAAACTGGGGGGGGGGGAGAAAGAAGGAGGGGGGGGAGAGAGAAGAGGAGCGGGGGGGGGGAGAAGAAGGAGGGGGAGAGAGAGAGAGAGAAGAGAGGAGAGAGAGAGAGAGAGAGAGAGAGAGAGAGAGAGAGAGAGAGAGAGAGAGAGAGAGAGACAGATGGAGGGTGAGAAGGGAAGGGGAGGCAGAGAGGATGAAGTAAGGGAGACAGCGGGAGGTGGGAGAGCGACACCTCCTAAACATTGCTATTTACTACGAGGAGGAGGGTGCAGATACACACACACACACACACACACACACACACACACACACACACACACGTGCCAAATGTCATTGTGGTAATGCAGTTATGTTACATACACACATGTGTAAATGTACACACACATCGTTAATAAAACGACCAACACAAAGATTTACCTTGAAACAGCGTTCTTAAAAGAGAATTCGAAGTGGGTAATTAGCGAAATTCAATTAAAAAATGTACCACGCCACAGAACACAAAATGTCGATCTCAACTTTATGCATTCACAGCAAGAACTAGAAGGGCACTCGTTAGAGCGCATACCTCTGCCACGTATTGCCTGATCCACAAGAACATATCAGGCCCAATACATTTTTGAAAATCATGCTATGCATACTGTGTCATTTTTAGCCCTATCTCTCAATAGTGAAGAATCATTTTCAAAATTAAATAATTCTCGTATCCAGATCCGGATTCGGATCTTCACCAAAAATCGAAACAATTCGTCTTTGTGACACACTCAACCTCTCCACCAAGTTTCGTCCGAATCCGCTCACAACTTTTGAGATGTGCTATATATCATTTTGCCCCACTCTCAATGGTGAAGAATCACTTAAAACATTCTAGTAGTCCGATCCGGATCCGATCTTAACCAAAATCTAATGGGTTCGTCATTGTCATACACTCAACCTGTCCACAAAATTTCATCCGGATCCGTGCACAACTTTTTGAGATGTCCTGTACACAAACAGACAAACAAGCAGTCATAGACTGGTACTTACGAAATTGTCAACTTGACCTCTGACCTTGTCTAATAAAAGCTGTCTCTAGAGAAGGTACGACGCAAATCAGAAGTTTCTACGATGATTCTGTACCAAACCATCAAAAATCTCGTAACGTCGACCGAAGCAAAAATCTCCATTTCTCCACGCAATTATTTAATATTATTTTATCAAAGTCACAAAACCGTAATATTCGGCCATCACCAACAATCTTTACATAATCCGACGGCTTAGCGAGTCAGGCATGCGACGATAACCTTTATTGGGATAAAAAATGACTTTTAAACACCATCTTTATCGAAAACACCGTCAGCGCGCACACGCAAAACCTTTACGTGACTCAACGACGCGTCTGCTCGAGCACGCTGCACCACGTGACGAGCCGTGACGCGGCGAGTGAAATATTTTTTATACAATCTTAAAACGTCTCCAAAACATCCGAATTTTACCAGGATTTCGACAACCGAGTGTTAAGCATCCTAAGCGATCGCAAAAACCGAAGACAAAATTAAAATCGAAGTTAAAACGAACTCGTAACGTCGACCGAAGCAAAAATACTCCATTTCTCCACATGAATTTACGGAATTATGTTTGACCTCGCTGTGACCTTGACCTTTGACAGATTTTGACCAAAATCTAATCTGCGCTAGCATCACCCTCCTGAATCACGTGGTGTAATTTGACATTGGTAGCTTCTTCCGTTCTCGAGTTATCGTGCCTACAAACAACACACAAACAGAGGACGGAAGTCATCAATATACTTACGAAATCTTTAAATTTCGTGATGTAACAAACAGACAGACAGACAAACAGACAGAATAGGATGATAACATAACCTCCTTCACCTTCGGTGGCAGAGGTAACAAACGTGGCGAACACCTGGTCGGATGGACCTCATTGTTTTTGTTTTTATAATATGCATCGATGTCGAAATGAGAGGTGGATTACAAATGGAGATCGCACAAAGCGATCCTTGCACATTTTCAGTGGATGAGAAACCTCCTGAGGCTCCCATCAGACAGCACCGTGGGACCCAACAAAGGTGGAAACATACGAGAAATCGATGTGAGATTGAAAGCACATGTACTTTTTTCCAAAACGAACAACCAAGCAGCTTGGAGAGCGCTTGCCAAGTGGCTTAAGCATTCAAGCAAGCACTCCAACGATACAGTCAATATAAAACGGCTCCCTTGGCTCGCAATTGGCAATCACCGAACCGTCATATTAAACATACACCTCCCGGAGACGCCCAAAATGTCACATATGTCCGAATTGGACAAATGAACACTTTTCTCATTGTCGGAACTGCTTGTAAGTTTGATTCTGGAGCTTAAATTTTGTAATTCTGCTTAGCTTAAGAGATACTCGTGGCAAACACAGATGCGGAAATGAAATAAAACAACAAATGCTGATGTCTCCAGGTATTTATGAGCATTGCAATATACCCAGCGATTTGTAGCTATGATGAACAGCTTGTTCCAAGTTGCGGCCTGTTCCAAGTCAAGGCAAAGTTGAGCAGGTCAAAAAACATGGTGGCTTCAGACCCCAGCAAGGTTACCCAGGAAATACCTTCATACCCCAGACAGTGAGGTAGTCGAGGATCACCTGATGAAGGATATAATTAAATATGGCCATTAATTATCTTCAAAAGGGGAGTTTTAATTAACCCAAACACCCAAATTTCACTCTTACACTTCCTTGGTGTTTTCTTGGTATGCATGCAAAGTTTCAGGCTGCTTGGTTTTTATAGTTTGGAGTTGAGGAGACACACTAAACACACTGCACACACACACACTGCACACACCACACACACACACACAACACACACATTGCCTTTTATTAGTATAGATTATTATTCCCTCTTATGATCCTATATTATTTCCATATAGTATTATATTCTTTCCCGATTATGACCCTATATATTTATTATTTCCCATTATGATCCTGTATTATTATATTATTTCCTCGTCATTATATTATTTCCTCACCAAAAGGCGGGGAAAAAGAGGAATTAAGAGTGAAGGAGCAGTATTCGTGATTTTGGTAGTTTTACCATAAGGGGTTGTTGGCGACCTTGAGCACCCTGCGGAAATGTGTGGGGACAATCGCAGACACAGCAGGGGTGGGGGCGAGACCAGAGAGGAGACGATAGAAGACAGAAAGACCACCGACCTGCCTGGCCGTGAGAGAGTGGAAAGGCCCAAAGACTCAGCCTCATCGCGGAGATGCCAATGATCCACAAATGCCTTGGTTTCCACAGCGTGAAAAACGAGAAAGGTGGGAGGCAAGAGCACCAGCCCAGAGGGACAGCAGTACTCCATCAGGCTGCAGACAAAAGCTTTGAATGTGTGCAGGAGCTCAGGTGGGCGAGGAAGGACAATGCATGACGAGGATTCCCAGTTGCGACGAGCTTTGGAGGCTTGGTTGGAAATGTGGCTTTCCCAGGAAAGATCATGGCAGATAGTGAGACCCAGAAGCTTGAAAGAAAGGACTTCTTCCAGAGGATTGTTGAGAAAGTGGATGGGGGGGGGGGGGGGTTCAAAACGATCCTTTCGGAGAGACATAGTGAGGGTGTGAGATTTGTCCGGATTGAAGGACATTTTCCACGTGTTGGACCAGTTTGTGATTTACCCAGATCTGCAGAGAGGGAAGAAGCTGTGGCTTGCCGGTCTGAGGGATGAGAGATGGTACGACAGAGGGTGGAGTCATCAGCAAAGAGATAAAGAGGATTTGCCAGAGTCGGAGAGATCGTTAATGAAAACCAGAAAAAGGACAGGGCCCAGAACGCTGCCT
>CM068963.1:98349561-98365398 GCA_035128595.1 Eptatretus atami
GCGAGCCGCAGAATGTCGCTGCACGGCGGTTTCGTGGGCACTTGCTGGTGTAAGTGGGAACGGGGCCCCTTGTCGCACTCTCTCAGCGCGGGGGAAAAAGGGGGAATTGTTGATGCTCTGGGGAGGGAGTATGGCTGGCTTGCTCGCAATCCCGCGACGGAGCCTCAGGTCCACTCAGCCGTTCGCCTCCGCAGCCGTCTGCCCACATCTCGCCCACCGATCTCCTCGAGCTCCGTCTCCAACGACCCATTCCAACTGACTTCCCTCACCGATCTGCTGCGTCCACCGACACTCCTCGAGCTCCTCACTGCGCTCGCCTTTTTATCGGCTTCGGGAACCCACCATATGCAAATTATCGGATCCAACGACCTCAGGGCGGAGCCACGCTCGCCGATTGGACGGAGAAAAAGGGGCGTGTATCATTCCTATCCTCAATTTGCATATCCGATTTTTCGTCAGGCGCGTCTGGAGGCGGGGCCAAGCCGCCCGCGCTTCCTGATTGGGTGGATCAGTGTGGTGGTGCATCATTTCTGATTCGATTCTTCTCTAGAAAACCCCGCCATCTGCACTCGCGTCTCGCGTCTCGCTGAAGACAGCTCGACGTCGGCGTCCACAGGTGGCGCGGAATGGCCGTAGGAGAAGGTGGTGGAGGGTTTTCGGCGGTGTCCGATGGCCATGGCGCTGTTTGGAATGGCGGTATGTGAGGTTTGCGGTAAGCGAGTGGTGAAGTAGGTTTTTGCTGCTGGCGTTGTTGTTGTTGTTGGCGTGGGTGGCTCAAAACAAAGAGTAGAACGAAACGCCAATCTCAAAGGATCGCAGCCCGAATGAATCACATTAATTCCTCTATACAATGGGTTTGGGCCTAACTCACATGTTACTTAAGAAATATAATCTCACCTACGGGACCTTATTGGTGTAATGCGAATTTCCACAGCCGTAACACTACCCCCTCCCCTTTTTACAGACTCGTCCCGAGTCGTCAATTATCGTGTGCCATCATGTGTATTCTCCCCTAGATCGTTACCTACGGACCTGAGTGCGACATTCATGGTATTCGTGTCCCAAAATAAGTAACTGAGGGCTGAGTAAATAATAAACAACTCACTCACACGGACGACTTAAATAAATTGCCGGCGCTAACACATACATGCCGGGGGGCGCACTATATTTACAATTACAACTTAACACCTTAACCTTTAAATTTACACTTAACCATGGCCCAGGATCAATGGACTCTGCAGGAAAAAGGAGAGTCAAAAGAGAACCGGTGCACGGGCCGCCACTGCAGGCCCGTGTTGCAGCTGCCAACAGGACAGTTCCTGCAGCTTGCAAACTGTTGCTTGCGGATCCTGGCGCACATGGAAATGAACAGGGGGTAAAGCAAACTGAACGGGGCTGGTGAACAGGGGCAGTGGGCATGGCATGGCAAAGGTAGCAGGCAAACATAGCCTGCAGAAAAGGCCGTTGCAGCCAAACACAGCCGGCAGACGAACTGGCCGGCACAGGCCTTGCAGAAAAAACAGCCGTCGGACGATCCGGCACAGGCTGCAGCAAAACACAGCAGACGATCCGGCCGGCACAGGCCTGCAGAAAACAACCAGCCGATGAAGTTGGCCGGCACAGGCCCCGCAGCACACAGCCGCAGACGATGAAGTTGGCCAGCCTTTGCCTTGCAGTGGAGGTTGGTGGAGGGAGTGCGGTGGTGTTGGCCACACAGAAGGTGGACTCGACTACCCTACCTGTCTCCCTCCCACCTATCGCCTTTGCCTGTCACTGTTCATACCCCCCCCTTAATTTGTAAAACCCAATTTAGCCCCCAACTTATTTTTTTGTTGTTTTTATTTTCACTTCCCTACTTCCCCACTATAATTCGTCCCCTAACCCCCTTTATCGTCTTTGTTCGGCTAACCTATCGTCACCTAGCCTACTCCCAACCCTACGTTCCCTTCCCGGAGGGGGATGAGGAGAGCTAGCGTCATGTGTCGAGGCCCAACTCGAGCCTCAGGATGGCCTCCCCAGATCTCAGCGATCTCTAACCCAGTGGGTCCAGCGGCCCACAACGAGAGCGAGGGATGGATGGTGCGGAGGGTACACTTCCTAATCTACCCTAACCGTTAACCTATTAAACTACCCCGGGGCTTTCAAAAAGCGCCTCTTCGTTAATCTATTGGTTCTAAAAACCCAGATTCCCGTCGCCTGTGTTGGTGTCCTCACTATTCGGGCCTCGCCCTCCAATTTTCCTCCCGTGCCCTCACACGGTTTCGTGGCTGGGACGCGTGGCTCCCTTTGGCAGGCACGACCCTCTGCCGAATCCCTACGATGGCACCCCGGGCACTACACTGCCTCCGAGCCTACCAGCTCCCTAAACACCGGGGAGTGCCCCATGGCAACTCCCCTGAACCGCACACGTGGCAGGCTGGCGCCCCGGGCCCCTTTCCGAGGGTCACCCGTGCCCACGACACTGCCCACGCGGCTAACGGCGCTCCGGGCCCCGCACCAAGCGGGCGCACCCGTGCCCACTGCGCTAACCGGCCCCCATGGGCCCTTGGCCTACCACGGCACTAGCCCGGTGCCAGGGTTCCCACTCAGCGATACTCACCGTTCGCAGCCACGCTCCCAGCCGTCACAGGGCTCCTGCACCCTCCAAATGGGTTTCGAGCCTACTTCCCCACCAACAGCAAAACGACTTCCATTTTTGTTAATTTGACTAACCAGCTAACTCACTCTACACTGACCCCGGGGTCCCTTGGGCGGAGCCACTCCTCCCCAATCACTCATCGCACCATGCATTCCACATTCGCTCCACTCACACAGACCCGCTGGCCTCACTCACTCAACATGTTTCCACACAACTCACCAACACACACATCGCTGAATCCTGCCTCCTTCTATCTACCTCCCCTAACTACCTCGTGCTCCCACGGCTCCCTTACACTATAGCACGTTCCTTTTAACACTACGTAGCTAAGCTACGTCCCCACTACACACTCACTGTCTGTCACTGTCTCAAATCTCTAAAAATTCATTTCCAACCTAATCTCACTACAATCCCTCTACCTAATCCATTCCACGGCTCCATGAGGACTTACCCCTGCCCATGAAGCCGGTCTAGCTAAACTAACCCTTCCCTAACTATTTCCATCCTGTGCCCTGGTAAGGGGATCTTTACCCCTTACCTGGGAATCCTGTTCACCCGAAGCGAGGCCTGCTTTTGTTAATTTTGTATTTCCAATTTGCGCAGCACCAGCGCGGCAACTCGCAGCTCGCGCACTTTGCACCTTGCCCGTGACGTCATGCAGCTGCACGCTACCTCGTCCCTCTTGGACGGTACCATCCGGCAGGGATTCACCCTCCTGCCGGATTCCAACCCCACGCGCAGCGCATGACGTCACCCTGCGCACCCCCAAAAGCAACCCTCGCACTCCGAGGGGCTCCCACGCGAACATAGTGCTCTGCCCGTTGGAGCTTAACACAAGCTCGCGTGGAGAAACATCCGGTCCAAATCAGTTATCCTGCTAGACTTTGTCCGTCCGCCGGATCGGCAATCCACCGCTGGCGTTTCCGGACGGGCTTCACTCCCGCAAGCGAGCACGTGGGGGCCTCGTGCGTTGCACAGCACGGACCTCGCGCTCGCTGCTGGGTGAACCGGCACGGTCCCCCACAAGCTACGGCCGCTACCCCGCTTTTGTCCCTCTGTCGCCGTCGTCTCCGTTCCACCACGCACACCTGCGTGTCACGACGCACAGACTCCACTCCATCACACTCACATTCACACCGGGAGACGCGCTGCATGCCTCACGCATGCCGACGACATCTCCCTCACATACAGAGACCTCACACACACGGTCTCCCTCACACGGACCCTCTCACTCACACCCAACCTTTCACCTGCCCAGGGGGTCTCACTCACACCATGCGTTGCCGGAAAGCACGCATCTCCGCACACTCGCAAACACACAGCCCTGCACACCACACTGGGGATTCGTGTCCCACAAGGGTTCCCGGGGCTCTATACCCCCAAGCTACACGTGCACCTATCCACAGCACTCGTCCCTAACTCCGCTTGGCACGACCGAACCCACCTGGTCGTGATTCGCCTCAAGGGGCATACTTCTCCCCTCGTTCCTGGAGGCGGCCATCCAGCTGCTCACACCGGGTCTTACCCAGTCCGCGAGCTCACCCCCATTATCCTCCACTACTTCTGTGTGTGTGTGTTCTGTTTCCTTTAACCCGTCATTATCATGCAGTCTCTCCTCTACTTTTTCTGTTCCCACGTCTCTATACATCTATTAGTTTCTGTTTCTTTCTGGAGTTTTTCCATCTCTCTGGATTTCAATTTATTCTCTCTTGAGTTCATTATTTCAAACTCGTATAGTTTGTTTTCTCTCCCACTCTTCCTCATGCTCCTCATTTTCCAATCTCATCGTTTCTCTCAATTGGCTCATTTCTTCCTGTGTTTCATTCGCTGTTCTCTCATTACCCTTCCTTGCTTCCTCTCCTGTCTCCTTCTCCAGTTTCATGGTTTGCTTCCTTTGGTTAATCTCCTCTTGTGTTTCAGTTGCTGCTGTCTCATTACTCTTCCTTGGTTCTTCTCCTGTCTTTCCTTCTGCAGTTTCATGGTTTTCTTCATGTGGTAATTTCCTTTTGTGTTTCATTCGCTGTTTCTTTGTCTACCTCTTCGCACTCCAGCCTTGCCTTTTCTTTCAATTGGTCAACCTCAGCTTCATGTTCTTTTTGTTTTCTATCCATTGTTCCTCTCGTTCTTCCCTCTCCAATCTGTTGTATCCTTCAATCTCCTGATTTCTCCTTCCTGCTTCTTCAACTTCTCTCGTATTCCAGCCTATTTTTTTTCCTTTTGTCGTTCAGTTTCAATTCATACTCTTCAGTTTTTATTTCACTGTCTTTCTTGTTCCTCGTTCTGCAATCTCGTTATTTCTTTCAACTGACTGACTTCGTTCTATCCTGTCGTAATCTTTGTTCTTTCAGGCTCTTTCTTGTTCTCTTCTGCAATCTCGTGGTTTCCTTCCATTGATCGATTTCTTCTTCTGTCTCATTCGTTCTTCCATCATTACTCTTTCTTGCATCTCATTCTTTATCTGGCCTTCGCTTCCAGCTGTTCGATTTGTACAGTGTGGTCCTAACGTTTCATTCTCCTTCTCGTTCTTTCCTCTCTCAACATCCTCAGCTCGTTTTGAACTCAGAAGCTTTCTTTCCAATTCCTTTCTCATCTCCGCACACTCCAACTTTGCTTTGGCTTCTAATTGTTCAATCTGCTCAGTGTGGTTCCTTAACGTTTCATTCTCCGTTCTCGTTCTTTCCTCTCTCAACATCCTCAGCTCGTTTTGTAACTCAGAGCTTTCTTTTCCAATTCCTTTTCTCATCTCCGCACACTCCAACTTTGCTTTGGCTTCTAATTGTTCAATCTGCTCAGTGTGGCTTCCTTAACGTTTCATTCTCTGTTCTCTTTCTTTCCTCTTTTAGCTCTCTCAGTTCGTTTTGTAACTCCGTTTCTTTGGCTTCGTGCTCCAGTATCTCATCAACTTTTTCCATTTTTCCTCACTCTGTTTCCTTTTCTTGCACATCTCATCCTTCCTGCTCATCTCATCCCTTTTCTTGCACATCTGCCTTTCCTTGCACTCTCATCCCTTCCCTGCTCATCTCATCCCTTTCCTTGCTCACCTCTATGCCAACCATGCTCTTCTCCCAATTGTTCCTGATATTCCTTTTCTCTTGTTGCCTCTCCTGCAGTTGTTTAGCCCCAAATCGGTTTTTTCCGTTTTTGTCTTCGAATTTTCTCTCAGCTCATTCTCCGTGTTTCACTCATGGGTCTTGAGGTCTATTTTCTCTATTTTTCCCTTTAAATTCTTCGAACCGTGTTGACTCCACAATAGTTCCTTCTCTAATTGTTTTTACTTTCAGCTCGTGTTTCTGCTTTTCTTTTTTGAGCTCGGTCTGCCATTCTTCCTTTAATTCTTCCCAAGCTCGCCAATGTCCGCTGCCTCACCTGCCATGCCACGTGGCTTGAGCGATGGCTGCTGGGAGCGCTTCGCTTCCTGTGCGCCATTCGCAGAGCCATAATTAGCCGCTCGCTCCATTGCTGCGCCTGAGGGGCGATCGCGCGCCATTATTGCGACCCAGTTTGCGGCAAAGTCCGTGGCTCAGAGTATGAGGGTGAGCTCCCTGTGATTCAACATTACAACAAGTAGTACCATCCCGGCCATGGATCACATTACTACACATATACATTTCTACCCCCGGACCCGCTCGCTTTGAGACCGCCATCTTATCCACGTAAGGGGTTAATTTAAATCGCTCGTAATTTAGAGGGAATCGGGGGTCGCTCCTGCACCCCTGGACGATTCCGTGAATTTAGCTGGGGACAGGAGGGTTTGTTCCCGCTCTCTGACACCAGTGTGCGAATTCGCGCCCGTCGGCGTGCGATCGGCCACGCGACTCGAACCGCGACCGCCTCGCCCACGGACGGACAATTCAGTCGTGACCCTCCCGGCTAACGCCGGGATCCAGTCACGGGTGGGCCTTTCGACCTCCCACAATCGTGCCAATCGGCCACCCGCGTAGGATAGGGTTGTTCGCCAAATTCGACCTACCTAAGTACCCACGCGGATGGTAAACGGGCGATCGTACCTCGCCGCAGGTCGACTCCGGACACGAGCCCTTGGGCGGGCCGTTCCGTACTATCGGGATAACGAGCGTGTTATCGTCGACCTCGACGGTTCAGATATATTTACACGGGCGTTTTGCACCCACTACGAACCCTTTACGTGAAGCAGGATGGAGGTTCAATTAAAGAAAGACGAAGCGAAACGGGAAAACAGTTCACACAATGCACATTTATTCCGCGGCACGCGGACACACATATAGCACACGTATTAACAGTCACAATTAAGCGATTGCACATATATACACATGAACAAAAGAAATGCACATATAAAAGGAGTTAAAACCGACTACACGACACACGGACCACTTATACATTACTACCTTACAAGACACGGCGCCACAACACGCATTCACACCGAAGCAAGAAAAGACCCCCTCAAGGCAAGGGAGTCAGACTGGGCCCGTGGCCTAATGCGCGTGGACCTGGGATGAGCGGCCAGGCCCACGAGACCGAAGGGTCCTACCGCCGCCCTCGTGGCGAGCCGCAGAATGTCGCTGCACGGCGTTTCGTGGGCACCTGCTGGTGTAAGTGGGAACGGGGCCCCTTGTCGCACTCTCTCAGCGCGGGGAAAAAGGGGGAATTGTTGATGCTCTGGGGAGGGAGTATGGCTGGTTGCTCGAATCCCGCGACGCGAGCCTCCAGGTCCACCTCAGCCGTTCGCCTCCGCAGCCGTCTGCCCCACCGATCTCGCCTCACCGATCTCCTCTGAGCTCCGTCTCCAACGACCCAGCCCAACTGACTTCCTCACCGAATCTGCTGCTCCACCGACACTCCTCGAGCTCCTCACTGCGCTCGCCTTTTTATCGGCTTCGGGAACCCACCATATGCAAATTATCGGATCCAACGACTCAGGGGCGGAGCCACGCTCGCCGATGGACGGAGAAAAAGGGGGCGTGTATCATTCCTGATCCTCAAATTTGCATATGCCGATTTTCGTCAGGCGCGTCTGGAGGGGGGCCAAGCCGCCCGCGCTTCCTGATTGGGTGGATCAGATGTGGGCGTGCATCATTCCTGATCCGAATTCTCCTCAGAAAACCCCGCCATCTGCACTCGCGTCTCGCGTGTCTCGCTGAAGACAGCTCGACGCTCGGCGTCCACAGGTGGCGCGGGAATGGCCGTAGGAGAGGTGGTGGAGGGTTTTCGGCGTTGTCCGATGGCCATGGCGCTGTTTGGAATGGCGGTGATGTGAGGTTTGCGGTAGCGAGTGGTGAAGGTAGGTTTTTGCTGCTGGCGTTGTTGTTGTTGTTGGCGTGGGTGGCTCAAAACAAAAGTAGAACAGAAAAACGCCTAACTCAAAGGATCGCAGCCCGAATGAATCACATTATTCCCTCTATACAATGGGTTTGGGCTAACTACACATGTACTTAAGAAATATTCTCACCTACGGGACCTTTATGTGTATGCGAATTTCCACAGCCGTAACAATTATATATATAGTATATTATATATGTTGTGTGTGTGTATGTGTATATATTATATATATATATATATATATATGTGTATATATATATATATATTATATATATATGTGTGTGTGTGTCCCCTATATGAAGAGTGTATAAGGACGGTACGCGAGCCCGGGGTGAACACGTACGTCCATCCCACGGTATCATGGCTCGTTTTGTTCAGGATTATGATGTTGCTCGAACAGCGAGCTTGCCGGGAGGGATTCACGCAAGTGAAGCGACGCACGCAGGGCGGAGCACGGTAATCGATGGGGCGGTGAGAAGCGCCGGCGCCTCCAGAAAACGCGCGTCGAGATGTCGCGTCCGGGACGATCTCCCGCACGTGCGCGCACGGTGCGCGTGCCTCGCAGGTACACGCGCTGAGCACGTGCCGCCGGTACTGCGTCATGTGAAGCGGGAAGACGTCACACTATCCTTCGCTCTGAAGGTCCTGCACACAGAGGGACCTGACCGTGATCCCGCCGGGCGATCGCTGACACTATGGACGTCGTGGGTCGTGCGCACGCATCGCCAGGACGCGTCGTTTCCCCGAGACGACGGTCGCCGGGAGACGCAGCGCCGCTTGAGCCGACCTTGCACCCTCGGGCTTCCTTCGCCGTTTGTTCCGACCGTTGACGGTGGACACGCGATCCGAACCCGATCCCGACGCGTTTTGTGCCAGATTTTCGCCCACACTTCACTCTCCCGCCAAGTTTGCCGTCGCTTTCATCCCGGAGCATCTCGGCGGTTTGTTACTCTCGCTGTGACGTGCGTTTTGGGGGGAAAAAAGAAGAAGAAGAATTCGTGCACTCCCACGCGAGGCGACGTTACCACGAGGCACAGGTAGGCGAGGGCACGTCGGTGCACGTGCCCCCCGTGCATGCGCGAGCCCGTTATAAACGAGTCTAACTCTCAGGTGTGTGCGCGTCACCGGTCACACGTCGATCACGTGTGTGTATCACAGTGTATGTGTACATCAACTCTAACCCTAAATATACCTCAAAATAATTAATTAATTAATTAATTAACCGCTAAAGTAAGTGTACCTGTAAGTGTAATCACAGTGTGTGTGTACATCCAACTCTAACCCTAAATATACCTCAAAAAATTAATTAATTAATTAACCGCTAAAGTAAGTGTACCTGAAGTGTAATCACAGTGTGTGTGTACATCAACTCTAACCCTAAATATACCTCAAAATAATTAATTAATTAATTAACCGCTAAAGTAAGTGTACTGTAAGTGTAATCCAGTGTGTGTGTACATCAACTCTACCTAAATATACCTCAAAATAATTAATTAATTAATTAACCGCTAAAGTAAGTGTACCTGTAAGTGTAATCACAGTGTGTGTGTACATTAACTCTAACCCTAAATATACCTCAAAATAATAATTAATTAATTAACCGCTAAAGTAAGTTACCTGTAAATGTAATACACGTGTGTGTGTACATTAACTCTAACCCTAAATATACCTCAAAATTAATTAATTAAAACCGCTAAAGTAAGTGTACCTGTAAGTGTAATCACAGTGTGTGTGTACATAACTCTAACCCTAAATAACCTCAAAATAATTAATTAACTGGCTAAAGTAAGTGTACCTGTAAGTGTAATCACAGTGTGTGTGTACATTAACTCTAACCCTAAATAGACCTCAAAATAATTAATTAATTAACCGCTAAAGTAAGTGTAATCACAGTATCGAGATTTTCGAGAACGATAACAACAACAAAAAAAGCTCACGTGCAACAAGATTAACCGAATTATCACTTTTCCCCTCCGGAACGACGCGTCCGACAACAACCCACGATTAAACTGTCCCCGAACTACAATCAATTCATTTGATCTCGGGCGTCAAGCAAGAGGACCCGTGTGCAAGCACTGGGGACGTAAAGGATACCGCGGTGTCTTTCACGAAGAGTCGGCGAGGTGTCACCGGCACCCTGAACAAATGATAAATTCCTGGAAATCGAACGGCAGGCCTTGCCACCCGGTTCGTGAAAGGCTTGACGCGGAGCCGTTTCCCCCTGGCGCACCTTGCAAGAAGATGGCAATGATTGGGAGGCTTGAAGAAGAAGAAGTAGAAGAAGAGGCAAAAAATTGTTCAAACAATGCACAATTACCTCTTCTTCTTCTTCGTAGAGATTTATAAATTATAATTGCAATTTTCCTCATCGGAATCGATTGACATTTTTTATGCAGTAAAGTTATAGACAAGTTTATCAGAAAATATAACAATACTTCTATAAAGTGTAGAAGATAATATATATATATATATATATATATATATATATATATATATATAATATATATATATAAAAACATCCATTTTAAAAAGAGAGGGTGGTTGAGAAAAGTATCTCAATGAAAACACCAATATTGCTGCAGATGTCGAAGAATTAATTAGAGTGTGATTAATTCGAATTATTTACTTTTCATTTCTCGTCAATGACTTACTGATTCAGTGAGGATGCCCTCCTCGTTTGTGCATCAAAAGTGGGCTATTGGGGAGGACGCAGTTATAGGGTGTATTAAAATCATGGGACGGAGCCATCCCAACGTATTATACAAAACGAATTGTCCTTGATTATTGCCCTGGATGGAGCAATGTGTGAAGGTAAGAAAATACGTGTGTGTGTGTGTGTGTGTGTGTGCACGCACACCCTCCACTGCTTTGTTTGAAACTCGCTCAAGCTCAAGGGAAGCGCTCTTGAATTTCCCATTTCCTGTGGACTCGTTGAAGCAGGATATGGTACACTGATTGCACCATGTTTATTTATCTTTCTTACTGCATTTCTCAGAATAGCGCACGGACCAGTCACCCATGCAGGACTGCATGCTTGCACCAAAGTCAAAACGAGAACCCGTCTCAGAAAGTTGAGGGTGATGTGACAACGTTCTAGTGCTCGAAGTTTCATGTGTTCCGCAAGCCCGGGCCTTCATGCTGCTTGAATTTCAAGAGATTGCCAAGTCTGGGATAATCATCTCTTCCGAATAAGGAGTATCTAAGCAGAGTGCAACACAGGACTACCGCACTCCGTGCACGTCACACGGATTCCTGGTGGTCCATATAGCTTGTCTCGCACACAAAGATCACCATGCAGTCGCTTTCAAGTTCCTGGAGAGATTGGATGGCCAGCTTTTGCTCTCTGAGAGCTGAAAGCTCTGTCGGATGTGAATCTGTCACAAGGCAGCATCCTGCTCCCCACAACTTGAAGTTGGCTACAGTCGAGTTGGATTTTGCCGAATAACTGAAGCATCGTTAATGCCAATAAACAAGTATGAATTAATCTTGAAACCTTCAAAATCGATCTTATAATTGGACCAAATTTTCATCTTGGCTTTCCTAGACAGTCAGAGGTTAAGAAACACAAAGGTTACGTACAGGTAATGAATTGTCAGTCTTGTGGTCACATCTGACATTGGTTACAGAGGGGATGGTTGCACCCAAGATGAGACGTTGTTGTAATTTTTCTTTAACAATTCCAATTGGAAGATACCTAAAAGTATTAAATTTAAGTTCTCATCTACATAAGTATTCTACATTATATACTTGATAACTGGACTGACGGTTTCGATTTCGAGCTATCCCTTTTGAGCTGTTTTTGTCTGGGTAGGATTTCCGGGCCGACTATAAACTGCCTTCACAGGCAGGGAGTTGCATCATTTGTTAGCTCGTCATTTGGAGCTGTGGTTGCTAAGTCATAGTTGCTTTACTTGTAAATGTCAAATATCCTATTGTTTGTACCTTTTAAAAGAGGCAGGCCATTGTCTGCTGGTAGCCTGGCCAGACTTCAGACTCCTTTCCCAGTTGAGGACTAATTTGGCATCATCTCGCAACAGAGTAGTGACCCATCAAAGGGTAAATTCTCAACTATGGGTGTTCTACTGCATCCAGTGAGGGTATGGACAACAACTCTGGAAAACCCATGAAATTACTCGATCGTGATGGTGATGATACCTTGGGTGTTTTGAAGGTAATGAGATACATTGATAACCGCACGTCTTTTTCGCTGTTCCACAGATAATGGCACGAGCAGATTTGACCCATGCCTTTCTTGCCCTTTCGCTGCTCTGCTGGACACTTACTGCCACGTTTGCCTGCCCTGAGGGCTGTTCGTGTTCGGAGGAGCGCAACCATAGAGGCTCCCGAGGTTCACGCAGAGCTCCGGGGAATCGTGGCCGGCTCGTCAGTGACGCCCAACGGGTCATGTGCACGGGCGTTGGACTCGGAGAGACGCCGGAACCTTCAACCCTGCCCAAGTACACCATAGCCCTGTGAGTTTGAGTGTTCAGAGGTAGGAAGGTGGGATTTAATGATTGGCAATTCACAGGTTTATGCACCAGGATTTGGGTCGGTTTGTTTGGTGCTCCTATTTGAGCACATTGCTTCATGATGTTGTGGAATCCCAAGTTTAAATCACGTGCAGTATGTTCATTTGTCTATTGCATCCTAACATCCTTGAGATTCCTCGAAAAATGCATTCATGTCTTTTACTGTCTCCGTTATATTCATGGGGCATTCAAGAATTTCTACAAACGAGATACTGACAATAGTTCAAGAAATAAGAAATGCCAACTTAATCTTGATTCAATACACTAGCAGAGTAACCACCATACGGGCGAGCGATCATGTTCCAAGCGTGCAACAAGTTCTTCCAACTAATCCCTTTATTTGGGCGGCGTATGGGCAACAAACTGCTACCTAGATCACCCCCAAAAATAAAAATAATGCCTTCTTCATATTACGTATGCAATATGGTGCAATTTCAGAATCCCCTTCCTTATATATTCCCCATCCCACTGCAGTAGTTTCTTCACCCCACAACCACAACCTCCTCATTTCCTCAACCTTGTCTTGTTATCAATTAAGCCTCCACCAACCTCCCTCTTCGTCTCTGCATAATCAATATGGAGATGGTCCCTTATACGAGAGGAAGTTCCTTCGAATCACAGGAAGGATCGTGGCATCACTTCTATAATGTCTTGACAAATGTCTTTGACATTGCTTCTGACCACCTTGTATACGTGAATGTTTTGTTTTATGATCCCAAGTGTTTGTTGTGTTTGTCCGTTTGTTCATTTCTCGACTGTGTTTCCTTGCCTCCTCTCTCTACCCTTTTCCTGTTCATTCACTCCCTTGTTTGTTGTGTCAAACTGTGGCCCCACTTATTCTCTGTCAGTTGCCTTTTTTGCCTCAACTGAAAGGGAGAGGCTGTGTGTGGAAGGATCTTGGGCATCAGACGTGTGTGTGTGTGTGTGCCCCCCCCACCTGTAGATCAACTTCAATATTGCACCCCCAGTGTGTGAAAATGGTTGCCAAAGAACAATTGTTAAAAGTCGGTCTTGATACCTTCTGTCACTGTGCTCTTGGATGAGCCTCCACCTCGTATTTAAAAAATACTTCTGTGCATTGAGACTCGCGCCATTCACCATGGTAATCCAAATACACAATGGCTGGTTTTTACTTGAGCTCATTCAACTCGAAAACAATGTGATCTTAATGCTGCGGTGATAAACCCCCCCACGCCCCTCCTCCCACCCCCCACCAAGATGGATTTTTTTGACCACGAGGTTGAAAAATCGACTTTAACAAACCACTAAGATTACTGCTCATTCATTACAACCGCCAAAGTTTAGTTTGGCTGACACAGGAGTTACATTGAACACAGTGCTTCAGCTTAGGTCCACTGTGCTTGATTGAGAAGATCCAGATGCTTATCCTCCCATTTAGCAGTTTGACGTGTTGCAAATTTTGGTGTCTGTAACATAGTGGAAGAAACCAGATCCGCTCAGGAACAACAAACACGAGTGTAGGCCCTGCCGTCCTCACAGGAGCATTATTCCCCCTTTGCAATGCATTTCAGGGAAGGCCTTCCTCTGGTGGGTGCTCAGGCCTCAACATGCAAACATTGAAAACCTCAAGACAAAAAGAGAGGCTATTTGTGGCCCATTATCTGGTCGATGAAATGGACATTTGGAAATCCTCAGGCAAGACCTTTGTTCCAGAGTACTTCACGTTGTTTGAGTATTTGTTTTCGTTGCTGCTCTGTAGGCCCTCTTTTGCTCTCGCCTCCATTATCTCAACTTTATTTATACTAGTATTCTATCAGGCCTAATGGTTTTGTTATCACCAGACCTACACAAAACACAACGGGTGATTTTAGTTTTAAAATCCTCAGCATTCAGACTCGTCACACTTCAATGAATGAGCCCAATCTAATGGCCAAAACTCAAATCACGTGGCGAATACCGATTTGTCGAAACTCCGCCGCGAAAGTGAAAGCGCAACACGTAAAGGTAAAAAAACACAGACATCAAACTTCTAATTTCGAGTTTATTATTCGGTTTGACCTTTCCCTTTGGACTTTCATTGACTGAAATCGAAGTGGTGTCTGGAAGCACAGAGAATGCAAAGGTTGAGTTAAATGGAAGACGTTTATCTCCTTGATTACTCTGGACTAGCCATCTGGGAAGCTCAGCGAGATAAAAGGATGGCGCAGGCCTCGATTCGGGATTTGTGGATTTGAGGTTTTTGGTTGGATTATCTTGAAGGCCGTGGCAGGCAAAAGGCGGACATTAAAGTGAGATGTTCGGACTGGCCTTATGAAAAATTCAGAGCCGAGAAAATGTCAGTAGCGTGTCGTGCTGAGAGATTGTTTCAAAGGCTGTGAAATGGGAAACGGCAGGTACCCGGGCAGGTAAGAGCAAGAGGTGAGCAGGGGGTGATCGTGTGAAGGGGAGCCGACTGGATTTGTCGGGTCAATGTTTGCCGTGACCTTAGAGTGACCCGTTGCTATATGGACCCTGTTTTAAAGAGAGTTGGGTGATCACGGTGAAGTAATTTGATTGAGACTTACATTACACCACTATATACGCACATTGTGTGATAATCCAATTTTGAAAATATAAATATAAATAAGGAATCGAGTAAAGTCGGTTACCTATCGATCTTCCAAAATATTTTTTTCTCAATTTATTTTAACTCCACCACTATCTTGCAAAAATTCTGATGGATGTTTCGCATAAAAGGGATTGTAAAAAGGTTCTCCCTGCTGAGGAGCCATGAACTCAATCAAATATTTTTTGTGTGTGTGTGTGTGTTGTGTGTGTGGTGTGTGTGTGTGTGTGTGTGTGTGTGTGTTTGTTGCATTGCTTTTCAATCATTTGTTATTTAATATTTTTTATTCCTTCCTACTTTATCTTGCTTTAAATGACATTTATCGATTCATCTGTTTAAATGACCTTATGCAACAAGTCATTGCAATGCTGCTGTTGTCAGGTCAGGTCAGGTATGGGAGCATGTGCCAGAGCAGCGTGTCGCTGTGTCCACTTTCTGCCGGTACTCCAGGGGCCCTCCATCTGGCAATCCCCCAGACAGATGCCTGGCCATCCCCCCATGTCCTTGAGATGCTGATCAACCTGCTGCAACCACGAGGCAATGTGGTCGGCCATTGGCTCCTCCACTCAGATGACTCCCTCGCTGAGAGAATCTGGTGAACAGGATCAGCGTCAGGAAAACGAGCCACATGTACATACAGCTGCAGCTTATGCTCACGGACTATGCAGGTAACAAATCACATTGGAGTCTCTCTCAGCAACCGCTCATTGGACACAAAGTCCGACCAGCAATAGCCAACGATTCTCCGAAGAGACCTGGTACCAAAGGAATTAAGTCTCCGTCTCAGATCCCTGGTCAGAGCCCAAGTC
>CM068963.1:98366169-98377017 GCA_035128595.1 Eptatretus atami
GACCTCTTTGGTGTAAAGCCTGACTGCTCTGGGCGTTGGTGCGCAAGCAGATGGTGGCGAACCCGATCAAGAATTATCCCAGCAAAGACCTTGCCCAACACTGAGAGCAGCGTCACCCTTCGGTAGTTGTTGCAGTCCTGGCGATCACCCTTCCCTTTCCAGAGAGGCCATCGCTTTGCTACAGGGAATATTAAAGGGGGTGGGGAGTAAAAGAAGGAGGGGAGGAGGAAGAGGAGGGTAGGAGAGAGGAGAGAGGAGTAGGGAGAGCGAGAGGGAGAAGGAGGGGACATTCAAGGCCAGGTGGGGGAGTGAGGAAGGGGGGGGGTGATGAGATTGTGGCAGTGAGGAAGGAGGGGGAGTGAGGAGATGCAGCAAGGAAGGCAGATGAGGGTAGGGCAAGGAAAGGCAGGCATGAGGGGAGGGTAGGAAAGGGCAGTGTGAGGGAGGGTCCGTCCGGATATAACCACCATCGTGTTATGGGCTATACTAAGGGGCAGCGGGGGTGGTGTGAAAAGAGGGGTGAGAGAAGGGGTGGAGGATCGAGGACGGTAGCGAGACTAGGATGGGGAGGAAGGAGCGAGGATCAGCAGGAGCGAGGAGGGGGGGGAGCAAGGAGGAGAGTTGAGTGAGGAGGGGGAGTGGGGGGTGGGGAGGAGGTAGGGGATGAGGGGGAGTGGGAAGGGTGGGGAAAGGGAACGCAGCATTGAATAGAGGAAAGAAATGTGAGGAAGGGAAGGCAACATAGGGAAGGCCAAAGGAAGGCAGTGTCGAGGGAGGGCCGTCCGGACAAATCCCACTTCTGAATTATGTGTGGAAGTAACCACAGTCCCAATATGTGCGGAGATAAACTACCAAGCTGGGCATAAACCACCGATCCCAGATACAGTTCAGAGAGAGAGAGAGAGAGAGAGAGAGAGAGAGGACCGAGAGGAGAGAGAGAGAGAGAGAGGTGGGGTAGTGGGGTAGGTGAGTTAGCAGAGAATATGTTATGCTTATGTACAACATACACACAATCATAGTTGTGACAGTGGAAAACAATTGGTTCTGTAATTGAGAAAACACGTTAATACGGCAAACACTCTCGGAAATCAGGTGTTATCAAATGTGTTTTGCTTTGAAACTCACAAAGAGAAACCATATTAACCTTTTGTAAACCACCAAGTCATATTAAAATAACCAAATTGCTTTTGAAACAGTCACGAGGACAAAGGAAAATGTATTGCTCATACGCTGCTGAGGTTAAAATTAAAACCTACAAGATATGGGATGAAACTTTGGCCACCACGCGCCCATGTAACCAAAGGCATGCAGGCATACCACACACCCAAGGAGAGTCCCTAAATTACAGATCCAAATATACCCATATAATATATGTACTCACTTTGTAGCAACTGCCAACTGTACATTCTCGATTGGGACACACAACTGTTACCGCTGTCGACTGTAGGGCGCTCGGCAACAGCTTCAGCACTCACGAAGCACTACAATTAATAGTTAATAAGGTCGGCTGGCCTGGCAAGCGATAGCAATGTCACAACTATGTCTGAATTAGGACAGATGAACACTTTCTTAGCAGTTCAGACTGCTGCTAAGTTCAATTATGGAGCTTAAAATTGTAATTCGGCTTGTTTAAGAGATTATCGAGGTTTATGCATGTGCAGAAAAGAAATAAAGCACGTAACGTTGGTGTCTCTGGGCAATTATAAGCATGCAATGTATATCCAGTGATTCTTAGTGGTATGTTCAATGCATTCGATAATATGAGTGAGGAAAGTGAAAAAAAAAACAAAAATTCTTTATAGTGAAGAAATCATTGCCGCCTGTTCCAAGTCAAGGCATTTTTTGAGCAGGCCAAAAAACATGGCGGCTTCAGACCCAGCAAGGTAACCCAAGATACGCCTTAAGACCCCAGAGGGAGCGTGTTGGCTGAGATGGTGCCGATAAAAGGATATAATTAAAGAAGGCCTGTTAATTATCTTCAAAAGAGGTGTTTTAATTTACCAAACACCCAATTTCATTCCATGGAGTTCCATTAGTATGCATGCAAAGTTTCATGGTTTTGAGGTTATGGAACACCAACACACACACACACACACACACACACACACTAGTATAGATTCACAAGTAATACGCAGTATGTCGCTTTCATTACGTAACCCGGATTACGTTTTATTTTCGGGAGCGAATGAGGCAGCAGGACATTTGCCGATACACCGCCCAAATAAAGGGATGTGTCAAAACAACATGTTGCAGAGTGCAAACAACATTGCCTATTGAGTGGGTGTCATTACAAGAATAATCTGCTGTTGTGTTAATAAACACAAAGATAATAATATGCTCCTCTGGCAGCTCCTTCTGGAGTGGGTTGCATCTAATATAAATAAGAGAGTATGTAATTTATATCTCTCGATTGGATGATTGCTTGAGACTTCGGTAATTAATTGCTTGCAGGAAGAAGCACAAAGTGAGAAGTTGCAACGCCCAGTTATCAACGCTGTATGTAAGTTGTGCTTTAATCCCAGATAAAATCCCAACCACACTTGTTGGTGTAATGGCTGGAGTGTCTGCTCCGAGTCTGTGAGTTTGGTGTTTTGAACCCCAATTGAGTCACACTGAAGACTTTAAAAATGGTACGTGCTGCTTCCTTTCTTGATGTGCTGCATTTGGTGATTGCATCATACTCCTACAATGATTGGGGTACCCTTTCTCAGCCTGTACCATTTTTATTATTCTACAACAGAGGAACCCTTAATATAAGGCATGATGAGGGTTACCATATTTTACCTTTCAAAAAAAGAGGATACTCCGGAGAGGGACACTTGAAAAAAAAAAGACACTATTTTCAAGAGTTTCTTTACCTATCGATGCAATCATATCGGCGTCTTATTAGGTGTGTTCGACCTTGATTAATTTTAACTGCAAACCGTCATCCTTCCAGTCTAAATACTGAATATTACTGCAAATATTGTGCTTGTCCGAGTCCACATGAGCTTGCAAATCAATAACACCTTTATATGCCACGAGGACGTACGTACCAGCTCCACATACCAAGCACTCGGCCTTCCCATTATTCTCAAAGGCTTCAAAACACGCGGGAATTTTGTCTTTAGTTCTGCAGTGAATTTACACTTTTGTTTTGGCATTGTAAAGAGCTCTTAACGAAAATCAAACAAGTGTGTACGGTACAGACTAGAAAAGACACTAATCGACTGAGTCCATTTCTGACTGTCTGTCGTGTCTGTGTCTCTCTCTCTCTCTCTCTCTCTCTCTCTCTCTCCCCACTGCGAGGTTGGACAGAGAGTGGACGCATGTGTGTTGATGCTCGAAACACATTCATTATCTCATGACAGTAGTACAGACTTGTATGAAACTCCTGGTCCAAACATTACATAACCGCATTTATTATCATAAGAAAATGCACAACAATGGTTTAACGGTTTAAATAATGTAAAAAAAAGTATCCCAAATCTTAAAATTTATCCCTTTGAAAATGCAAAAGCAAAAAAATGGCAAATCCCGGACATTTTAAAATATTTGAAAAACCCGGCCAGACGGCGATTTAAGGATTGAAAGGAGGGACATCTCGGCAGAAAACTGGACGTATGGTAAACCCTAAACATGGCACACACGGGTGGACGGACGCATGCAGGCATGCCACCTTTTATAATGTCGATAGAATAGTCAGAAATAAATGCAAGGACCTGCATGAACTCTGCGGTAAAAGCTCTACTTGAGAGAGTTATTTGGACGACGTATATCGACAACAGACGTTGTACCTCAATCTCTGAGGCCTATCTTCACAAGGCCTGTGAGGCCTATCAGCTCAAAATACTTTTAACTGTTGCTTTGGTCATTTTACACTGAAGGAAAATTATTGGAAGGGCTTGGCGATTGTGAATATGACGCACTGAAGATATATTTGACTTTGCTTAACAGCAAGCACCATAACATACAGCAAGCACCATAACATAACAGCAAGCACCATAACATAACAGCAAGCCCATATAACATAACAGTAAGCACCACAACATGGCGGCCCTAGTGTAGAAACAGTGGGTGGAGTCAAGCAAACTGTCCAACCAATGGGTGGAAACCGGACAGACACATGCGTGAATGGCTCCTTTTATAACATAGATAGAGCATGGACAGACAACCATAGATTGGCAACCATTGTGCAGGCTTGACGTGCCCAATGTCCTCCTCCTGTGTTGAAGTTCCTTGCAAGAGAACTCATTATTATTATGAAAACAAATCCCTGAACAAGGTTAACGAATGGTACTCTATCCTAAAAGTCTGTTGTTTTTTTTTTTATTTATTTTTTACTGTAAATTCGACATGTAAATGAACGTCCCAAAAGATATCATTGCCAGAAAGAGAGTTTTTGGACAATAGAAGCATGCAGTCCACTTCGCTGGGTAGGTGGAAAACCTGTTTACACAGAAATGAATGATACAAGTCTGGCCTGAACGAAAACTAACATCACCGACCTATGCACACTTTCTTATCGCAAAGGTATTGTCCATTCCGAAGGCATGGAAAAAAAAAAGGGTTCTGGAGCCGCTATATCAGTCTGCTTGAAAGCTCCGATTCCAAGTTTTGAAAGCCACAGGCACAGACACAACTACTGTTACTTAATCAGAATGTACGCCTCTCAAAGGGACAACCGCACGTGTCCCATTGACATTTGTGTTCCCTGTCTGCAGTCGACAAGATATCAAAAGCAATTGCTAAGCATATAGCGACATGAGATATTGTTTTTTGACCTACCACTGCCAAAACATCCCAATTAGAACCGAAAGGTCCGTCTTTTACGTGTCTAAAGCATACGTACATCAAAACGTACAAATTAGCCCATTAGCACCACCAATTTGATGTGCACCACTCGTATCCACGTATGCCCAAATCGTTAGGCCATGATGAGGAAAGATAACGTGGCAGAGGGTGCGGAGAGAGGAGGGAAGGATGGCCCTTCACCTTGACCCTTTGTGATCTACAATGACTGCCACAGTCCCAAAACTTCCATCCCCAAAAAACTCTCGTGGCGTGCAGTGCAATGCGTCGCTCTGACCAGTCATTAGCACGACCCTAACAAAACCATCTGCTTCCAATCTTGCCAGCCCCAAAGGGGCGGCCCGTGGCATTTGGCCAATTATCCGACAGCTGCTCTGTTTTCTTTGGGCCAGAGCATGGTGGCACCGAAACACAACCCCCCCCCCCCCACCAACCCAAGAGCATTGGTTTGAATCCAGTTAAGGGCACACACATCAAATCTCAACTATTATGAGAGATTGGGCTCCTCTTCCCAACACCTTCCCTCCTTCAAAAGGACCAACATGGCCCTCCCTTCTCCATACTCTCTCCACCACCACCCCACCTCACCCTCCCACTTCCATCACATGTTGAATCGATTTCACTGTGCTTCATGAAGACACTTGTTTGAGTCTGTGGCCAGACTTCATTTCTTTTGACCAAAGACCCGGTCACCACGACATCAATTAGAACACTAAACATTCAAGACATGTTGTACATTCGAACCCAAACCTTAAACCCCACAGTTCCCACCAGTCAAACAATGATCCATAACTAATGACTCAGCACTTGTGTACTTCTCTAGTAAACACACATATCAAAATTTGTGGGAGATATCGATAAAGATTGAGAATGTAGGAAGACAAACAGAGGAACGGAATTAATCAATCGAGCATGAAACAAACAAAAGAAAGAAATTGGACTCGGGATAGGAAGACAGAGAAACGGTTCAGAATGGCCTCGGTCCAATCACAGCACCCAAGACGGACACGCACCTCGGCGCAGAATGCAGAAACTTCACGAGAACGCTTGGCGCAGCGGAAATTTGGCTAAAGGGTCATGACTAGCTTTGCCTTCATCAGTCATCGTGATATGCCTTGGCTCCCGCCTGCTGCCGTCTCCTCCACAATTCTTGGAAGTGTCTCTTTCACCTGCATCTGCGCGAGTGCTCATCTCTCCGCACGCACATGCATACACATGGAAAATCCCACGCACACCACCTCCCAACCGAACGCACACTTGCTTCAGCATTACACGTGCAAACATCAATTATCCTTCTACGTTACTTTAATGTTTGCTCAGAGAAGTTAATTGGTTGGTAATAAATGCAAGTTCCATTCATCACGAAGTATCAAGCGATGAATTATGTGAACCTATTGTTGTTCCTGTGATGCACACAAACCTTCTGGTTTTTTTTCTATCTGCATATTTCTCAGAATGTATGCTTCCCAAACAATTCCCAGCCATAATAAGGCAAACCTGTGGATCTGCAAAGCCACACTTTTCCACCAGTTCAGCACTTCATCTTTGTGGCAAGAAGACCTCATCTGTACACGAGCTATGGAATGGAAAACACGACCGCAAAGGAGACATTTCGAACAAGCAGAGTAAGGAACTAAACATGATGATGTTCTGACGCCTTAAACCTCCTTCCAAGAACGTTGGTACATGCCCGACCATGGTTTCAGATCCCTCCGAGAGATGTTGCATACATTGATTTGGTGGCGTGGTTAGCCAGTCTGCTCTGAATCTGAGAGGTCCACAGTTTGAACCCGGCTGATCATACCAAGCATTTTAGAAATGGTACGTGCTGCTTCCCTTGCTTGACAATGAGCATTTAAGGAGGATAGACATGGACAATCGGTTGGCACCATTGTGCAGGCTTATGGTCCCCTCCAGCATGAGTTCCTTGTAAGGCAACTCATACATCATTAATGCAATTCCCAGCCTCGAGAGTACCAGTCTCAATGGTTTCTCTCGGATCAGGAATCAAACCAAGACGAGACAGTGGAGGATGTTACCTCTGAACTCTCCTGTATGCCTGGTGTTGGCTTAATGGTTTAGGGTGGTGGGCTTGGGATCTAGGATCCTGAGTTCAAATCCCACTCAGCTGTTGAATTAATACCAGGTGGGTTGACTCTGCCTGTCATCCTTTTGAGGTCGGCAAAAATGAGTGCCAGCTTGCTGGTATCCTGTGTCGGAGTGGTGACCCGTCCAGGATTGTGTCCAATAGCCAAGCAGACTGCTTTGGCAGCTGATGGATGGAACTCTGCTGTCAACACCATCAGAACTCAAATCATGGCTGATGAGTCTCCCAATCTGACTCAAAAGGACAATTGTTGACTCTGTCAAGCCATTTGTATAATAAATTGGTTTTGCATCGACAATTATTTAACAAGATCATTAGCTTTAAAAAGGACATTCCTCTAACTTGAGCCTTCATGATTGCATTGTCAGACACTAAACCGTTTTATTTGCTTATTTCCAACGACGACACTGACAAACGACACCCAGGTATGGATAAAAGGTACAACCATGTAAGGAATAGTAAGCTTTGCACACTTTAACAAATGTGCACAAATATAACCTCATTATGAAATCATTTCCAGCTGATGTTGTTTCGATGTTTCCCTGCTATTTACTTTAAAGCATTGGTAGGTCTCAAAAATCACCACCGTTTTGTGAAGTCACAACATGGAACAACATTAACCCATGCCACAAAGGAGTGATGGATTTTTAGGTAAAGACGCCATAACAGTACAACAACAACCATTCAAGAACGAAGCAAACACTACCAAAAGTTTGAGTCCGATTGCCATTTTTTTATATCCCAATGTCATAAGACAGTTTATCGCTCATCAATCATTTTGAAAATAATTGGCCCAAATACTTTTGCTTTGTGGGTACATTAAGCTGGCAGTGCTTGAGTTGATGGATGGTGGGATAACGTGTACACATCTTGGTTGTGGGGAAAAAATTCAATCACTTCTCTATGTTATCTGGTGTCCACTCTCGTTCATAAAAAATCACCAAAAAACGTGTATAAAAGTGACACCGACAACTACGCTGGTATGCCGATAGTGCTGACGGGCCATTTCTCCAAATTGGAAAATTGCCTTGTCACTCACATTTATTGCGGTTTGAGAAAGGGCATCAGATCCTTGCCTGGTACCACGGGGGTCAATGCTCTGGGTGCTAGATGTGCCTATGTATAAATGGAATTGGTTTGGCACGTGTGATACTGGTTAGATGTATGTAAAGTCGATAGATTAAAACATGAGGGGATTGGTGAAGCTTGGGCCAAACTTGAAATGATAACAAACTCTGGAGTCTGTTACGATGATGGCATCAAGTGCTGTTCGGGCCTGCATCCCGACATCATGCCGGAAGGAAGTCAAAGGAATTGATCTGATTTGTGAGAACACATGGCACATCATCCACACTGTACACATATACAATGGTGGATGAAATCAATGGCTTGTTGATTGAGGTATGCTAACCACCGTGGGAAACAAGGAGAAGCTGACATTTCAGGCGTTCACCCTTCGTCGGAGCAAAGAAAAAAAAAAGAGCACATATATAGCTTGCTTTTTTGTCACAGTAAAAAAGAAAGAAAACCGTGTAAACCATATTGTCCAATCCTCAGTGATCAAATGTTCATCAAAGAAACAAGGGAGAGAAAAATGGGCACTTGACGACAGCTGCTTAAGCCAGGTCAAGCCAGGTTAGCCCTGTGACTTGCTACAGGTACCATGTTAAACGTGTACTAACCTGTTTCATGGTCGGGTTGTCATCAACTAAACCGTCTCCCCCACCAGGTTTTCTGGTGAGGAGGGTGTAATGATATGGACACCCAGCAGGATTAAAAACAAAACCTGTCATAGGGTAGAGGAGCTCCTTGTGAGCCAATGGTTACTTTTTTTCTCGCGCCATTTCAATCTCTCATGGCAATCCATTCTCGTGACCAACTGTGTCTGCGGCAGTCCTCCTGTCGTTGGGTTACTTTCCTTTTTTTAGGAGGTTAGTGGCAATTTGCACTCTGGCCACCGTAAAACACTTCATTCTGCAAAACCCACAAATGTAAGGAAATCTGGCAAACCCACTCCGTGGGAGTACCTTCTGTGCTGCTGCCCTCCGCAGGGCAGTTCACCGGATGACGGGATTAGGGCAAAGCCTTTGGGACCCACACTCCTTGATGATAGGAGGAAAACCATGGGGTAAACCTCCAGGGTCAGACTGCGGTGGTGTGTGTTGAGTGGTGCTGTGGTGTCGTACACCAGACGGCAGTCTCCTGGCTTAACTTGAGGCGGTCCTTCTTGTGGTGCCTGGAATTCCATATCCGAAGAGAGGATGATCACCCGTCTATCATCTGAGCTCAAGCATTTGAACATAAGCTATTGCAGCACTCTCTGAGTTCTGGTGACCGGATAGTGGTGAGATCATAGTGGGTGGTTCATCCAACTATTGTTCTGGTCACTCTGATGGTTACCAAGCCCAAGGAGTTGCTGCTGTCACTGTGTCCAATAAGCTGACTCCAATGATAATTGAGGTAACACACGGCCAATGAGCGTATAATGAGACTAAGGATTCATCAATCCTTCGGTGTCGTTTCCCTGGTCTCTGTATATGCTCCAACTGAGACGAGTGATCTCAACGTGAAGGACGCATTCTATGCCGTGCTAGAGTTTGTGGTTGATCAGTGCTCCAGGCGAGATACTCTTCTAGTCTTGGGAGATTTCAATTCATCAAATGGAACTGATAAGGATGGTTATGAGACATGTGTTGGTCCCCATGGGTCTGGAAATGTGAACTAGAATAGCCCTAGGTTCCTTGACTTTGCAATAAGTGATGCACTTAGTGTGGATGGTTCATGGTTTCATCACCCACAGGCTCATCGCTGGACTTGGATTTTCAGCATTGGTGTGTGGCAAAGGAATTGGCCATGTGCTCGTTGATGGTCGCTCGAAGATGATCCAGAACTGAGCACGGGAGTGCTCAGTTGCTCATACCGACCACGGGCTTATTGTAGCAATTCTGAAGTTGCAGCTTAAATCCGGGAGAATGCTACCATCGCAGCCTCGGCTGGATGTTGGCAAGCTCAAGGATGAGAGGGTTAGCTGAGGAGTTTGTGAACAGGCTGAGTGGAGATTTGGGGGGTCTGGGTCAGGTCAGGACAGGTATGGGGCATGCGCGGAGCAGCGTGTCGCTGCGTCCACTTTCCGCTGGTACTCCAGGGGCTCCGTCTGGCCATCCCCCAGGCAGATGCTTGCCCATCCCCATCTCCTTGAGATTCTGATAAACTGCTGCAACTACGTGGCACATGGTCGGCCCATTTGCCTCCTCCACTCACTTGGTTGGTCTGGGTGCTTTGGGGGATCCTGAAGAGTTGTGGAATGCCTTCAAGACCACCATCCTTGATGTTGCCGGTGGATGTCTGGGAACTCACCAATGGCGAAGTAATTTTATCCCTCAAGGGACACTGGATACCATTGACAAGAGTCGTAGGGCCGGCTTAATGGCAGAGCTGAGCTGTTCAGGGAGCTGAGGAATAAAACTGTATGTGCACGAAGGTGGACAAGGAAACCTATGTGCCGGGAATATGTGAGGGGGCAGAGCATCACCTGTGGTCAAGTGATTCTCATCCTGCTGACGGGAATTCACGCATTGCATTTCCCAAGCCCGTCCCTTGGTGTACTGCGGTTAGAGCGGAGGGTGGTGGGCTCTTGACAGAGGAGTCTGAAGTGAAGGCCTGCTGGCCGGTTACTTTGAGCGCTCTACAGGCTTGATCCACCAGCTGTCGAGTTGTATGTCAGGGGTGTAACAATCCCCCTTGCTGAACCTCCAATCAACTGTGATCCACTTTCGTTTGTGGAAACACAGACTGCGGTGAATCGGTTGAAATGGGGTGAACTCCAGGGATCTGTGGCACCCATGCTGAATTTCTCAAGGCTGGTGGAATGCTGTACTCCTGTCGGTGCATGCAGTTCTGTGCTTTGCATGGAACACAGTATTATCCCCACTGACTAGAAGAGGGCCCTC
>CM068963.1:98387815-98402689 GCA_035128595.1 Eptatretus atami
CTCCGACGAAGGGTGAACGCCTGAAATGTCAGCTTCTCCTTGTTTCCCACGGTGGTTAGCATACCTCAATCAACAAGCCATTGATTTCATCCACCATTGTATATGTGTACAGTGTGGATGATGTGCATGTGTTTCTCACAAATCAGATCAATTCCTTTGACCTTCCTTCCGGCATGATGTCGGGATGCAGGCCCGAACAGCACTTGATGCCATCATCGTAACAGACTCCAGAGTTTGTTATCATTTCAAGTTTGCCCAAGCTTCACCAATCCCCTCATGTTTATATCTATCGACTTTACATACATCTTACCAGTATCACACGTGCCAAACCAATTCCATTTATACATAGGCACATCTAGTCACCCAGAGCATTGACCCCCGTGGTACCAGGCAAGGATCTGATGCCCTTTCTCAACCGCAATAAATGTGAGTGACAATGGCAATTTCCAATTTGGAGAAATGGCCCGTCAGCACTATCGGCATACCAGCGTAGTTGTCCGTGTCACTTTTATACACGTTTTTTGGTGATTTTTTATGAACGAGAGTGGACACCAGATAACATAGAGAAGTGATTGAATTTTTCCCCACAACCAAGATGTGTACACGTTATCCACCATCCATCAACTCAAGCACTGCCAGCTTAATGTACCCACAAAGCAAAAGTATTTGGGCCAATTATTTTCAAAATGATTGATGAGCGATAAACTGTCTTATGACATTGGGATATAAAAAAATGGCAATCGGACTCAAAACTTTTGGTAGTGTTTGCTCGTTCTTGAATGGTTGTTGTTGTACTGTTATGGCGTCTTAACCTAAACAATCCATCACTCCTTTGTGGCATGGGTTAATGTTGTTCCATGTTGTGACTTCACAAAACGGTGGTGATTTCTGAGACCTACCAATGCTTTAAAGTAAATAGCAGGGAAACATCGAAACAACATCAGCTGGAAATGATTTCATAATGAGGTTATATTTGTGCACATTTGTTAAAGTGTGCAAAGCTTACTATTCCTTACATGGTTGTACCTTTTATCCATACCTGGGTGTCGTTTGTCAGTGTCGTCGTTGGAAATAAGCAAATAAAACGGTTTAGTGTCTGACAATGCAATCATGAAGGCTCAAGTTAGAGGAATGTCCTTTTTAAAGCTAATGATCTTGTTAAATAATTGTCGATGCAAACCAAATTTATTATACAAATGGCTTGACAGAGTCAACAATTGTCCTTTGAGTCAGATTGGGAGACTCATCAGCCATGATTTGAGTTCTGATGGTGTTGACAGCAGAGTTCCATCCATCAGCTGCCAAAGCAGTCTGCTTGGCTATTGGACACAATCCTGGACGGGTCACCACTCCGACACAGGATACCAGCAAGCTGGCACTCATTTTTGCCGACCTCAAAAGGATGACAGGCAGAGTCAACCCCACGCGTATAATTCAACAGCTGAGTGGGATTTGAACTCAGGATCCTAGGATCCAAGCCCACCACCCTAACCATTAAGCCAACACCAGGCATACAGGAGAGTTCAGAGGTAACATCCTCCACTGTCTCGTCTTGGTTTGATTCCTGATCCGAGAGAAACCATTGAACTGGTACTTCGTAGGCTGGGAATTGCATTAATGATGTATGAGTTGCCTTACAAGGAACTTCAATGCTGGAGGGACCATAAGCCTGCACAATGGTTGCCAACCGATTGTCCATGTCTATCCTCCTTAAATGCTCATTGTCAAGCAAGGGAAGCAGCACGTACCATTTCTAAAATGCTTGGTATGATCAGCCGGGTTCAAACTGTGGACCTCTCAGATTCAGAGCAGACTGGCTAACCACGCCACCAAATCAATGTATGCAACATCTCTCGGAGGGATCTGAAACCATGGTCGGGCATGTACCAACGTTTCTTGGAAGGAGGTTTAAGGCGTCAGAACATCATCATGTTTAGTTCCTTACTCTGCTTGTTCGAAATGTCTCCTTTGCGGTCGTGTTTTCCATTCCATAGCTCGTGTACAGATGAGGTCTTCTTGCCACAAAAGATGAAGTGCTGAACTGGTGGAAAAGTGTGGCTTTGCAGATCCACAGGTTTGCCTTATTATGGCTGGGAATTGTTTGGGAAGCATACATTCTGAGAAATATGCAGATAGAAAAAAAACCAGAAGGTTTGTGTGCATCACAGGAACAACAATAGGTTCACATAATTCATCGCTTGATACTCGTGATGAATGGAACTTGCATTTATTACCAACCAAATTAACTTCTCTGAGCAAACATTAAAGTAACGTAGAAGGATAATTGATGTTTGCACGTGTAATGCTGAAGCAAGTGTGCGTTCGGTTGGGAGGTGGTGTGCGTGGGATTTTCCATGTGTATGCATGTGCGTGCGGAGAGATGAGGCACTCGCGCAGATGCAGGTGAAAGAGACACTTCCAAGAATTGTGGAGGGAGACGGCAGCAGGCGGGAGCCAAGGCATATCACGATGACTGATGAAGGCAAAGCTAGTCATGACCCTTTAGCCAAATTTCCGCTGCGCCAAGCGTTCTCGTGAAGTTTCTGCATTCTGCGCCGAGGTGCGTGTCCCGTCTTGGGTGCTGTGATTGGACCGAGGCCATTCTGAACCGTTTCTGTCTTCCTATCCCGAGTCCAATTTCTTTCTTTTGTTTGTTTCATGCTCGATTGATTAATTCCGTTCCTCTGTTTGTCTTCCTACATTCTCAATCTTTATCGATATCTCCCACAAATTTTGATATGTGTGTTTACTAGAGAAGTACACAAGTGCTGAGTCATTAGTTATGGATCATTGTTTGACTGGTGGGGAACTGTGGGGTTTAAGGTTTGGGTTCGAATGTACAACATGTTCTTGAATGTTTATGTGTCTAATTGATGTCGTGGTGACCGGGTCTTTGGTCAAAAGAAATGAAGTCTGGCCACAGACTCAAAACAAGTGTCTTCATGAAGCACAGTGAAATCGATTCAACATGTGATGGAAGTGGGAGGGTGAGGTGGGGTGGTGGTGGAGAGAGTATGGAGAAGGGAGGGCCATGTTGGTCCTTTTGAAGGAGGGAAGGTGTTGGGAAGAGGAGCCCAATCTCTCATAATAGTTGAGATTTGATGTGTGTGCCCTTAACTGGATTCAAACCAATGCTCTTGGGTTGGTGGGGGGGGGGGGGGGTTGTGTTTCGGTGCCCCATGCTCTGGCCCAAAGAAAACAGAGCAGCGTGTCGGATAATTGGCCAAATGCCACGGGCCGCCCCCTTTGGGGCTGGCAAGATTGGAAGCAGATGGTTTTGTTAGGGTCGTGCTAATGACTGGTCAGAGCGACGCATTGCACTGCACGCCACCGAGAGTTTTTTGGGGGATGGAAGTTTTGGGGACTGTGGCAGTCATTGTAGATCACAAAGGGTCAAGGTGAAGGGCCATCCTTTCCCTCCTCTCCTGCACCCTCTGCCACGTTATCTTTCCTCATCATGGCCTAACGATTTGGGCATACCTGGATACGAGTGGTGCACCATCAAATTGGTGGTGCTAATGGGCTAATTTGTACGTTTTGATGTACGTATGCTTTAGACACGTACAAGACGGACCCTTTCGGTTCTAATTGGGATGTTTTGGCAGTGGTAGGTCAAAAAACAATATCTCATGTCGCTATAGCTTAGCAATTGCTTTTGATATCTTGTCGACTGCAGACAGGGAACACAAATGTCAATGGGACACGTGCGGTTGTCCCTTTGAGAGGCGTACATTCTGATTAAGTAACAGTAGTTGTGTCTGTGCCTGTGGCTTTCACAACCTTGGAATCGGAGCTTTCAAGCAGACTGATATAGCGGCTCCAGAACCCTTTTTTTTTCCATGCCTTCGGAATGGACAATACCCTTTGCCGATAAGAAAGTGTGCATAGGTCGGTGATGTTAGTTTTCGTTCAGGCCAGACTTGTATCATTCATTTCTGTGTAAACAGGGTTTTCCACCTACCCAGCGAAGTGGACTGCATGCTTCTATTGTCCAAAAACTCTCTTTCTGGCAATGATATCTTTGGGACGTTCATTTACATGTCGAATTTACAGTAAAAAATAAATAAAATAAAAACACAATGACTTTAGGATAGAGTACCATTCGTTAACCTTGTTCAGGGATTTTGTTTTCATAATAATAATGAGTTCTCTTGCAAGGAACTTCAACACAGGAGGAGGACATTGGGCACGTCAAGCCTGCACAATGGTTGCCAATCTATGGTTGTCTGTCCATGCTCTATCTATGTTATAAAAGGAGCCATTCACGCATGTGTCTGTCCGGGTTCCACCCATTGGTTGGACAGTTTGCTTGACTCCACCCACTGTTTCTACACTAGGGCCGCCATGTTGTGGTGCTTACTGTTATGTTATGGTGCTTGCTGTTATGTTATGGTGCTTGCTGTTATGTTATGGTGCTTGCTGTTATGTTATGGTGCTTGCTGTTAAGCAAAGTCAAATATATCTTCAGTGCTGTCATATTCACAATCGCCAAGCCCTTCCAATAAGTTTTCCCTTCAGTGTAAAATGACCAAAGCAACAGTTAAAAGTATTTTGAGCTGATAGGCCTCACAGGCCTTGTGAAGATAGGCCTCAGAGATTGAGGTACACGTCTGTTGTCGATATACGTCGTCCAAATAACTCTCTCAAGTAGAGCTTTTACCGCAGAGTTCATGCAGGTCCTTGCATTTATTTCTGACTATTCTATCGACATTATAAAAGGTGGCATGCCTGCATGCGTCCGTCCACCCGTGTGTGCCATGTTTAGGGTTTACCATACGTCCAGTTTTCTGCCGAGATGTCCTCCTTGTCAATCCTTAAATCGCCGTCTGGCCGGGTTTTTCAAATATTTTAAAATGTCCAGGATTTTGCCATTTTTTTGCTTTTGCATTTTCAAAGGGATAAATTTTAAGATTTGGGATACTTTTTTTACATTATTTAAACCGTTAAACCATTGTTGTGCATTTTCTTATGATAATAAAATGCGGTTATGTAATGTTTGGACCAGGACAGTTTCATACAAGTCTGTACTACTGTCATGAGATAATGAATGTGTTCGAGCATCAACACACATGCGTCCACTCTCTGTCCAACCTCGCAGTGGGGGAGAGAGAGAGAGAGAGAGAGGGAGAGAGACACAGACAGACAGACAGTCAGAATCCAGTGGAGTGAGTCTGTACCGTACACACTTGTTTGATTTTCGTTAAGAGCTCTTTACAATGCCAAAACAAAAGTGTAAATTCACTGCAGAACTAAAGACAAAATTCCCGTGTTTTTGAAGCCTTTGAGAATAATGGGAAGCCGAGTGCTTGGTATGTGGAGCTGGTACGTACGTCTCTGTGGCATATAAAGGTGTTATTGATTTGCAAGCTCATGTGGACTCGGACAAGCACAATATTTGCAGTAATAATTCAGTATTTAGACTGGAAGGATGACTGTTTGCAGTTAAAATTAATCAAGGTCTGGAACACACCTAATAAGACTGCCGATATGATTGCTCGATAGGTAAAAGAAACTCTTGAAAATAGTGTCTTTTTTTTTTCAGTGTCCCTCTCCGGAGTATCCTCTTTTTTTGAAAGGTAAAATATGGTAACCCTCATCATGCCTTATATTAAAGGGTTCCTTCTGTTGTAGAATAATAAAAATGGTACAGGCTGAGAAAGGGTACCCAATCATTGTAGGAGTATGATGCAATCACCAAATGCAGCACATCAAGAAAGGAAGCAGCACGTACCATTTTTAAAGTCTTCAGTGTGACTCAATTGGGGTTCAAAACACCAAACTCACAGACTCGGAGCAGACACTCCAGCCATTACACCAACAAGTGTGGTTGGGATTTTATCTGGGATTAAAGCACAACTTACATACAACGTTGATAACCTGGGCGTTGCAACTCTCACTTTGTGCTTCTTCCTGCAAGCAATTAATTACCGAAGTCTCAAGCAATCATCCAATCGAGAGATATAAATTACATACTCTCTTATTTATATTAGATGCACCCACTCCAGAAGGGAGCTGCCAGAGGAGTCATATTATTATCTTTGTGTTTATTAACACAATAGCAGATTATTCTTTGTAATGACACCCACTCAATAGGCAATGTTGTTGCACTCTGCAACATGTTGTTTTGACACATCCCTTTATTTGGGCGGTGTATCGGCAATAGTCTGCTGCCTCATTCGCTCCCGAAAATAAAACTAATCCGGGTTACGTATATGAAGCGTACATATGCGTATTACTTGTGAATCTATACTAGTGTGTGTGTGTGTGTGTGTGTGTGTGTGTGTGTGTGTGTGTGTGTCCATAACCTCAAAACCATGAAACTTTGCATGCATACTAATGGAACTCCATGGAATGAAAATTGGGTGTTTGGGTAAATTAAAACACCTCTTTTGAAGATAATTAACGGCCTTCTTTAATTATATCCTTTATCAGGCACCATCCTCAGCCACCACGCTCCCTCTGGGGTCTTAAGGCGTATCTTGGGTTACCTTGCTGGGGTCTGAAGCCGCCATGTTTTTTGGCCTGCTCAAAAATGCCTTGACTTGGAACAGGCGGCAATGATTTCTTCACTATAAAGAATTTTTTGTTTTTTTTTCACTTTCCTCACTCATATTATCGAATGCATTGAACATACCACTTACGAATCACTGGATACATTGCATGCTTATAATTGCCCAGAGACACCAACGTTCGTGGCTTTATTTCTTTTCTGCACATGCCATAACCTCGATAATCTCTTAAACAAAGCCGAATTACAAATTTTAAGCTCCATAATTGAACTTAGCAGCAGTCTGACTGCTAAGAAAGTGTTCATCTGTCTAATTCAGACATAGTTGTGACATTGCTATCGCTTGCCAGGCCAGCCGACCTTATTAACTATTTAATTGTAGTGCTTGCGTGAGTGCTGAAGCTGATTGCCGAGCGCCCTACAGTCGACAGCGGTACAGTTTGTGTCCCAATCGAGATGTACAGTTGGCAGTTGCTACAAGGTAGAGGTACATATATTATATGGGTATATTTGGATCTGTAATTTAGGGACTCTCCTTGGGTGTGTGTATGCCTGCATGCTTGGTTACATGGGCGCCGTGGTGGCAAAGTTTCATCCCATATCTTGTAGGTTTTAATTTTTAACCTCAGCAGCGTATGAGCAATAACATTTTCCTTTGTCCTCGTGACTGTTTCAAAAGCAATTTGTTATTTTATATGACTTGGTGTGTTTACAAAGGTTATATGGTTTCTCTTTGTGAGTTTCAAAGCAAAACACATTTGATAACACCTGATTTCCCGGAGCTGTTTGCCGTATTAACGTGTTTTCTCAATTACAGAACCAATTGTTTTCCACCTGTCACACTAGATTGTGTGTATGTTGTACATAAAGCATAACATATTCTCTGCTAACTCACCTACCCCACTACCCCACCTCTCTCTCTCTCTCTCTCTCTCTCTCTCTCTCTCTCTCTCTCTCTCTCTCTCTCTCTCTCTCTCTCTCTCCCGAAGTATCTGGAGGTGGTTATGCCCAGTTGGTAGTTATCTCCGCACATATTGGGACTGTGGTTATCTTCACACAAATTCGGAAGGTGTTTTGTCCGGACGGCCCTCCCTCACACTGCCTTCCTTGCCCTTCCCTCATGTTGCCTTCCCTCTCCTCACATTTCTTTCCTCTTACTTCATGCTGCTTTCCTTTCTCCCACCCTTCCTCACTCCCCACCCCTCCTCACTCCCCCACCCTCCCACTCCCCACCCCTCCTCACTCTCCTCTCTTGCTCCCCACCCCTCCTCGCTCCTGCCTGCATCCTCGCTCCCCCCTCCCTCCTCAGTCTCCCTACCTCCTCGATCCTCCACCCCTCTTCTACCCCTCTTTTTCTCCCACCACCCCCTGCCCCTTAGTATACCCATCAACCGGATGGGGTTATATCGGACGGACCCTCCCTCACACTGCCTTTCCATACCCTCCCTCATGCTGCCTTTCCTTGCCCTACCTCATCCTGCCTTCCCTTTCTGCATCCCTCCTCACTCCCCCTCCTTCCTCACTGCCACACATTCTCATCACCCCCCCTCCTTCCTCACTCCCCACCCTGCCTTGATGTCCCTCCCTCCTCGCTCCCCCTACCTCCTCTCTCCCTCTTCTCCCTACCCTCCCTCTTCTCTCCCCCCTCCTTTTTACTCCCCCACCCCCTTAATATTCCCTCAGCAAAGGATGGGTTGTATTTGCTAGTATATCATACATTGTGGTTATGAGCTCAGATAATTGCAATTGTACCCACCCTACCCGAATAGAAAAAATGGCAGGCAAGATGGGCGAACAAAAATTTATTTTTCCAAAACTTGATGGAATCGAATGAAACTTGCACATGCACAATTTCAGGGTGCACTCAAATCAATGCTGTTCGGGGGGAGGGGGGGGAGGGAGGGGGGGAGGGATTAATGAGAAGGAGGATCTTATCGAACATCCCTCCTCATTAATCCCCAAAAGTTTCAGCTTCCTCGGCCAAATCCTCTTGGAGGAGTAGATGATATATACATACATGCAGTTGCTCCATTAAATATAGATTATAGGTGTTAAACCTCCAGCTTTGTGAAGCTTCAGCCATTCGAAGGACTGATCGTTACTTGTGCCTCTTCTTGGTGATGTCCTTGTCCACAAGGAAAAACTTTTTGAAACTCACCTTTTGCCACTAAAGCTTTCATTCCTTTTTTAATGTAAATTTTGGAACATGTAAAAATACAAGTAAACTTTTCAATGGAATTTTTTCATACAGTACTTCTCATTTATAAAGCAATTCAAATTTTATTTATGAAGGCCATTCAATGGTCGAGTAAATGCATATTGGGCCTGGGATTTGATGAAAAATTCATCCCGCTGGTTTCATCATTGTTGAGGCACGGATGTGGTGGCCCTGCACTTTCTAATGCAGGAATTTGGAATGAGGCCAGAGGGCCGATGACAATCGCCAGCTCTTCGCAAAATATACCATGCCATCTTTTAACGTTCACCGACATAGAATGCTGTCCTACGGGACACCCGGCTTAACGTCCATCCGAGGGACGGAATACCTGGTGAAGAGTGGGTCAGGCCTGCGAAACATCAAATCTGACAGTTTATCGTCGGATTGAGAATGGAACTAGATTAGGAATTTCAAAGGCGATCTCTGAACTATGCAGTCAGACAAGAGGCCACTGTTGAGGCCTGACGTAACAAACCTTTTAGTGGAAATAGCATGAGAAAGGGATGAATATATGGGATCTGAGCAAATGAGTGCAGAAATTAGTATATTTTAACACTTCCATACCAAAATTATTGAACATCCTCCTTCTCATATGAATAATAGATTATGTCATCTTTTTACGCTGATATAATGATTACCTACATCACAATTAATTTGTAGCTTCAGAGCCAGGTGCCCAACTTAATTAAGAACGAATTAAAAATGTTGTTTTTTCAAGTTTGACTGTTTTGACAGAAGGAAGAATGCAGGAGTCAGAATAAATTTCAGTGTACAAATAAGCTTTGTTTAAAAACAAAAATTGTGACATTTCGTGGAGCAATTGTGTGTGTATATGTCTCATTTTGCTTGACGTCCACTGCAAGCACACTGTTAATGCAAGGCGACAGAAGCACCACAAGGCAACATTTTGTTTTATTTCGTGCAACACAAACACAAAAGTCCTGGAATTCAGACCCTTGGCTTGATGAAAAGTCTTTTAATAGATCAAGTGTTGAGAGCCAGTGGGTGTTGAACCCTGGAGGGAATGTAGAAAACTTATTTCTACCACTGGTTGCAGCTGAGATCATCTTATTAATTGACTATCGCTTCCCTCATCGTAATGACTCGCATGTAGGCTTCTTCAATCCAACAATAACCTTGCCTGACCTCTTCGGTATTCCCATCTGAGTCCATATAGATAATGATGCTGTTCATCTCGGCTCAGCTATAAATTGTCATCCTGGTGTCTCGCAGGCAGGGCGAGGCACCAATGCGTATGCCGTCCCTCGGATGAACATTAAACTTGGCGTCCCGTCTGCTGGCATTAGTTGGTAGACGTTAAAGATCTCACGGTGTCCTTCGCGAAGAGTCAGCGAATTATCACCGGCACCAAAAACAAATTCCAAATTCCTGCCCTAACCTACAGTGGTGTGCAACAGCCAAGCCTCCATCAGCCAGTGATCCCACTCACAGCCATGTGCTGCATACAAAAGGAGAATAATTATGCTGTTATCCCTGGTTGAAATCCCATGTGATGTAATTGATTATTGCTAGTGTCCTTGTAATACATGCTAGAGTACATTCATGTCTCTTAATGTTAATCTTGTCCTATCATACATCCGTACCAGCTTCCTATGCGCCTTAAATCAGTATATAAACACGAATCGTTACTAACCTAATGATGGCTCCCCTTCCTGCAATCCCAATATAATGATCTTGTTAAAAGCTATCCATAAATTGATCTGATCTGATTTTATCCATCCCGTGACCTTGTTGATTATTGTGCCGCCACGTTTGCATTTCTATGGGTGAATACACATGGTGGTGCCCAGCAACACTCCAGGCCAACTGAAGACAGAAATTTGGAATTTGGCCAGGTTCCTAGGATTGTAATACTTTGCCTCTTTTTGAAAGGTACTGTGGGATATTTATTCCACGAGCATGTGCAAACAGACAAAACACCCGCTTCATGTCCCTCCCAGGTACGGTGTACTCACTTATGCAATGCCCTGTCTGTGATGCACCAGGATGATCATTTATAGCTTTGTCAGGGATTGAACCCAGACCAGACAGCCTAAAGAAGAGTATGCTCATTCTAAGCTATCCCATCAGCCCCATCTATCTATTACATACATAAAATGGTGAAATCTTTAACCCCAAATTTTCTGCACGTACATACGTAATACTCAGTCATCCCTCCCTCCACCCCTCCCTCCCCATTGTCTCCCCCCCCCAACCACCCCCACTCGTGTATGCAATATGCCAATGACCTCGAAAGGTTAATGCTTTGTAAATATTTTAAAGTTTCCCATGAATTCAATCCAGTCGATG
Source organism: Eptatretus atami (assembly GCA_035128595.1). Classification (NCBI taxonomy): domain Eukaryota; kingdom Metazoa; phylum Chordata; class Myxini; order Myxiniformes; family Myxinidae; genus Eptatretus; species Eptatretus atami. The sequence goes on from CM068963.1 coordinate 98,398,852, forward strand.
AGGTTTGGCAGTGGAATATTTTGAGTCATTCATAAACTCTGTCAATTTTCTCTTCTTTAATAATCTCACACGTGAAAATACACAGATATCGAGTCATCTGTTTAAACAGCATTAATACAGTTTTATCAAAGGTGTGCATCAAAAGCAATTCCCAGCATGCTTGTTTCACACGTATGGATTCCATCATCAACTCATAATCACAAAACCATTGATGACTTGTGATGGCTAAAGACATTTCAGGAAAAACATTCAGGTGGGGTTTTCGGGCGAGAGTGCTTTTCATTCCCCTGGGTAGTGGAGCATTGTTTTTGGAGACAGCTGTTGATAATAACTGGCTTTTGCAAAGGCCAAGTTTCCCTTACCATGATCATTTCCTTGGAATAAAATCCATTTTATGCAATTTGTTGATAAGTGCATGTTGATATCAAGCACGTTGATGTTATGCAGCTTCGACCACATACTCGTAGCAATCCGAGTCTTTTGCGGTGGCAGGGCCTCAAAACTGACCAGAAAGGTGATGGAAACAATCTAGGATTTCACTCTTAAATAACGACCGTTATTCTCTCCCACATGTCAGAAACCGTATCGTGGCTTTCATGAACTATGATTTCCTGTATACCCAGTGAATTTGCACTAATGTTCACCTGTTGAGTTAATTTTTAAAAAAACAAAACATTGAGTGTATAGCTGGTACTGTATAGCCTAGAGGTGTGCACACATGCCTCTGAGCTGTCTAGACTGGGTTTGAATCTCGACACAGCTATAAACTGTCATCCTGGTGTTTCACAGGCAGGACGATTCATCAATGTGCATGCCGTCCCTCGGATGGACGTTAAGTTGGCTGTTCTGGCTGCCAGCATTAGTTTGTGGACGTTATAGATCCCACGGTGTCCTTCGTTAAATGTAGGCGAGCTATCGCCGGCACATGGAACAAATTCCAATTTCCTGCTCTCACCTATTTAGTTGAACGTCAGGCCAGGCCAGCTGGTTTGTGAAAGACTTGCACCAAATATTTTCCCCAACTGACCCCACGAGATGGGAATATGGTCGTTGAAGAAAGAAAGAAAGAAATGTTGAGACTGAATCTATGGCCTTGTTAGATTATTATTATTATTATTATTATTATTATTATTACAACTAGAGTACCTGCTTCCATTACATTGAACAAACTTCATGTTATTTATATGTAATGCCCTATCACTCTCCGTCTACCATCTCTGCATTAATTTTCTTTGTTAATCATTCATTTTTTTTCTACATTCATGTCACTCATTCAATCCTGTCCAGTCACTTCCTTATAGCACTGCTTCATTTCACCTGCCACAGCTGTAATGGTAAAAGAAGACTGTTCTCCATATGCAGTGAGTGCTGGACCACACAGTGAAAAACACAGATGATGCCCAGGTCGACTAATTGGGGGTTCTGTTTTCCATCAGGTTCATTCGCCATTTCATTGTCCGTTTGATCCCCAGTATTCTCCGCAGTGATACTCCAGCAAAATTGTCAAAATATTTTTGGTTTAAAAATTGTTAGATTGTTTTGGTGTAATTTTTTTTCTCATTTTTGTTATTTTATTAAACTGTTTTTGCCACATCACTTGCATTTCCTTGCACAAGTGTACCACAAGTATCCATCAACGAAGTGTTATGCTCGGCACCTGCACACAGCCTCTGCCCATACAGAAACGTACTTCACCTGTCTCACACTTCAAGGAGAAAATGTTGGACTTTTTATTTATTTATTTATTTATTGCATGCAAAATCGAGGCTGATGGATGAGCGAGGTGACAGAGGCAACATATCGTCAATGGGGGCAGTGAGGTCACAGGTGGACGCAATATGCAAGGGAATGGACAGACAATAAAGGAGGAGGAATGAGAGGATAACATGGAGAAAGAGAAAAGAGGAAATATTTTGTCTGCAACACAGCTACCATGAGCTTGTGCAGCCCAGCAGGAGGGAAAATCATGGCCCTTCCTGTTTGCCATTTCCACCGTGCGTTTACGGCGGAAGGAGTTGTGCAGACGGGGCAGTCGGTGCAAGCTTATTTTGGGCCCATGCAGGTTGAAATCCCAAAGGGTTTTGGGTCAAAGGCAGACAGGAGAAGAAAAAAAACTGGGGGCTGCATGTTGGAATGGAAGAGAGCAGCTGAAAAAATATCTGGGCCGTGCTGAAGGGAATTATACGAGGAGGTATTGGCCGATTGATTTCTCGAAAGGTTTTCAAGCTCAACAGGCTGCATGTGGAAGGCAGATCTTCGAACCATCTGTATTTTTTTTTATACAGTGTCTCATAATGTGATCTCTGTCGATGAAATGTGAGTATTTTGTCACTCAGACCTCAACAAGTTAATCTCTGAAGTGCAAACTACTTATGTCATCATTTCGGAAGGATAGTTGAGAGATGGCGTGCTCATTCTTGGATTTTCTTATCCACCTGTTTCTACATGCCTCATTGTTTGTCTGTTGACCATTCAATCCCTGGTCTCCTGTTCTTCATTGAGCCTCGACATCTGTGCAGTGAAAGGTAAACCCCAATGGAGACAGGATCCCACTGGAAAATTATGTCACTCCTGTGCTTTGCAGGCAAAATGTTTCATCATGAAGTACAGTAGACTGTCCTTTTGGAGGAGATGCAAAGCTTGATGTTCCATCTCACAGTTTCTTATTGATGTTGAAGACCCAGTGGTGCCATTGTGTGCTGTTGCCCCATACTGCGGTGTGGTAGACTTGTCTCAGAAGTGCTATCTGGATTAAAAATAACACCTGGTCATTTCAAATATTATGTTTATTCTGCAGTTAGAAATCTAAACGATTCAACGAGAGCCAAAGACAAGAACAAAGAAACAAAAGTTATGACTCCGTACACGCAGCAAAAAGTGGGGTGAAGCAATTACTTCACTCTATGTACAGATGTCAGTTTATGATCAAGGAACTACTTAATTTCAATTTAATTTTATATTTCAAATTATATGTTTTGAATTTTATATTCAACATTAATCGGAACATGAATTGGAAAATGAACCTGCAGTTTAGCAATACTTTGGTTCTGAATTTGACAAATTGTATGGAATCTCATCCTGATTGCGCATGCGCAGAGAGGAGTGAAATATTCTTTTTTTTACTCAGTCTGCCTGTCTGGCAGTCAAACAAAATTGAAAACCATTCCAAAGAGGAAACTTTCTGTTATTAGCGACGTCATAAAGGACACAAATAGCAGGCACGAATAACTAATGTGACATGTTTAATACGGTGGTGTAAAAGATGCTGCATCAACGGCGGTAAACTTTCGATTCAATTGTATTGTTGTCTTTTTTTTGTTCTATTGCCTTGAAAAGTTTTATTTTACTTCACTCAAATTATATACTTAAACAGTGTGGAACACAATTCACTTTGTTTGCACTTCCCAAAACCTTCAGTTTAGCAGTGCTTTGGCAAAATTGTGCACCGTCTCAACCAATCAAATTTGCCACTCGCATTCTCAGGGAAGGGAAATTTTGAGATTAGTTTCTTCTTCTTTTTCCAATAAACGGATTCTAATTCAAGTCCCATATCCAAGTTCCAATGAAGTCCCATGTCCTTTTTCTCAAGACTGCGTTGGGTAGGGTGTTCTATGAACTTTCTTGTTTAAATTGTTTCTTTTTTTAATGAAGATTTAAAATCTTGTGCAAGGAAATTTTTCAAAGTAACCAGATATACAGGAATACCCAATTAATTCTAAATATATAACTATTATACATAAGCCTGGTGTTTGCTTAGTGGTTAGGGTGGCGGCTTGGGATCCCAGGGTCTTGAGTTCAAGCCCCGTCGGCTGCTGAATTAACACCAGGGGGTTGACTC
>CM068963.1:98408064-98435929 GCA_035128595.1 Eptatretus atami
ACACTTTCTCATTTTCCCATCATAGACAGATCAGTGGTCTCTTTGTCTTCTACTGTCTCCTTTCTAGTCTTGTACCCTCTGCCCTTTCCATGCAGTGTCCTCATTCTTCTTCCCTTCGGAGCTTCAAGACAGCTCTTCACTACCATCTCAAGTCATCCCCCATCCACAACAATGATATTTTCTACCCCGATTAAACCTCCCAAAGCCCACCTCTTTCCGGACTTCCATTTTTTGAGAGTTTGCGGCTGTATCTATCTTTTTCATCCCCTATGTCCTACCTTGCCCTCATTCTTCCCTACGGCCACGTCCCTTATATCTCCAAGTCTCCCTCTATTTCTTTCCTCAACCCTGCTGCTCATGTGTTCCCCATTCACCCTCCACTCTCTTTCTACCGTTGTATTCTTTCTGTTCCGTTCTAATGTGTTCTGTGTTTTAACTTCTTCACGAGCCTCGACACTGCACACAAAAAAAACCTGTTATTGATCAGAACGAGCATTGCTGCTCACGTGTGCATTTGGCTCCCATATTGTAATTATTTACAGTTAGGGAGCGTCTCTATAAAATGTTAGATGAATTCTGAAGTTAAACAAAGGTGAGATGGAGAGTCATGGTAGAGCCATTGTTTGCACTGATTACACCAGAAAGGTTATGCTAAATGCCTCCAAACAGTGTTATTTCAGAACAGACATAGTCAGTCCTCAGCAAATGGATGACCAAGTCAAAATGTCATGGAAAGTCATATAGCATTGTTGCTTAACCTTGCCATAGCACTGCAGAAACACCTTAATGTTCTGAAGCAGGGCACATGAACACAAAAACCTGTGCCATGCTCAGTGCACAGTTCACGCCCCATGGTCGGCGGCACCCTCCATGACACGCGATTTCACGAGCCCACATATGGCCTCCATTGGTTGTTTAATAGCAGAGGAAAGTTGTGAATTGAGTGAGCACATGATTACATAAACATGTGAGCCTATTGCAGAGTTGTGAGGATGCAAAAGACGACAGTCATTGGACTGATTATTTATGCATGGACATGAATGCCAAAATGTATAGTTCTATATTTACATTCAAGGGATTAAAGAAAGAGCTAAGATTTAAACCTCATCCCCTTTTCTCCCATACTTTCACTTTTTATTTCCTCGACCACCAATCCCCTCGCCCCTTTTGAGATGGACCCGATAGAGTATGTATATATACACACACATATAAATAATTTTGACACCACCCATGCTTCTCTAGCCGAAACTGCTGCGTAAAGCAACCAAGAAGGCCAACACAAAATAAGCGCTTTGCTGTATCAAAGCCTTCCCAGAGTTCCTCCACAGCTATAAACACATTCACAAATAGTACACACATTAATTTATTTATATAACCCCAGCCACCTGGGTTTAGTTGATTAAGTGAGAGCTGATTGGCTATTCCCTCCATTCACAGGTGAGAGATGTGGGTGAGTCTTTATTCATATATATGTATATAATATATATTATCTTCTTCTTCTTCTCTTTCGGCTCTCCCGTTAGGGGTCGCCACAGCGGATCATCCATTATGATCCGCATAATGATTTGGCACAGGTTTTACGCCAGATGCCCTCCTGACGCAACCCTGGTCGCCTTACGACACAGGGATATGGTACACCTATTCTAACCAGGGCATACACCGGGCCCAGTACACTGGTACTCACTTCGCCGACCTCGGAAGGATGACAGGCTGAGTCAACCTCCTGTGTGTATTCATTCAAGGCCAAACGGGGCTTGAACTCAGGACCTTTTGGATCCCAAGCCGCTACCCTAACCACTACGCCAACACCAGGCTACATATATATATATATATATATATATATATATATATAATATATATATATATATATATACTCCATCTGTGCAGAAATATGACCATAGACTTGAACTGGGATGTAATGTCTACAGCAATATGTACAACATGTACTTGCTTAAGTATACAGACCCAGGACTGTAGGCCTACGCCTTAACATATGTACTGAATTGTAACTCACTGCAAAAGGGAGACCACCACACATGCCACAATTTGATTTATTCACAAGGATGTTTGTTCCTTCTTATCTGTATAGCAAATGTCACGTGATGAATGAACAGTGATGGTTTTGCATATACCAGGAACTTGCTCAACACCTGATGTTTTCAGGGCCACCTTTTCCTTCTCTCACTATGCTGTGCCGGTACCCTCAGCAAATGCCCGATTCCTGCTCTGGTTGAGAGTTGCTTCTGCAGCACTCAGCGAGGGATTAGCCAGCATGTATGAGGTTAATTCTCAGCTATGGAAACGTTTATGACTTACAGTGGGTTGTGATATCGCGCATTAGCGTTTGAGATGTTTCCCTATGACCAGGAAATGTCACAGCTTATGGCACATACTCAGTAAGTGCACACTCCAAACGTAGGTTATAGCACATGCTGCTCGGTAAGTGCACACCCCAAACCAAACCTGTGCCACATGCTCGGTAAATGCACACCAGACACCCATCTGTGATTTCTCGGGGAGCTATTGCCATCATGATGCTGGTAGAAATGTGTTGTGGGTACGCCTTTACACCAGCCTGATGAAAGTACCTAAAGGCTCACACCTGAAACCCCATACCACTTATTTGATTTATTCATAATGATGAACTGGTATTGATAATTCCAATTACTGTAGAAACTCAAGAAGTGAGACTTAATTGAAATTTCATTACACCAAACGTGAAGTTATTCCTCATGCTTGTTTATGTCGATTGTTTTTTTTCTCTTAAAGTTAACAAAGCCATCATAAGGTGGATTGTACTTTCAAACGAGCAATTATAAGAAGGTGTAAGAATACCTTTCTGAAAACAGTCATAGTTAATTGGTAGATAATGATACCCAGGCACCTGTGTGGTTTCAGCTGAGTTCATAGAAAATTGGTGTCCGGAGTGGAGCCTGACTTTACCTTCTCCCAGGCCATTTTCTCTTTGCTGCCATAGTCGAGTTGAGGGAGATGAAAAACAGATGTGCTGAACTTTTTGGGAATACAATAAATGGCTGTGTGTATCAGAATATGGGGGAAAGACAGGAAATTACACTTTTAGTATTTTCCAGAGCTGAAATAACACTGCCGTACTCAGTCGTTGACCACTTTGGCGGCTTGGCAAGTCTTCGTGCTGAGGACAATCAAATCCGGAAAAAATAAATGGTGCGATAGTGTGTGACTGCCGGCAATACTGTAAGAGACAATGAAGTAGTGACACCATAGCAGTGCTTGTCGTCAGGTGATATGCTACCATGGGTTAATACTACTATATGTGTACAAGAGGGTGTGTGACACTGTCGGATACCGTTGCATGATACTGTATTAGAGCATTGATTTAATTTTATGACATTCTAAAGTGTACCAATTGAAATAGTGCAATAGTGCAGTGAAGCAGCAGAGTTTGTATAAAACTTTTTGACCTTTGACCTTTACAGTGTATGTATGCTATAATGTTTTGTTTTGCAGAATCCTCAGCAGCAATCGCATCTCAAGACTTCGGAATGCTTCATTCTACAGTCTCAGTTCCCTGCAACGATTGTGAGTACGTCACAAATCACACGTCAGATTCAAAGTTTAAAAATATTGAAGATGAAATCATAGCCACTTCGTCACGCTCTGCAATGATTGTAACCAATGGTTTATCTTGAGTTTGTCAACATAATAATAAAGAATGGAGCCCGAGCAGCTAAACTAGGTGTTATCTCTACAGAAATTCCTTTCTGTTGTTGTACAAGTGAAAGCAAGGATTCCTGTGATTGTCTCTCTCAAAATGTTTCGTCGGATCTGCTTATATCCTTCAAATGCCTGGCTCCTTTTAAAAACTTTTTCCCCCTGCAGTGATCATGTTTGCACATATATCACGTACAGGAGAAGCTGTTGGAGAGTGTAGTGTACATTTGTGTCAGGACAATTCAGCGACAATTGAGAAAGCAACACAGCATACGTGATTCAAAACTGGGCTCACATGATCACAAGCTATGTGCTCAGTTGAGAATGTCAAACAGGGTTGCCGTTAGACCAATCGGGTGCTACGTGTTTATTCCGTTTCATAATGTTTAACGAGTTGGATTATGTACTTTGTGTTACCTTCTCTTTCTGTTAACATAGCAGGCAGCAACTTTGGGAACAAGGTGACCTAGATGGAAGAGAAGTTAAAGTTGATGGTGCTTTCAAAAACGAGCCACAGTTGACTTTCCCGACTGTAGAACAGCAGTCGTGGAGTCGGTGCTGTAGAGAAAGGAGCCTTTTGTCTTTGCATCACAGCTGTGTCTTACTGGGAGGCCGAAAAAGGTTTCCTTAACTCCCTCCCCTTACTGTATAATGTGATTGTGTGCCCCTGCTCATGAGGCCATCACTGCCTCACCTGCAATAATTCAAGGAACACGTCAAGCTCATTGGCCCATCTGCGTCAACTGGTCGTTTCTTCCTGCCTCTGGTCCAGTATTCTTCACTGTCCTTACTTCATCATCTGTCTCTATTTCCTCCTAGTGATCTGCTCTTCTTAAATTCCTTTTTTGAGCGAATGCATACAGGACAGGGATTCAATGAAAATTTTGTCCTGTTGGTTGCATCATTATGGTAGCGTTGCTGCAATACCGATACAGTGCCCCTGCTCATTATGGTAAGAATTTTGCCAGGTTCCTGCACATAGTATCATAGTGCTTTCAATAGGTATCGTGGGTTTATTTTTTTTTTAAACATCTATCAGTGAATTATAGCAAACGGGACACCAGGTTGACAACTTGTAGTTAGATTGAGAATCATACCCAGACTAGACAACTCAAAGTGAGCACACAACCTCTGAGCTATTCTGTCAACCAATCTTGCTCTGAACTTTTATTGTTACTTTTGATGTTGCTTCTGTTTCCGCATTTGGCAATGCTGACAGAATACCTAACCCACCACCTCATCTGAGCGGTCTTTTTGCAAGTTTGATCTCCATTAGACACAAATTCAACTAAAAACTAGAGAGTTTGTAGAACACCTTACTCTGTGCAGTCTTAAGAAAAAAACGGGCATGGGCGGGGTCTGTGAGCAGCAAATTTGATTGGTCCAGATGATGTAAAATGCTGTAACATTTTATCCAAGTAGTACTGTTAAACTAAAGGTATTTGAAAGTGCCGATAAGGCGATTTGTATTCTACTGCAGTGTTTAAGCATCTAATTAAATTGAAATAAAATAAATATTTTAAAGGTTGCAGAAAACAAACAATTCCAGAAGTTTACCGCCGTTGATGCAGTGTCTACCACACCACCTTATTTAACACATTACATTAGTTATTAACCTCCGCCATCGAAGATGGACGGAGGTTACTGTTTTCACCCCTGTCTGTTTGTTTGTTGTTTGTTTGTTTGTGAACAGTATTACGGAAAAACTCCTGGACGGATTTCGACGAAACTTGGTGGGGGATTAGGTATGGTCCAAGGATCATGCCATTAGATTTTGGACTTCGTCCAAAGTCCAATAATGGCCGCCATGGCGGCCATTTTGAAAAAATATTTGAATTTTTGTTTTTGCATTTCTACATGTTTTAAGTGATTTCCAACCAAAAAAAATAAATTTGTTAGAGAAAAAAAAAAAAAATTTTGCAACTTTTTTTCAAAAATTTTTGATTTTATTTGAAAAATATTTGAATTTTTTTTTGCATTTGTACATGTTTTAAGTGATTTCCAACCCCCAAAAAATTTGTTAAGAGAAAAAAAACAAATTTTGCACCTTTTTTTCAAAAAAATTCGATTTTATTTTTTTGCCATTTCTACATGCGCGTCGATCTAGTTTAGTTTATTCAATGTGGTTCAGTAGAGTCTGATCCGTTTTGACCTACAATGAATAGGATATCAGGTTCAACGTTAAGTGACCCAGCAGTATTGGCGGCGGAGGTTTTGCACTCTACCGAGTGCTCCCCCTCTAGTTTGTGCTTGTTGTTTGTGTGCTTTATGACCTCGAAAAACAGTAAGTTTCCGGTTTGAATAATTTTCAATTTTGTTCGACTGCCAGACAGGCAGACAAAGTATACCAATTATCTCACTTCTCTCTGTGCATACGTGCGATCGGAATGAATTTAGAGCCAAATTACGGTAAAACTACAGGTTTGTTTTCCAATTCGTGTTTAAAATATAACATTCATATGAAGTTAAGTTGTTCCTTGATCATAAACTGTCGTTTGTGAACAGACAGACAGACAGACTAATTACTTAACTCAACTTTCGCTGCATTGGTGCCAAAGCCACAAAAAAGCAGGTGCATTGTAGAGCATAACATTATTTGTGAAGAGTATTAATCTGGCTGTCTCATCTGATTATAAATGATTTCCTGGAATATTTTTAACTTGATCGTAGATCTCTTGATACATTACCATTGTCGTAAAACCCTGCAAACTGACTTAGTAAATTGGTACACGTACGAGGGGCGTTCAAAATGTTCTATATGAACGAGATACTCACAACAGTCGAAGACAGGCCAACGTATTTTATTTGTCAACAAGGAGCAAGTATACATTTTTTTTCTTGCTAATTATGCATATTATGTTGAAAAATAAGAAGAAAATGGTGGTTATTAAGGGCAAACCTCTATTAGTCTAACGATATGCTCAACTCAGCCCAAAGGCCTATTTTTTGTGAAAGATATTAAGCAACCGTTAATGTCCATAACTAAGTGAAGCAACTGTATTTGCAACATATGGATTGAAGTTACTTTGAAATACCGTTTCTCAAGATGGCACTGCATTGATTAATTACCTGAAACAAAAAGAAAAAGAAATATATACATTGAGAAATACTGCACTTCAAATATTATGTGCAGTACATGTCCCAAGGTGGGGACATGAACATCTGGTGTTAAGTTACAAGATGTTTTGCAGTTGCAGTTGCAGTACTGATGACAGTCCTGATATAAATTGTTCATGCTTGTTTATGTTGTGCCATTTGCCAAAAAAGACATTAAATTGATATGACGGTTGAGTGATTACAAATCTTTGCATTATGGGCTCAAAGATTCCTCTTTCTGTGTCTAAAGGTGTGCTGATTATATATGACAAGACCGTTTGGAACAGTTGTTTCCTGTCCTCTATATTCACTTAAGGACCCCACTTTTTTGGGTGACCATCGCATCTTGGGTACTCAACAAGTTGAGCACTTAAGGATGTGATGAGATGCGGGGCATACTGAGTCTCCGACGTGGCCTTGTCCGACAAGGAAATCTTGGAGGTCATTAGTGCTTGAATCATGTTCGGAGCTTCGAAGTCTGTCTGCGGAGGATTTTTTTCCTTCTTGTTAATGAACACAAGTTGTCGGAAACTAACTTTAAAACGTATCAAACTCCTCTTTGTGTTTAATGATAATCATTCACGACACGGCTGGGATTCTTTGAGACTTCTGCCTCACACTCTTCTGTTCCACAGAAGACAAAAACAAAAATGCAGTCATTGCTGCCAAGAATTTCGTCTTTCTTCTTGTTCTGCACTGAACCGCATTATTGTCTCCTGATTGGCTAAAGCCATTGTTTATCTACAGTGGTTGAAGACTATCGTGCAAGATTCAAGGACCTCTCATAGGTTCGTCTCTTGTCATGCTTCGGGTTTTGAATTCCCGTTAAGTAAAGTCGGACGATGTCATGGTTAATGTTAAATGACAACTGTACATTAATTATTAGGCAAGTACAGTGCAATATGAATGCAGAATGTAAACCAGATTCTAGATCTGTCTGTTTCAAGAGGTTTACTGATTGAAATGCATTTTTTTTTTAGGGGGGGGGTTCATTTGAACACCGATATATATATATATATATATATATATATATATATATATAATGTATATATATATATATATATATATATATATATGTGCTATGCTATGACCTGAATCATTTCCTCGAGGAGTCAGTGAAGCAGCAGCAAAACAGTCAACCATTTAAACTTTTGGAACAACGGCGCATGTGTGTGCTTGAGCTGCCCAAGGGGGCGGACTGGTATATGCAGGAAGGGGGCCGACAGGGGTTGGATTAATGGATTATTCATGTCTGCATGGAAATCCAGGTGGGATTAATAAAATCCATTCCCACCATGTGTCGCCCAGGGAACGTCAGACTTCGATTTCCGTTGGTGTGTGTGTGTGTGTGTGTGTGTGTGGTGTGTGTTGTGTGTGTGTGTGTGTGTGTGTGTTGTTTTTTGGTGTAGAGATACCTTACATTCTCAACGAGTTTCCAGCCATTTCCTGTTTTTTTTTTTCTTTAAGATTTGTTTTTTTGCAGTGATATCAGTAAAAGTGAAATTATTTCACTTCATTGTACTGGGTTAACTAGCAGTCATGGGAAGGCTAATGCAAGCATTATATTAAAAGTAAAACAGGAAAATTTAGACCCAATTGGAGACCATTTGGATAGTCATGCCGCTATACTTATACCCCTATCAATTGAGTTAACTTCTATGAACTAGTAACCTTTTTCTTTTTTTACCATTAACGTAGTGTACTAAATCACCAACATTACTTATTGTAGTTACTTTAGCAGGGTACCAGCACATTGTGCAACTATTTTCGAAAAATATCCAGTGTTTGTTCATAACAAGAGAAGCGATTGCTCAAAGTATCCTTTCGGTGAGCTTTGCTTGTTGAGAAAAATAAATGAGTAAATAAAAATGCAGATAAGGTTAGCCGGCTTTACATCATCATCATCATCATCATCATCATCATCTATGCAGCCTATGGCTGCTGGTTGCATCACTGCTGGGAGTGCAGCTGTGCCGCTGATGAAGTGCCCCCTGTTTCCAGTAAGCTGGTACTCATTTTGCTGACCTCGGAAGGATGACAGGCTGAGTTAACCCACCTGGTGTTGTCTAACGGCACAACAGGGGCTCAAACTCAAGACCCTAAGATATTAAGGCAGCCACCGTAACCGTTAAGCCAACACTAGCTTTATGTCTCCATCCATAGGATGTTATACATCCTTTAAAAGTTACTCTTTAAAATAAGTTTTAATGAGGAAAATTAGAGAAAGTGTATATTTCATTATTTTGTGCGATTCACTTATCCAAATTAATCTCAAACACGATGCATCTTACCGAGGTGCTTGAATTCCCTGCTGACATCCCATCGCAATGGCAGCCTTCAGGCCCCGACCTGCTACAATTACAACAAATGACAAATCGACAACACTTTACACACCCGATGGACGACGACGGTAAAGAGAAGCTGCAGGGAAACTACAGATGATGGGATAGGTTTCCTGAAGTCAGGGGAGGGGTATGCAAATACACGTGGTCTGTTTTGAATAATCAAAGTGCATGATCTCTTCAAAGAACTGTTTTTTGTTTTTTTTACAAGGGCCCTGGCCAGGTTCCAGTGTCATTCAGAGGCGCGCATCACCTAGCATGGGTTTACAAAAGGCAAATTGCAAACGTGTGTGTAGAACCAAGAAAACAAATGCTCTGTTGGCTTGAAATGGAAGATGAGCATATTTTAATATAGAGTCAGCAAAAAAGGCACCAGAGGCGAGAAACATAATACAAGCTTTTATGGCCACTCCAGCCTCGTTCCGATGACCGACAGATCATAGTAAAAAATTTTTTAATTAATATGTGCCCTTTGTTCGATCGGCACTGCCAGAAGAATAAAACCATGTGATGCACCGTATTTATGAAAACACAAGCGTACTTTCATGGGCGTCCAACTAAAAGCAAACTGAGGATGCATGGAATGCTGTGAGAATTATTCAAATTTCATCTGGACTTTATTTTACAACTGAGTTAGTTCACATAACCTCGATAGACACCCATCACCTTACTGTAGGGTCAATTGTCTGAATATTTCAACAATACTACTACTACTTTATTATTGACCCCGATTATCTCTACCTTCCTGCGCAGTCAGTCGGGGAAAGGTTTCAGCCCAAATCTTCCATAAACTGACCAGTCAGGCCTGATGCTTGACTGAAGGTGGTTTAGGCAGGAACTTTAAATTTGTTTAGGGTACCGGCGATAACTCGCCGACTCTTAACGAACAACACCAGTGGGATCTTTAACGTCCACCTATTAATGTAATGCGAGCACACAGGACACCCGGCTTGACTTCCATCTGAAGGACGGTGCAGTTTGCGATGGAACACCCAGCCTGCGAAGCACCAATCTGACAGTTTACAGTCGGGTCGTGATCCGAACTCAGACCAGACAGCTCTAAGGTAAGTGTTTGTACTCTTTCGTGATCAATAATTGCAGAATATTTCACCTGTTCCACTTGGCGCCATCATGGTTCCTCAACACTTGCATCAAAGCAGAAAAAGAAAAACATGATTAAGGTTACTGGTTATTAGCAGCACGGAGAAAAAAATTATGAATCTACATTCTGTACGTGACTGCCTTTTTAACCAACAAAAGTCTCGGTCAAGATTGAATCACCCTGACAGTCTGATCTGATCGGATGTACCACATTCTGGTACAGTGTCATTGCTGCCAAAGCAGTTTCTTGGCACTGTTATACTGGGTGGTTTGCCATTGCCTTCCCCACAAGAGTTAGGGCAAGGATTTGTAATTTGGCCATCGTGATGGCAATCGCTCACCAACTCTTCACAAATGACACCACAGGATCTTTAATGTCCACCAACTAATGATGGCAGACAGGACGCCCAGTTTCACATCCATCCGAAGGACGGCACACACATTGATGAATCACCCTGCCTGTGAAACATCAGGATGACAGTTTATACCTGGGTCAAGATTTGAACCCAAGCAAGGCAGCTATCTTAGAGGCGAGTGTGCATACCTCTAGGCCATCCTGCCAGCCATACCCTGACAGTAACAACAACAAGTGAAAGGGGACAGGTGGCTTCATGTTCTCCTAATGACAGCAAGCTCTGAGATGCCGCATGCCTCAAATCAGATTACTATTTAATGATATGGAAAAGTTCAAAAGATGGAGCAACCGGTACATTGTGGTGTCCACCGACGACAGAGCACAGTGGATTGTGAATTGCACAAGCAAAATTACCTTTGATGTAGTGCCTTTATTTATTTATTTTTCCTAAGGTAAGCCTCTGATGTAACCTACATACATCATGAAAACTTTATTTATTTATTTAAATTCCAAGTAAGGAAAGGGGGAGTTTAAAAATGGCTTTCACAGCATATTGCTCGTTTCATCCACCGGCTTTACATCAGTCGAGCATTTACAGTTCTCACTTGCCCAATTTTCTTGTTGAGGCTCCAATTACAGTTGCCGCCACCCAATTAACCTCATGCAATTAGAACACCCTGTTTCTAACCCCCGCTTTCCACAATGTTTCAAAACTTTTTAATTCCGCATTGAGAGTCCTTTCCTGCATTCCTTCTTGCTTCTTCATTTTATTGACCTTTTCCTTCTTGTTCCAACACTCATCCAAGCCCTCTCTCCTCCCACCCCCTCCACACCACTTCCATTCCTCCATCGTCTACCCCTCTTTTCCTGATGCACTTTCCCCTTCTTCCTTGTCTTTCTGTCTTTGTTGCTGGCATTTTTTTTCTTTGCTGCCGTCGATAGTGCCATAACGGCTGGCCTTGTTTCACCACCCCCAGGAGGCAATAGTGGTAAGGGGGCGGATGTGGTGGGGTGGGGAGTAGAGAAAGGATTGGGCAGCTGTGAATTTGAACAGGCAAGGAGGATTTTTCAGGAAATGGAAGGAATAGAGGAATGGTGAGGAAGGTTGGACTTCATAAGCCCACTGGATTTCTTTTCATTTCTGGAAAACTTCTGTGCCAAGCAAACACTATTTGTCCTTGAGTTCTCATGGTCTTTCCTGAAGTTGTGTTTAAGTTTAGTCTGCTTGGGGCCCCAACTTGCCTTTGCGTACGGGTTTTGGTCAGGGGCCGGGTGGTCCACAGATGCACATCTGACCCTGGCCTGTTCGAATTCCCACAGCGACCCAGAATAGGTCAAGGAACCATGACTTGTGATTAGCTGAATTTGGCCTGAAGGGTTCGGCCTGTGTCCGGCCTCTGGAAGTAATGCATAATACCACTGACAGAGCTCTTCTCCTCAGTACAACAACAACAATAACAAAATGAACAATGACTTACATGTGCTCTAATCACTGGTATTTTGTAATTAGTTATATCAAATAAGCCAAATTATGGATACACTAAAATAGTTGCAAAGTTTTATTTTGTTTAATTGTTACGATATGTTTGGAAACTTAAAGGACATTAATATCAATGCAAAAATAAACAATAATTTTAAGGTTTGGCATGTTTTTGAGATAGTTCAGCATATATAATAAATGAAGCTTCTTGGAGAAGCTGTTATATTTTAAGAGCAGACAGTTAAAAGTACTCTTTGGAAGGTTTGCCAAGTTGTAAAGTCTGCGAGTTGGTTTTTCAAGCTTGGGGTCTGGAATTCGGATCAGGTGGTGGTACAACATCCTGCGTTCCACAACCCTACAGACGACTGTAGGCTTTTTTGACCTACCGTTTCCAGAAAGCGTTAAGCGCCCCCAGCAGTGTTCCACACAAACAGACAACCCCCCTGCAAACCTCCGACTGCCTTTAAAAACAGTCAAATAACCCTCGCCCATCCTTTCCCACCCCTCGCTCACCTCTGTCCTTGCTCCATATGTCTCCTGATTCTACATGACCACATCGTCTTCATGTATTACTACCTGACAGGCAGTTTGGTGTTGCCACGGCTGGCACAGAGGGAACCTGGCAGTCAAAACAAACTACCACTCTCTGAGTTCTAGGTCCTCTGGCAGGCGGATGGTTTCCTGGTGCAGTCTTTAAACCATTTCCAGCTGACTTGGCCGAAGGTTCCTTAACTCTTCTTTCTGCTTTGTAATCCCAAGGTGCCTTCTGGAGTGTATTCTTTAGACTGATTGCTATTTCATGCCCGAGTTCATTTATTCCTCTTAAATGCCGAGTTGTCCGGTAAAAAGTTGCACACACTAGAATGTAATACCATAGACTCTCATGAAGACAATGTGTTTAAAACAAATTTTAATAAGGGAATTGAAAGTGTGTATTTATTTATTTATTTGTGTGATTAGCTTATCAAAATGAATCTCAAACATGACACATCTTAACAAGAATCTAGTTAGTGTGTCTCAGATCTCCACCTCATCGCTTATCCAGGCAGGTTGAAGTATATCTCTTCACAGCTTTGTCATCGAGTACCTAAACCCAAAATATTTTAACTTTTCGTGTTGACATCATTCTTGCAATTAATGTTAATCCATCCATTAAAATATCTCCAAGCAGGAGTAGTAATGCATTTTATAATGACTGTAGCTCAGCGAGGAACCTTCATATTATTTTAATATAAGACAAAGATGACATGACTCAAGAAAATCGTATTAATCTGCCATGAGTCTCCATAAAAGCCATGATTCTTCTAATATAGGAAATAAATGAATAAAAAGCAATGTCTTGGTCTTTGGGGTTATTTAGTTATTTCTGCACTTATTTATTTATTGAATGGCCATCAGGATGAGATGAAATAATAAATTAATTTTGCTAGTTAGCCCATCCCCCACGCAGCAGAAGACGGGGTTTTGCAATCACTTCTGTGCATCAGTGTGTCTGTCCGGGCTGTAAATTTTTTTTACCATTTGAACTTTTGTCATCAAATTCCCAACAAAGCTTTATTATGAGAATATGGAGAAAATAAATTAATAATTTTCTGAAAAGAATAATAATAATAATTATTATTTTTATTATTATTGTAATTCTTCGACCCTTTTTTAACCTTTTTTTTTGCTCGATTATTATTTAACTTTTTTTTTTCAGCATCAACTTCTCCGATTGACACAATTTTTAGGGTAGGAGTGACTCCACTTGGAGAATATTTTAATGATAATTTTAATGGCAGCCATCTTGGATGTAACGGGAAAAAATTAAAACATTATGTCTCTGAAACCGCTGATCAGAAAAAAAATTGAAACTTGTCACATCTCATTCCACTCCCAATGGGGAATAAAGAAAGGATTGTAAGAATGATACCATCGGTGCAATGGTAGACCAGTCATCAATGTTTTAATCAAAATCCTTGTTTACCGTTGAGATTCAATGTGCACGACCAGGCCGTAACATTTTTACCAATTGAGCTTTTGTCATCAAATTTTCAACAAACCTTTATAATGGAGAACACAAATTAATGAAATGCACAATGTTTTTTTGAACTGTCGTTTTTGTGAAGTTTAGTTTGAGTACAAAGCGGATGCGGACGGGCTTTGCATTTTGAGATGCTGTCTAGTTGCATCATTTTGAAGGTGTGTCTTTGCCGTACTGATAAGTGCCTTTTTATATTAGGGTGGAATTTTGTTTTTCAGCCAAGGTTCCCACTCGAAGGTGTCAACACTCAATGAACTAGAATGACACTCAGTAGAGCGCACACCTCCACCAGGCTGAACAGTTTTCAACTTGTTTCCCACTGATAGGCCGGATCTGGATTCGGGTCTGAACTAAAATATAATCGGCTTGTTCTTGTCACCTACCCAACTCATTCACCACAAATTTTTGAAATATCGTGCTATATATCGTTTTTGGCCCAATCTCTCAGTGGTGAAGAATCACTTAAACAGTTTTAAAAAACTGCTCGTATCCAGATTTGAATCTTCACCAAAATCAAATCGATTGGTCCTTATCACACACCCAACTTGTTCACTAAGGTTCGTCCGAATATGTCCATAACTTTTTGAGATATCCTGCTCACAGAAAAAAACAACAGACCGACAAACTGTGGTGAAAACATAATTTTCATCCACCTTCGGTGGCAGAAGTAATTACTCTTTTTTTCAAAATACCTCTTGGGTTTTTTTTTTTTAAGCCCACAAAGAAATACTGTCAAATCGAACAGCTAGCTTAAGGTCTCCTCTGAAAGGACAACCAACTAATCGGTGCAGTTTTTCTTTCAAAGCACCAGCATGACCCTGGAGTTGGTTCTGAATCTATTTTCCACTGAACCCAGGTGAGACTGAAGATATGACCACAGGTGACAATTAAGAGGTAATGTCTATTTTGAGGCAGAAGTTTTTTTTTATGATCCCTAATATTTACACATTGTGGAACATTCTTGCCATGGACTGTAATCCTTATGAGTATCTGCAGCTTTAAGTTATCAAAGACACATCTTGCATACTAATGCAGGTTTTGTGTAAAATGGGGAAGGATGTCCCCCTCCTGAATATAACCTCCATGATCCTGATTATATGTCCAGTATCCAAAGCATTGGCACCAGAGGACTCTCTGGCTGATAGTCTCGCAGGCAATTTGAAATGGGAATTTTCAATCTAATGAACAAAAGGACCAACAAGGATGCATATATATATGTACGAGAATCCATATGTGTACGTATGTACATACGTACATACATACATAAGGTGAGTTGCCCTGCTCCACTTACCCTACAAATGTGAATGGTTCTCAACATATATTTGAGTGCAATACTGTATCCTAAGTTATTCCAAACAGTTTGTCAGGCTGGAAAAACTAAGAAAAATTAACCCTGACAAATCTTATTTACAATTACGCTTGCTTAATCATGCATTCACATAAAGAAAGATCGCTACTGGGAAACGATTTGAAATCTAGTCTCGATGGTAATTATTTCAAACACAGCGAACCAGAAGCCAATTATAAAGGACAAGTTTCCCAGTGGGAACAACCAAGAATTGCAAAAGTTTGTCCTCGGAAGTAAGGCGGTTAGATGGAGGAGTGTGAATGGAGTGTAATAAGCCAGTGTTGCATTAGCTGTGTTTGTTGATAGAGAGAACTGCAATTTTTCATGCGATGCGGGACAGCTGGGGATACAGAAAGTTTTTCTCCTTGTACTAGTATACCAAAAATAAATAAACAAAACTCCCTTGTCATCGAGAAAAGATATACTATCAACCACCTCCTGGATGTGGATATCCTGCTGAAACGTTAAAAACAAGCTACCGTATTGTTGTTTAACCTTCGGGGTGAACTATCACTGCCAGAGCAGTACACTGGAATTGCACCATTGAAAAGTCACTCGACATTCTGCTTTCGTTGTCATGCTACGCTGTCTTCGAATGATCATCCAGTGCCTCTTTTACTGCTGTTCAGACTTCTCGTGCTTACAAGAAAAGTGTGACTTTGGCAGGTACATCAAAAGCTAGTTGATGTATGTTTTTCATCAACTTCTGAATCATCAACGACACCCTTAAAGGCAGATTGATTTTTTTTTTAACTCAAAAGAGGCCAAATTTCAAGCTCGATACAGATTCAAACCACACATGTCACATGTGCTTTGTTGGGGGTGGGAGTGGGGGGCAGGCGGGGGGAGGGTGGTGAAGGTTAGTTGAGAAAAATAAGATTTGAAAAACAAGAAGAAAAGGCTTGAGTTGGACTCTTAGTGTTCTGTTCTGAACCCCTAACTTGTAATGTAGGAAGCCCAGGTTCACGTCACATATTCCACAGGTTTTTCCATGATGTACCAATCAAAAGTTCTTGTAGTCTGTGTAAAAGTACACATCTACTGATATTTTTGACTTGCATGTGATTTATGTGAAAACCATTCCAAGTAAGAGCTTTAGATGACAGTAAAAAAAACATGTGAGAGTAAATGGAGAAGAAAGAGGAGTACAGGTAGGTTATTATTTTTTTTTTGAAGAGGAAGTTAGGAGAGGGATTGGGCTAGAATGGTACGATGCAGATTGGAGGTACGCACACTCACCTTTGAGTCATCGAGCCTGGGTTTGACTGTTGACCCGGCTATAAACTGTCTCCCTGGTGTTTCACATGGAGGGCGATACATCAATATATTTGTCGTCCATCAGAAGGATGTTAAACCAAATGACCCATCTGCCAGCACTGGTCGATGGTGGACGTTAAAGATCCCCGAGTGTCCGTTTGCGAAGAGCAGCCGAGTTCTCACCAGCACCCCGGTCGAATTTGCAAATTCCTGCCAGTCACATGTAGGGCCTGGACAGCCGGTTCCAGAAAGACTCGGGCCAGAGCTAATCCCTCCTGGCCGACCCTACAGGAAGATGGGACTAATTGGGGCTGTTAAAGAAGAAGTTGGGAGAGGGATTACAGTAATGGGATGGGATTTAAAGGGACATACAGAAGTGGAAAGGAGTCGAAATTCTCACCGTTTTTGTTTTTGCAAACATAATGTGATAGCGCTAAGACAGACTGAATCCAAAGTTCAAAAGCAGTTCCATGCAGAAAAACACAACTACATTTCTGGCTTTGAGCAAAATCAAAGCAAAGCTCAAGCAGGCTCACATACCTGTGTTGAGGCAGGCTTCAGGTATGCATTCTGAAGTAATTGAAGAGTCAGCAAAAGAGCTCTAAAAAATTGGTTGATCTCACCTCGTTTGATGTACCGTTGATGACTCAGCATTAATTTAGCCTCATGTCACCATTGTAACCATTAAATACTCGGGAGGATCCCAGGTGAGGTCAACAGATTAACTTGCTCATGCCTTGAAAGAAGAATGACACAATATTTTGCCTGATACCGACAAATATTTATTTGCTGATGACTCCACCCTCTGCAATACCATCTGTCATCCCTCAGGTTGGCAAGTAGCAGCCTCATCACTCTCTGCAGATGTGGATAAAATCACAAGCTGGTCCAACACTTGGAACATGTCTTTCAATCCTGACAAATCTCATTATTTTTCTCCGAAAGGACCGTCTGGAAAACCCATCTCTACCTCCTCCCATCTAATTTCTCAACAATCCCTTTGAAGAAGACCTTTCATTCAGGCTTCTGTGCCTCATGATCTGCCACAATCTATCCTGGGAAAGCCACATCTCCAAGCGGGCCTCCAAAGCCAGTCGCCGTCTGAGCATCCAATGTTGTGCAAATTCCTTCCCTGGCACACCTGAGCTGATAACCACGTACAAAGCTTTCATCCACAGCCTGATGGAGTACTGCTCTCCCCTCTGGGCTGGTACTCCTGCCTCTCACCTTTTTCAGCTTCACGCTGTGGAAACCAAGGCATTTAGGATCATTAGTATCTCCAGCGATGAGGCTGAGTCTTTGGGTCTCTCATTCTCTCACTGCAGGCAGGTCGGTGGTCTTTCTGTCTTCTACCATCTCCTCTCTGGCCTCGCCCCACCTGCTCTGTCTGTGATTCCCCCCCCCTCTGCCCACCCATATTTCTGCAGGGCGCTCAAGGTCTGCCAGTAACCCCCTTCTGGTAAAACTACCAAAATCAAGAATCACTGCTCACCTTCACTCTTTCATTCCTCTTTTTTCCCACCTTTGACAAACTCCCACACTCTCTTCAATCCCACTCTTCCCTCCAGGTCTTCAAAACAGCTGTCCACCTCCATCTCTTATCTTCCCCCATCCAAAACCCTGATCTTTTCTTCCTCCATTAATCCACCACAAACCCACCTCCTTCAAATTCCCTGCTTTGCTTCCTGAAGTCCCTGTAGTGTAAGGACCTGAAAGTCCCTGTAGTGTCCATCTTGTATACCCGTGTTCTCCGCCCCATCCCTCCCCTTCCACCGATCTCCTAATGTCTCTGTTCCCCATTGTTTTGTGCTTCCCTCTCCTGCCCCACTTGTCTCCTGCTCCCCTTGTTTTACGTTCTGTGTGTCAGCTCTTATACGAGCCTCGACATTGTATATTAAAAAACATATGTATGTTTGCTAAATTTGAGAGGTATCTTATCAGATGAATAAAATTAAACTCAATATAATTATAGCCATGCCAGAAAATGTTTGGACCATAACATACCTGTGGCTTCTTATTTCTGGTATCAACCTGTGATAGGGTCTAATCTTTCATTATGGCTGGGTGTTGGCTCAGGATCTTTTGGATGTGTTCTTCAAATATATAAAACATCTGCAGTTGTGTGGGTATGAAAAACCCTACGTTATCATCTGTAAGCTCAGTAGAAATTGTAGACTAATGAGGTTTTGTTCAATGTCCCCCCGCACCCCCAACCCCCTTCATTTCCACCACTGGGCAAGTTAGTAGACTTTAAGTATATGCATTCATTTCAGGAAAAATATCCTTTTGTAGTCAGATTTGTTGTAATTTGGCAAAATGATTCTTTCAACTTTTCTCTTTTTGCTAATGGATGTGTGTTTATGGATCAGTTGCTGTTGAAGCCTCGAGAGCTTACTTCCTATTGGCGTGTCCGCAGAGGGGTCAAGGGGTCTGCACCACCCTCCTCCTCCCTTCCCCACCATATTTTGGAAGACAAGACTGCACATTGTTATTCTGCACCACCTCATGAAAATTATTTTTGCGTGTATTTATTCATTCATCATGTGCCAGAGACTTCCAACACATATGTATATATATATATATATATATGTATATATTCTCAGTCGGTCAGTCAGTCTGTCCGTTTGGGGAAGGGGCTTCCCCAGTTGAGGGAGGGACTTACCCTATTCAGGGAGGGGCTTCAAAATGGAATCGCTACCATTTTGTTCGCTCTGTTTCACCTCGTTTGTAAGGCTGGCACTTTCTTGCACTCACAGCTTTATCTTAACTATAATTCACCATATGATTTCATTTTCGTTGTACCTAAGATGGTTTAAGATTCAGTCCAGCAAAATGTGAGAAAAATTGGACGAATATTGGTATTTTTAGACGAAAATGCATTATAATGGCCGTTTTGAATGTATCTGGTCGGACATCATGTGAGGAGGAGGGAGACGATTAGAGAGGAAGGAGGAGAGTCGGGAGGGGAGTAGAAGAGCAAGGGTAGGGTTCCCTGCTCGGGAAATATATATACATATATATTTATACTACATGTATATATTACATATAATATATCTATTATAATACCAAGCTTGCACACTAAAAACTCGGCTCGCCGTCACACGACTCCATCCTATGAAATTGCTGTGGCACTTAGCGGACATGCCGACAATGTTTGGGAAGTCTTGCGTTCCATAGTACCATTTGCATTTTGCACAATGCGTATATTTGTCATTCCCCGTGTACGGTCTGTCGTCTGCTACCAGCTATGTTGTACTGCTATCCGTGCATGTGCACGGGTATGCTAGTAATATATATTATATATATAACATATATTATATATAATATATTATTCTCTCTGTCTCTCTGTCCTCTCTGTCTCTCTGTCTCTCCTGTCTCTCTCTCTCTCTCTCTGGCTTTGTTTTTCATATGCACAGCCACATCTTTTAAGTTACAAACTCCAAACTTGGACTACAAGGCCAACTCTGTGTAGGGGATAACATAAGGCATGAGGCTATGTGGCTGCAGCCTCATGTGGGGGTGAGGGGCAGAGGGGGGCATAAATTCTCCATGTAAATGTGGACTGTGTAGCACCACCTGGTGGTGGTGGCAGAGGTATTACAATTTTCTTTTTAACATGGGCAATGCTGAAGTAAAAGCACTTTTCGCATCGATCCATTTCCCCCCCCCCCCCCCCCACCCGGCTCCCCTCCAAAATGGAAGGGTCTGTCAAAGCCTGTCATCATGTGTGAGACATTTCTAGCGGGAAGGAACATCAGGACAAACGGGGCAGAAAATGTGTGTGTGGGGGGGGGGAGGGGACGTGAGACAGGGACGGTGAGGTGTGGTGTGGAGGGAGGGGTTAAAGCACTCTGCACAGGTAAATTTGTCTTCATTTCTTTCTCTTTCTCACCCAAAATAGAGAGGCCTCTCAAAGTGGAAAAAAAAATCAACAGAGAGAGCCGGGGAACATCGTGTGAACGAAAGATTTCTAGCAGCAAGGGACGTGTGGCTGAGTTGAGGGGGTGGGAGAGGAGGTGGAAGCTACAAACTCCGAAATCAGGGTATAGACACAACTTCGTAAGGGAAGTAACATGGGTTATGTAGCAGTGGCCTCAGAGGCTGTTTTGAGTCCACAAAGTGATGCCCAAGTGACCTGCAATTTTGGGAAAATTTTTGGACCTGCAGTCCACAATGTGACCTGCAATGTGGATAAATATATATATATATATTATATATATATATAATATATATGTATATATATTATTTATATATGTCTCTGTCTCTGTCTCTGTCCTCTCTCTCTCTCTTCTCTGTCTCTCTTCTCTCTCTCTCTCTCTCTCCTCTCTCTCTCTCTCTCTCTCTTCTCCTCTTCTCTCTCTTCTTTCTCTCTTTCTCTATTTCTCACCTTTCTCTCTTTCTCTCTATTTCTCACTTTCTCCCCTCTTTCTCCACATCTGTTCTCCTTCTCTCTTTCTCACTTTCTCCTACTCTTTCTCACATCTGTCTCTCTTCTCTCTATTTCTCACTTTCTCCACCTCTTTCTCCACATCTGTCTCTCTTCTCTCTATTTCTCTCTCTTCTCTTTCTCTTTCTCCACGTTTATCTCTCTTTCTCTTTCTCTTTCTCTTTCTCCAGGTCTATCTCATCTCTCTTCCTCCTCTCTCTCTCTCTCTTCTCTCTCTCTTCTCTCTCTCTCTCTCTCTCTTCTCTCTCTCTCCATTTCTCACTTTCTCCCACATCTGTCTCCTCTTTCCCTTTCTCTTTCTCTCCACGTCTATTCTCTTTTTTCTTCTCTTTCTCTCTTTCTCTCTTCTTCCACGTCTATCTCTCTTTCTCTCTTTCCTTCTCTCTCTATTTCTCACTTTCTCCACCTCTTTCTCCACATCTGTCTCTCTTTCTCTCTTTCTCACGACTATCTCCCTTTCTCTTTCTCTCCACGCCTATCTCTCTCTTTTATTTCTCTTTCTCCACGACTATCTCCCTTTCTCTTTCTCTCCACGTCTATCTCTCTTTCTCTTTCTCTTTCTCCACGTATATCTCTTCTTTCTCTTTCTCTTTTCTCCCACGTCTATCTCTTCTTTCTCTTTCTCCACGTCTATCTCTCTTTATCTTTCTCTTTCTCCACGTCTATCTCTCTTTCTCTTTCTCTTTCTCCACGTCTATCTCCTCTCTCTCTCTCGCTCTCTCTCTCCTTTCTCTCTTCTCTACTTTCTCTTCTCTATTTTCTTCACTTTCTCCACTCTTTCTCCATGTCTGTCTGTCTTTTCTCTTCTCCACGACTATTCTCCCTTTCTCTTTCTCTCCACGTCTCTCTCTTCTCTTTCTTCCCGTCTATTCTCTCTTTCTCTTTTCTCTTTCTCCACGTCTATCTCTCTTTCTCTTTCTCTTTCTCCATGTCTATCTCTCTTTCTCTTTCTCTTTCTCCACGTCAATCTCTTTCTCTTTCTCTTTCTCCCACTCTACTCCTCCTTTCTCTCTTTTCTCTTTCTCTCTTTCTCCACGTCTATCTCTCTCTTCTCTTTTCCTCTTTCTCCACGTCTATTCTTCTTCTCTTTCTCCACGTCTATTCTCTTTCTCTTTCTCTTTCTTCCACCATTCTTTCTCCATGTCTATCTCTTTTCTCTTTCTCTTTCCTCCACGTCATCTCTTTCTCTTCTCTTTCCTCTTCTCCACGTCTATCTCTCTTTCTCTTTCTCTTTTCCACGTCTCATCTCTCTTTCTCTTTCTCTTTCTCCACGTCTATCTCTCTTTCCTTTCTCTTTTCATGTCTATCTCTCTTTATCTTTTCTTTCTCCACGTCATCTCTTTCTCTTTCTCCACGTCTATTCTCTCTTTCTCTTTTTCTTCTCCACGTCTATCTCTCTTTCTCTTTCTCCACGTCTATCCTCTCTTCTCTCCCTCTCTCCAGCCATAAATATGTTGATTGAAAGATGTTTCTGTGACCTACCTTTCTTAAGTCCAAATACTTGAACAAGGGGAGAGTGATGACAAACACAGGACAGCCCTTTGAAAAAACGTAAACATATCTAATTCTTTAACTTTTTTCTGCGTTGATGTTGGGAAATTGTTTAAATCTCTAACAGGCAAATATTTTAAAAAATATAACAAAATAATTTCATTTTGTTAATAAAAACGTTTAACTCCATCCTTCCTCTCAATCTCAATGATGTCAAAGTAGAAATTATCAGTGATCTAAATATAATGAGTTGGCTGCTCATGGATTTGTTCTCGTGTACAGTTGAAAACAACTAAAACAGTCGACATATGGTGCTGCATTCTTGGTGCAATGGTGTTATTTCATATTGAGATGTAAGATCCCTTTTGCATAGAATTAGTTGAATTCCCATTTCTCTTGTGAACCATTCCACTGTATCTCTCAAAAAGAGTATGTGATTACGTGCCATCTTCCTGGCTCACTAATTTCCTGCCTAGACATTTATAGGATATGCAAGTTGATTATAAAGGGATGTGGATGTTAATAATCAATATGTGCCAAGAATCGGTTGGGACATAGAGGATAAGTAAGTGATAGATTAAGTTAAAGACGGACTGGACAGGGAACAGTCATAATAGGCTACTGACCTTTGTGTGTCTCGTTCCTTGGACAGTATTTTTCTCATGAGTTACCTTTTACCACTGTGACAAACCTTTTACTCGTCTATCACAATTCAGGAATGTTCAGCATTGTTGAGTGATGCGATCCTGTTATGGTACATAAATATTTAATCAGCACAGGGAATTCTTTTTCACTTCAATCATTTATTATTACCCTGCGCACACTTTGCGAGTTAATAAATTGGTTCGATTGTCTGTCTGTCCGTACTCATCTTATCAGTTTATGAATCAGACACAGTTTATATATGGATAGAGGCAGCAATTTATTTAATTTGAATGCTATATTTTTGAACATGAATTTGAATAAGTCATTGTGAGAACGAATATGTAATTTGGTAAAGACTACATTAATCGTGAGCCCTTTGACACAATACTCGATTGCGTGTTATCATCCCAGATCATATAAGTCATCATCCCTTCCGATCTTCTCTTGGATCCATCGTGAATCAGTTAGACAGAAGTATAGATTCATTCAATTATTTTACTTGTTCTCCCTGCATCCTCCTAGCTCGCTTTTGCTAACACAAACAAATCTTTGTAAGACCCATCACTTGATTCACCAATACAGTAAACTTTGTGGATCTTCTTCGTACACTTAGGATAGTCTATCTTAAATTCTCTATCCATCATCTACAAGAGATTCACCTATTAACTATTAGCTGCCTATCAACCTTGAACATGAGAACTCATTGCACTACATTCTCTGATAGTCAGGGCGAGTTACATTATTATTCACATTCACAATATTTTGACCAGGACAGCATTATGCGGTTAATAACGATCTATGGTAAAAACCCATGTTGGAATAGAATATCTTTCTTTCCTTTAACTTAATATTAGTTATATGACTTCTTACACAAATGATCTTGTTTTATGTTATTCAATACTTGATTATATGTAACTCATTTTACACTGGCAGTAGTAGTTATACACCAGTCTGCGCTTCTTACAATTAACTATCTCTGCTAGTTATATTAAGTGTCTATGATATATTATATGAAGTCATGATTAGCCATATGCTTCATATTACTTTGGTCAGAATCTGATATGCAATATCTACAGTACTATTCCTTCTTTTTGAAAAGTTTTTTTCATAATTTCATGTTCCGCCACTATTATGATTCAGTTTATGCCTCATAGCACAATATTATAATGTGCATATTTAACATTTACATTCCTTAATAGTGATTACATCTATTTCTTCTAAGCACACTCTTAAAAATAATAATAATCCCTTAACTCATTTGAGACAAATATTCATTAAGACGCATATTTATGTACCTCATCTTCATTATTAGAAATGCCATTAGCATTTCGAAACATAAGAATTATATCGAATCATTGAGTGAAACGCAACCACTCTGTTAGCATTTAAAATTGTACATGCAATCTTGCGAAAGCAATTTTGCGTGAACAACCCATAGGCATAAAGACGGGTCAGAGCCAACCTACTCTGCGCTTTAACAAAGCTTCTTATATCCTCGGAGGATTTCTGTTAACCTGATTAAAATATAACAACACCACTCTGAGGTCGGTCGACTTCGGTGCGATCTTGGATTCATACCAATTTCAACTTCATCATAATTCACTCATACTTCTTTATTGGCCCATCTGTATCGGTTAGAATGATTATGCTATATTTTATCATGTAGATTATACAATGATTTTAAAAAGTAATCAATTCAAATAATTTATTACAATAGATTAATGATAGGGTAATCATTAGCAACTATTTCATTTCCGAAAGAAGTATAGATTGCGCCGAGCAAACCTTAATGCCATCAATGTCACTGGAAATACTCGGGCTTCTCTGGCACATAGGCTCATAAAGTTTCTATGTGACAAAAATATACAGAACATGCACTCCCATTAAGTCGAGTTATTGTGAAAAGGGACAATTGGCTCTCGCTCAGTTAATTTGCTGTGGCTTGCACATTAATTTCTAGGACAATTCACCAATGGTCATTCCATAAACGGGGATACCACATAGGAAGATTCTATAGTGGGAGGTGGATGGCACACTTTCCCACGATTTATATAATAATGTTAAAAACCGTACACTATCACCCCTTGAAACTCCCAAGTAATCCTTATTGAGGAACACACGTTTAAACATTCACGCCTTTTGTGTTGTTTCTTACAAGTAGTGGCTGGACAACTACTAACCCATGGTGTCTTCACATTTGATATGCATTTGGATTTGCAAACACTATGGAAATCATCCCGAAGAAACAAAGGAACACATACACAATAGTCAAGTGATTTTTGATCGTCTTATTTCTCTCCCTTGGAACTCGAGTAAGAGTTTTAATAAGACTTAAGTTAGCCGTAGGCCAATTCGTATGTAAATGAGGTTAGGCATCACCATTAAATATCATCATGGCAGTTTCAAAGGATTAAAAAAATATTCTCCTTTACACCTGTTGCAGAGGCATGAACGCATGTGACCTAATTGTCTGACACAAATAAGCTGTGCTAGTCATTATCGCCTTTGCAGATCCTCAAACAATATCAGTGACATACATTAACATATAACTATTATAACTGAAACTGAGTAGTGTGGTATATACCCTTCGCATGAGTAAATTAAAACTCAAGTAATTAATAAACAAGGGGTAGGTGAAAGTTATTGAAGATCTTTTTTGTGTGTTATATGACATTTAAATTAGAAGGAAGTTGATGGCACGCCATCGCAGAAATCCCACACTTCCCACTAAAGAAAGTTGAAAGATGGCAAAACTTCCCACCAGGGATGACCAAATCAAATTTTTGAGTTTAAAAAAAAATTGTTTTGACGCTGTGACGCAAGTTCCACGTACTCCCTCAGTAACTTTTTGAATAAACAAAGGCCGAGTGGGAGAGTATACAAGGAGGTTCGAAATGCATAAAATAAAATGGAACATTATTCTAATGTTGCGCCCCTCCCGTCCTGTCTGTCTTCCTGTCCGTCAATGTGATTGCATATAACCTGTGCAAAGTTTCAATAAAAATAAAATTGCATTAATTGCATTTCTTGGACCTTTCACATCCGATAGCGCCAGACGGCGAAGACAACAATGATAAATTCTTGGTCGCGACTCTCGCTGTGGACATTATATGTGTCATGCACAGTTTTGGGGAGTTTCTTCGCACAACCATAGGAGAGACAGTGTGACGGAGAGCAGAGGCGGCAGGCAACAGCATGACGGACCCGAACATTATTATACCCCTTTTGTTATTCAAAGTGTGGGGGACACTCCGTTTTTCAGTGTACTATGTCTGATGAAGCACATGCAAGGTCAGACTATGTCACCCATTACTTACGAATGGTATACTCACCAAGGAGAGAAAGGATAAAATCTACATTTCATGAGTTCGCATGGAGCACTTGGGTCAGCACACAACACAAAGTGGTTGATGATTCCTGGAGTCGGTAAGTTTAAAAAATGAAAAGTTGAGTTTATGATGTAATTGCAAGCACAGCAATTGAGAGAGCAAATTGTCACCTTTCACAATAACCTCGACTTATGGTTGGTCTATATTTGTCACATTGAAGTGAGAGCTAATTTTTTCCAGATACGGCTCACTGAAGCATATATATATATTTATATATATATATATATATATAATATACATATAATAGTAGAATATGATATGAATAAGTAATATGATAAGAACGGTTCACGACTCGGAGTGTGTTATTTTAATCAGGAGAAGTGAGGTTTGAGGTTCTGCTTTTCATTTTCCATCTTCCAGTAATTAATCGATCGTCCTAATCATAACTATTTTCCAATGCATGCACTGTATTGGATGATCATTGTTGGTTTCTACATATTAGATTTATTTTGATGACACAAGTTAAAAGCCATGGATTGCGAAATGACTCAGTACAATCAGATTCAAATTGATTATAAAAAAAACTAACTAGCAGAAGTATTTAAAGGCGATGTGTTCTGCAGTGTAAAGTATATAATTCAGTTTGAATACATAAAGATGTAAAAGTATAAAATATAATTAATTCAGGTTACATAGTTTTTACCAATGTCTATTATACCGCCCTACTTAACATGTTGCATTGTTCTTCATGTGTTGTTTGTGTCTTTATGACATCCTTAAAATCCACAAGTTTACTTGTTTGGAATGATTTAAAATTTTGTTTGATGCAGGAAGCTGAGGAGTAAATATTTATCTTATCCTTTACAATGTTGAAATCGGAACGACTTCCTGAGACAATATTGTTCAAGGCAGATTTGCTTTTCCCCAATTCATTTCCAATTCATTTCAACTATAGCTTCAATTTAATAAATTGCTCTCTATCCTATAAAGCTGGTGTTCATAAACTGATAAGATGGACGGACAGACAGACATGAACCAATTTATTAACCGAAAGTGTGCGGTAATATAAATGATTGAAGTGAAAAAAGAATTCCTGTGCTGATTAAAATTTTGTACCATAACAGGATGCATCACTCAACAATGCTGAACATCCTGATGTGAATAGACGAGTAAAAAGGTTGTCACAGTGGTAAAAGGTAACTCATGGAAAATACTGTCGCAAGGAACAGACACACACCACAGAAGGTCATAGGCCTAT
>CM068963.1:98435954-98446033 GCA_035128595.1 Eptatretus atami
TTTCTCCACGTCTATCTCTCTTTTCTTTCTCTTTCTCCACGTCTATCTCTCTTTCTTTCTCTTCTCCACGTCATCCTCTTTTTCTTTCTCTTTTCTCTCTTTCTCTCTTTCTCCACGTCTATCCTCTTTCTCTTTTCTCCCTATCTTCTCACTTTCTCACCTCTTCTCCACATCTGTCTCTCTTTCTCTCTTTCTCCAAGACTATCTCCCTTTCCTTTCTCTCCACGCCTATTCTCTCTTTATTTTCTTTTTCTCCACGACTATCTCCCTTTCTCTTTCTCCCACGACTATCTCCCTTCTCTTCTCTCCACGACATCCCTTTCTCTTCTCTCCACGTCTATCTCTCTTTCTCTTTCTCTTTCTCCACGTCTATCTCTCTTTCTCTTTCTCCACGTCTATCTCTCTTTATCTTTCTCTTCCCACGTCTCTCGCTCTCTCTCTCTCTCTCTCCTTTCTCTCTTTCTCTCTTTCTCTCTTTCTCTCTTTCTCTCTTTCTCTCTTTCTCTCTCTATTTCTCACTTTCTCCACCTCTTTCTCCATGTCTGTCTCTCTTTCTCTCTTTCTCCACGACTATCTCCCTTTCTCTTTCTCTCCATGTCTCTCTCTTTCTCTTTCTCTTTCTCACACGTTATCTGCTCTTTCTCTTTCCTCCACGTCTATCTCTCTTTCCTCTTTCTCCACGTCTATCTCTCTTCTTCTCTGTCTCTTTCTCTTCTCCATCACGTCTATCTCTCTTATCTCTTTCTCTTTCTCTCCACGTCAATCTCTCTTCTCTTCTCTTTCTCGCTCCAGTCTTTATCTCGTCTTTCTCTTTCTCTTTCTCCACGTCTATCTCTCTTTCTCTCCCTCTCTCCAGCCATAAATATGTTGATGAAAGATGTTCTCTGTGACCTACCTTTCTTAAGTCCAAATACTTGAACAAGGGGAGAGTGATGACAAACACAGGACAGCCTTTGCAAACGTAAACATATCTAATTCTTTAACTTTTTTTCTGCGTTGATGTTGGGAAATTGTTTAAATCTCTAACAGGCAAATATTTTAAAAAATATAACAAAATAATTTCATTTTGTTAATAAAAACGTTTCACTCCATCCTTCCTCTCAATCTCAATGATGTCAAAGTAGAAATTATCAGTGTACTAAATATAATGAGTTGGCTGCTCATGGATTTGTTCTCGTGTACAGTTGAAAACAACTAAAACAGTCGACATATGGTGCTGCATCTTGGTGCATGGTGTTATTTCATATTGAGATGTAAGATCCCTTTTGCATAGAATTAGTTGAATCCCATTTCTTGTGAACCATTCCACTGTAT
This sequence comes from Eptatretus atami, assembly GCA_035128595.1. Classification (NCBI taxonomy): domain Eukaryota; kingdom Metazoa; phylum Chordata; class Myxini; order Myxiniformes; family Myxinidae; genus Eptatretus; species Eptatretus atami. The sequence continues at coordinate 98,437,269 of CM068963.1, forward strand.
CTCTCAAAAAGAGTATGTGATTACGTGCCATCTTCCTGGGCTCACTAATTTCCTGCCTAGACATTTATAGGATATGCAAGTTGATTATAAAGGGATGTGGATGTTAATAATCAATATGTGCCAAGAATCGGGTTGGGACATAGAGGATAAGTAAAGTGATAGATTAAGTTAAAGAGGCATGGACAGGGAACAGTCATAATAGGCCTACTGACCTTCTTGTGTGTCTCGTTCCTTGGACAGTATTTTTCTCATGAGTTACCTTTTACCACTGTGACAAACCTTTTACTCGTCTATCCACAATTCAGGAATGTTCAGCATTGTTGAGTGATGCCATCCTGTTATGGTACATAAATATTTAATCAGCACAGGGAATTCTTTTTTCACTTCAATCATTTATTATTACCCTGCGCACACTTTGCGAGGTTAATAAATTGGTTCATGTCTGTCTGTCCGTCCATCTTATCAGTTTATGAACACCACTTTATGATAGAGGAGCAATTTATTTAAATTGAATGCTATATTTTGAACACGAATTGGAACATGAATTGGAAAGCAAATCTGCCCTTGAACAATACTTTGTCTCAGAATTCGTTCCGATCACACATGTGTAGCGAGGAGTAAGATAATATATTTACTCTGTCTCCTAGCAGTCAAACAAAATTTTAAATCATTCCAAACAGTAAACTTGTGGATTTTAAGGATGTCATAAAGGACACAAACAACAGGCATGAAGAACTAATGCAACATGTTAAGTAGGGCGGTATAATAGACATTGGGTAAAACTATGGTAAAACCTGGAATTAATTTATTTATATGACTTTTACAATCTTTATGTTATTCAAACTGAATTATATACTTTACACTGCAGAACACAAATCGCCTTCTAAATACTTCTGCTAGTTAGTTTTTTTTTTATAATCAACTTTGAATCTGATTGTACTGAGTTTTCATTTCTGCAATCCATGGCTTTAACCTTTGTGTCCATCAAAATAAATCCCTTAATATGTAAAACCAACAATGAGCTCATCAATACAGTGCATGCATTTGAAAATAGTTATGATTTAGAGCACGATCGATTAATTACTTGGAAGATGGAAAATGAAAAGCCAGCAACCCTCAACCTCACTCTTCCTGATTAAAATATAACAACACTCGAGGTCGGTGAACCGTTCTTTATCATATTAACTTCATCATATCATATTCTACTGTATATATATATATATTCTTTCCAGTGATGCCGTATCTGGAAAAATAGCTCTCCACTTCAATTGTGACAAAATATAGACCAACCATAAGTCGAGGTTATTGTGAAAGGTGACAATTTGCTCTCTCAATTGCTGTGCTTGCAATTACATCATAAAACTCACTTTCATTTTTTAAACTTCACCTTGAACTCCAGTAATCATCACACCCACTTTGTGTTGTTGTGCTGACCAAGGTGCTCCATGGAACTCATGAAATGTAGATTTTATCCTTTCTCTCCTTGGCTGAGTATACCATTCGTAAGTAATGGTGGCACATATGTCTGACCTTGGCATGTGCTTCATCAGACATTAGGTACACTGAAAACGGAGTGTCCCCACACTTTTTGAATAAACAAAAGGGGGGTATATTGTAATCGGCTCCGTCTGTCTGTCTGCCTGTCCGTCTGTCTCTCCGTCACACTGTCTCCTCCTAAATGGTTGTGCAGAAACTCCTCAAACTTGGTAGCTATGATCAATACATGGCAAGAAGGTGCGAGAACAGTATCAATTGTGTCTTCGCCCTCTGGGGCTATCGGGCATGGTGAAAAGGTCAAATGCCAAAAAATGCAATTATGGGCACATTTTAAAACATTTTTAAATGAAACTTTGCACAGTTTATACAATCACCATTGGGGAACATTAAATATGTCACGATTTTTTTGGGTTTGGCCTCCGGTTCACGCCTGAGGGGGTGGGAACTTGGGGTCACAGGGGTCAAAACAAGATTTTTTTTAAACTCCAAATTTGATTTTGGGTCATTCCTGGTGGAAGTTTTTGCCATCTTTCAACTTTTCTTTAGGTGGGAAGTGTGGGGATTTTGCGATGGCGTGCCATCAACATCCTTCTAATTATAAATGTCATATAACACACAAAAAAAGATCTTCAATAACTTTCACCTACCCTGGTTATTAATTACTTTGGTTGTTAATTTACTTTGCATGCAATATACATATATATATATATATATATGTATGTATGTATGTTGTATATTGATCAGGATATTTGCAGCAAGTGCTTTTGTGGCACATGGGTTCATGCTCTGCAACAGTGTAAAGGAGAATATTTTAATCCTCCTTTGAACTGCAGGATGGATATTTAATGTTGATATCTACCCTACTGGCTACTTAAAGTTCTTATTAACTGGTAGTGAGTACCTAAACATGGTGGATGTGTTCTGTTATTCAGGATCACCTTTGCATCAAATGCTATCAAAATGTGATTAAAGGTTTCATAGTCCCTATTCTTGTGAAGAGGTGCTAATGGTTTACATTCCCTCAAGGGATGCCACGTTAGCTCATCTTCTGGGTGCATCCACTCAACCCTAATAACTGCCAGTGGTCCCCGTTTATGGAATGACCATGCATTCTGACCATATGGACAGGGATGGATGCATTTTTGTATGACTATGAATGAGCCTTGGTCTGAGAGCCAAGGTGCTTGTGCATTAGTTTGAATTTCCTGTGTACTTTGCTTTTCAGGCTGAAGTGCATGTCCTTAACTTTGTAAAAATATTTGATTTTTCTTTTTTAACTTGTTCATATGTATAAGGTATCTCTCAACAGAGATAGTGGCCAGGGAACATGGATAGATTCCTCTCCCCAGGGGGGATGGGTTGACAATCCTGATATAAAGCCTTCTAAAGCCAAGTAGGCTGACTGATGCTGTGGTTAGCAATGTAGCAGCTGCCACTGCATTATGCAATAGACGGTTATGCGATTTTCACAGACTGCAACTAAGCTACCCTTTAATGTATGTACAGTATCTCACAAAAGTGAGTACACCCCTCACAAATATGTAAATAATTCAGTGTAACTTTTTAAGCAGCTGTGCTAGAAGCAAAACCTTATAGTTGATGACAGAGTTGACATTCTGCAATATGTATGCCAGCACAAAACTGCCATTCCATAAAAACAATGTGGCATATTACGAATATTTCTGAAAGAAGAGGCAACAAAAGTAAGTACACCCCTGCTATTGTCTGCACAAGAAGTAAGTCAAGCATGGCAAAACAGCTTCCATTTTCATCATTTTCTGCATATTTAAGTCAAAGAGTGTTAAAGGTACAAATACGCCACCAAACAATACAACCAATGTCCATAGAGCGGCAACCTCCCTGGTATGTTAAAAGTGAAGAAGTGTACTCAATGCAGTAATGTCTATCTGCTTGCTGAATAAATGATTGCATCGGAAATACTGTTCCAATCGCCATTGAGAAAGCAGCATGGCTTCTCATGGTAAAGAGCTCTCGAAAGATGTCAACAAAGAATCGAATCGTGCCCGACATAAAGATGCCAAGGATACAAGAAGATCAGTGCTTCTTTGAAAGTAAGCCCCAACACAGTTGCCAGGGTCATCCAGATTCTCCAAGAAGTACAACAATGAGTTTGCTCGCAGGGCAGACCAGCAAAGAGACGCACGTACTGTTCGCCAAGTTCAGAATCTAGTCTCCAAGACAGACGGCAAAGTGCCGCCCAAGATTGGCGAAAAGATTTCTACGCATTCTGGCCAGTCTGTTAGTGCGCAAACCATACGTCACACACTCCATCGATATCGGGTTGCATGGGCGGCGTCCAAGGCGTAAGCCTCTCCTGAAGCAGAGCCACAAGAAAGCTCGCAAACAGTTTTCTGAGGAACATCAATCCAAGCCCCTGGACTACTGGTAACATGTACTCTGGTCTGATGAAACGAAGATCAATTTGTTTGGATCTGATGGAGTGCAGCGTGTCTGGCGGCGACCTGAGAGAGAGTGGAGACGGGACACCGCCGAAGGACGCACGCAGGATGCACCTACACAACGCCGCAGAACGGGTACGCACCAGCAGCCGAAGGCGGGTGACGATGACAACGATGAACGGTGATTCGATCACTCTTCGTCTCCATGCGATGCCATCAATAGTAGCACTCAGTATGAGATGAGAATACATCTATATATATGGTATCGTAATGTTATGTGTGTGTATAGCGCCTGGGATACGGACATGGATCACATCTATGCCAAGTCATCTGTTGAGCTCGAGGACGAGGCGCACTTGTCCGAGGCGGGTGGACGACACGCTCCTCGAACCGAAAAGAGAGCAGACTCTTTTAGAATGCCGCAGGCGCTCTGTCGGGACAACATCGGCCCGAGGAAGTGGTGGAGGACGGTGGAGTCGGAATCTATCCGCCGTAGAGGCTGCTACTGTCGGAAAGATGTACCGTAAAAACTGGGGTAGTCCGGAGTACCTAAACCAATGTGGAGTGGTGGTTTCTGTTATTTCAAGGGATCAACGCTTGGACGAACAGATGACTCATTCCGCAGAGGTGGTGATTATAAAGGGGTCTTACTAAATAGCTCCGCTCATGTCATGTAGCTGGAGAGGCGCCAGGCCACATAGGAGGTGCGCCATGTGACCAGCAGCGGAGACGGACCACAGGCATGCGCCGAGGTGTATAGCGTTGGCCATACAATCTTCTGGTGCATCACTCCCAACCCTAATAACTGCCAGTGGGTCCGGACCGTTTATGAGAACATGGGGACACTCGCGCATTCTGACGAGGCATATGGACAAGGGATGGACGTCAGAGGCGGGTGAACGACACCGAAGAGACACGGATCACGCCGGGGACTCGAGGCGTACACAACGCCGAGACCGTTGCCGCCGAGGCGGTGACAGACACCGAGCGGACACCGCCGAAGGCGTGCCACAACGCCGAGCACGGACACCGATGGGGCACGGAGAGCTGTGGTGAATCTGGAACTTAATGACTATGAAAATGAGCCGTTGGTCCTGGAGACGGACACCCGACGGTCGGAGCGTTTCATCACAATTAGGTTTTGAATTTACCCTGCGCTGAGCTTGCGTGGGCGACTATTCAGGCTGGAAGTGCATTGGGTCGCTGTCTCACGAGTGAAGAGTGTATATGGGATTTCTTGACCACCTTTTTTAACTTGGTTCATGATGGTATGACGGTATCTCCTGCAAGCAGAGAGGATCGGACAGTGGCGCAGGATACCAGTGGGAATAGAGGCCCGCTCTCGCAGGAGGTGTGCGACTATATGCAGCCAATGCAGTGACTGTGACGACGCGCTGTTGCTAAAGCCGCGCTAGGGAGGCGGCTGGGAATGAAGGAATAGCATGTGGGTTAAGCAACGCTGGAAGGCAGCTGCCACTGAGACGGATGCGGCTTAGTGGTGCTGATAGAGCGGCCACATGCGATTTCAAACAGAGCAGCGCAACTAGCGAGAACGAGCGCCCTCTTAATGTATGAACGATCAGGGTCGGGTAGACGAAGTGACAGTAACAGGAGACGGAACCGCCGCTAGCCGGGTGAAGCGTGTCCACATAAGTTCAGTGGTAAGACGTTTCGATTGACAGGGGCGACGGCTGGCGTGGCGAGAGGCGCAGACACATTATGTACATCCTATGAACAGAGATTGGACATTACTGGGAAACATAATGTATGGGCTGCCGCAGCACAAAACTTGGCGCCGGCAGAGTTGTCGCTGCCACACCATAAAAACAATACGTGGCATCAGTATGAGACAGACATACTCGCTGGAAGAGAGACGCACGGCGCAGCGAAAAAGTACGAACCAACCGCCCCTGCTATTGGGTTCTTGCACGAAGAATAAGTCAAGGCCATGGGCAAAACAGCTTCCATTTTCATCATTTTCGCTGCATATTTAAGTCAAAGAGTGTTAAAGGGTACAAGAGTGAAAGGGAACAGGACACGCAAAAACAAATACAAACGGAGCACAAGGTGATCACACGTGTCACAAGCTGCACCAGAGCGCGGTTGACCACATTAACACGCGAGGAGGAAACGAGGTGGCACCGCACACGCCGATGTGCGAGCGCGTAGTGTGGACAGACATCGCTCTGTGTCCTGAATAAATGATTGCGTCGGGAAGACGCTGATGCCGGCTGGTTGGTGCATGTCGACCAAGACAGATTCGAGGCAGGAGCACAGAGCGGCAGCTTCCGTCATGGGTCAGGAAGCACGCGTCTTCGAAAGGGATGTCAGGAAAGCGCAAAGATCGCGATAGAGAGCATGAAGGAGGCCGCTTATGGGACTAAAGAAATCAGAGAAGCTCTATCTTATGCACCACAGTAAGCCCGCAAACACCAGTTGCCAAGGGTCATCCAGAGGTTCTCCAAGAAGTGTACAACAATGAGTTGTGCTCGGCGCAGGGAAAAGGGAGAGACACACAAAGACAAAAGGAAAGAACTAGCAAAACGAACTAAGATCTGGCACACAGCCGCCCAGAGAGTTGCATGACACTACAACGCTAGGACTCCTGGAGACGCGGTGCACAGACAGCGCGGAGAGCGCTCGCGCTCGACCAGAGCAACTTGGCTGGAAGAGGAGAATTTTAAAGGGGTATGCATCGGTACACCCTAGGTCTCAGTGAGGGCGTGCCTACCAAACCATACAGGCTGACACCGGAGATGGGCGCCGCCACCGAGAGCGGATGCCGCCTCGGTGTGACCTCACACGGCAAGTGGCAGGGAGCGAGCGCCGAGGTTGAAGCGACGGGTGTACGAGGCAGGCCCGTCCGGACCGATCGAGCATTCACCGCTCCTGGAGCAGAGCCCGAACAGAGGCGATGCGTCACCAGACGCACGCTTTTCTGGGAGAGAACGGTACACACCAATCCAAGCCCTGGCACTGGGTGAGACGGGGATGACGACTCACACCTGAGAACGCTGGGTGCGTGTGATAAGAAACGAAGAGAAGATTGGCTGTGTCTATCAGGATCTGGATGCGAGTGGCGACGACGCGGAGCCTGTGCCGCGGCGACCTGGGGAGACAGGGCCTGCCAAACGGCGGAAGACAAGTGAGTACGCAACCTGTCACACGCCAGCTCGGGAGTGGGGTGTCGAACAGTGTCATAGCGTTCGGGAGGATGCATGAGGTGAGAGGCCGTAACTCGAGGCGCAGGAGCGACTCAAGCGTACATCCGAGAACGGACGGCGGGAAGACAGATGGAGCCGCAGGGAGGGTGACCGTACGCCTGGACAATGCCTGGGAGACGGATGGCAAGGCGAGGCTTCTACCGTGAAGGGCGTGCGACGAACCCTCCCCTGAGGACGCACAGGAATCTGCCGCTGGAGGGATGTGCGCGACAGACGCCACTGGTATTGCACGCAGCAGCGAACCAGCACGCACTCGGAAGCGATCGAGGCGTTGCAGACAAGCCAGAGGCCGCACGACGGAGCCCGTATCGTATGGCTGCGCGAGAGCGGTACGACAGTATGGCTGGTTCGGAGGTTGGCCGAACGAAATGTCACTGATATAAACGCAGGCACGGACGCCAAGACGCAAGCAGAGCTGGTGACGACAGCGCACATCGCTAAATGTAAAGGACGCTCTGTGAGTACGCAGACTGCAAGCCGTGTCCCAAACATGCCACGCACGCAAACATTCGGGACGGAACGAGCACCTCATGCTAGAAGAGGTGAACAGGATCCCAGAAAGAGACTGTGTACGCAGGAAGCACTCGGGTCACGCCCGAAGGCTGTGAAGCTGACACTAGCCTGGCTTGCGAGAAAAAATGGTGGAGCCACGCGGGACAAACATAACGTGGCAAACAGCAAGACACATGGCTCATAGGGTGAGTGACAGGAACCAATAACGGTGTGTACTCACGATGTCGCTGGCGACACCGCCCCGAGGGCATGCCCACCATTTCACACGCAGGAGCCTATGACAGGACTGTGGCCACATGGTGGCTGCCAGCGACGCCGCGGTAGATCGACAAATCGCTGTATGAGGCTGGAGTATGCACCTGGGCACAGAATGATGATGGACTCTAGTCATTCTCTTTGGAGTCTTTGTGTTAATACATCGAAGTAAAAAGTTAACAACAAAATATGTAAATTTTTGTAAAGGGTGTACAGGGTACTCACTTTTGTGAGGTACTGTATGTATGTATGTATTTTTATGTATACATATATATATATATATATATTTATAATATATATATATATAATATATATATATATATATATATATGAGGCCCCGCGAGGAGGAGTGATGTAAGCGACATTTTTTAATGATATGGAAATTGATAGAGGCTGCGAATAGTGATAGGGTAAGGGTTAATAGTGCTATAGTGACATTAACTCCAAAATGGCCGATGTGGCCCTTACATCACTCCGTCGTGGGCGCTCATATATATATTATATATATATATATATAATATATATATATATATATAATTATATATATGCATACATACATACATACGTACAGATGATTAATGTGTTGTCTGACCTGAAGACATGTATGTAATTGTGGGTCGGCGGCTCAACTAATGTCAAGCTCGTCGTGGCGGGAGGTCAAAGTCCTCGCAGATGTCCGAGCAGCAAAGCGAGCGTTCTGAATTAATGGCGGTGGTGCACACGTGGGTCGTGAGGAGAGACATGAGGAAAGTTAAGCTTTTGAACCCAAAGGTTTATTTCCCACCGCAATCAAAAACAACAAAAAAAAAACAGAGGATTTAATCACGACGGAGGAGATGATGGCGGGTTTGGGTGT
>CM068963.1:98454320-98464541 GCA_035128595.1 Eptatretus atami
GGGCCTCGACGTGTCCAGTTCTTATTTGGATACAACCGCACATTTTAAATGGAGTGCTTTTTTTAAATTATATTTTATTCTGCAAACCTCAAGCAAAATAAACATCAAATCACATTGACAGGATGCTCTGCTATTTTTATTTTTATTTTTATTTTTTACTTACACTTGATATGGTGTTGTATGTGTGTGCGCTTGTTGTTGTTTTTGTGTTTCCGGGGCACGGACACAGCTGGTTTCTTGTTTGGGTTGGACATGATGAGGTGTTGGTTGTGCGAGTGTTGGGGTTCTCGTTGGGTGTTGTACACTTGCGGATGTGATGTTTGGGATTGGGTGTTGTTTGTTGCTCACCTTATCCAGCTGTTTGCACCATTCAGTTTTCGCCATTAGCATTAGAGGTGTGTATTGTGTGGGTATGTCCACCGTCTCCCCAGGTAGACCACCCTCTTAACTCTTCACGTGCCAGCATCTGAAATTACACCTTGGTAAAGTGCCAGCATTTGAAATGATACCACCCTCCTGGCTCTATTGGGAGCATGGCAGCCTTCCCCTCTCATGTCAGGCCCTCGCTGCTTCTATGGTTGGCAGTGAGTGTCCCTGAAGCAGCAGGGGAAAGAAAGTGGCATCTCTGTATGTGGGAGAATTGCATGTTCAGTTGGTGGGTCACACAGATAGCTCAGATGGCAGAGTACTGGTACAGTTCACCAGAGGACCTGGATTTGATTCCCAGTCTGGGCATATAATTTTCCCACATATACATATGTTTTTTTTCTTGTTCATTTATAATTACATATGTATATATTGTTGCAGTTTTGCAAAACCGTCACTCCTTAAGGCAAGGGCACACAACATATAGCGGTCCCGAGACAGTTATTGGTTCCGGTATTTGACGATGTAGATTGTTCAGAAGTCAAGGATGAGACAATGTGATAATGTTTGACCAAGTTTATAAAATGATCAACATGATGTGGTACGAGTGACAGGTTATTAGCTGCAAAATGTCGAAAACCCGTTTCGTTCAACAACTTAAAAATTTTACCTTTGTATAATCTTTAAAGGTCACAAAACAATGTTGTGGACATTAAAATAAGGAAACAGGATACGTGCTATAGCTTATTGGAGTTAGTTCGTCGAAGAAGGTCGAAAACCCGGTTTGATTCCCACAACTTTGAAAATTTGACCTTTGTGAACTTTAAGGTCAAAGTCAAGGATTATGACCTTGTGCAAAACTTCCTCTGAAACATTCCAGGAACAATATAACGTCATATAGGCTATATGGCATTTCACACTCCTCGGATTATCCATACTTTGATGAAATCAGCGTAAAAACAAACTTGAAGGGGGACGCACGGCAAGGTGTTCGAGATAAGCAAAATGGTTTCAAGACTTTAGGTGGGGAATGACCTCAAGATTATGCATAAAAAATATTGTCATCCTAGCTCTCAAAGTTTGGGTGGTCGTATGATTTTTATGTCAAAATTCGAAATTTTCTAAGTTCGTGACCTTGTGACCTTGACCTTGGGACGAAAATGAAAAATCGAGCTCTGTGGGGCTATGCAGTGCCATTGGGCTAACCAAATATTGAAACCCCTGCCAGATTCGACAAACCCCCTAGGGGAAGATGGATTTTTATGTCAAAAATTCGCAATTGTCTAAGTTCGTGACCTTGTGACCTTGACCTTGGGACGAAAATGAAAAATAGAGCTCCATGGGGCTATGCAGGTGCCATTGGGCTAACCAAATATTGAAACCCCTGCCAGATTCGATAAACCCCCTAGAGAAGATGGATTTTTATGTCAAAATTCGCAATTTCTAAGATCGTGAACTTGTGACCTTGACCTTGGGACGAAAATGAAAAATCGAGCTCCGTGGGGCTATGCAGGTGCCATTGGGTTAACCAAATATTGAAACCCTGCCAGATTCGACAAACCCTAGGAGAAGATGGGTTTTATGTCAAAATTCGCAATTTTCTAAGTTGTGACCTTGTGACCTTGACCTTGGGACGAAAATGAAAAATCGAGCTCCGTGGGCTATGCAGGTGCCATTGGGCTAACCAAATACCGAAACCCCTGCCAGATTCGACAAACCCCTCGGAGAGATGTAAATTGAAATTGGCTACCCCTAAAAACACAATTCGCAATTTCTAAGTTTGTGACCTTGTGACCTTGACCTTGGGACGAAAATGAAAATCGAGCTCCGTGGGCTATGCAGGTGCCATTGGACTAACCAAATACGCAAACCCCTGTCAGATTCGACAAACCCCCTCGGGAAGATGCAAATTGAAATCGGCTACCCCTAAAAACACATGTTTTTTGGCGTGGCTCCACCCATAATGGGTGCACCACGCCCATTCTCAGGAAAACACAACTAGATCATGATATAAACCTCCCACCAAAATTTTATCAGGATCGGAGTAAAACCCACGGAGCTATGCTTGGGACAGACAGACAGACAGACATACAGCCAGACATACAAACAGACAGACAGACACGCAACAATAACGATATAGTGGTCACTTATTTTTTTCGTGAAAATATTTTTTCATGAACCAATAACTGTCTCGGACCGCTATATGTTGTGTGCCCTTGCCTTAAGGAGTGACGGTTTGCAAAACTGCAACAATATATTACTATGTAATTATAATGAACAAGAAAAAAAACATATGTATATGTGGGAAATTATATGCCCAGACTGGGAATCAAATCCAGGTCCTCTGGTGAACTGTACCAGTACTCTGCCATCTGAGCTATCTGTGTGACCCACCACTGAACATGCAATTCTCCCACATACAGAGATGCCACTTTCTTTCCCCTGCTGCTTCAGGGACACTCACTGCCAACCATAGAAGCAGCGAGGGCCTGACATGAGAGGGGAAGGCTTCCATGCTCCCAATAGAGCCAGGAGGGTGGTATCATTTCAAATGCTGGCACTTTACCAAGGTGTAATTTCAGATGCTGGCACGTGAAGAGTTAAGAGGGTGGTCTACCTGGGGAGACGGTGGACATACCCACACAATACACACCTCTAATGCTAATGGCGAAAACTGAATGGTGCAAACAGCTGGATAAGGTGAGCAACAAACAAACCCAATCCCAAACATCACATCCGCAAGTGTACAACACCCAACAGAACCCCAACACTCGCACAACCAACACCTCATCATGTCCAACCCAAACAAGAAACCAGCTGTGTCCGTGCCCCGGAAACACAAAAACAACAACAAGCGCACACACATACAACACCATATCAAGTGTAAGTAAAAAATAAAAATAAAAATAAAAATAGCAGAGCATCCTGTCAATGTGATTTGATGTTTATTTTGCTTGAGGTTTGCAGAAATAAAATATATTTAAAAAAGCACTCCATTTAAAATGTGCGGTTGTATCAAATAAGAACTGGACACGTCGAGGCCCGAGGTCTATCAGTCTGAGAAAGCTGGCTGTGAAGCTGTGAAACGTAGCCTGAGATTGGTTCTGCTCTTGCTTATTGCTCAAATTAGCAGAGTAGATCTAGTTCTACTTTTGGTTGGAAGTGTGTGTGTGTGTGTGTGTGTGTGTGTGTGTGTGTGTTGTGTGTATGTATTAATGATATATATATGTATATAATATATATATGATATTATTAATATATATATATATATGTGTATACGTACTGTTACATTTGTTTGGGGGGTGGGGGTGGAGGGGTTAGATATTACCAAGAAACAGATAGGAATATACATGTAGCATGGTTCGTGTGCGAGTAGATAGCCATCTCGATGTACAAGTAGGGAAACATCAGCTTAAGCATTGTCTTGTTTGATGTACGCCATACAGGGGATGGTGTGGTAATAATTAGGGATTATGGTTAAGGAAATTTTGTGTGTAAAACCCCTCTATAAACTTCTGCCATGGGCGCCCGGAGGCTTGGCACGAAAGAGCAGGGCGAGCAGTGGATTGCCTCCAAGGTGGAGCAGTGGATCGCCTCTCAAGGGGCGGAGCAGTGGATCTCCTCTCAAGGGTGGAGCAGTGGATCGCCTCTCAAGGGTGGAGCAGTGGATCGCCTCTCAAGGGGTGGAGCAGTGGATCGCCTCTCAAGGGTGGAGCATGGATGCCTCTCAAGGGGTGGAGCAGTGGATCGCCTCTCAAGGGTGGAGCAGTGGATCGCCTCTCAAGGGGTGAGCAGTGGATCGCCTCTCAAGGGGCGGAGCAGTGATCTCTCTCAGGTGGAGCAGTGGATCGCCTCTCAAGGGGTGGAGCAGTGGATCGCCTCTCAAGGGTGGGCAGTGGATCGCCTCTCAAGGGGGAGCAGGATTCTCTCAAGGGAGCAGGATCGCCTCTCAAGGTGGAGCAGTGAATCGCCTCTCAAGGGTGGAGCAGTGGATCGCCTCTCAAGGGGGGAGAGCGTGAATCGCCTCTCAAGGGGTGGAGCAGTGGATCGCCTCTCAAGGGGTGAGCAGTGGATCGCCTCTCAAGGGCGGAGCAGTGGATCTCCTCTCAAGGGTGGAGCAGTGGATCGCCTCTCAAGGGTGGAGCTGGATCGCCTCTCAAGGGGGAGCAGTGGATCGCCTCTCAAGGGTGGGCAGTGGATCGCTCTCAAGGGGTGGAGCAGTGGATGCCTCTCAAGGGGTGGAGCGGGGATCGATCTCCATTGAGTACGATCCTCCCAAAAGGGTGGAGCATGGTAAAGAAGAAAAAGGAGAGGGAAGGGTCAAAATTGGCAGTTGGAGAGTGAGAACGTGGAGACAGTTGGGGGAGAGAGAATGTTCGAGGCAGTTGAGGAGAGAGAACATGGAGACAGTTGGGAGAAGAGAACGTTCGAGGCAGTTGAAAGACAGGATTCAAGAAGAGTTGAGAGAGAGACGAGAGAGCGAGAGAGCGAGAGACGAGAGAGCGAGCATTGGGAATGGATGGGGAAAATGTTGGTCTGAGGAGAAGGCAGAGAAGTCTGGGAACGCGACAGAGTTGTTGGCATGTGTGAGAGTGAGGTGAGAGCTTTCTTTGAGGGGTCATCCTGCCTGCCCTCTCTGGCTCTGATCGTGGCCGGGTCCTGTGTGTGACCCCCCCCCCCCCGATCTCATTGCCCTGCGATCGTCTTGACACTCGTTTGCACACTTCATCATCTGCTCACCTCCTCAGCCCTTCTTCATCATCTGACCGTCACACTGCCAAAAAGCTGAGTCCCCCGGTTTTTGTCCCCCTCCCATCTTTGACCGAGTCTGGAGTGCGGTGCCTAGTCTTTCAGATTTATTCCACTCATTTGTACATAATTATTTATGTATTTATTCTGTCGATTATTAGTCGATTCAATTATTTATGTCGATTCTGTATTTCCTTTTCTTCCCACACCAACCCGCCATCATCTCCTCCGTCGTGATTAATCCTCTGTTTTTTTTTTGTTGTTTTTGATTGCGGTTTGGAAATAAACCTGTTGGGTTCAAAAGCTTAACTTTCCTCATGTCTCTCCTCACGACCCACGTGTGCACCACCGCCATTAATTCAGAACGCCTCGCTTGAGCTGCTCGGACATCGCAGGACTTTGACCTCCCGCCACGACGAGCTTGACATTAGTTGAGCCGCCGACGCAACACAATACATACATGTTCAGTCAGACAACAACATTAATCATCTGTACGTATGTATGTATGTATGATATATATATATATATATATATATATATATATATATATATATATATATATAATATATATAGAGGCGCCACGAGGAGTGATGTAAGGGCCACATCGGCCATTTTGGAGTTAATGCATATAGCACTATTTTAACCCTTACCCTATCATCCGAGCCTATCATCTCATATCATTAAAAAATGTCGCTTACATCACTCCTCCTCCGGGGCCTCTAATAATATTAATATAATATATATAAATATATATATATATATATAGTATACATAAAATACATACATACATACAGTACCTCACAAAAGTGAGTACCCTGTACACCCTTTACAAAAATGTACATATTTTGTTGTAACTTTTTACTTCATGTATTAAACAACAAGACTCAAAGAAATGATAGAGCAGACATTCTGCCATACATGTACAGGCCCAAAACAATTTATTCTGTGGAAACAATGTGGCATACTGGGCATATCTGTGAAAAGGGGGGAGGGGGCAACAAAGTGAGTACACCCTATGTACTTCTCACATGAAGTGTTTGTTTTCAGTATTTTGTCTGTCCACCATTTTTTTTGAGCACAGCAGCTATTCTACTCGGTATGGAGGTGACCAGTGTTCCACATGTCTTTGCTGGGATCCTGTTCCACTCTTCTGCAATGACTTCTCGAAGTTGCGTGATGTTCGGACACCTTCTCATTCTCAACCTTACATTTCAGGATTCCCCACAGGTGTTCTTTTGGGTTATATCAGGTGCACATGCTTGGCCACTCCAACACATTGACCTTCAACCTATCAGAAAGGCAGTTGTCTGCTGTGCGAACGATGCTTCCGATCGTTTTTCGTGCTGAATACAGCTCCTCTACCAAGTTTTGGCAGGGAGGGTAACATCTTCTCCTTCAGGATGTCACAGTACATCTGAGACCATGTTTCCCTCGATGAACTTGAGCTCTCCAGCACGGCAGCACTCATGCATCCCCAAACCATGACACTACCACACCATGCTTGCAAGTAGGGAATAACGCCTTGTCTTGGTACTGTTCCCCAGGTCGCCGCCAGACACGCTGCAACTCCATCAGATCCAAACAAATTGATCTTCGTTTCATTCAGACCAGAGTACATGTTACCAGTAGTCCAGGGCTTGGATTGATGTTCCTCAGAAAACTGTTTGCGACTTTCTTGTGGCTCTGCTTCAGGAGAGGCTTACGCCTTGGACGCCGCCCATGCAACCCCGATACGATGAGAGTGTGTGACGTATGGTTTGCGCACTAACAGACTGGCCAGAAGCTGTAGAAATCTCTTCAGCAATCTTGGCGGCACTTTGCGTCTGTCTTGGAGGACTAGATTCTGAACTTGACGAACAGTACCGTGCAGTCATCTTTGCTGTCTGCCCTGCGAGCCAACTCATTGTACCTTCTTGGAGAACCTCTGGATGACCTTAGGCAACTGTGTTGGGGCTTACTTTCAAAGAAGCACTGATCTTCTGTATCCTTGGCCATCTTTATGTCGGCAACGATTCGATCTTTGTTTGACATCTTTCGAGGAGCTCTTTACCATGAGAGCCATCTGCTTTCTCAATGGCGATTGGAACAGTATTTCCGATGCAATCATTTATTCAGCAAGCAGATAGACAATTACTGCATTGAGTACACTTCTTCACTTTTAACTACCAGGGAGGTTGCAGCTCTATGGACATTGTGTGTATTGTTTGGTGCGTATTTGTACCTTTAACACTCTTGACTTAAATAGCAGAAAATGATGAAATGGGAGCTGTTTTTGCCATGCTTGACTTACTTCTTGTGCAGACAATAGCAGGGGTGTACTTACTTTTGTTGCCTCTTCTTTCAGAAATATTCGTAATATATGCCCATTTGTTTTTATGGAATGGCAGTATTGTGCTTGCAACATATTGCAGAATGTCAACTCTGTCATCCAACTATAAGGGTTTTGCTTCTAGCACAGCTGGCTTAAAAAGTTACACTGAATTATTTACATATTTGTGAGGGGTGTACTCACTTTTGTGAGATACTGTACATACATTAAAGGTAGCCTTAGTTGCAGTCTGTAAAATCGCATAACCGTCTATTGCATAATGCAGTGCAGCCTGCTACATTGCTAACCACAGCATCAGTCAGCCTACTTGGCTTTAAAGGCTTTATATCAGGATTGTCAACCCATCCCCCCTGGGAGAGGAATCTATCCATGTTCCCTGGCCACTATCTCTGTTGAGATATACCTTAAACATATGAACAAGTTAAAAAAGAAAATCAAATATTTTTACAAAGTTAAGGACATGCACTTCAGCCTGAAAAAGCAAAAGTACACAGGAAATTCAAACTAATGCACAAGCACCTTGCTCTCAGACCAAAGGCTCATAAGTCATACAAAAGATGCAATCCATCCCTGTCCATTGTGGTCAGAATGCATGGTCATTCCATAAACGGGAACCACTGGCAGTATTAGGGTTGAGTGGATGCACCCAGAAGATGGTAACGTGTGGCATCCCCTTGAGGGAATGTAAACCATTAGCACCTCTTCACAAGAATAGGGACTATGAAACCTTTAATCACATTTTGATAGCAATTTGATGCAAAGGTGATCCTGAATGAACAAGAACACATCCACCATGTTTAGGTACTCACTACCAGTTAATAAGAACTTTTAAGTAGCCAGTAGGGTAGTATCAACATTAAATAATCCATCCTGCCAGTTCAAAGGAGGATTAAAATATTCTCCTTTACAACTGTTGCAGAGCATGAACCCATGTGCCACAAAAGCACTTGCTGCCAATATCCTGATCAATATACAACATACATACATACATATATAATATAATATATGTATATTGCATGCAAAGTAAATTAACAACCAAAGTAATTAATAACCAGGGTAGGTGAAAGTATTTGAAGATCTTTTTTTGTGTGTTAATTGACATTATAATTAGAAGAGAGTTGATGGCACGCCATCGCAAAATCCCCACACTTCCCACCTAAAGAAAGTTGAAAGATGGCAAAAACTTCCACCAGGAATACCCAAAAATCAAAATTTGAGTTTAAAAAAAAATTATTTGTTTTACCCTGTGACCCCAAGTTCCCACCCCCTCAGGCGTGAACCGGAGGCCAAACCAAAAAATCGTGACATATTTAATGTTCCCCCAATGGTGATTGTATAAACTGTGCAAAGTTTCATTTAAAAATGTTTAAAATGTGCCCCATAATGCATTTTTTGGCATTTGACCTTTTCACCATGCCCGATAAGCCCCAGAGGGCGAAGACACAATTGATAACTGTTCTCGCACCTTCTTGCCATGTATTGATCATAGCTATACCAATTTGAGGAGTTCTGCACAACCAATTTAGGAGGAGACAGTGTGACGGAGAGACAGAAACGGACAAGGCAGACAGACAGACGGAGCCGATTAACAATATACCCCCCTTTTGTTTAATTCAAAAATGGGGGACCACTCCGTTATTAAGTGTACCTAAGTCTGAATGAAGCACATGCAAGGTCAACATATGTCCCCACTTACTTACGAATGGTTATAACTCAAGCCAAGGAGAGAAAAGGATAAAATCTACATTTCATAGCAAGTTCCATGAGGACACCTTGGGTCACACAACACACACAAAGTAGCTGTGATGATTACTTGCGAGTTCAAGGTGAAGTTTAAAAAATGAAAGTGGTTTATGAAATTAATTGGCAAGCACAGCAAATGAGAGAGCAAATTGTCACCATTTCCACAATAACCTGCGAACTTATTGGTTGGTCTATATTTTGTCAACAATTGAAGTGGAGAGATCTAATTTTCCAATACGGCATCACTGGAAAAGAACAAATATAAATATCTAAATATATAATATCATATATACAGTAGAATATAGATATATTGATAGTTAATATTGCATAAAGAACGGTCTGTCCACCGACCCGAGTGTGTTATATTATTAATCAGGAAGAGTGAGGTTGAGGGTCGACTTTTCATTTTCCATCTCCAAGTAATTAATCGACGTGCTCTAAATCATAACTATTTTCAAATGCAATGCACTGTATTGATGAGCTCATTGTTGATTTTACATATTAAGGATTCATGTTAGATAGACACAAAAGGTTAAAAGCCATGGATTGCAGAAATGAAAACTTCAAAGTTACAAAATCAGCATTCAAAAGTTGACTTTATAAAAAAAAAACTAACTAGCAGAAGTACTTTAGAAGGCGATTGGTTCTGCAGTGATAAAGTATATAAAATTCAGTTGACATAACATAAAGATTGATAAAAGTCATATATAAATAAATATCCAGTTTTACCATAGTTTTTACCCAACTTACTAATTATACCAGCACCTACTTAACATGTTGCATTAGTTTCATTCATGGCCTATGTTAGATTTGTGTCCTTTAATGACATCCTTAAAATCCACAAAGTTACTGTTTTGAATGAATTTAAAATTTTTGTTAACATGCCTAGAACAGAGTAAAATATTATCTTACTCCTTCTGCTACCACATGTGTGATCGGAACGATTCTGAGAAAGTATTGTTCAAGCGGCAGATTTGCTTCCAATTCAATGGTTCCAAATTCATGTTCAAAAATTTAGCATTCAAATCTCTCTT
>CM068963.1:98464566-98476652 GCA_035128595.1 Eptatretus atami
CTCGTGAACCATCGTCGTCTTCAGACTTGTTTAATTCATATCCATTTTAGATAGTCCATCCCTTATGTCTTGTGGGTTTTTGGGAAAAATGCATTGTGAGGGCTTTTACGGAGGTCTTTCATCCCATTTTGTGTTCTTCTATCTATATTATTTTACTTCATACATGACCTCCTTTCCTTCATGCAAGCATGCAGACCACGGCAACAGATAGCTCATTTTCATACACCGCCACAAACCTCATTCAAACCTCGTGCCATTCTCCAATGACACTTCCCCACAGACCTTCGCCGTACTTGGACCCCAACATTGCAGCATCTCGTCCAACATTGCAACGACTTCATAAAAAATCCCTACATCATCCGGCCATAGCTCAAATTCGCCCACACTCACCATTGACGCAACAATCTCGATGATCGCCATCACCATCACGAACTCGCCGCACTACAACCGCTGTGCTATACCACCACTGCCATCGCTCAAGCACAGTCATCATTAACGACCACCACCACCTTTTGGGACCAGTGGGGATGAGGATGCACACTCATGGTTGGGGCGCGTGATCACCCCATGTTATTCTACAAGCTCTGTTGTGTGCCCAAATGCAGAGCAAATGGGGCCCTTTCCAGTGGGAAATCCACACCAGGGCAGGGCCAACACAGTGGTTCGAGTCCCCGTGGGGGAAACACCCATCGCTCCGCCTGTTCCGCTCTCGAGCGCCATCCCCACTGGGGAAGTATAAAAGAGAGTTCTCTTCTCTTGCCGGCCCCTTATATCGTCTGGCACCCGCCCCTTATTATTGTCTGGCATGTGCCCCTTCTATCATCTGGCCCGCTCGCTCTTGCCCACCCTGCTCTCATCTGGCCCACCTGCATCTCTCGCATCTGGCCCGCCATTTCTGGTTCCTGGAATCATGGAGCGGTGGAACGGAATGGAGTCCACCTGCGAGCGGGAGACACTAAACCGAGCATCGTCTGACTCCATTAGAATTTACACAAACAGACCTATTACACTTACGGTTAGGACTATCCTCTCGCACGTTCTTTCCTTTGTTTCCAAAACTACCCCTGACCTACATCTTTACACCTTCCTCTCCACCTCATTTGCCAATCACTGCATAATTATCACATCTCAACTCGCACACCGTAGACACCTTCGGTTTTCCTCCCTCCTTCCCCTCCTAAGCGACTGGGTTGTGTTGGTCTGTCATCCATGCCAGGTACAGAAAGAGGTCACCAACACCTCAAACTTTATCTCTCTTTCTTTGCTTTTGACTTTCCTCAGGTATGTGTCTAATAGTGCCTGTCATGTTAGTGCATATAACAGTGTGTAAATTCTTAATATTGGGTTAACTCTGGTTGTTGTCTCCATTTGTGGATTTCAGGAGGTGGGAGGGAGTTCTCCAAGAACTCCACATCTCCTCCTCTTATTTTTTGGTAAAGGATCGTGATTCATGAACCAAACTGTGAAACTTCGTTCTCATAGCCTCGTTCCAACGGCTCTTTCAAAATCTTCACTGAACCTCTGACAGCCTCCACTTGCAGTTCACTTGTGATATTCTCCACAATGATTTTTAAGCACTCAGTAAGGGTTTTATTTATCATTTCTGTCGCTTCAACTATCACTGGTATAATTTCACCTTTCTTCAATTTTCAAATCCTCGACCTCATTTTTCAGATCCCGGTATTTGACATTTTCCTGATTTCTGTGGAATTTAGTCCAAAGTCATTGGGAACTGAAACCTCGATCAACAATGCTGACTTTTCCTATTTGTGTTTGAGTACTATGTCTGGACGCAATGCTTTGTTTACAATGTCCACACTTGATGGGATCATCGTGTCATGCGTGAGCTTACTTGTTCATTTTCAAGGATCGGACTTGGTTTGTGTTCCCATGATTGTTCTGGGACCCGGATGTTGAAATGTTTACAGATGTGCCAGTGGATTACTCTGCATACGCTGTCATGTCTTTCTGTGTACAGCTGTTCTGACATGAGTTTTTTTACATCCTGAGAGGAGATGACTGGTACTTTCTGTTTCTTCCCCACAAAACCTGCATTTGTTTGATTGGCTCAATCCCATTATTTTCATAAAGCCATTCTTGTAGTGCTCTTGGTCATTGATGATGACTCGTTCTCCATCCCAACTAATTTGACATCTTCTTAGCTTTTCCAAAGAGCCTTCCTTGTCGATCCCTGTCCTGTCAAACTCTTCTATTTTTTATCTTCCTGCTCTTTTGTCATTCTCCCATTTGTCAGAGTACATCTGCTGATATTTATTTTTGTAATTTTCCTTTTTAGGTCATCTCTACCGAGATGACCTAATAAAGCCGGACCAAATGTCCATCCGTCCGTACGTCCGTCCGTCCGTCAACAATTTTTCTTTCCGATCTTGATGAAACTTAGTATGTGGGTAGAGGTCGATGAGTGTTGCACAACGATATAACTTTTGTCAGGGTCAAGGTCACGAGGTCACGTAAGTTATAAAAATCGCCATTTTCAAAACCTATCTAGTCTGCCATTCTACAAGATATTCGGCAACTGTTTATTGATTATGATAGTAAAATTATTATCTTGTATCTAACCGGACAGATTTTTGAATTTCCGTCCCGTTTGGCCGCCACGTAACCTGGAAGATGGTCAAAAACACCTCCCGGTACAAAGAAAACTTTTTACTTCCGATCTTGATGAAATTTGGTATGTGGCTAGAGGTCGATGAGTGATACCCAACGACATATTTTCCCCCGGATTCAAGGTCAGGGTCAAGGTCACGAGGTCACGAAAGTTGTGAAAGTCGCCATTTTCAAAACCTATCTAGTCTGTCATTTTAGGAGATATCTGGCAACGGTTCATCGATTATGATAGTAAAAAACATTATAGAGATGACCGTCACCCCCACACGGGGGTAATTTTTTTTAATTTGCAATCATTGGGGCTGTGTTTTTCTGTTTCGTTTTCCTGTGTAGTATCCATCATTTGCACCTGTTTTTGCTGCACCTGTTTTTGGAAGTTTGTTGCTAAATAGATTAAGGATTCCTTTTCTGGTTTGTTGTTTTCTTGCTCATGTACAAATCTCATCCGGTAGTCTGTTGAGCTTTTCACATACTCTGCTAGTCCTATTCACGATGTTCTGTGCTTTTGGCTGAGCTCCATCAGATTGCCTCCTCCTCCTCGTCTCATTAAGTACAACCTCGGTATGCATTGGTTTTTTTTTTTATAGAATATCTTGTGAATTGTTAGAAGTTTCCTTGTTTTGGTGTCTAAATTGTTGATCTCCAATTGTGGCCAGTTTATAATTTAGCTCTGCACTCTGTCCTCTTTTGTATATATTTGCATTTCTTTTTCCACATCCAACAAATCCTTTCTTTCTGCTGCTGTACATATTGCTTTGTATTAAAACCTTTTATTGTTCCACATGCGTTTCCTCGCCCTTGCTTTATAAATAAATTGCTTACATTGTGAATGTACCCAGCTCATCCTGTCTTTTCCTCCATTGATCCAGCATGGTCCGCACGTCGTGTAGTCATGGAAGTTTTACCCCACCGATTGGCTCGTTAGCCAGTACGTACTTGGCACCTCTGTTCGGCTGCACCTGATATGATAAGTTAACGCAAGTACGCATCGAGGACATGAAACTTGCTTGGTGCGGTCAAGCCACTGGAAACGGTAACATGCGAAGTAGTGTAACCCTGCCAGGATTGGCAGTACCGATAGGCGTTCATGGTTGTTTAGCAACCCGCTTGGTGTGCGGCGTTATCTGTGTCTGGTGGTCTCAGGACTGGGCATTTGGGGGGCATCCGAGTGCTTTCCCTCATGGCAAAACTTGAACCCCGGATCCTTAACCACATATATATATATATATATATATATATATATATATATATATATATATATATATATATATATATATTTATTCACATGCACACACTATATAGAATGCTACATTGACATATGCAAGTTGTGTTCATAGTTTAAAGGTGAGTTCATTTAGTGATGTTCTGTGCACAACACGTGTCATTCTCGAGGAACACAGGTGAAGCCTCAAAAGCCTCTGGGATTTGGCCCGATGTAGGTTTCAGGAATTGTCTAATGGCATCTCATTACATTTGTTCCACACCTCACTCAAAACATATGCTTGTACAGTAGATATAGAGATATAGCTTTGTTTATCCTGACTTACAAGATTTATTCCATTAAACGCATTGTCGCAGCGCAGTTTGCATATTTTAGCATCATCTCTTATCTTTAAATTGTGCAAATGGTGCATTTGTGTCAAGATATTCATGACCTATTTTGATGCCTTTCACCTCCTCACCCCCCCTCCGCAGTCCCCATATACATAATGCTGAACCAATCTTGACCCTTTCCACTGCATGTCTTCAACTGATGACCCCTATATTGACATACAGATAGAATTTAAGTCAGAGACTGACTAATTTTCCTTTTTTAATCATTCCTATTATTATCATGTTAATTCTCTTTCAGTGAGAACATGTCACGTGCATGTGTGCATATTATCATATCAGAATGGTTATGCATGTTTGGGTGTTTGTGCATGTGTTTGTGTGTGTACATTGTGTGTGTACATTTTGATTTGTATCATTATGTGTATGCCCCCCCCCCCCTCACCTCCTTACAATAACCATACAGCCTCATCATTACTATCATTAGCCCGAAGCATCCTCACTGGAAGCCCACAGCCACAAAGAAGCCGTTCGCTCCAACCGGATTACCCCACAGATCGAGTAAAGAAGAAATGTTAAATCCTTGTCTGTATTGTGTGAGTTGAGAGCAAGTTGTAATTAATTGGGGCACAGTGTCAACTCCAAGGTGACAGCACGGGCAGAACGGGTTCTGAGTAGGGTCAAGTTTTTGTTGATGGGTTTTCTGAGGTGGTTGGGAGCATGTCCAGTTTCTATTGTCATGCGAGGTTGTTGTAGCCAAATTGAGTCTAAACAATGATTGGTACTCTGGAGGAGTGCAGGAGGGTTTGTTCAGATGCCTGGATCGCATGGTGTAGTTCAGTGAGTTCGGTTGGAGCATGTTGGATGAAGGCATTCATGGCAGCTATTGCACTGAATGCAGGTGTGCCTTCTTGTTATGGGTCTGTTACATTTAAGGCAGATGTAAATGGGTCTTGGATTCTGCTCTATATCTCCAGCATATAAGAGGAGCAGGAGTTGAGAGGTGGAAACTCCTGCTCCGGCATCACAGAAAAAGAAGAGAACAAAACGGTTAAATTAAAAAAAATCCGGGGAAAGAGGGGGAGTCGTGGGGTGACCAGCCAATGGGGCCGTAGTCTGAAGTGTAGTAGTCTGAAGACTGGGGAAGTTGGAGGAAGTTTGCAGTGTCGGAGTCTTCCTCATGAGGTGTTCTCCATCCACCGGTAGTCCCACGACCAGCACGTCTCTTCTGCCAGGACCACCATATATCCTTATCTGTCACAGAGTGTCAGTTCTGCCGAAGCACTTTCGAGGCAAAGGAGTCTACTGGGTGGTTGCCTGTGGGAATCAAACCCAAACTGACATCATATTTCACTGGAGGCTAAAGGTATTATGTTGGCCACTGATTATTATGAACCATTCATTTTTACTCCCTGCTCGGCGGCGGCGGCACAAGAAAATTCTTTGTTAGTGCGGGAACATGCAGGTGTACGTGGTTTGAGCACCTCGAGTGTAATAGTGTGGAGAAAAGAGCTTCCTCCACCTCAATCGCCCCAACAATTCTCCGCACGCTTTGCTTTCAGCTCCAACCACGCTTTGGTTAAGAACATCATTATGAACAATCATGACTTTCAGGGCATCTTTTGCGCTGAGTGTCAATTAACAATCATGGTCTGCAGGCGAGGATAAAGGAGCACAGATGGGGAGCCATAACAATTTACAAGCTCTGTCTGAAAATGTGAAATGGTCATTGTACCTTGCCTGCCTCTTTACATTCAAAAACCCTTTCACTCATTTGACGGGATGGATTTTAAGTGCCGTGCATGTGTCGGTGTATTTACGATGAAGCAGCTGTACCTTTATACAACAAAGTACCATTCATTGAGTTTGTTCGGTTTGTGGTTGCAGATGTTCTTAAATCCATAGAACTCCCGGCTTGACCCCAACTCTGGTGGGGTCAGTAGCTCACATGCGGCACTCCAGAAGATTGGTTTGTTGAGAGCAATGGAGTTTGAGAGTGAAAGGACAGTAACTCTGTTTTATTGTGCTTCATTAATTACTAGTATCGCAAATCAACATTGGAACATGTGGCTTTGCTTTCAAATTTACCTTCAGCAAGAGAAGAAAGTACTTGTAATATATAGAGACTAATGGAAACATAAACACACCATAATTATGTTCTTGTATCAGGTGCCATAATGTCCTCCTCCCCCCTCTCCATTTCTTTCAGCCCTCCAGCCCCCCAATGCTAACCATTGTATATTCTGTAATTGCATGAAACCTCAGCACTGTGTAATAAAAGAGTTATTTTATATTCTGTTGATGAGTGGCTGATTCACATGACTTGCAGTAAATATGTAGTTAACTAGGAAATACTTTGGTTACAGAGCAGCTTATACTGCTTGAGGGTTTTCCACCATTATCAGAAGGAAGTGCACATGCAATTAACATGCAATGTTGGTCACACTAACAGGAAGCCTGTTTGTTCTGCCACCCACTGCTCCATCCTCCCTTGCCCCCACAAGGGATTTGAAAAGCAACCTCATTAGTACAGTGGAGGCCGGGGCGTTCCTGGGTCTCACGAAACTCCGGAAGTTGTAAGTAGAGACATTGCATCTTGTCTCCCATCCAAGCTTGCTCTCTGAGAGCAGTGCTCCACAGCACCACTTCCTTCCTCCACTTCTTGCTTCAAACTTTGCTGCATTGATGAGCACTCCAGGGGTGTTCTCAATGTTCTTCAGTTTCTTCCCCCTCGATATCGATCTTGTTATCCATGAACATGTGAAATCAAAACAAATCACAACCTTTGCAAACACTTTCTGCAAAGGTTTTTTTTTTAAAAAAAACAATTTCATTGTATGGAAGTCTGTGTGTCTGCCTGCGTCTTCACTTGTCTGTTGAAGGTAGCTGAAATGTTTTGCATGTAATTGTAATGTACAAATTGCTGTCTGGTGAAGTTCCACTTCCTTGTGAAGAATGCTGTCCTCCTGAAGGGACAGTAAATTTGGATGTCCTGTTTACCAAGTGGATAGCATCGATCTTTGGTAAGACTGGGCTATGGGTTGTTACTGGAGCCCACTTCCAAATTCTTTGCATGGGTCGAGCCTCTTCGTATGAGTTATTGACAGTCTTTTTTTTATCTATAGGTGTTTCAACAGTCCAAAGAGGCAACAAATATTAATGGCCCATGACACAGATTGGCTCCAACCTTTCGATATATGATCCTTTTAACAGTTGCTTAGGTTGTTTAACACTGAACAGAAAACTTATAAGGAGGGCATGGCGATTGTGAATATGACGCTTCCAAAGATGTCTTCGGCTTACCAAAATGGCAGATATGATTTTTTTTTCGGGTTACAATTGTGGCTGGTGTCAGGCCAGCTGTCCAACCAATAGGAATAGAGCGGACAGACATACATACATACATACATACATACATACATACATACTCTTGCTCCATTATATATAGCTTATAGTACATTCACTGCAAGCGAATTATGCCACAAAGAACAAGTAATATGTACCCTTAAAGTATTTTCCAATAATATTCACATCCTGGGCTGCATGACCTGTGTCTGTCAATGTCCTCCATCTACATAGTCATGTACCATGACTCACACGACTCAAAATGACGTATCATGAAAGTGCTCAAAGGTACAGTATTGTCTAAATTGCATTTCTGTGTTTTTTTCCCCCATGGGTTCCTTGTGGCCCTTATCCTTATTCCACAATGATCCCACAACCAGATACTTATGGGCTTGCCTATCCCCACTACCATACTAACATTTCAATGAAAACTGCATAAAGCATCTTACCTTTTTTGCTTAAACCATCTTACCTGTATGCCATCCATCACATACCAGTCGCATCGTGAAAATGTTAATATAATGTATCTTTCAAATTGGGGCATTATCTGACTGTACTGCACGGATTTTATATCAAAGAGGAACCTCGTACTCATGTGGGTTATAGAATGTTATTTCAAATCGGTACAATCAAATTTAGTGCAAGCATGAGGGTTGGGCCCGAACTTTATTTTCGCAAAGGGTGAAGGGACACATGAGACAATCAATGATTAGATTAAACTGGCAAGTAAAAACATGTCTGTCTGTTAGCCAAAACAGTTTGCCTACGATATCTGTTTGTCTCCTGCTGTTGTCCACAACTTTCTCAGTCTGTCGTTCTTATTTGTTCTGCAAATTAACAAAAGGTATGAACATTCTGTGTGTACTGATGTAACTGTAGCTAAAGGGGTGTCATGATAGCCCCACTCTACCCCTTCCCCAACTAAATACAGCAAAAGGGGAAGTTAAGTCAGACTTGAGTCCAGGTTCTTGACTTGAATCCTATAATAAAAGGCTGTCCTCAAAGCCCATTTCTCTGCTTTCTTTTGCATGTATGGCTGTGCTCATCTGTCTGAGTTATTGTTATTTCTTGCACATCTCTTCCTGGGGGATCAACATTCATTGTTGTCATGTGGTTGTAGTGTGGAAGATTCTTTCTTTGTTTCTTTTTTAGGTTCTGGCTGATAGTTCAAATGATGTTACTCAGAAAAATGCCAGTTTACTTTGAAACAACTTCGGTATTTATCTAGTTTCAGAGTGGCTTTTTGGTCAAGTGGTTCAAGACTTGCTTCTTTCTCCGTTGATTGGTGTGGGTTTGGTTCCCATGATCACTGGAGATATATTGACAACCCGCACTTGATAAGAGTGACAAGTAAGCCAAACACCACTCAACAGATTTTTGACGGAGGTGTTCATCCTGTGGTAGACCGAAATAAGCTGGTTTGTGGTTATCTAGAAGGTCTTCATCCTGCTATAGACTGATAGAGGCTGGTTTGAGGTTTTTGCAGGTATATATCCCATACTAGTATTGGATTGTAATAGGCTGGTTTGTGGCTGTCTTGGTCTTCATCCTGCCATGGACTGAATGTCTAATTTGAGGTTATCTAAGTCTGCGTCCTATCATGGATTGTAATCGGCTGGTTTGAGGTTGTCTTGCTGGTTTTTCTCCTGCAGTGGACTGAAAAAGGATGGTTTGAGGTTATCTAGAAGGTTTTTTTTTATCCTGCTGTGACCTGAAATAGTCTGATTTAAGGTCATTCAAGTCTTCATCCTGCATAGACTGAGATAGACTAGTTTGAGGTTTTCCAGGTCTATATCTGGGAGTCAATGGGTTAGGATTGACTAGGTCGGTGGGGAAACTTGAGCCATTCCCCATGCATGAAATGCCCCATACAGTCAGCGTCTATTTTTATAGCCTCTCCTAACCACACTCCGACTGCCTAGCTTCTCGTGCTGACCCCTGTTTTCCAACAGATGGCAGGGGTGTGCAAGGCGGGTCTCAGGTGCCTTAAAACCATATTGCTCTGGGTGGGTGGGGGGCCGTCATCCTTGGTTGGCAGCCCACCTAGTAGAAGGACAACTCCAATTTAAAATCCCCAGCTATGGGTTAAATAACCTGGCACCGGGCAGCAGCGATGCCTTGAGCCACTCATTGGCAGATCAATCCCTCTTGGGATCAACGGCACTGTCTCACATAGATGGAGGCACATTTTTCAACTTTATGAAGAAATGGCTCTGTCTACTGTGCTTCACATTTCCCCTGTCCCAAGGGACAAAGTATTAAGGGTCAACCCCAAGGGGTCACAACACCCCATAGTTGGGCATGTGGATTAGTAAGTAGTAAGTAAGTAAGGTCTATGCCCTATATTAGATTGTTCGTGGTTATCCAGAAGGTCTGGTTCATGTTTATCTGGAAGGTCTTCATCCTATAGTAGACTGAAAAAGGCTGGTTTGAGGTTATCCAAGTCTGCATCATATCATGGATTGTAAAAGGCTGATTTGAGGTTCTTTAGAAGGTCTCCATCCTGCAGTGGATTGTAATGGGCTGGTTGAGGTTATCTAGAAGATCTCTATCCTGAAATGGATTGTAAAATGGAGGTTTGAGGTTATCTCGAAGGTCTCCATCCTGCAGTGGATTGTAAGCTGGTTTGATGGTTTTCATAGAACATCTCGATCCTGCATTGGATTGTAAAAGGCCTGTTTGAGGTATCTAGAATGTCTCCATCTGCAGTGATTGTAAAAGCTGGTTTGAGGTTATCCAGAAGATCCTCATCCTGCAATGGATTGTAAAAGGCTGGTTTGAGGTTATCGAGAAGGTCTCCATCCTGCAGTGGTTGTAAAGGCTGGTTTGAGGTTATCCAGAAGATCTTCATCCTGCAATGGATTGTAAAAGGCTGGTTTGAGGTTTATCGAGAAAGGTCTCCATCCTACAGTGGATTGTAATGGGCTGGTTGAGGTTATCTAGAAGATCTCTATCCTGCAATGGATTGTAAAATGGAGGTTTGAGGTTATCTCGAAGGTCTCCATCCTGCAGTGGATTGTAAAGGCTGGTTTGAGGTTTTCTAGAACATTCTCGATCCTGCATTGGATTGTAAAAGCTGTTGAGGTTATCTAGAATGTCTCCATCCTCAGTGATTGTAATAGGGGTTCCAGTAAGACATCTGCAATGGATTGTAAAAGGCTGGTTTGAGGTTATCGAGAAGGTCTCCATCCTACAGTGGATTGTAATGGGCTGGTTGAGGTTATCTAGAAGATCTCTATCCTGCAATGGATTGTAAAATGGAGGTTTGAGGTTATCTCGAAGGTCTCCATCCTGCAGTGGATTGTAAAAAGGCTGGTTTGAGGTTTTTCGAACATCTCATCCTGATTGGATTGTAAAAGGCCTGTTTGAGGTTATCTAGAATGTCTCCATCCTGCAGTGGATTGTAAAAGGCTGGTTTGAGGTTATCCAGAAGATCTTCATCCTGCAATGGATTTAAAGGCTGAGTTTGAGGTTATCGAGAAGGTCTCCATCCTGCAGTGGATTGTAATGGCTGGTTGAGGTTATCTCGAAGATCTTTCCTGCAATGGATTGTAAATGGCGGTTTTGAGGTTATTCGAGGTCTCCATCCTGCAGATGGATTGTAAAAGGCTGGTTTGAGGTTTCTAGAACATCTCGATTCCTGCATATGGATTGTAAAAGGCCTGTTTGAGGTTATCTAGAAGTCTCCATCCTGCAGTGGATTGTAAAAGGCTGTTTGAGGTTATCCAGAAGATCTTCATCCTGCAATGGATTGT
Source organism: Eptatretus atami (assembly GCA_035128595.1). Lineage (NCBI taxonomy): Eukaryota > Metazoa > Chordata > Myxini > Myxiniformes > Myxinidae > Eptatretus > Eptatretus atami. The sequence continues at coordinate 98,475,846 of CM068963.1, forward strand.
AAAAGGCCTGGTTTGAGGTTATCTGAGAGATCTCCTCCTGCAGTGGATTGTAAAGGCTGGTTGAGTTATTCCAGAAAGTCTTCATCCTGCAATGGATTGTAAAAAGGCTGGTTTGAGGTTATCCGAGAATGCTCCATCCTGCAGTGGATTGTAAAGGCTGGTTTGAGGTTATCTCGAAGATCTGTCCTGCAATGATTGTAAAGGTGGTTTGAGGTTATCTACGAAGTCTCCATCCTTGCAGTGGATTGTAAAGGCTGGTTTGAGGTTATCTAGAAGTCTCCATCCTGCATGGATTGTAAAGGCTGGTTTGAGGTTATCCAGAAAGTCTTCCATCCTGCAATGGATTGTAAAAGGCTGGTTTGAGTTATCTAGAAGTCTCCATCCTGCAATGGATTGGAACGGCTGGTTGAGGTTATCAGAAGTCTCCATCCTGCAGTGGATTGTAAAGGCTGGTTTGAGGGTTATCGAGAAGGTCTCCATCCTGCAGTGGATTGTAAACGGTCTGTTTGAGGTTATCCAGAAGATCTCCATCCTGCAATGGATTGTAAACGGCTGGTTTGAGGTTATCCAGAAGATCTCCATCCTGCAATGGATCGTAAACGGCTGGTTTGAGGTTATCCAGAAGATCTCCATCCTGCAATGGATTGCAAAAGGCTGGTTTGAGGTTATCGAGAGCACATATTGAAATGTGAGCACACCTATTAACTACTTACTATTGAAATGTGAGCACACTTATTAATTACATACTATTGAAATGTGAGCACACCTATTTATAACTTACTATTGAAATGTGAGCACACCTATTAA
>CM068963.1:98490640-98507114 GCA_035128595.1 Eptatretus atami
GAAATTTGAGACAACCTATTAATTACTTACTATTGAAATGTGAGACAACCTATTAATTTCTTACTATTGAAATGTGAGCACACCTATTAATTACTTACTATTGAAATGTGAGCTCACCTATTAATTACTTACTATTAAATAGTGAGCTCACCTATGTTAATTACATACTCTTGAAATGTGAGACAACCTATTAATTACATACTATTGAAATGTGAAGCCACCTATAATTACGTACATTGAAATGTGAGACAACCTATTAATTACTTTACTATTGAAATGTGAGCTCACCTATTAATTACGTACTCTTGAAATGTGAGCACACCTATTAATTACGTACTATTGAAATGTGAGCTCACAACTATAATACTTTGAAATGTGAGCACACCTATTAATTACTTACTATTGAAATGTGAGACAACCTATTAATTACGTTACTATTGAAATGTGAGACAACCATTAATTACATACTATTGAAATGTGAGCACACCTATTAATTACGTACTATTGAAATGTGAGACAACCTATTAATTACATAGTATTGAAATGTGAGACAACCTATTAATTACATACTCTTGAAATGTGAGCATACCTGTTAATTACGTCTATTGAAATGTTATACAACCTATTAATTTCATACCATTTCAACATAAGTACATCCATTAAATATGTACTATTGAAATGTGAGTACACCATATTAATTACGTACTATTGAAATGTGAGACAACCTATTAATTACTTACTATTGAAATGTGAGCTCACCTATTAATTACGTACTCTTGAAATGTGAGCACACCTATTAATTACGTACTATTGAAATGTGAGCTCACCTATTAATTACTTTTGAAATGTGAGCACACCTATTAATTACTTACATTGAAATGTGAGACAACCTATTAATTACGTACTATTGAAATGTGAGACAACCTATTAATTACATACATTGAAATGTGAGCACACCTATTAATTACGTACTATTGAAATGTGAGACAACCTATTAATTACATAGTATTGAAATGTGAGACAACCTTATTAATTACATACTCTTGAAATGTGAGCATACCTGTTAATTACGTTCTATTGAAATTGATACAACCTATTATTTCATACCATTTCAACATAAGTACATCCATTAATTATGTACTATTGAAATGTGAGTACACCTCTTTAAAACGTAGTGTGTTGAAATGTGAGTACACTTATTTATTACGTTCTATTGGAAAATGATTGCCGTGATTACATTTATTAATTACTGGCAAATACAAACCCTTTGCTTAGCTGATGGCAATATTAAGAGGGGAGGGAGAGAGAAATATGGGGGGGGGGGGAGAAATGGGGAATAGGGGGAGAGAAGAAGGAAGAGAGGGAAGGAGGATGGAGGGGGAGTGATGGTGGGTGAGCTAGGAGTGGGGAGCAAGGACAGTGTGAGAAGGTTTGAGGGCTAGAAAGGGGGTGGGGGAAACGACGCCTTTCCACACGTCGCTATAGATTCAGGGAGGGTGTTTCGTGAGGAGAATGGGGAGAGAGGAGAGGGGGAAATGGGAGGGGAAGGGTGTTCTGGACTTACATTTGGTTGGGAGAGTTGCGGGGAAGTGGGGGTGGGGTGGTCCCATCTGCCAGCATTAGTGAACGAAATGAGGTACGTTAAAACAGCTCATTCAAACAGGTCATACAAAACACCGCCCGGTGCTGCCCCGAGATGTCCAGTGTGGGTAGAGTAGGATGGGCTTGTGGAGGAGGGAAGCATGATGGGAGAGGAAGGAAGGCAGCCATGAGGGAAGGGAAGGGACGGCAGCAGGAGGGGAGGGAAGGGAAGGCAGAATTAGGGAGGGGAAGGAGCAGCACCATGAGGGAGGGAATGAGAAAGGAAGCATGAGGGGAGAGGAAGGGAGGCAGCATGAGGGGAGGGAATGAGAAGGCAGTGGATGGAGGGAATGGAAGGCAGCATCAGGGATGGGAAGGCAGTATTTATGGAGGAGAAGAAGCAGCGTGAGAGAGGGCAAGAAGGTGACGTGAGAGGAGGAGAAAAAGGTTGCTTGAGAGGAGGGGAAGAAGGCAGCATCAGAGGTGGGAAAATGCAGCGTGAGAGAAGGGATGAAGGCAGCGTGAGAGGAGGGGAAGAAGGCAGCGTGAAAGGAGGGGAAGAAAGCAGCATGAGAGGAGGGGAAGAAGGCAGCGTGAGAGGAGGGAAGAAAAGCAGCATCAGAGGTGGGAGAAGGCAGCGTGAGAGGAAGGGAAGAAGGCAGCGTAGAGGAGGGGAAGAAGCAGCGTGAGAGGAAGGGGAAGAAGGCAGTGTGAGAGGGAAGAGGCAGCGAGAGAGGAAGAAGGCAGCGTGAGAGGGAGGGGAAGAAGCAGCGTGAGAGGAGGGGAAGAAGCAGGCATACAGAGTGGGGAAGAAGGTAACGTGAGAGGAGGGAAGAAGGCAGCGTGAGAGAGGGGAAGAAGGTAGCGTGAGAGAGGGGAAGAAGGCAGCGTGGAGAGAGGGAAGAAGTAGCGTAGAGAGGAGGGGAAGAAGGCAGCATCAGAGGTGGGGAAGAAGGCAGCGTGAGAGGAAGGGAAGAAGGCAGCGGTGAGAGGAAGGGAAGCAAAGCAGCGTTGAGAGGAAGGGACGAAGCGCATGAGGAAAGGGATCATCTTGAAGGGAGGGAATGGGAAGGCAGTGTGAGGGGAGGGGAAGAAGGCAGCGTGAGAGGAAGGGACGAAGGCAGCATGAGGGAAAGGGGAGTCAACTTGAAGGGAGGGAATGGGAAGGCAGCGTGAGGGGAGGGGAAGGCTGTGTGAGGAGAGGGGAAGGCAGTAGTATAAGCAGAATGGAAGGCAGCATAAGGGCAAGGAAAGGAAGCATGAGGGGAGCGGAGGCAGCATACCAGGGCATTACCATGGTGATAAAACAAGCTCAAACAGCAACGTTTTCTTTTTAACCACCTTATTCTATATAAAACCTGGCAGAAAATCTCTTCCTCCTCCATCTTCTTCTTCACTTACAATAATGCGAGTCTCATTCAATCCTGTTTCTCATACCCATTAGATTCGGAAAACGTTGATTATACACCACCTTTGAAAGCATCACAAAGGACTATTGAGAGATGGGGCTAGAAATGATATGTAGCATGATATTTCAAGAAATTGTGGATGGATTCAGATGAATTAAGGTGGATGAATTGGTTTAAGGTGACAAGAACAAGCTGATTCCATTTTGATTAAGGTCCAGATCCAGATCTGGCCCTTCAAGTGGGTACAAAATGTAAACTGCTCAGCCTGGCGGAGGTATGCGTTCATCGAGTGCCATTCTGGTTAATTACTGTTCTCCATGTTCTCAAAATATATGTTTGTTTGAAATTTGATGACGAAAGCTCTCATGGTAAAAAGGTTATCGTCTGCACGCACGCGCGCACGCACACACATGCAAAACCCCATCTCCCGAGATTGGCTGAAAAACAAAAGCTGGGGGCATTCAAAGGTTGCGCAATAATGATACAGAATATGCAAAGGAACAAGTTTTACCAATGCATTCACACATCCCCACTGGTATGTATGAGCAAAACTCATTGTTCAGCTTGAACAGAGCATCCAATTGCAGACATATTATGTAGAATTGCACAAAGATGCACAGTGTGTTGTTCAAGCATAAAGGAATGACCAAAATTAATGTTAAAATAAACAAATATTACTGGATGTCTCAGTTAAAAAGATTAATTTAACAACCTTGTACGAAAATATGCACCAAGGTGTATTGTGACGTCATAAATGAGTTTTTTTTTTGGGGGGGGGGGTGTTGTTTGTTTGTTTTTGCAACTCTTGTATAAAGTATGGCTGCCTTCACAACATCACTTGGGAATTAGCTAAAATAGCATTTGCTGCTGAGTGATGTTTTTCCACATAAAGATGTGAGATGAAAAATTAAATAAAGATCAGACATGGTAATTCTCTGTTTTTGCCATTTCAGATGACTTTCCCCAATGACTGCATCAATCCAACATGTTATTTCAATTATCCGATATCCTTTTGTCATCTCATTTCAATACAATCATTGTTGCCTTTGGTTAAATTGTTTTTGTTGATGAAATTAAATAATAATTACTTCCGTACAATGATTATAAGGCTCATGGTGGAGCTTTTATACATACAGGGCATGCAGGCCAAAGACATTGGGAGGCAACAGTGTACCTTTGTATTAAAGCTGAGAATTTTGGCGACAATGGACAAATCGACACATTGTCTGTTTGATTTGAATCTGGGATATCCAGCATGTTGAGGCAAGTGCTCAGAGGGGAAGAATAAAGTGTGTGTGTGTTTTACTTTTGTGGTGTATTTCACAAAACAATGAACAATCGAATCACATGACCATTTGAATTTCTAACGTTATCTCTTTTGTTCCACCTCTTCCATCACTCCTTTTCCTTCGAAGGGATCTTTCAAACAACCGCCTCGGCTGCATGAACAAGGACACATTTGAAGGCCTACCCAACCTCACACGTTTGTACGCCTCCTAGTGGACTTGCACACTGTATTATTATCATCATTATTGTTGTTTTTTTTATCACTTTTACAATAGTGTGTGTGTTTGTGTGTTTGTGTGTGTGTGTGTTTGTGCTCAGAGTTATGCTATATTTTACACTGTCCCTTATGAGTCTCCAATAAGCAATGAACCCGATCCGACCAGTGAATCATTACGTAGTTTTGGAGTGGCTTGTATTTATGCCATGTCGATGTGCTTTGTTCTGGAACCACTCAGAGTGAGTGGGAAATGGCAAGGAACTTGCTGGTAAGCAGTTCTTTCGGACTAGTTGGAATACTTTCGTTTGTAGTTGTAAAAACCTTGGCACAGTTTGGGGTAAATGATTCAATGATTTTTTTTTTCTTCCCCCCTATGTGTTTTGGGATAGGAACGCGGTTTGGTTTAAATATAGAAGACTTTGACATAGTTTGCCAATCCATTAAATGTGATAAATACATTTCAGCAGCCAATGCAAATCAAAAAAACTGTTTTACTCTTCCAATTGCCTTCATCGAGTTTCAAAAAAATAAATAAATGCAACTTGCACTCTTATATCTGAATGGGGTAAACGTTGTAACTATTATATATATAATGCTGAATGATACTTCATTTAAGAGCTCTTGGGTCTGGACAGTGCATAGGGAAGCCCAGAAATACCGATATTCACGCAATTTCCCTTTATGTGCATTTTTGTTGTGCACACAGGTGGTGTATAGGCTCAGAGTCGCTGGTTCGTGCACCTACCGGAAGTAAAATAATATAACTTCAGTCATTTCTGTCGATGGGTAATTACCTTTTAATTGACTTACTTCGCCGAGAAACCTCAGCAGCCTTAACAGTTACTGACCATCATGTGGACTTGGAGTGGGAGGGGTTGAAGACTTTAAGAAGAAAGGGGAGCTGTGGATCTGGGTTGAGGACTTGAAGAAAAAAGGTGAAGTGGAACACACGGTCGGAGTGTTGGGGGGGGGAGGGGGTGAAGGGTGGCAGAGAAGGACAGAGTTGGGAAAGGGAGGTTGAGGCTATGGGGCGAAGGAGTGGAGCACTTGGGCTTGATAGGTGCTTGTGGACTTGGACTTGGGGTTATGACTTGAACAAGAAGCAGGAGGAGAGGGGGCAGAGAGTGATAGGAGAGCTACAAGAAGAGGTTTGAGGACTTGGAGTGGGAGGGGACTTGAAGATTTGGAGTTGTGGACTGGGGCTGGGAAGAGGTGGTAGAGGGGGATTGAGGACTTGGAGCTGGAGGTGGGTTGGGTACTTGAAGAAGAAAGGACTTGAGGACTTGAAGCTGAGAGGTGGGTTGGGTACTTGAAGAAGAAAGGACTTGAGGACTTGAAGCCACATTTTACATGACATGGAATTTCCAACAGTCCCTGCCATTATGCTGTCAAAGGACATTCCTGGCAAACTCCATAAATATTCCACCATTCCCTTACAACAGCCCGATGATTATCTGCTCGTATATGTACATATTATATATATATATATATATATATTATAATATATATCTTTCTCTTCTTCTTCTTTCGGCTGCTCCCGTTAGGGGTCGTCGCAGCAGATCATCCATTATGATCCGCATAATGATTTGGCACAGGTTTTACACCGGATGCCCTTCCTGACCCAACGCTGGTCGCCTCTTACGACACAGGGATATGGTACACCACCCATTCTAACCGGGGCATACACCGGCCCAGTACACCGGTACTCACTTCGCCGACCTCGGAAGGATGACAGGCTGAGTCAACCTCCTGGTGTATTAATTCAGTGGCCCAACGGGGCTTGAACTCAGGACCTTTTGGATTCCAAAGCCGCTGCCCTAACCACTGCGCTAACACCAGGCTTATATATGTTTATATATATATATATATATATATATATTTATATATTATCATTCCTCATATATTTTGATGTATCAAACCTTCCAGTATAACCCTTGCTAAGAAACTACTTCAGCAGTACCAATGCTCTGCAACAGTGTATCGTACATCAGAATCATGCACATATATATACATACAAGAGATTATCGTACATAATGTCTGACATCAAGTTAAAGCTTTCTCGTGGTTTGAAAGCATGGTCAGACTGCTCAGCTGTCCATATGGCCCATTCCCATTCTTTATCATACCATGACTAAATCACCACCTGTTGAGGTTATGCTCTCAGTAGGGGTCTGGCTTTCACTGTGGTGTTATTCAAGTGGAACCACATTTACAGCTGCTGTTATTACATTGAGGAGAATCCCTCATTTCTCAACCATTAAATCTACTCAACCTTCCTTCCGAGAATTTCTGCTTCTGAGTGAAGCCTAACAAGTTTAATTACCTATCAAAATCATATTACGACCAAAGTAATCGCAACTGCATCAAACTCTCACACTGAATGCGATAATTTGTATGACATTTGGATGACAGAGAGGGTTAATGTTGTGCAGTTGACCCTTGCCAAGATGAAACGTCTTTGAGATGAATGTTGATTAAATAATGGCTATATGTGTATATATATATATATATATATATATATATATATATATATATATATATATATATAACAACAACAACCCCTGCTAACCCCTGCTTTAGCAGGGAAAATGGCCTTAAAATGCTTGTTGTTGTTATATATATATACATACAGTATATAATTCAAAAATTTCATCCACTTACCAAAATTAATCTCAGGGAGAGACAGAGACAGCAACAGAGTCAGAGACAGAGACAGAGACAGACAGGTAGTTATTTAAGAGCACACCATGAGTCGTGATGTTTATATGTGTGCTGTGACACGTCTACAAATTATGAGTTGACATTTTTGTTCAATACTAATATCATTCCTCATAAAAAATAAAAAATGAAAATTAAGTTTTTACAAATTTTAATCACTGCTAAAAGTAGTCATGCATTAATTAAGTGGAAAATGTACTCAGGTTGCTGTCCATTTTCTAATGAGTATGGCAGGGTCTTCATGGAAATGAAAAAAAAGGAAGAATTTGTCGTAATTCATTGTGAGAATAGAGTGTGTGCGGCTCACTAATTCTATCATGATGTTGAGCATAAATCTGAAATCTCACAATTTATTTGTTGCATATGAGACATCCCCGTATTCCATTGGAATTTTGCTTGATGCATGCGGGATGGACGCGGACCGTGCTATTAATTTCGCTTCTCGTCTCTCTGCCACAGAAATCTTTCTGGAAATATTTTCACTACCATTACAGAAGGAACGTTTGACAACCTCGTCTCTCTAAGATTCCTGTAAGTCTCGTGTTTTGTTCTTTGTTCAAAATGACCAATGAATTAATTTGTAGACTGCATATTTTACTCTGCAGCCTCAGAGAGGCAATTATTATTCATAGGAAATGTAAATATTACGATTCCAGCAATCTTACCACTATTTTTTTTTTTGAAGGAGTCTGGGATCTGGGGGTGGGATCTGGGGATGGGATAGTCATTGTGGGGGAACCGTACCTGGTAACAAGTGCAGGCAGAGGGCCAGAATGGCTTTGTGAGAATCTACGTATACCCCCTACACCCCACTGGCAGTGGACACCATACACTCCCTTCCTTCCCCTCATCTGACCATTATACTCATCTCACCAACTCTTTTTCTTTTTTTTCAACACATCATCTTCCCTCTTCCTTTTCATTAAGTTTCATTTAATCAATTTGCTCCAAAACACCCTCCACCGCCACTCGGAGTGAGTAGGAAATGGCAAGGAGCTCGCTATATTATGTATATGCCATAAATGGAAAGGAGTTTGCCTACATAATATGAAAATGCCTTCTTAAACAGACAATTGAGGGAAATGGCTAATTAAATTCATGTTTGAAAACACACAGCAGGATATTGTTCTGTTTACCGCAGAAGGCAAGTGTGAAGTGGGGGTCTAGGGATTTTGAATAAGGGATCTATACCGAGGCAAATCATTAGGAGGTACTCCCTGGGCAGGAATTCCATGGTAAAGATTTCACAACAGTCTTGGCTTCTCTTCCTAGAGCCTCAGATTCGGGGAGACAGTTGATTTATCAGCGTAGCCGTGAGCAACAGATGTGGGTGTAGCGTCAAGTCAGCAGGGACAAGCAGGCGCCTGCTCTTATTCCATTGGCCTGGCGTTCCTCGTGATCGAATCCTTGTGCCCTCTCCATAAGACGAGTGAGGCACATATGTCTTGGGTCTCTTTGATCTTTGACATAATGTGTTTGCATTGCGACCCTTTGGTAGGAATCAAGCAAAGCTTGTGACTGCTGCAAATATGGCATTGCTGCAATTGCTTTGCTGCATTTGTTTCTCTCCCCCTCCCTCCTGCGCTGCCCCCTCCTGGCCCTCTTCTCTAGCTAGGTCGAGGTTTATGTAAGAGCTTCAACACTGTGAAAGATTGTGGACAGAAAATGCACGAACAGTGCATACATTAAAAACTAACATACTTGGGTCGACCTCAGATAGATAGACAAACAAATAGTGAAAAATAATGGGAGAGATCACCATCCTGCATTTACCTTTCTCAATAATTGGTGAAATCAACAAGATGTTGATTGAGGTATACTAACCGCTGTGATAACTAAGGAGAATCTGACGTTTTGACCATTATCCCTCGTCGGAGAAAAAGAGCTAATAATACAAGATACTACAAGGGTTAAACCTGAAACTTCAGCTTGTCCTTGCTTCCCATGGCAATGAGCATACCTCAACCAACGTCCTGTTGATTTATTCTATTGTTCCACCTGTCTGCCGATGCAGATCGACACGCGTCTTCACCAGAAAAATCTAGCTTCTTGTCGTAACCTTTTCATCATTAATGGTTGAATAAAAAGCAAGCATAATAACATGCGTCACATGACAACAAACGTCTTCATAGCAATCACTTTGACACCACAGTTGTAGTTAAACATATATTTCCTATTGCAGCATTAAATTGGACGTGCTGTAAATTCTGTAGCCAATAATAGTTGTAAAGTGTAGTTTGATCCTGATGTAGGATGAATGAATGGTTGGATCTCTGCAGGAAGGAGAAGGAATGGAATTAATTTGAGGACAAGTCCTTATTTTTCAAGCTTTAACTTTGAAGGAAATGCGTTATTGGGATTTGCATGATCCATTTCCCATGTTGAAGCTATTTCCATATAGGGCAATGAGTGCATATAGGGCTTTAAAAGCAGGTCACCAACCTTTATCCAATGAGTGTATGCAACGTGTATGTGTATATACATATATATCTTATATATATGTATATGTATATGTATATGTATATCCCTACATTCCATTGTTTGGCCAGCACACTAAGGAGTTCCTTAGCCAGGCTGCCAAAGAAATCATGAATCACTGCTCAGAGTTAAGTAAAATGCTGTGCAGTGAATTGAAGTACAGCATCTGGAAGGCATTTTCATGTACTCACGCTGCGTCAGTTTAGACACTTCTTGACAGCCGACCAATTTGGCACTACTCAGAGCAATTTACACTAATAAGTAAAAAATGGGTTGCTTTTTGCCAGGACCTTTCTTTGTTGCCCTATCACTAAAAAGAGAAACAAAACGAGTTGTGGAATTCAGAGAACACCTGTGAGATAGCGGGTAGTCGTAGATTGGTTTGAATGAGTTTTGCTGCAAAAAAAAATCAAAAAATCTGAACTTCGTTGAAAAACATCGGTGGAAAAGAAACTTCGAATGTTTATTGTAATTGTGAATTTCTTTTTGGTGTTTGTAAACATTGTACTGTTATTATAGGCTTGGCTGGATGATGACCCACAGTTTTCATGCACAGGGACTTTGCGAGCGACGTTCTCGTCTGTGACTGTGGTTTGGAATGGCTGCCGGCCTCCATGCGTTCTCGGCCTCGTGTTCGTCTCTCGGACCGTACGAGATGCGCCCACCCTCGTGTCCTTTATGGCCTGCCATTGAGTAACATCCGTGAAGGGCAGCTCACGTGTGGTAAGTTCCAGGCGAGAGACTGTGTATCCTATTGTTGATTCGAGTTGTGACGGGTCCGAGTTGAAATTCACTAGTTTGCCTCTTGGTCTATGTTGACTTGTCCCTTCTGTCTTACAATTATTTTGGTTAATTAATCAGAGGACAATCTCTTCCATCAACAGGAAAAAATAAGTAACAGGAAAGGGGAAGAAATAGTTTGTTAAACAGTCGTTTAGTTGTCTTTGGGTCCCAACGGTGACTATAACCAAAAAAAAAAAATTTACGTATGAGAGGTTGATATATTCACTGGTTCACGTTGTGTTTTTTCAAATATATATCAACAACACAGATGGCTTGAAGCAACTTGTAATCAACAGCAGATGAGAGAAATGGCAAGAGAGGTCCCGACAAGCCAGTACCGTTGATCAACACCTTACCATACTTAAAAACAGCTATGGCAGGCTGAGCAAGACCAAAAATATTTGGTACATGTACTCCAAGAACATCCACAAGAAAATCACAGATGTGGATGCAGGGGGAAAGTTTGTTTCCTGACGATTACGTTTTCAAAACTATAAGGGCACTCGGTGGGGCGCATACCTCCACCACGTCATGCCTGATCCACGAGAACGTATCGGGCCCAATACATTTTTGAAATATCATGCTATACAGTACTATATCGTTTTTGGCCCTGTCTCTCAATGGTGAAGAATAACTTTGAAAATTAAATAATTCTCGTATCCAAATCCGGATTCGGATCTTCAGCAAAATCGAACCAATTTGTCCTTGCCACACACACAACCTATCCATCAAGTTTCATCCGAATCCGTTCACAACTTTTTGAGATATCGTGCTATATATCGGTTTATCCCGATCTTTCAATGGTGAAGAATCACTGAAAAAATTATCAGATCCGTATCCGAATCTTCAGCAAAATCTAATCACTTCGTCCTTGTCACACACCGAATCTGTTCACAAAACGTCTACCGGATCCGTCCAAAAATTTTTGAGATATCCTATACACAAACAGACAGACAAACAGACAGAAAGGGGGTGAAAACATAACCTACTTCACCTTCGGTGGTGGAGGTAATAAGTACAATGAGTGTAAGTCAAAGGAAGGCTAACAGTTGGATAAATACAAGGTAATGTATCTCTTACAGTAGAAAGTTTTCAGTTGGCCTGTTTGGCATTCCGACCTGAGTAGGGAGTTCATGATGCAGAAATCCCAGGTTCAAATTACATATACATTGTCTACTTATGTGAGACGGAAGAAGACAGACCAATGACCTGTCTGTGGTGAGAGAGTTGGAGACCCAAAGACTCAGCCTCATCGTGGGAGATACCAATGATCCTAAATGCCTTCACAGCGTAAAGCCGAGAAAGGTGAGAGGCAGGACCACCAGCCCAGAAAGAAGAACAGTACTCCATCAGGCTGTGGCTGAAAGCTTTGTATGTGGTCAGGAGCTCGAGTGTGTCAAGGAAGGACTTTGCATGACGGAGGATGCCCAGTCAGCAACTGGCTTTGGAGGCCAGGTTGGAAATGTGGCTTTCCCAGGAAAGATCATGGCAGATAGTGAGACCCAGAAGCTTGAATGAAAGGACTAACAGAAGACTAACTAACAGAAAAGACCCAGAAGCTAACAGCTGCTTCTGCTCTCCCAACAATGGATGGAGGTCCCCAATGGCAGACGTGAAATCAGAGCCATATCCCGAGACATATCGCGTGCTTTTGACATGGTCTGGCACCCTACCCTGCTCATCAAACTCTCTTCTTATGGTATCCAAGGCCGTCTCCACTCATGGCTCACAGACTTCCTCTCCTGTCGCAGCCAACATGTAGCACTAAATGGAGTTCTCTCATCCCCTCTTCCTGTCCAGGCTGGGGTTCCTCAAGACAGCATTCTGGACCCTGTTCTTTTTCTGGTTTTCATTACTGATCTCTCCGACTCCCCGGAAAATCCTCTTTATCTTTTAAATCTTCTGCCATACCCTCTGTCATCCTCAGACCGGCAAGCAGTAGCTTCTTCAATTCTCTGCAGATCTGGGTAAAATCACAAAACTGGTCCACACGTGGAGCATGTTTTCAATCCGACAAATCTCACACTCTCACTATGTCTCTCCGAAGGGACGTTGGGCACCCCCCCCCCCCTTCCCATCTACTTTCTCAACAATCTCTAGAAGAAGTCCTTTCTTTCAAGCTTCTGGGTCTCACTATCTGCCATGACCTTTCCTGGAAAGCCACATTTCAAACCGCCTCCAAGCCAGTTCCCCGACTGGGAATCCTCCGTCATGCAAAGTCCTTCCTCGGCCCACCTGAGCTCCTGACCACTTACAAAGTTTTCAGCCACAGCCTGATGGAGTACTGCTCTCCCCTCTGGGCTGTTGCTCCTGCCTCTCACTCTTTCTCAGCTTCACGCAGTGGATACCAAGGCATTTCGGATCATTGGTTTCTCCCCAGTGAGGCTGAGTCTTTGAGCCTCTCACTCTCTCACCGCAGGCAGGTCCATGGTCTTTCTGTCTTCTACCATCTCTTCTCTGGTCCTGCCCCCCCTTGCTAGTTTGTGATTTGTCCCCACCATATTTCTGCAGAGCGCTCAAGGTCCGCCAACAACCCCTTCTGATAATCTATCAAAATCACGAATCACTGCTCACCTTCACTCCTTCATTCCTCTTTTTTCCTGCCTTTGGAATAAACTCCGTCACTCTGTTCAATCCCATTCTTCCCTCCAGGCCTTCAAAACAGCTGTTCACACACCACCTCTTTTATCTTCCCCCATCCAAAACCTCGATCTTTTCTACCCCCGTTAATCCACCCCAAACCCACCTCCTTCAAATTCCCTGCTTTCCTCCTGAAAGTCCTGTAATTCCTTCTTGTATACCCCGTGTTCCCCGCCCCAGCCCTCTCCCTTCCACAGATCTACTAATGTCTCTGTTCCTCACTGTTTTGTCCTTCCCACGCCTCTTTGTGTCATGCCCCCCCCTTGCTGTGCGTTGTGTGTAGCTCCAATACGAGCCTTGACAACATACAAAAAAAACTAATAATAATAATAAAAAAAATGGACAACTGCCTCGCCACAAGCTTCAGTGTGCCATGGGCAGGAGGAGTGGTAGGACAACTGAAGAATGGAGGGGATAAAGCTGTGCATGATAGAGATCAAGTTTCGATGAAAGAATTCAAAAGATGAGATGATGTCGGAGGAGATCGAGATGGGAGACCAATCTTTAAGTTTAATGGCTTGTTGAAGTCACTGCCAGTTGGCCTGAGTGAAATTCCAGACTCGACTGCGGTGAGGTGGTTCTCTCATAACAGCAGAGAGATGTCCACTTTGACAAGCATGTGTTCAGATGAACCAATTGAAGCGGAGGAAGAGCAGCAGATATTTTCAGGGAAATTTGTCAAAATCAGATCCAGAAGAGATTGAGTACCATTGGTTGAGATCCGGGTGAGGAAGTTGACAGATTGAGTCAGTCCCAATGAGTCACAGAAGTGTTTTGGTGAAGTGCCATGGCAGGTGAGCGAGGTACCCACACCCAGCCAACTGGCACGATGACAGTGGAAGTCTCCACATATGAGGAAGAGAGAGTTTGGATGAGAGGATCGAAGTTGGTCCATGTTTTTGGAGAGTGAGATGTAAATGGAGTCATCACTGTTTGGTGGACGGTACAGTATGGATATAAACATGAGGTGGGAGTGGAGGGGAAGCCGTAGCCAGAGGTATTCCTGGGGGTGTGGGGGAGTGAGGGCAGTGCATGGTGAGTGAGGAATAGAGTCTTTAATGAAGAGAGCATCTCCGCCGCCAGAACTGGGCATCTTGTCGACCGGAATTAATATAAGTGGTGGATGTTAAAGCTCCCACCGTGTTCATTGCTTAGAGTCGGCGAGCTATCACCGGCACCATGGCCGATTCCCAAATTCCTAACCTTCGTCAAACATCAGGCCTGGCCAGCTGGTTCATGAAAGACTTGGGACAAATCTCCCTCAGTCAATCCCATAGGAGTGTGGGAATAATTGTGGCCATGGAAGAAGAAGAACAAGAACAAGAAGAAGAAGAAGAAGAAGAAGAAGCAGTCTAATAATAAGAAGATGTTCAGGAAGATGATAAATCTAAAAGTGCAAACACAGAACCTCACCTCAAAATCTAATAAACTCGATACCATATGACCGAATGGCTTTACGGTGGCCGGAGTGCAAATCCTGCCACCAACCTCCTCATAAGAAGTAACCCAACTGCAGGAGGACGTCCGCAGACACAGTTGGGCACTCGATATGGATGGCCGTTGGCTCACAAGGAGCTCCTCCGCCCTTTCTGAATAAGCCAATACAGGATTGTTCCTGTTTTGGTTTTCCATTTGATTTGAATTGAATTTATTTCAATCCCATTCTAAACTCAATTGAATAATAATATACAAACGTCATGGGTCAGGGTCAGGTGTCCGATCAAAGCGGGACGTCTTGTTACCCGGTCATCACTGCCAGCAGTTGTAAAGTGGTAGTTGTAATTTTGTCTCTTATTAATTACGTAACACACCAGTTCACAAACGCCACACACAACAAGTCCTGGGGAGTGTCTGCAATCTCTGATTGCTCTTTTTCTTGTTTACTCATTGTTGTGCTCGATATGATTTTTCATCTATATTCTAACCTACTGATAATTGGTTAGGATGTTCAATGGGTTAAAACCGAATTAAGTTGGCAGTCTACAATCAGAAACTGAATCATTTCTAAATGCTCATAGGTTAATTTAGCACCATCGTTTTTCAGAGAAGTTGCATTGAATATCATGTATGCTTCCAATCACTCGTAAGATACGTGTTTATAACATATTGTGATTATGGGGCCTTGCAATGACTGTAAATATGCAGAAGGTTTGTGATGTTTTATTTGGCAAACCTCCAGAAAAGATGCTCAGATTCTGCTGTCATGACAAATTCTGCTGCCTGTTCACTCTTGCTACATGTTTCCTCTTGCTTGTGCTTTCCCCACGAGTTAAAATGGAACAACCAGAGTGCAATGAGAATGTTTATTCTACCAGAAACAATATTTATTTGCAAATTGTCATGTCATTCCAGCTGCGGTTAGGTTGTGACCAGGGTTTTGAGAGTATATGCCTTGGCTTTCTGTGTATTTTGGGAGTCATGACCAGACTAGGTAGTTCTGGCTGAGCAACCAGGCTCAATTTTTCGCCGGTTTTAACACATTTTAGGATGGGTTAACCCCACGTCCGGGAAACTGACAAACTCACCATGCTAAGCATGCATTCCCAATGCTGGAAATACTAAGATGGTTCTCGTTCAATGATGCATATTATGGGCCTGGGATTTGGACAGTTGAGGGGGTAAGATCAACTTTGATCCTTCCAGAGACTCCCATGGAGCTTCCAATCTTCCAGCTGCTACCATCCAGTGCCCAGCTGATTTTTACCGGAGATAAGCTGCCCCTGCAATGTGCTGCTTCTCTTGTTGGTGGTGGTACCAGCCTCACCTGGCGACACAACGGTCGCACTGTTGGACGCCAAGCCGAGGCCCTTGGCATTCTATTGGAACCGATGAAGGTCCATGACTGCAGTGTGGTCACAAGGTAGATCAATCGATGAAAGGCTAAAAAAATTGCTATTAATCATGTTTTGTTTTTCTTTTTGATGACTAATTTAATTTTCCTTGATCTTACATACCAGGAACATACTTGCTTTTAGAATGGTTATTCATCTGTTTTGTTTTTCCAACTGGTCATGCTGAAAGTGGTTTTTCCATACTGAAGTGTGAGGTTAACATTTGGGATTTCATGCTTTTGTTTGTTTGTTTGCTTGTTTGTGATTTATAAGTTGTTTGTCTTTGTATCTTTTGATGTATGATGTCATCATAGGTTTGCTGAACCCACAGTCAAAAGCCTCAAAATGCAATGTGGAATACCCGAGACTAAACCCATGGGATGGGATTTCTAACTTTGGCCAAAATATACACAAGATATCTTTAGGCACTGATCACAGTGTCATTAACATTGCAATGAGGTGTCGTATCATATTTGAGGGCTCAATGGGACATTGAGGCCTTTTCCTTATGAGTATTTATTTATATATAT
>CM068963.1:98507124-98517445 GCA_035128595.1 Eptatretus atami
TATATATATATATTTATATATATACATATATATTGTACAGATATAGATAGATCTAGATATCTGCATATATTCGTCAGATCGAAAAGTGGTTCCACCAAGCACCTCTTCAAGTGGCCCAAAGATGTGGTAATCCCAACGGGTGAGGTCTGGCCAGTAGGGTGGATGAGAAAGACACTTAAAATGTATGTCCTCGATTGTTGCAGCTGTAGCATGGGCAGTATAGGGCCGAGCATTGTCATGCTGCAGCAAAGCACCGGTAGTGAGTCGTCCATGACATTTTGATCTGATTGCTGGTTTCAGAAGATTTTTAAGGAGGTCGCAGTATGATACACTTGTGACTGTGGTCCCTCTGGGCATGCAATGTAATGCTCTTCAAGTGAGCCTCGGCTATCCCAGAAGAGCATCAGCATCACTTTTCCAGCAGACAGCTGTGTGCGAGATTTTTTTTTGGGGCTTCAGTGAAGTTGAATGGTGCCACTCTTTGCTTGCCCGCTTTGTTTCTGGCTGAAAGTAGTGGACTCAGCTTTCATCCCCAGTCACGACGCACTGTAAGAAAGTATCGCCTTCTGTTTCGTAACGTTGCGGAAGTTCTTCACATGCGTCAACTCGCCGTTCTTTCAGTTTGAGTGTGAGTCGTCTAGGCACCCACCTTGCAGATGCTTTGCATAATCCCAGCACATTGTATTATATGGTGTGCTGAACCACGGCTATTGTTCATTTCAGAGACCACTTCATCCAGCTTAATGTGACAGTTTTCCCTTAGCATGTGCTCAACTCCTGCAACCATTTCTGGTGTGTCGGCTGCCTTTGGCCAGTCCGAGCGAGCAGCATCTGCCACACTGGACACTCCACTTTTAAACTTCCAGTCCCAGTCGTACACCTGCTGCAGCAATAAACATGTGTCACCATATTACATTTTCATTCTGCGATGGATTTCACTGGGATTCACACCCTCAACTTCAAGAACGGATGACAGAACGTTGCTCCTCCGTGGTGCATGCTTCTAAGGGAGCCGCCATCTTGGAACTGCTCTACTGACGTCATACGCTCAATGTTGCCAAATCTAAAACAGGCAAAACTTGGCTCTTCCCATAGATATAACATATGTCGTCTACAACTACACACATTACATTCTCAAATTTATATCTCCATTTTAAGGTTACTTATTGATTGCGCTCATATACATGAGTGAAGTGTGTGTGTGTGTGTGTGTGTGTGTGTGTGTGTGTGTGTGTGTGTTGTGAGTCCTTGTCTTTGATTTCTATACAATTCCACACCCCTTGACCTCTCCACCAAATTTGCTCCCATTCTGGGGTACCCAGGGTCAGCTCATGAGCACAAAAATCCCCCCCCACTGCCCCAGCTTATGATTTCCACCTGTATGGCTAGGCCAATCCACACTATTTTTTGTGTATGTTCTGGGGTATCCAGGGTCTGGTCATGGGTACAACCTCCCCCCCCACCTCTCCCTCCAACAAAGCAATTCTCCAAATGTATGTATCCACGTCTCTCATTAAATTGCATGAAATCAGGCTTTTCCCACCTTTATTTACACATCATATCCCACAGCTTCCAAGTAAAAAACAACTTCTACAAATTTCAGATTATTAATTCAAAATGTTGTTGTTGTTTGTTCGTCTTTCGGCTGCTCCCGTTAGGGGTCGCCACAGCGGATCATCCGTTATGATCCGCATACTGATTTGGCATAGGTTTTACGCCGGATGTCCTTCCTGACGCAACCTGGTCGCCTCTTACGACACAGGGATAAGGATGGGTTTCGCCATGATTCTGGCTGCCCTCCACCCTCTCATAGCGTGCCCAGTGCAGAGCCCCCGTCTCAACAAAAAGCCGGGGGGATTCCTCCCCAGCCTCCGAGTAGCCGGATTACAGGCGCACGCCACTACGCCCGGTATTATTAATTCAAAATATAAAACTGGAATATCTTGGTTGGATAACTGTCCACCCCCTTATAATAGCAATTGTAAATTAGCTCAGGTGTAACCATTCACCTTCAAAATTACACACTGAGTTTCAGTAATTGGTCTTGGTGTTAAATTGGTGTTAAATTGTAGTGATTCTGATTATTTAAGAATAAAATCAGCTGTTCTTGTAGGTTTCCTCTGCTGGGTTGTGCATTTCACAGCAAAGACTCAACCATGAGCACCAAAGAGCTTTCAAAAGACCTCTGGGATAAAGTTGTAAAAAGGCACAGATCAGGGGATGGGTATAAAAAAATATTTCAAAAGTCTTGAATTCTCCGGAGTGGTTTTTGCATTCCTCAATGGGACTCAAGGTGGCTTTTTTGAATAATGGCTTCCTTCTTGCCACCTACAAGTGGAGCCAAACTTAACTTGTAGAGTGCTTGGCATATTGTTGTCACATGCACACAGTGACCAGTCTTTGCCATAAAGGCATGCAGCTCTCAAATTGCCATTGACCTCTTGGGCCTCTCTGATTAGTCTCCTCCTTGCTTGGTCATCCAGTTTGGATGGATGGCCTGATCTAGGCAGGGACTTGTGGTACCATACAACTTCCACCTCTTAATGATTGCTTGACTGTGCTCCAAGGGTATTCAAGACTTTTGAAATATTTTTTTATACCCATCCCCTGATCTGTGCCTTTTTACAACTTTATCCCAGAGGTCTTTTGAAAGCTCTGTGGTGTCATGGTTGAGTCTTTTGCTGTGAAATGCACAACCCAGCAGAGGAAACCTACAAGAACAGCTGATTTTATTCTTAAATAATCAGAATCACTACAATTTAACACCAATTTAACACCAAGACCAATTACTGAAACCAGTGTGTAATTTTGAAGGTGAATGGTTACACCTGAGCTAATTTACAATTGCTATTATAAGGGGGTGGACAGTTATCCAACCAAGATATTCCAGTTTTATATTTTGAATTAATAATACCGGGCGTAGTGGCGTGCGCTGTAATCCGGCTACTCGGAGGCTTGGGTTGGAGGATCGCTTGAGGACGGGGGCTCTGCACTGGGCCACGCTATGAGAGGGTGGAGGGCAGCCCAGAATCATGGCGAAACCCATCCTTATCCCTGTGTCGTAAGAGGCGACCAGGTTGCGTCAGGAAGGACATCCGGCGTAAAACCTATGCCAAATCAGTATGCGGATCATAACGGATGTCCGCTGTGGCGGACCCCTAACGGGAGCAGCCGAAAGACGAACAAACAACAACAACATTTTGAATTAATAATCTGAAATTTGTAGAAGTTGTTTTTACTTGGAAGCTGTGGGATATGATGTGTAAATAAAGGTGGGAAAAGCCTGATTTCATGCAATTTAATGAGAGACGTGGATACATACATTTGGAGAATTGCTTTGTTGGAGGGAGAGGTGGGGGGGGAGGTTGTACCCATGACCAGACCCTGGATACCCCAGAACATACACAAAATAGTGTGGATTGGCTAGCCATACAGGTGGAAATCATAAGCTGGGGCAGTGGGGGGGGATTTTTGTGCTCATGAGCTGACCCTGGGTACCCCCAGAATGGGAGCAAATTTGGTGGAGAGGTCAAGGGGTGTGGAATTGTATAGAAATCAAAGACAAGGACTCACACACACACACACACACACACACACACACACACACACACACACAACACTTCACTCATGTATATGAGCGCAATCAATAAGTAACCTTAAAATGAGATATAAATTTGAGAATGTAATGTGTGTAGTTGTAGACGACATATGTTATATCTATGGGTAAGAGCAAGTTTTGCCTGTTTTAGATTTGGCAACATTGAGCGTATGACGTCAGTAGAGCAGTTCCAAGATGGCGGCTCCCTTAGAAGCATGCACCACGGAGGAGCAACGTTCTGTCATCCGTTCTTGGAAGTTGAGGGTGTGATCCCAGTGAAATCCATCGCAGAATGAAAATGTAATATGGTGACACATGTTTATTGCTGCAGCAGGTGTACGACTGGGACTGGAAGTTTAAAAAGTGGAGTGTCCAGTGTGGCAGATGCTGCTCGCTCGGACTGGCCAAAGGCAGCCGAACACCAGAAATGGTTGCAGGAGTTGAGCACATGCTAAGGGAAAACTGTCACATTAAGCTGATGAAGTGGTCTCTGAAATGGAACAATAGCCGTGGTTCAGCACACCATATAATACAATGTGCTGGGATTATGCAAAAGCATCTGCAAGGTGGGTGCTAGACGACTCACACTCAAACTGAAAGACGGCGAGTTGACGCATGTGAAGAACTCCGCAACGTTACGAAACAGAAGGCGATACTTTCTTACAGTGCGTTCTGACTGGGGATGAAAGCTGAGTCACTACTCTTCAGCCAGAAACAAAGCGGCAAGCAAAGAGTGGCCACCATTCAATCACTGAAGCCAAAAAAAATCTCGACACAGCTGTCTGCTGAAAAGTTGATGCTGATGCTCTTCTGGGATAGCGAGGCTCACTTGAAGAGCATTACATTGCATGCCCAGAGGGACCACAGTCACAAGTGTATCATACTGCGACCTCCTAAAAATCTTCTGAAACCAGCAATCAGATCAAAATGTCATGGACGACTCACTAGGTGCTTTGCTGCAGCATGACAATGCTCGGCCTATACTGCCATGCTACAGCTCTGCAACAATCGAGGACATACATTTTAGTGTCTTTCTCATCCACCCTACTGGCCAGACCTCACCCGTTGGATTACCACATCTTTGGCCACTTGAAGAGGTGCTTGGTGGAACCACTTTTTCGATCTGACGAATATATGCAGATCTAGATCTATCTATATCTGTACAATATATATGATATATATAATATATATATATATATATATATACTATATATATATAAATAAATACTCATAAGGAAAAGGCCTCAATGTCCCATTGAGCCCAATATGATACGACACCTCATTGCAATTGTTAATGACACTGTGATCAGTGCCTAAAGATATCTTTGTGCTATATTTTGGCCAAAGTTAGAAATCCCATCCCATGGGTTTAGTCTCGGGTATTCCACATTGCATTTTGAGGCTTTTTGACTGTGGGTTCAGCAAACTATGATGACATCATACATCAAAAGATACAAAGACAAACAACTTATAAATCACAAACAAGCAAACAAACAAACAAAAAGCATGAAATCCCAAATGGTAACCTCACACATTCATATGGAAACCACTTTCAGCATGACCAGTTGGAAAAACAAAACAGATGAATAACATCTAAAAGCAGTATGTTCCTGGTATGTAAGATCAAGGAAAATTAAATTAGTCATCAAAAAAGAAAAACAAACATGATAATAGCAATTTTTTTAGCCTTTCATCGATTGATCTACCTTGTGACCAACTGCAGTCATGCGACCTTCATCGGTTCAATAGAATGCCAAGGGCTCGGCTTGGCGTCAACAGTGCGACCGTTGTGTCGCCAGGTGAGGCTGGTACCACCACCAACAAGAGAGCAGCACATTGCAGGGGCAGCTTATCTCCGGTAAAAATCAGCTGGGCATGGATGTAGCAGCTGGAAGATTGGAAGCTCCATGGGAGCTCTGGAAGGATCAAAGTTGATCTTACCCTACATGTCCAAATCCCAGGCCCATAATATGCATCATTGAACGAGAACCCATCTTAGTATTTCCAGCATGGGAATGCATGCCTTAGCATGGTGAGTTTGTCAGTTTCCCGGACGTGGGGTTAACCCATCCTAAAATGTGTTAAAACGGCGAAAAATTGAGCCTGGTTGCTCAGCCAGAACTACCTAGTCTGTCATGACTCCCAAAATACACAGAAAGCCAAGGCATATACTCTCAAAACCCTGGTCACAACCTAAACCGCAGCTGGAATGACATGACAATTTGCAAATAAATATTGTTTCTGGTAGAATAAACATTCTCATTGCCACTCTGTTGTTCCATTTTAACTCGTGGGGAAAGCACAAGCAAGAGGAAACATGTAGCAAGAGTGAACAGCAGCAGAATTTGTCATGACAGCAGAATCTGAGCATCTTTTTCTGGAAGGTTTGCCAAATAAACATCACAAACCTTCTGCATATTCAAGTCATTGCAAGGCCCATAATCACATATGTTATAAACACGTATCTTACGAGTGATTGGAGCATACATGATATTCAATGCAACTTCTCTGAAAACGATGTGCTAAATTAACCTATGAGCATTTAGAAATGATTCAGTTCTGATTGTAGACTGCCAACTTAATTCGGTTTAACCCATTGAACATCCTAACCAATATCAGTAGGTTAGAATATAGATGAAAAATCATATCGAGCCACAACAATGAGTAAACAAGAAAAAGAGCAATCAGAGATTGCAGACACTCCCCAGGACTTGTGTGTGTGGCGTTTGTGAACTGGTGTGTTACGTAATTAATAAGAGACCAAAATTAACAAACTACCACTTTACAACTGCTGGCAGTGATGACCGGGTAACAAGACGTCCGCTTTGATCGGACACCTGACCTGAACCATGACGTTTGTATATATTATTCAATTAGTTTAGAATGGGATTGAAATAAATTCAATTCAAATCAAATGGAAAACCAAAAACAGGAACAATCCTGTATTGGGCTTATTCAGAAAGGGCGAGGAGCTCCTTTGTGAGCCAACGGCCATCCATATCGAGTGCCCAATGTGGTCTGCGGACGTCCTCCTTCAGTTGGGTACTTTCTTATGAGGAGGTGGTGGCAGGATTTGCACTCCGGCCACCGTAAAGCCATTCGTCATATGGTATCCGAGTTTAATTAGATTTGAGGTGAGGTTCTGTGTTTGCACTTTTAGATTTATCATCTTCCTGAACATCTTCTTATTATTAGACTGCTTTCTTCTTCTTCTTCTTCTTCTTCTTGTTCTGTCTTCGTTCTTTCCATGGCCACAATATTACCCACACTCCTACTGGATTGACGAGGAGAGATTTGTCCCAAGTCTTTCATGAACCAGCTGGCAGGCCTGATGTTTGACGAAGGTTAGGAATTTGGGAATCGGCCATTGGTGCCGGTGATAGCTCGCCGACTCTAAGCAATGAACACGGTGGGAGCTTTAACATCCACCACTTATATTAATTCGGTCGACAAGATGCCCAGTTCTGGCGCGGAGATGCTCTCTTCATTAAAGACTCTATTCCTCAACTCCACATGCACTGCCCTCACTCCCCCACACCCCAGGAATACCTCTGGCTACGGCTTCCCTCCACTCCCACCTCATGTTTATATCATACTGTACCTGTCCACCAAACAGTGATGACTCCATTTACATCTCACTCTCCAAAAAACATGGACCAACTTCGATCCTCTCATCCAAAACTCTCTCTTCCTCATTGTGGAGACTTCCACTGTCATCGTGCCAGTTGGCTGGGTGTGGGTACCTCGCTCACCTGCCATGGCACTTCACAAAAACACTTCTGTGACTCATTGGGACTGACTCAATCTGTCAACTTCCTCACCCGGATCTCAACCAATGGTACTCATCTCTTCTGGATCTGATTTTGACAAATTTCCCTGAAAATATTGCTGCTCTTCCTCCGCTTCAATTGGTCATCTGAACACATGCCTTGTCAAAGTGGACATCTCTCTGCTGTTATGAGAGAACCACCTCACGCAGTCGAGTCTGGAATTTCACTCAGGCCAACTGGCAGTCACTTCAACAAGCCATAAACTTAAAGATTGGTCTCCATCTCGATCTCCTCCGACATCATCTCATCTTTTGAATTCTTCATCGAAACTTGATCTCTATCATGCACAGCTTTAATCCCCTCCATCTTCAGTTGTCCTACCACTCTCCTGCCCATGGCCACTGAAGCTCTGTGGCGAGGCAGTTGTCATTTTTTTATTTATTATTATTAGTTTTTTTGTATGTTTGTCAAGGCTCGCTATGAGAGCTAACACACAACGCACAGCAAGGGGGGGGCATGACACAAGAGAGGCGTGGGAAGGACAAAACAGTGAGGAACAGAGACATTAGTTAGATCTGTGGAAGGGAGAGGGCTGGGGCGGGAACACGGGGTATACAAGAAGGAAATTACAGGGACTTTCAAGGAAGAAAGCAGGGGAATTTGAAGGAGGTGGGTTTGGGGTGGATTAACGGGGGTAGAAAAGATCGAGGTTTTGGATGGGGAAGATAAAGAGGTGGGTGGTGAACAGCTGTTTTGAGGCCTGGAGGGAAGAATGAGGATTGAACAGAGTGACGGAGTTTATTCCAAAGGCAGGAAAAAAGAGGAATGAAGGAGTGAAGGTGAGCAGTGATTCGTGCGATTTTGATAGATTATCAGAAGGGGGTTGTTGGCGGACCTTGAGCGCTCTGCAGAAATATGGTGGGACAAATCACAAACTAGCAGGGGGGCAGCGACCAGAGAAGAGATGGTAGAAGACAGAAAGACCATGGACCTGCCTGCGGTGAGAGAGTGAGAGGCTCAAAGACTCAGCCTCATCGTGGGAGAAACCAATATCCGAAATGCCTTGGTATCCACTGCGTGAAGCTGAGAAAGGTGAGAGCAGGAAGCAACAGCCCAGAGGGAGAGCAGTACTCCATCAGGCTGTGGCTGAAAACTTTGTACAGTGGTCAGGAGCTCAGGTGGCCGAGGAAGGACTTGCATGACGGAGGATTCCCAGTCGGCGACTGGCTTTGGAGGCGACGTTTGAAATGTGGCTTTCCCAGGAAAGGTCATGGCAGATAGTGCAGACCCAGAAGCTTGAAAGAAAGGACTCTTTCTAGAGGCATTGTTGCAGGAAGTAGAGGGAAGGGGGGGTGTGGTGCCCAAACAGTCCCTTCGGAGAGACATAGTGAGAGTGTGAATTGATTCCGGATTGAAAACATGCATCCACGTGTGCGACCAGTTTGTGATTTACCCAGATCTGCAGAGAATTGCAAGAAGGCTATGCTTGCCGGTCTGAGGGATGACAGAGGGTACGGCAGAGAATTAAAGAGATAAGAGGATTTTCCGGGGGGAGTCGGAGAGCATCAGTAATAAAAACCCAGAAAAGACAGGCCGTCCAGAATGCTGTCTTGAGGAACCCCAGCCTGGACAGAAAGAGGGGATGACACGAGAGAACTCACCATTTACGTGCTAAATGTCACATGGCTGCCCGAACAGGAGAGAGAGGAAGTCTGTGAGCCATGAGTGGGACAGGCCTTGGATACCATAAGAAGAGAGAGTTGAAGAAACCCCATGATGAGCGAGCAAAGAGAATAGGCGCAGTTGACCAGACCATTGTAACACAAGCACCATCCAAAGGCGAGATTGTGTCTCGGCGAGATTGGCTCATGCTGATTTCACGTCTGCCATTGGGACCTCCATCCATTGTTGGACATAGGAGCAGAGAAAACTAAAGCTGTTAGACCTTCTGGCGTCATTCCTGCTGTTAGTTAAGTCCTAGTCGGATGTAGTCCTTTTCATATTCAAGCTTCTTGCGGTCCTCACTGTATCTGCCAAGATCTTATCCTAGACGGAGAAGCCTACATATTCCAACCTGAGGCCTACAAAGCCAAGTAAGACTGACGTGGACATCCTACTGTCATGCAAAATCCTATCCACTCTGACACACTGCGCCCAACGACTTGACCACCATACAAAAGCTTCAGCCAACACAGCCCTGATGGGAGTACTGTTCTTCTTCTGCGGCTGTAGGTCCTGCCTCTCACCTTTCTCGGCTTTACGCTCATGTGAAGGCATTTAGGATCATTGGTATCTCCCACGATGAGGCTGAGTCTTTGGCGTCTCCAAACTCTCTCACACAGACAGGTCATTTGTCTGTTCTTGCTTCGTCTCACATAAGTAGACAATGTATATGTAATTTGAACCTGCGGATTTCTGCATCATGAACTCCCTACTCAGGTCGCGAATGCCAAACAGGCCCAACTGAAAACTTTCTACTGTAAGAGATACATTACCTTGTATTTATCCAACTGTAGCCTTCCTTGACTTACACTTCATTGTACTATTAACCTCCACCACCGCAAGGTAAGTAGGTTATGTTTTCACCCCCTTTCTTCTGTTTGCTCTGGTCTGTTTGTGATATAGGATATTCTTCAAAAAATTTTTGGACGGATCCGGTAGACGTTTGGTGACACAGATTCGGTGTGTGACAAGACGAAGTGATTAGATTTAGCTGAAGATTCGATACGGATCTGATAATTTTTTCCAGTGATTCTTCACATTGAAAGACTGGATAAACCGATATATAGCACGATATCTCAAAAAGTTGTGAACGGATTCGGATGGAAACTGATGCGATAGGTTGTGTGTGTTGCAAGAACAAATTGGCGTCGTTTTGCTGAAGATTCCGAATCCGGATTTGGATACGAGAATGAATTCTAATTTTCAAGTCTATTCTTCAATCTCTCTCTGT
>CM068963.1:98525152-98536027 GCA_035128595.1 Eptatretus atami
TGTGTGTGTGTGTGTATAGTCTTTTGTCATCTCCCCTTAGTAATTTTTTGGTGTACAAAGCTTGTGCGTATCAAAAAAAATTCATTTTTACACTCATCCAGTTTTCTTTTATACAATACTTTAGCTCATTCTGCTAGTTGTAATACAGTTTTATGACTTTTTGTCTGCAGGTCAGTCCAGGTCAGCCGTGCAGTGTGGCATGCACTTGTGAACATGTGGGGACACCAAGCTCTGACAGCAGCAGCCTACGTTAGTGGAGTGAACCAGACAAGCCCTGCAGTGCTTTGCCAAGCTGTAAGTGGTGGCTTGACTGTGATATGGTGCAAAATTAGTCCACAATCCACAGAAATAGGGTGTTCAAAATAGTCACATAATTACTGCAGAAACACTGTCCATATGTACAGAGTAAATGACGATTGAATATCAGAAGCCCGTTAAATGTATATTATATATGTTGAAAACTCTCAAATCCGAATTCCTTGGGACCGAATAGTATTCGGTCCCAAGTATTCGGTTACAGAATGTTACAGAACAGTATTCGGTTACAGAATGTTTCGTATTTTAGAATATTTAACTTTATTTATTTATTTATTGTTAAAAACATTGTATACGAAGTCAAATTGAACGGATCAGGATGCAACAAAAGGGACAGTAGAGAGAGAGGGGGAAAACACAAACAAAAGGGTTGAAGGACAAAATATAGAGAGATGGACAAATAATGGATGTGGGGAGGAATGAGGGGTCGAGGAGGACACACAGGGTGCTGTAATTATTGTACAGTACTTACCCCAAAAAATCTTCCTTCTTTCTGCTTCCACTAAAGTGTAATGTTGATAAAGGTAGAGGTTGGTGAGTACATCGAAGTTGAAATGCTTTGGGTGGCAACAGGAGAGGCAGGAGGCAGTTCTTGTATTTCATCCATTGTAGGAGCTGGTGTTGATGTGTATAGAATTTCGTCGAAGAGTAGCTCTGGCTCATTAACATCATGTTCAGGTTATGGGCTGTGTGAAGAGGTTGAACTACCACGTAAAGTTTGTTTACAATGCTTTGTTGCCCTCTTAAATATTTCTGAAGAGTCATTTCTTTGATGAAGTTCGGTTTCTCCTTTATTAGTTTCTCTTGCGTAAGGTAAATATTCATTATTTCTTGTTGAGAGATAAAATTCATCCCCTGCAAGAAGCTTACACACCGTTCTCCAACTTTAATTCGCTGATCAAGGGTCATCGTCTGCTTGTTTTTCTTCACTGTCACTTTTTTTCTTTACCTCCGATCGAGCTCCATGCAAGGATTTCCGTTTAGGAATGCCCTTATTTGAATCATTATTAGCGTAAAACTTTAATAGCTTATCACATTGTCTTTTTATATCATAAATAGTGGTGTTACCAACACCATAGCACTCCCTCAGGTTCTGCACCAACTCGGCATTTTTGTAATTTCTGCAGAATTTCAACTTTGTCTTTCATTGTAAGTGTAACATGCTTCCTCTTCATACCACCAGTCAGCACTCTCACCTGGACGCTTGTTGGACGGCGTTGTGGGGGCAGAATAAGACAAAAACACATACAGTAAATACCTTGCAAAATGCATGGAACATTTGTCTGCATGGAAAAAGTTGCTCAAAATAATCATACAAATCCAATAATTAATAATTATCATATATCTGGCAACTCTGGCACAGCGGATGTGCGGAAGTTGTTGGTGTTTTTTTTTCTCTCTCTCAAACTTCGAATTTTGGATTTTGGATTTGAGAGGTCTCACTACATAATGTATGTATATATATATATATATATATATATATATATATATATATATATGAGAGAGAGAGAGAGAGAGAGAGAGAGAGAGAGAGAGAGAGAGAAGCAGAGAAGCAGAGAAGCCCATCAAAATGATGGGTGACCCTTCTGTATTTTCCACAATTCAGCCTTGAAAACTCTGGCTAAAACCAAAATTACCTACAAAAAACATCATTTGTTGTGCAAGTTGCTCATCCCTTTATCTGGACGGTGAATAGGCCACAGAACACTGCTGCTATTGCTCCCAAAAATAATACAAAATAACCCAGGTTACACAAATGAAGCAAAAACATGCCCACTGCTGATGTGCACATAAGCAGTCGTCATGTTTTTATGGATTAGATTATTGTATTTTGTGTATGAGATTATTATTATTATTGTGCACCAAAGTGCACATAAGCAGAAGGCATGTCATCGTGGTTATTTAGCTAGGATAATTCCAATTGCACTGGGACAAGGGCTGACACCAGAGGCCTATGCTCCTTCACAAAATGGCAGATGCATGATTTTTTTCAGGTTACAATTGTGGGTGGAGTTTGGTTAGCTCTCCAACCAAAGGGATGAAGGCATTTCTTCCATGCATACATGCATACATAATCCAAACATGAACTGGATTATATATAACATAATATTATTATATATATATTATATATATATATATATATAATATATATATATATATATTTATATGTACTGATATAAATTCATCTTTCTTTATAAGTGTCTTTCATTGCAAGTGTATATATACATACATGCACACACACTGGTCAGACCCTGCTATTCACAGGGGATACATTCCTGGAAAATGATGATGACCAAATGTGGTCATCATCTGTTAGATATTTATTGGTATGCCGTTCAGATGGGGGCAAATAAGCCAGAAATCTGGATAGGTGGCTCTGTTTGATGTTTAGCTGATGTTGATCATGTAACCTTTGTATGTTTGACAGCGTTTCTGGACTGGGGCCTCCGGATTGGAGGTGACGCTTTGGTGTAGGACTTTATGTCAATTGGAGATCGGGGGAGTGCT
This sequence comes from Eptatretus atami, assembly GCA_035128595.1. Lineage (NCBI taxonomy): Eukaryota > Metazoa > Chordata > Myxini > Myxiniformes > Myxinidae > Eptatretus > Eptatretus atami. The sequence goes on from CM068963.1 coordinate 98,527,976, forward strand.
CGTCACACTCCACTTATTTAGATTTACCCGCCGATCACATCACGTGCTTTCTGGTTGAATGGTTTGCATTTGCGGAAGCAATTGTCTGGGTGGCAGATGGATGGTTGTTCTTTGCAGATTATGCAGTTTTATCATGTGAGACATAGACCGTGGCAATGCTAACCATAACAGACACGACGTCGTGATATATATATATATAATATATATATTATATATATATATATATTATATATATATATATCCATATAAGCAGTCAATAAATAATAAAGACCCACCACATCTCTCTCCCTATGAATGAGGAAATAGCCAATCAGCTCTCACCTAATCGACTACACCCAGGTGGCTGGGATTATATAAACTAGTGCGGGCCCGTAGGGGCGGGCTCGTAGGGGCGTGCCCATAGGTGCGTGCCAGTATGTGCAGCTTCGTGCCTGCAGTATCAGGTCCCAAGCATCAATTGTGACGTCATATCAAACGAAGAAGAAGAATTGTGATGCTCCTCTCTCTCCCCCCTCTCTCCCCCCCTCCTCTCTCCCCCTCCTCTGTCCTCCTCCCCTCTCTTGCCCCCTCTCACCCCTCTTTCGCCCTTCTCTCTCCCTTCTCCTCTCTCCCTTCTCTTGCCCCCCTCTCACCCTCTCTCGCCTTTCTCTCCCCTCTCTTACCCCCCCTTTCACCCCCTCTCCCGCCCTTCTCTCTCCCCCTCCTCCTCCCTCTCTCCCTCCCTCTCTCGCCCTCTCTCTCCCCCCTCCTCTTCTCCTCCTCTCTTGCCCCCCCTCTCACCCCTCTCTCCCCCTCTCACCCCTCCTCTGTCCCCCCTCCTCTCTCTCGCCCACCCTCTCTCCCCCTCTCTCCCCCTCTCTCCCCCCCTCTCCCTCCTCTGTCCCCTCCTCTCTCCTCCTCCCTCTCTTGCCCCCTCTCACCCCCTCTCTCGCCCCTCTCTCCCTCCTCTCTCCCCTCCTCTCTCGTCCCTCTCTCTGTAAATGTATTCACAAATGTCTACCAAGCACAACGTTAATTCCAACCTTGGGAAAAAAAAACCAGCTTTCAAACCCTTGGGAAACAGCTGTTTCCTTGGGAAAATTCAAACCTTGGGATAATTAATAATTTGCATAATAATCAAACCTTGGGATTAATTAATATTTGCATAATAATCAAACCTTGGGATTAATTAATTCAAACTTGGGATAAACAGCTTTCAAACCTTGGAAACACTTGGGAAACAGCTGAAATGGATGAGGAAGAACGATATCAAACTTTGAAAAGGCACATAATCAGGTCCCAGTGTCGATTGTGACGTCATACCAAACGAAGAAGAATTGTGACGTCAATCGTGCAAAAAAAGATTAAATTAATAAATAATTTAAAAAACATTAATTGTGACGTCATTCGTGATGTCATAGCACCGTGTCCTGTCATTGGTTGACAGATAAATGGCCGTAACTTGGGAACCGCTTGTCAGATTGATATCAAACCTTGAAAAGGCACATCCGCGGGCCCCGCAATATTCCTGGCAAGTTTCAATCCGATCGGACCGGTGGTCGTCTGGTTATTAATAATTTGGGAAAAATTGGCATGATAAGGTGAGAAGGTGGAACGACACCTTCAGCTGCCATATATACCCTTTTCAACACTGAAAAAGCAATAAAATGGCCGTAACTGGGAACCGCTCGTCCGATCGATATCAAACCTCGAAAAGGCACATCCGGGGGTCCCCGGCAATATTCCTGGCAAGTTTCAATGAGATCGGACCGGCGGTCGTCGAGAAACGGCGGTCGCAGACAAACAGACAGACACACAGAGATTGCTGGAATTATAGATAGATGAGTGACCCCTCCCACACTCCTCCAGCCGAAGTAGCTGCATAAAGCAACCCAAGAAGACCTACACAAGGTAAGTGCTACACTGTTTTGAACCCTTCCCAGAGTTCCTCTTCAACTATAAAGACGTTTGCTTTTGATGTTTGCACGCGGTACATGCTTGGGAGTCTCATTGGTATGCATTGCTGTCCACACGATTGCTGATGATTCGCCAATAAGTGATGAAACCATTCCGGTAGCTGAGGGGGTGTGTAGCATTGGGAATCTCATTTTTGTACTGTGTGTGAATGTCTTTCTAGTTGTAGAGGAACTCTGGGAATGGTTCGAAACAGCGATAGCACTTCCCTCATGTTGGTCTTCTTGGGTTGCTTTATGCAGCTATTTCAGCTAGAGGAGTGTGGGAGGGGTCAATCATTTATATAATCCTAGCCACCTGGGTGTAGTCGATAAGGTGAGAGCTGATTGGCTGTTCAGTCCATTCACAGGTGAGAGATGCGGGTGGGTCTTTCTAAATAAATATAAATAAATAAATATATATAAATAAATATATATAAATATATAGACATATAAATATATATAAATATATATTTATTATATATACATGAGATGCACCTCCTGACTGTTATGGTGAGCATCACCAAGGATTATGTCGCATTCGGTAAAACCACATGGTGTGGACTGTGTCCATTGGGGATCGGCGGAGTGCTCATCACTCTCCACATGTTTCGATAAATATACATATATATGTATTTATATACATTTTCATATATATATATATATATACAGTATATATATAAGTGGCCCATGCTTTCAAGCTGCAAGGAGATACTGCCTGCTGTACATCCTACTTGAAGACACAATCAATATAAGTTTTATATATTTGGTGTTGTTGATTGTGCTTGCATTGTGCAAGCAGCTGAATAGAGGAAGTAAATCAAGAACGAGTGATCAGAATGAACTCTTTATTTAACAGTTTCAAAGTATCATATTTTTTGAACCAAAATTCCAAATTCCTGCCCTAACTACTGCTGGGAAGGCAATCGTAAACCACCCAGTATCGCCCTTGCCAAGACACTGCTTTGGCAGCACCGACACTCCATAGAGCTGTATGAACCTCCACACCTCACCAAGTATATAATATTAGGATGAACAATATTTCCTTATTAATTATGTATGCTGGTATATTGAGAAATACAAAAACAATGTTGGTATTTCTTCCACTATTATGAGGATCTCATTCCTTGAATTGTTGAACGCCCATTGCACTTGCCCTATGGCGCATTTGCGAGTGATTTGGTTTCAAAATCGTAAATATTTAGCTTTGCAGACAATTAGTGGTAATTTTGTTTACCTCATGCGAGGCAGTATATAACTTTCTCCAATTATTTACGAGGTAGTATAAATATCCTTTAAAGGTTGACTTTTATGGAAGAAAATGAGACAAAGGCATCCCAGGATCATTAGAGTAGTCTTTTTCAAACTCGGTGACAATATGGAAGAACACTTTGAAGTCTAGATGCCAGCCATTTGAAATGAAAATGCTTAAGGCTAAGCTCACAAATTAGTAACTGTCCACCTTTGCCACGCCAATTTTCAAAACATGAGCTTTAGACGCCATATTTGCATCACTTTGGAGAGCGAGTTCAGTGTGCAGCTGCATTCTATTATACATCACTTCAATTTCCCTCTTTCCTCTCCCCTTTGCATCATGCTGTACCATGAAGTTCGTGTCCATCTGTTTCTCATCAGTAATGCATTACATGACTCCTCCCATCCCTCCATAGCTGTCATACACCTATATTTCCATCATCTCGTAACCCGTACTGCAGTCTCAGTGTCAAATTTAATGTGTTCACTGGCGAGAGAACTCAGAGGTAGCGCATTCGCTTGTGAGCTGTTTAGTCTGGGTTCGATTACTGGCCATCCTATAAACTGCCACCCCTGTGTTTCACAGTCAGGGTATTTCATCAATATTAGATGAGACGTTAAGCTGGAGGTTGGACTGCCAGCATTCAAAACATTGGTTAATGGGGGATGTTAAAGATTCCACAGTGTTTTCCGCAAAGAGTAGGCGATTGTTGCAGGCACCCTGACCAAATCACAAATTCCCTCCCGAGCTTGCAAGGAGGCACTGCATCAGTGGAACAGACATGCTCCCAGGAATGATGCAACCAACAGCAAGGTTCTGTACACAAACGAATGAACCTTGGCACATAAGGAAAGCAGTTTGCGGAAACACTTTGACGTGAACTGATGGTTCATTGCTGATAAGCATGAGACTTTAATTCACACAAATGATACCTGAAACAAAAGCAACTTTTTCTTGATGCAAAAACGAAACTGTTTTTCACTTTTCCACATCCTGAACGATTTGGAAAACTATCTCTTGCCCTCACTGAATTCCTGTCCTACAGGTCACCATCGTGCTGCACTACGCTTCGCTGAGCTCCCTCCTGTGGTTGGTCATCTACAGCCGACAAATCGGCAAGCGCATGGCACATCGACCTCCTGCCCCTCTATCCACAGAGTCTCCAAGTTCACCACCTCGCCCTATCTTAAGGTTTACCTATCATTATTATATACTTTGAACATGCAAACGTGTGATTATTTTAGTGTGATTTTATTGTTTTATAGAAACACAATTAAAAAGCATGTTAATTATAGTTGCATTCATTCGTATCAATAGATGCTCCCATCCTGATTTCTCTTGTCTTGGTTTCCACCATCTTTACTTCCGCAATCTTGGTTTCTGGGACAGTTGCACGTTCACAGCAGAACACCGTGTATCTTTTTTTTCTCCTTTGCAATATCGAGTTTCATATCAAAAGCTCTCCTTATTTTGAGCTATCTGTAGATTACACGTTCCTCTTTTAAAGTAAGGAGATTGCAGGATTTGATTTAAGTCGTCTCGCCTCATGTGTATCACGTGGTTGTTGGTTTGTGTCATTTACGGGAGTCTGGCTGTACCATTGATGTGGTGCTCTCTGTATATTGGACCAATAATTTGTAATTTGGACAGGATGCCCACCTCCCCTCTGGGAAAGACACCATGGGATCTTTAATATCCACCAAATTATGCTAGCAAATGTGACAACTAGTTCAACTTCCATCTTATAAGGATGGTGCACACGTTATTGAATCATCTTACATGCAAAATACTCGGATGACAGTCTATAGCTCGGTCAAGATTTGAACCCGGGCTAGACAGTTCAGAAGTGAATGCACACACCTCGAGGCTATCCTGCTGGCCTGTTGGTTTAAGTAATGTTCGTGGACAGGTTATTTATTGTGCTATTTTACATCATGTATGGACAAAAATATTGTTGTGTTTTTGCCTCCATACTACCTAATTTCCTGTTTACGAAACAGCAAGTGTTTTTTCACCGACTCTCATCATAGTGAAGGCTATTAGTATGGAATCGTGAAAGAGATTGACAATCTTATCAATTTCTGGTCGATTGTTTTTTGTTTGCAAAGTCTAGGCTCACAGAAGAGTGAAGGAACAGAGGGTAGAAGGCAATGCACTTGCAGTGGGGCAGGTGGACAATGTGTGGACACAACAAAGGTGTGAATAAGAAGAGAGAAGGAACACAGCAGCCTGAAAATAGAGGGAGAGGATTATTGAGGATCGAAAGGATTACGGATAAGGCTGAAGGATGACCTGAAGTGCCGATGTATTGCCAATGTAAAGACCTGAAGGGAAGAGTGCAATTGAACAGACTGAGGAAGGAAGTTACGCACATGGGAGAACAAAGAAAAGAAGGAGTGGAGGTAAGCAGTAAACCTGGTTATTGGAAGTATCACAAGAGTAGGGGTGTTTTGAAGAATGTATGTGCCCTGAAGTGAATTGGGAGGGGTGGATTGATGAAAAAACAGGGAGTAAGACCTGAGGAGGTGGTATAAAACAGAAAAGCCACGAAACTGTCTGCGATGAGAGAGTAGTAGGACTTCCTTCTGCTTTTTTTGTGGAAAATGCCAACAATGTTGAGAGTTTTGGATTTTACAGCATTCAGGAGAGACAGGTGTAAGGTTGTGGCACCAACCAGTCCATAGGAGAAAGCAATACTCTGCTGAATTATGTACAAAGGTCTTGTAAGCTGTGAGAAGTTTAGATTTGCAAAGGATTTTCCGCAACGGAGGTGTGATCCACTGTAACATTCCTGGTCTGATGCTCTGCGGCTGGTTTTGGAGGACAACTTTGATAAATGGTCTTTCATAATAGAAAAGAGAACACAAAGGGAGAGACATAAAAGAGTCAGTGGCATCCTGTGAAAGGAACATCTTTTTTTAACGCAAAATATCTGGACTGGCAGCAGAAATTTGTATGGAGAGATCTATGATGTTAAAACAAAGCCCTCAAACATTTAACGTCCATATTGTTCGGGAAGGAGGAGAAGTATCACCTTATGGAGTGGTAGAGGATGGGCAGGGGATGGGAGCATGTGGACAGGGAGGGGGAGCACAAGTGTGGGGTAAGAGAGGGGGAGAATGGGGGAATGGGGAAAGGGGGGGCTGCAAACTTGCCTGCATCAACTACCATTCATATGCACTACAAATTGGAGTCGGTTTATAGAATTGTGACCTTAGCAATGTGCAGGTCCACATTGCAGTCAGACTGGAGGGAAGGGACGTTAAATCGGAGATAAACGAGAATGGCCACTCGATAGAGAGCATTCCTCTGCCAGGCTGATTAGTTTACATTTTGTATCCCACTGATAGGTTGGATCTGGATTCTGGGAGGGGGTGTCTTTGGCCCAGTGTTATGGAGTATTTCAGGGATATTATAGGGGAATATATAAAATAGCTGAAAAACGCATTATGTAATGTCTGGATGGCCCTGAAGGATAGTAAATATGAGAGTTGAAGCCAACGGTTTGATATTAGGGGGTCAGTGGGAAAGGAATATTGTAAGACAGCCAGGTAGGAAGAAAGTACAAAAGAGATTAGTTTTAACAAATAAAATATTTTTTGCTTTGTTATGAGGTGAGGTCAGTGAGTGATATAAGGTAATGGTAGTGTGAGTGGAGTGCAAAAGAGAGAAAGCTTTGAAAGGGTTAACGACTGATGCGCACGTGCTACGTGGACATGATTACATGGCTGAGACCACATGTATGAAATCGATAAACAGCATAATATTAACTCACGAGAATACACAGAATTGGACATGTTGGACAATTATCCATAAATATAACAATCGACAAATCCAGAATGGTATCCTTACCTGTAAGCCTTCTCTCTTCTTATTCACACCTTTGTTGTGTCCACACATTGTCCACCTGCCCCCACTGCAAGTGCATTGCCTTCTACTCTTTGTTTCTTGACTTCCGGTTCTGGGTTTGGAGCATTGGCAGGTCTCCTTCAGGGCTCTCTGCTGGCGATCTCAAAGTTAAGTTTCCGGTCGTTATCTGTCCCGTTTTAACTGTTTATTTTCTCACCTGCATGTTACTGTGTGTTCCGAGTTCGGTTTTGTTTCAATAATCGTGCTATTTTGTGAGTTTTCGTCGACCTTGTCTTCCCGAGTGCTTGAGGCCTACCCATCGTTCCCCTCGGTGTACGATCGTGTTTATTTGTATTTTCTCCCATGTACTCAATTTCCTCTTCCCACTTTCCCAACGTCCCCTCCTCTCCAACTAAACCTATTTTGTCTTGAATATTAAAAAAAACTATTCTCCTTGCACACTCACAAGTCTCGATTCTTTTCTTCTTCTTCTTCTTCTCTCATTCCTCTCTTCTTCCTCCTGCCGGCACACCATCTTTATTCTACTGAGCTGACTCTCTCTCTCGCCATTACCTCACGATATCTTCCGATCTAACACTTCCATTCCTGAATCTTACCTGTTCTCAAAAATACATCAAAAATAATAATCTTCCTTGTATCCTTTCGATCTCTACACTCCTGTAACCACGTGCTTCTCTCTACTCTTCCTGGTACTTTTCTCGACCACGAGCTTCACACTGGTTTACCATCCAAATCACCAAAACTTCACGATTTTACTTCAATTCCTTTTCCAATTTTACGCAATCCTTATTTAAAATAAATAATTTCACTTTCCTGCACCAAAGCTCCTCCTCTCCTTATTACAGTGTGGGACTCAAATATCGGGCTTGCTCAACTCAGATCTTTCCATACAAGTTGCCACTGACAAACTAGACATAATCTGCCTCACAGAAACTTTCCTCCCCCAAGACGTGTCTGACTCCCAAGTATCTCTCCCTCGTTACTCCCTCCTCCGGT
>CM068963.1:98537983-98555211 GCA_035128595.1 Eptatretus atami
GGTCCAACACGTGGAACATGTCTTTCAATCCAGACAAATCTCACACTCTCACGATGTCTCTCCGAAAGGAGCGTCTCAAAAACCCCCCAGTCTACTTTCTCAACAATCCTCTGGAAGAAGTCCTTTCTTTTCAGAGCATTCCTGGGATCTCCTAACTCATCTGCCCAATAGACGCATATTCACTGGGAAAAGCCAGCATTCAAAAAACATCGCCTTCCCAAAGACCAGTCGCCGACTGGAATCCGTATCTGTCGTCAGACACAGATCCTTCCTCGGCCCACCTGAGCTCCCTGACCATTACAAAGCTTTCGTCTGGAGCCTGATGGAGTACTGCTCTCGCCCTCTGGGCTGGTGCTCCTGCCTCCCACCTTTTCTCAGCTTCACGCTGTGGAACCAAGGCATTTCGGATCATTGGCATTCTCCGCAATGAGGCTGAGTCTTTGGGCCTCTCACTCTCTCTCCCGCAGGCTGGTCGGTGGTCTTTCTGTCTTCTACAGTCTCTCTCCAGCCATCACCCCCCCCTGCTCTCTCTGTGATTTTGTCCCCACCACATTTCCGCAGGGCGCTCAAGGTCCGCAACAAACCCCCTTCTGGTAAAACTACCAAATCACTAATCACTGCTCACCTTCACTCTTTCATTCCTGTTTTTCCCCGCCTTTGGAATAAACTCCCTCACTCTATTCAATCCCATTTTTCCTTCCAGGCCTTCAAACAGCTGTTCACCACCACCTCTTATCATCCCCATCCAAATCCTCGATCTTTTCTACCTCCGATAATCCACCCAAGCCCACTCCTTCAAATTCCCTGCTTTCCTTCTCGAAAGTCCCTGTAATGTCCATCTTGTATTCCCATGTTCCCCACCCCATCCCTCTCCCTTCCACAGTCTCCTAATGTCTCCGTTCCCCACTGTTTTGTCCTTGCTCCTCCCCGCCCATCTTGTCTCGTGCCCCCCCCCCCCCTGCTGTGCGTTGTGTGTTAGCTCTCACACGAGCCTCAACAAGGTATACAAAAAAAAACAAAAAAAAGACTGAAGCCTTAGCCATAAGCTGAAGCTCATTGCTATTAAAGAACAGAATCAAGCAGTTTCTGCCTTAATAAACAAATGGAGTGCTTTCATGGAGTAGATTTGTTTGTTTAAAAAAAAAAAAACCACCTGCTAATTACATTAAGAAAAGAGATGAGCAGTCAAATACAAGGTCTTTGTTCAGTCTGAAGATTCCGTATTATTTATTGAACCTGAAGAACATGCAGAAATGCACAGCCAGGGTCTGTTGGGTATTTTTCTGTTGAGCTCTAGGTCCAGAACAATCTCCGTGGAGCAATTGACCATGGGACATTTTTGCAATATCGATTAATAGGTGGGTCAAGAAGGAAGAGACTCCTTTAAAATAACCAATTTTACTTACCCACTTGGAAGTCATCATTTGGGGTCATTATATATATATATATATATATATATATATATATATATATATATATATATATATCATAATCAATATATATCCCCACCTTATTGATCAGGTCATAGCTATTACTTATTATAGGCATTAATCCTTCATTAACATTAACTTCATTAACTTCTTTCTTCACTTGACGATTAACTTCACTTGACGAAGGGTAACATCTGAAATGTCAGCTTCTCCTTGTTTCCCATAGTGGTTAGTATACTTCAATCAATGTCTTGTTAATTTAATCTATTGTTCATCTATTTTACAGGAATAACAGGATGGCCTAGAATAGGGGTCAGCAACCTTTTTTTTTTGCAGAAGAGCCAAACGGGCTTTAAACTTTTAACAATTGCTGCACAAAGAACCAGTCATACAATTTAAACACACAATTAATGTCGCCTACTTCATTGTGGAAGTGTAATTATGAAACAGTAAAAATTTTAAGTTTATATTATACTTCCATTGCCGTTTTCTGTTCAAGCAATGCTCAAGCAATATTGAACTCTTGATTAAAGCTATGAAATTGCATAAAACTTTCAGTAAAAACGAAGATGAAACGATTCACTTCCAATGTCAAACTAGAAAGCATCTCAAAATACAAAGCCCGTCCATGTCCACTTTGTACACAAACTAAACTTGAGGAAAAAAGACAGTTAAATAAAATTTGTACATTTTATTAATTCGTGTTTTCCACAATCTCACAATAAAGGCTTGTTGAAGATTTGATGACAAAAGGTTAATTGGAAAAATGTTATGGCCTAGACATATACACCGAATCAACAGTAAACAAGGATTTTGATTTAAACATTTATGGCTGGTCTACCACTTCACCAATGATGTCATTCTTACAATCCTTTATTCCCCATTGGGAGTACAATGAGATGTGCCAAGTTTCAAATTTTTCCGATCAGCAGTTTCAGAAATATGTTTTAATTTTTGCGTTTAATCCACGATGACTGCCAATACCACATGACTATAACGTCGCAATTATGATAAAAAAAATATTCTCCTTTGGGGGGGGGGGGGGGGTCGCTTCTGCTATAAAAAAAATTTCAATCGGACAAGTGGTTGCTGAAAAAAGTTTTCAAAATGATAGAGCAAACAAAAGGCCAAAAAGGGTGAAGAATAAAAATACCAAGGACAAATGTGTCCAGAGCCGTGTCCTAAAGGTTTTGTCTTCACCAGAGGAAGAAGAAGAAGAGAAGAAAGAGAAGAAGAAGAAGAAACGCGGAGCTCTCTTAGAGCCAGCGTTCGCAATGCGACGCGGCTAAAAATTAATTACAGAAAGTCGAAACATCAGCATTTTGATCACAATAAAATAACAACAACAACTTCCGATATTTCGTCACGTGCCTTGATGGAGCCAATAGCGAGACGTCATGGAGGCTCCTCTGTTCATGACGAGAAAATAGTGTATTTACAAAATTACAACACATTAAATGGAATAATCTTTAAATAGTAACGTGAACTTTTCGAAACTTTAAAGCAAATGTCCGAATATATTTAAAAGTTCATGATAGATGCTCTCAAAAGGCACCCTCAATGCGAGGATGTGTACAGGTATTTAGTATTTAAGGAGATCCGATCTTGTATATAAAAGAGCCGCGTCCTAAAGGTTTTGTCTGAAGAAAGAAAAGAAGCTCTCTTAGAGCCAGCGTTCGCTATGCGAGACGCGGCTAAAAACAAGAAAAAGAGCAATCGGCGATTGCAGACCCTCGCCAGGACTTGTTTTTTGTGGTGTTTGTGCACTGGTGTGTTATGTAATTAATCATAGACACAACTAGAACTGCCACTTTATACCTGCTGGCAGTGATGACTGGGTACCAAGACATCCTGCTTTGATGCAACCCCACTTTAATCAGACACTTGGCCATGACCCAAGGTGTTTATTGTTATTCAACTGAATTCAGAATGGAATTAAAATACATTCAATTCAAATCAAATGGAAGACCAAATAGGTACAGTACTGCATTGGAGTCATCAGAAGGAACCTGAACAAGCAAAAAGCAAAGATGAAGTCATCAGGAGGAACCTGGATAGGATTCAGGTTTCAGCTGCTACTCCTCTACCTTCAAACCCATTCAGGTGCAGCCAAGTGAGCAAAAATAAAAATAAAAAATCTAAAATAAGCCATAATCAAATAAATAAATAATTCTGGATGTCAGACGATCAGGTTGAAATTTTAAACCTGTATTCCCCATTACTATTAGATCATAATTGTCGTTTCACATCGATTGAATAAGCAGTTCTCGAGAAAGAATTTTAAAAAGATTTTCACTCAATCCGATGTGGCTGCAAGACCATGTGACCTATCAATTATTTGTGAACACCCTGGTATCCCCAAGGCTTGGGGAATGTGTGTGAAGTTTCCCCTCGATCTGTCCAGCCTTTCTGGAGAAGTAGATTTTGAAAGGTTTTAGGGTAAATCAAATATGGCTGCCAAACCATGTGACCTATGACATCATAGGTGTGAGCATTTTGTTCATGGATATATAGTCATACCTATAAAGTTTCACCTCGATCTGTTCAACTGTTTCAAAGATTTTTGAAGAGTTTGTTGAAAAAAATAATATGGCTGCTGTACCATGTGACTGATGACGTCATCATTTTTTTTTCGGTGGACCAATTTATCCCGCGATGACCCACAAAAAAATTCATACTGATCAGATGTAGCGTTCTACATATGCAATTATGATGTCAATGAAGGCACCCATAGCATCACGAACAAATCACACTTAGTCCTCATGTGGAGTCCTTTCCATATGCCAAGTTTCAAGGTTTTTCCATGATGCGGTTTAGGAGATCCAAAGTTTTTCCTTTTTTCCAACATGGCTGCCACACCACGTGATATATGACATCATAATTATCAGAATGCCAAGAAGGAACCCGAAGAAGTAAAGAGCAAAGACGGAGTCATCAGGAGGAACCTGGATAGGATTCGGGTTTCAGCCGCTACTCCACTAACTTCCCTCAAACCCATCCAGGTGTTGCCAAGTGAGCCTTACATAAATATTTTTGCAAGAATCCACTTTTCCTTAGAGAGATCGGTAAAGAAAGAGAGGAAAAGAGAGTAAAAGATAAAAGAGAAGAAAAAGCAAGAATTAGAATGAATAAAGAGAATTGTGAAAAGAAAAAAAAATGAGAAAGAAATGTGAAAGGAACAAAGATGTCAGGAAGAGCCCAGACAGATAGATTTCAGCAGTTACTCCCCAGGTTCAAATGTAGCAACATGTACAAGTTACCAGGGGTCCATCAGTGGGGAAGCACAGTCCACACAGATTCAGGATATGGCATAAAACATTCTACATGAGTTGTCGCTCCTAGGGTGAAAATTTTGTCAATCTGGCGAGCTTTTTGTTTGTTTGTTTGTTTTTAAATATATACAATGTCGTGGCTCATATAAGAGCTATCACACAGAAGCAGATATAACAAGGAAAGGAAACAAGGAAAGCAGGAGACAAGAGGGGTGGGAGAGGGAAGCACAAATCTGGGAACAGAGACATGAAATATGGTTGAATTCAGTGACCGTTTGCAGAGAAAAACACTAAAATTCTGTGCTGACAAACAAACATGAGAGATGTCGTGCAAAGCACAATATTTGCGAAATCCATAAAACAAATTTGACCTCAAAAATAATTGCTGGTTGAATTCAATGAAAAAAATCTGCAAATACTCTTCAAACTTCAAGTCAATCGGATGAAAATTCACAATTTTAGAAGTTTGACCATGTCGACTTTTTGACCTATGTTGACCTTTTGGCCTATTTTGACCTCAAAAATACTTGTTCGTTGAATTCAGTGACCTGAATTGCAAATCCTCTTCACATTTCAAGGCAATGGGATGAAAATTAAGGATTTTAGAAATTCTACCTAAGTTGTTGACCTTTGGCCTATGTTGACCTTTTGGTCGATGTTGACCTCATAAATAATTGGCTGGTTGAATTCAGTGACCTGAAATATAAATCCTTTGCAAATTTCCAGTCAATCTAATGAAAATTGAGGATTTTGAAAATCTCACCGAAGTTGTTGACTCAAATTTTGGCCTTTTTAAAATCACTTCCTTGTTTCATTATTTATTTACCATTGAGCTTCAGTGTGTTTGCCCGGACCACACCATTTTTACTAATTGAACTGTTCTCATTAAATCTTCAACAAACCTTTAATATAAGAATATGCAGAACACAAATTAATAAAATGTACAATTTTTTTTTAAAACTATCGTTTTCATCACATTTTAGTTTGAGTACAAAGTGGATGCGGACTGGCTTTGCATTTTGAGATGCTTTCTAGTTGCATTTTTTATTATAACTTAGACAATAATAATTGGCTGTGGTGATAGTTTTCATTTCCCAAGATGGTAAAACACCTCTCTGTGTTTTTAATGTTTCAAATTATTCAGTCATATTTAGCTTTTTGGATCAAACTTTCCATAATAATGTTGTACAAACATTTAATTCACATTTATATACTTTATTACCATGGAAGAGTTTCATAAGAAGATGATGTTTTTTTTCATGAATCCTCCAATTGTGATTGAAGTATTGAAAATGAAACCAAAGTCAAACTTCAAAAGTTAAAAATTACGAGATTGAAATCAGTAATGATTTTATTTTCTCCATATCATTGCGTTGAACAATACACCAGCAAACAGGAAATGCAATTTAAATGAAACTCCCAGCAATTTAGTTGAGGCAACCATGTCTTGCCTTTGTGGATTCCTGATTGGCTGTCAAACACATGACATATCCATTTTGCAGCCAATCGGTGTCCTCAATGGCAAGAGATGACAGCTTCAACAGAAATTACCGGGAAATTCACGAAATATTAAATTAGTGTTTTACAGTATCCCCCCCACTCCCCCCTCTGCCACACACATAAGGAAGAGGAACAGTTCGATATCAGCACGGTGGGAGGTCCACATAAAACAAATTAATTATTGATCAGTATTACTAAATGATTCTCAGTTTTGCAAATCTGAGATTAGATTCACTTTGATGGCTTTCTGTGAATGTTACTGTTCATTTGAACATTTTGAGGAATGATAGATACACTGTGCAATCTAATGTGTTTTATTACATCACTGCTGCAGGTTTTATCTAATTGGTGGAGGCATCCCGCTTGTCATCTGTGGAATAACAGCAGCAGCAAATGTGGGGGACCACGGTAGTCCATGGTATGACTGCATCTTGGCCATAGCACATCCATTCAGGCAATCGCATACCAAAGGATATATTTTACTAACTTTGCAAACTTATCCAATGACATCTCAAACATTCTTGCTAACATGCTGCTTCTGCAATACACTTTGTTAAATTTACTCAAAACAACAAAAGTATACCCTAACGTGTGCAAAACAATACATCATTTACTTTGCATTGTGCATGTGCAAAGTAAATGATGAATTGTTCGCAGTACAGAGTGTTTTCTATGCATTCCTAACCGTTTTTAATTGTTGACAAAATATTGCAAAAATTGAATTTGTTATTCAATAACACTTTTCACCCCCATTTCATCTCCGTACAGCTCACGCACAGTGGGACTTAAAATGCCATTTCATAATAATTAACGGGCTGACAGGATGACCGAGAGGTACTCACACTCGCCTCTGAGCTGTGTAGCCTGGGTTTAAATCCCAACTCGGCTATAAATTGCCATCCCGGTGTTTCACAGGCAAGGTGATTCACCAATGTGTGTGCCATCCCAAGGATGGACATTAAACGGGTATCCCATCTGCCGGCGTTAATTGGTGGATGTTAAAGATCCCATGGTGTCCTTCACGAAGAGTAGGCAAGCTATTGCCAGCACCATGGCCAAATTCCCAATTCCTGCCCAAACCAGGGGAGGGCATTACTTCAGCAGCATAGCCATGCCCTCAGCCAATGATGCTACCCCGCAGCCTGGTCCTGGATACGAATAAAGAAGAATAATGATCAACCACACACTCAACCTGTGCTTGCACAAATCAAGACAAACATCATCTTCATGCATTCTTTTGTTTTAGAGTTATGCTCCTCTTTGTAAGATAGGAAAATGGGTGGTGAGCTACAGCTATAACGTACACCAGCAGGATCATATAATCCAGGTGAATGTCAGTTAGGCCTAGGTCACATTTGCCACGGCGGCCGTGGGGTCTCCAAAATCTACGGCCACTAGCAATTTATAACGGCGGCCGAGTATTTCACGGTCACACAATGTAGCAGTCACATATGTTTTTATTTTTCGGGGAGCCGCACTGTGTATTTAGGCCTAAGTCACATTTGCCACGGCGGCCGTGGGTCTCCAAAATCTACGGCCATTACAATTATATGGCGGCCGCAGTATTATTTCCGGTCACACAATGTGCAGTCAGCAGTCACATGTAGCAGTCACATATGTTTTTATTTTTCGGGAGCCACACGGGGTATTTATAAATTGTGGAGACCGAAAACGTGGGGTTGCCGTACGGTCTTTGATTTGATGTCACACGGTGACCTTAGGGCGTTCCTGCGCGGCCATAGAATTTTCAAGGCAGACGCAAGGTGCCCGCAAGGTACCGCAGGGGACCGCAGGGGGCCCTAAGAGCGAACGTGCGGCCACACGGAGGTAACGAATGGGTGAATTTTTTTTTACCAGTTTTTTTTTTCGGCTTGTCGAATTGCTACGGCGAACGTAGAAATGAAAAAAGTTATAACTCCGCGTTATAATTCCATGGCGACCTTACGGCCTGTAAAATATAGTCATACGGCGTAGGGCCACCTGAGGCCACCGCAGAAACTATGCGGCCGCCACACGTTTCTATCAATTCAGAGGCGTACGGCCGCCGTATCCTCGCCGTAGAGCAAATGTGACTTAGGCCTTAGTCTTAGAAATTGTGGAGACCGAAAACGTGGGGTTGCCGTACGGTCTTTGATTTGATGTCGCACGGTGACCTTAAGGGGCCCTGCGGCGGCCATAGAATTTTCAAGTAGCCTCAAGGTGCCCGCAAGGCGACCGCAGGGGCCCTAAGGCGAACGTGCGGCCAGACGGAGGTTACGAATGGGTTATTATTTATTATTTATTTTTTACCATTTCTTTTTTTTCGGCTTGTCGAATTGCTACGGCGAACGTAGAAATGAAAAAAGTTATAACTCCGCGTTATAATATCCACGGCGACCTTACGGCCTGTAAAATATAGCCAACGGCGTAGGGCCACCTGGAGCCACCGTAGAAATCTGCGGCCGCCGACGTTTCGTCAATTCAGAGGGCGTACGGCCACCGTATCCTCGCCGTAGAGCAAATGTGACTTAGGCCTTAAAAGACTAATGGAGTTACTAGAAATTTGAAAGCTGGGCAAACCTTATATTGGGGGTGATTACTAATGCCTGGTGCACAAATTGCAAATACATAACCTCAATACCATCCATGCCAAAAGATCAATGTAACTTTTTGCAAAGCAATAATTTGCACAGGCTGCCTCTGGCAGCAATATTCATTGGAGGGAAGCGAGCAGTCAAGTCAGGACAAGTGTGGAAACATGCGCCAGACAGCACGTCGCTGTGTCCACATTCCGCCGGCACTCCTGGGGTCTCTATCTGGCCATCCCCCAGGTAGATGACTGGCCATCCCCATCTCCTTGAGATGCTTATCAACCTGCTGCAACTACGAGGCATGTGGTCGGCCCATTGGCCTCCTCTACTCACGAGGCTTCCTCGCTGAGAGAATCTGGTGAGCAGGATCGGCATCAGGAAAATGAGCCACATGTCCATATAGCCGCAGCTGATGCTCATGGACAATGCAGGTAACAAATCTCATTTGAGTCTCTCTTAGCACCAGCGATAGCCAAGGATTCTCCGAAGAGACCTGGTACCAAAGGAATTAAGTCTCCTTCTCAGATCTGTGGTCAGAGTCCAAGTCCAAGTCTCACATCCATAGAGCGAGACTGGAAGCACCAAGGACCTGAAAACTCGGACTTTCGTCCTCCCGTACAGGCACCAGCAGGCGCCACACCCCATAATCCAGTGAATTCATGACTCCCCAGGCCTGAACAAGAGGTCTGTTGACCTCTGGTTCACAGCCAGCTGAGACATGAATATCACCTCAAAGGTAAGCGAATCTCTCTATGACCTCAACAGAATTGCCACAAATAGGTACAGACAGGAAAGCAGCACCCAAGGTGTCATTGTAAGCCTGAATCTTAGTTTTGACAAAGAAAACTCATAATATTAGCAGCTCTGACTCCTTAGTCAGCACCTCGAGGGCCCCCAAAAGGATATTGAGAGTCTCCGCAAAGATGACTGCATCATCTGCGAAATCAAGGTCAGAGATCTTGACATTCCCAAACGATGCACCGCAGCTTGATCTCTCTGACATCTTCCCCATAATCCAGTCCATACAAGGGCTGAAATGTGTGGTGGCCAGTGCACACCCCTGACGAACTCCAGTAACAACTGGAAATAAGTCAGAGATGGTATCACCACACAGCACTCTCAGTATCAGAGTATAGTTCAGACATCAGATTGATCCGTTTTGGTGGCACCAAGAATCCTCCAGAGGGCATCCCGATTCACTGAATCAAACGCTTTACACAGATCAACATAAGCTGCAAGCAGCCCCTGCCAAAACTCTCGTCTGCATTCGGTGAGGACCCAAAGAGCAAGGATACGGGTCATCGTTGACCCTCTTTGGTGTGAAGCCTGACTGCTCTGAATGCTGGTGCTCAAGTAGATGGTGGCGAACCCGATGAATAATTATCTGAGCAATGACCTTGCCCGGCACTGAGAGCAGCGTCACCCCTCAGAAGTTGGTGCAGTCTTGGCAATCACCCCTTCCCTTTCCAGAGAAGGACAACAAGGCCCCTCTTCCAGTCAGTTGGGATGATGCCTGTGTTCCAGGCCAGAGCACAGAACTGCATGCAATGACACGAGTACAGAATTTCTACCAGCCTTGAAGTTCGGCATGGATGTCACAAATCCCAGGAGGTTTACCCCATTTCAACCGGTTCACCACAGTCTGTGTTTCCACAAACGAAGGTGGACCACAGTTGGTTGGAGGGTCAGCAATAGGAATAGCAACACCCCTGACATCCAACTTGACAGCTGGTGTATCAACCAGGTACAGCCGCTCAAAGTAACCGGACCAGTGGGCCCTCACTTCGGACTCCTCTGTCAAGATCCCTCCATCCTCTGCTCAAACTGCAGTACCCCGAGGGACGGGCTTGGACGAACCCAATGTGCAAATTCCCCCATAGGCGGATGAGAATCACTTGACCACAGGTGATGCTCTACCCCCTCACAGATTCCTTGCACAAATGTCTCCTTGTCTACCCTTAGTGCATGTACAGTTTTACACCTCAGCCCCCTGAACAGCTCAGCTCTGCCATTCTGCTCGGCCTTGCAACTCTGGCTCAATGGTATCCAGTGTCCCTTGAGAGACAAAATTCTTCTTCGCCCGATGGTGAGTTCCAAGACATCCACCGGCAACATCAAGGACGGTGATCTTGAAAGCAATCCACAACTCTTCAGGATCCCCCAAAGCGTCCTAGACCCCCCAAATCTCCACTCAACCTGTTCGTAAACTTCTCAGGTCCCCTCTCATCTTTGAGCTTGCCAACATCCAGCCTAGGCTGTGATGGTACCATTCTCCTGGATTTAAGCTGCAACTTCAGAGTTGCTGCAACAAGCCTGTAGTCAGTTTTGAAGAGCTGAGCACTCCAGTAGACCCTGCAGTTCTGGATTATCCTCCAGCGACCATCAACGAGCACATGGTCAATCTCCTTTGCCACACCACCAGTGTTGGAATACCAAGTCCAGCGATGAGCCTGTGGTCGCTGAAACCATGAAGCAGCCACCTTAAGTCCATGACTTCTTGCAAAGTCAAGGAACTTAGTGCTATTTCTCGTTCGCAGTTCCAGACCCATGGAGTACAACACACATCTCATAACCATCCCTTTCAGTTCCAATCGATGCATTGAAATCCCCAAAACGAGAAGAGTATCTCGTCTGGAGCATTGATTGACCACAGACTCGAGCGTGCCTAGAATGCGTCCTTCACGGTGAGATCACTCACCTCAGTTGGAGCATAAACAGAGACCAGGGAAATGACACCCAAGGAGTGACGAATCCTTAGTCTCATAATACGCTTGTTGTCCCGTGTTACCTCAATTATCATTGGAGTCAGCTTATTGGACACAGCTACAGCAACTCCTTGGGCATGGCAACCATCAGAGCGACCAGACCAATAGTAGGTGTAACCACCCTCCATGATCTCGCCGCAATCCGGTCACCAGACTGCACTTCCAAGCAGTGCAGAGCTGATAAATGAGTTTTGCTCTCTTGAGGCACATCATGGAAACAGCAAACTTACAAGATCGTGTCAACACTCAACAAATTCGAAGTTCCTGCCCTGACTATGATGACAACAGTTGAACAATGCAGCTGCTTTCATGAGGTATTTGGCAGACCTGGCACATGACCAGGAATTTAAAAGTTCGTGCACTGTCACCTTGTTATGTTCAGAGTCCAGAAGGGAGGCATATATATATATATATATATTATATATATATATATATATATATATATATATATATATATATATATATCAAAACATGTGGAGTGTGACGAGCACTCCGCCGATTCCCATTGGATGCAGTCCACACCAAAGCGTCACCTCCAAGACAGAGACCTCAGCCCGGTGACTGTCAAGCAGACAAAGACTATATAATGGTCAACATCAGTTAAACATCAAACGAACCCACCAATTTGGATTTTAGGCTTATTTACCTTCATCAGGATAGCATACTGATAAATATCTAACAAATGATGACCACATTCATCGTTTATATATCAGACGCACCTCCTGACTTTTATGGTGAGCATTGCTGCAGATTATATCTCACACGGTAAAACCACACAATCCGCACAGAGCAACGGTCCATCTGCCACCCAGACGATTGTTCCAGCTAATGCAAACCATTCAACCAGAAGGCACGTGATGTGATCGGTGGGAAAATCGAAACATGTGGAGTGTGACGAGCACTCCTCCAATCCCCATTGGACACAGTCCACACCAAAGCATCACTTCCAACACATATGCCTCGGCCCGGTGACTCTGTCAAACAGACAAAGATTATATGGTCATCATCCGTTCGACATCAAACGGAACCACCGATCTGGATTTCGGGCTTATTTTCCCTCATCAGGATGGTATACCGATAAATACCGATGGAATACCGATAAAATGATGATATTTATGTTTATCGGTGTGTACAAAATGAAAGGTCGGTGATTGCAAATGAATGGTCTGAATGGTCTAGTTGTAAATTTGTAAAGATCAAATGGTCTGAAGGTCTAAAGTTGGAAAGTTCTGAAAATGTCTAAATGGGTGTAAAGGGTCTAAATGGTCTCAAGTGTCTAACGGGTCTTAAAAGGTTGAAGGGGACTAAAGGGTGTAATTTAAGGTCTAAAGGGTCGGAATTGTCTTAAGGGGTGTAAGGGGTCCTAAAATGTATAAATAAGGGTCTAAAGGTCAAAGGGATCTACAAGGTATCAAAAGGTCTGAAATGTGTGAAGGTCTAAAGGGTAGAATAGAAAGGAGTCTTCGGGTGCTTGGGGTTCTAAAGGGTCTAAGAGGGTCTATGAGGTCTAATGGTTCCAAAGGGTATAATATGGTACATGAGGTTTAAGGGGTCTACAGGGTCTTGGGGTTCTAAAGTCTCTTAGAGGTCTAAAGTTTATTGAGGGTCTCAGGGTTCTGAAGGGTGTTAAAGGGTACTAGGCATTCATAGGGTCTTAAAAGGTCTGAGGAGCTCAAGGTTCTTAGAGGTCTTAAAGGGTCTTAGGGGTCATAAGGGTCTAAGGACTCCTAAAGGGTCTTAGTGGTCGAAAACCTTTTTGGGATCTAAAGGGTTTTCAGGGTCTTAAATGGTGTTTGAGATCTAAAGGGTCTTAGTGGTCTAAAAGGGCGTTAGTCGTCTAAAGGGTCTTCAGGGTATTCAAGGGTATTCGGGTTCTTAAAGGGTCTTCGGGGTATTAATGGGTGCTAGTGGTCTAAACCCAACACAGCACATTTTACCTTCAAGGGTGTTTGGGTTCTAAAGGTTCCCAAAAGGTCTTAGGGGTCTTAAAGTGCATTTGAGTTCCAAAGGATATTGGGGTTCTTAAATGTTCTTTGGGTTATAAAGGGTTTGGAGGGTCTTAGGGGGCTCAAAGTGTCTTACAGTTGGCTCGAACGGGTTTTGGGGGTGTTAAGGACTTCGTGGCCTTTTTGGGTCTTGGGGTTGTAAAGGGTCTGAAGGGTTTTAGGGGTCTTAAAGGGTCTTGTGGTTCTTAAGGGTCTAATGTAATTCATACACAAACAAATATAATTGGTGGTTGAATTCACTGACCTGATGTGGAAATACTCCAAATTTCAAGTAATTCGGATGAAAAATCAAAATATCGGGAGGAATTCCGATGTTTTCATTGTTGTTTTTTCTGTCTTGGAAAAATGTTAGTATCTTGGAGCATTGTTTGTGATGTGCAGCTGCTGTTCTCATCACTTGCTCACTTAATTGGGTTTGTAATTAATTTGACTGTTGTTCCTTTTCCTCTTTTGCCTACTTCAATTTTTTGTTTGTCCCTATTCCTGTATTTTTGGACTATACTGTATAAAAAATAATGTTGACCCACCCCCCATCCATCCATCCATCCATCCATCCCCAGAAAATAATTTTCCCAGACAATTTAACACAAGCGGTCATAAAGCGCTCAAAATCTTAAATTTTCCGGGGCTTTTGAGCGGTCACCGGACCCCATTCCATATTAGCTTCACTCTGTGCACTTGCATGTCCCTCTCCCTCCCCCCCGCCCCCCAACTTTTCCACTTTTCAATAATGATCGACGTCCTTGGTCTTCCCTGTCTGACTTCTCACTCATATTATGTTCAGGTCTTTCACAAGCTTCAAAATATCCATAAATATCTTGAAATGAGTTTAAGATGTTTTAATTTTCTTCATGAATTCATTGTTACTCAGATAGTTTGTAAGAGAGTTTTTATAACGTCACTAGTGGTTGCAAAAATATGTATCAGTCACTTTAGGATCCCTGCTTTCCAGAAGATAGCTTGTCAAATGCATCTGTGACAAAGAAATAAATGTTATAAATAAAATAATATAATAAGTTGCAAAATAAAATTGGATATTATTTGCTTTTATCGTGAATCCAACTGCAATCGTCGTTTCGCAGAGATGGGGTTAAAGAGATGTTCCTGCAAATATCATTTTTAAATGATGTTGGAGCATTTAAAATATTCTGATTGTTACCTTGTTTGTCCCTTTACATATTTTTGTTGATGAAACACCATAGCTGTTGGTTGGCTTGGGAGCCCAGCCTTGCAGCTTTTTTTGGACCTGCGGCCTTCGCTGCTCTGGCCACTCTGGCCTACCTGACGTTGGGGCTAGTTCGCCTCTGCTGCCATCATCGTTCCCAGCAAGAGTCAGCTGGCAGAACAGCCACTACTGAGGGGCCCAAAGAAGAAATCTGGGATGATGAACTTTCACCTTCGGCCCAATTGCTAGCTGCCGCGTGCACCCTTATTGCCTGTGGTGCAGCCGGTACATTTGGTGGGCTTGCAGCAGCTCGTGGAGGCTTAACGTATGCGGGGCTCACCGGCATGTGGGCTGCTGCTTTGGGACTCGGTTCACTACTGCATCATGGGTTACGTCGCAAGGATGTGCGACGATGCTGGGGCTGCAGGACAAAAAGGGCAGCTGAGGCCAGTGCCACACATGGACAAGTCAACACCACTGCCCGTTCAGGTTCAAGCACTGACTGGTCTGGAGCCATGAAACTCACCAACCTGCAGGTAAGGCCTAATCAAAGCAGAAAAATATGCAATATGCAATAGGGAAACGATGTATTCTATATGAATAGAGGCAGATTAGTGCTGGTTCAACTTATGCCAAGAACTCTTAGGCCAAATCTCCTTTATCAAGTTCCAGCCATTCCAATTGATTTTCCTTAAGACTCCCCATTCACCTAGTTTTGCCCAAACTATCAAAAGTAGACTTGACAAGCCTGCTAGAAAAGTCCAGTGAAGTTTTTGTTCAAATATGAATGTTAAAACCATCATGTGTGCATCTCAAGCATAGACCAGTTTAGCAACTGCAGCCATGTTTTGGCTCTGACCACCAAAATGCCATCAGACACACAGCTATTACTCATGACTGCCACCTTCTGATATGGTCCCTATTTTAGCACGATCTACATAAAGAGTGATTGACACTGAAAACAAACCTTGGCAACTCTGAGCACATTGCCCTGTCCAATAACTTTCAATCAACATGGCCAGTCAGTAACTTAAAGAAACCACTGAAATGCTTCTTCCGGGTTTACAAAAGGTTGCATCGTTCATTAACCAAGGATAGTGCTCGAGGCAATTGTGGCAATTTTTTGCACTGGAAATTGGCAAACACACCAGTTTAGTTTATGCTCCATATGCCTGAGCAGAAGAACATCCTTAACACCCACACAGTGTATGCAGACAATGGAATGACATATCACTCGACATTCAAAGACCTCAGTTTTGCCTTGACCTGATTTCAGCTCAAAAAAGTTATTGGGTTTACCTGCAAATTTTGCTGTGAGGAGCTTTCCATAACATAGGTATGCAAAGTTAGTCATGTCTTTGTAGTCCTCCCCCCGACCCCAATTCTCCAAAAAGTATCCCTCATTGTGAATGATGCATCACATTGCACAATTCTACATGTTATGTCTCCTTAAGCAGATGTTTCCCCTAAACTGGGAAACATACGTCATGTGATGATGTCATATAAAATTGATTATATGCTTTCATCAAAGAGCAACTCATCATGCTCTGAGGTTGTCAATTCTCGGCATGCATAGCTAGAGCCATTGCAAGCTAAGATGCTGCAAATTGTATGAAATATTTGCACTTCAAGTGAAACAAAGTTGAATCTTAAAAACTGAATTACTAAATCTGATTGTTGTCAATTTTCTCACTTCACATCCTGATATCAAAAACAGCACACCTTGAAAAAAAATTCAACTCCAGTGATGTTTCCCCCGAGTAAAAAAAATTCAACCCCGAGTAATCTTTACCTCTCGCCGTTTGCTGACGTCAGTCAACAAGGATGTGCTACCCACCTCACAAAACCAGCAATGTTATTTATGAGTTTAAGGGCCGATGTGAAGCTCGGTACGTGGGCCGCACAACACTAAGATTGCTGATCGATCAAACAACACATCCCCTGGCGATTCGAAGAAAAGATTGTGAGGGTTAGAACACAACAAGTGCGAGCATGTAGAATATCCAGCAACCACCGTCACTGTACTGCTTCATCTGCCATTGCACAGCACCTGGTTGCCAACCCTATCTGTGCACCAGTACAATGCAGATATGTTCAGGATATGAGCAGGTCGAGCTCGTTTCATTTACGTATGTTGAAGCACCTTCATCCTTCACCGATCCAATATTATGTCATCAAAAGGAATTTGTACGATCTCTGTGTCTCTTTCAGCATGGAAAGATCAAGGAAATATGGTTACAAATGGTGAATGGCGACCTTAGGGAAACCAATCCCCCCTCTCTCCAGGATGCAGTTGCAAACGTCAGTCATACGACGAACTCTGCTCCAGCAATGGGAGCTCGAGGTGAAGATGATGAGCCGACCAATGGGCGTTCGATTAACCGTGATGTTATACGTCTGAACCAATCAGCGTCTACCTTATTGAGACCTGCGTATGAAGCACATGCCTTCACTTCCTCCTTCACGATTTTTACCCTGAAGAGTGCAGCATGAAAAGCTTCGGTCACTATTATGTCGTGT
>CM068963.1:98556106-98574175 GCA_035128595.1 Eptatretus atami
ATTCGGTTTACTTTAGTTTATGCTCCATTATGCTGAGCAGATAAGGAAGAACATCCCTTAACACCCACACCAGGTATGCACAATGCGAATGACATATCCACTTCGACATTTTTTTTTTTTTTTTTTCAAAAAAAAAAGACCCCCTCAGTTTGCCTTGACCTGATTTCAGCTCAAAAAAAGTTATTGGCGTTTACCTGCAAAATTTTGCTCGTGAGGAGCTTTTCCATAACATAGGCAGTATGCAAAGGTTAGTCATGTCTGTAGACCTCCCCCCCCGACCCCAATTCTCCAAAAAGTTATTGTCCCTCATCATTGTGAAAATGATGCATCACCATTGCCACAATTCTTACATGTTATGTTCTCCTTAAGCAGATTGTTTCCCCTAAATCTGGGGGGAAACAACGTCATGTTGAATGATGTCATTATTTATAAAAAATTGATATATGCTTTCATCCAAAAGAGCAAACTCATCATGCTTCTAGGTTGTCAATTCTCGGGCATGCCAAATAAATGCTAGAGCCATTGCAATGCTAAGGATGGCTTGCAAATTGTATGAAAATTATTTGCACTTTTCAAGTGAAACAAAGTTGAATCTTCAAAAACTGAATTACTAAAATCCTGATTGTTGTCAATTTTTCTCACTTCACATCGCCTGATATTCAAAAACATGCACACCTTGAAAAAAAATTCAACTCCAGTGATGTTTCCCCGAGTAAAAAAAATTCAAACCCCGAGTAGTAATCTTTAACCTCTCGCGCGTTTGCTGACGGTCAGTACAAAAGGAGTCTACCCACCCTTCACAAACAGCAATGTTATTTATGATTTAAGTTGCCGATGTGAAGCTCGCTACGTGGGCCGCACAAACACTAGATTGGCTGATCGGATATCAAACAAACACATCCCCTGGCGATTCGAAGAAAGATTGTAGAGCGGTTAAACACAACAATGCGGAGCGCATGTAGAAATATCCAGCAAACCACCGGTCGACTGTACCTGCTTCATCTGCCCATTGCACAGCCACCTGGTTGCCAACCCTATTCTGTGCAGACCAGTACCAAATGGCAGTAATGATGTTCAGGATATTGAGCCGAGGTCGGAGCCTCCGTCAATTACGTATGTTGCGGAAGCAAACCTTTCATCCTTACCCACCGTCCAATATTTATGTCATCAAAAGGTAATTGTACGATCTCTCAAGATCCATATTATGTCATCAAGGAATTTGTACGATTCTCTGTGTCTCTCTCTTCAGCATGGAAAGATCAAGGGGAAATATGGTTAACAAATGCAGTGAATGACCTTAGGTCGGGAAAACCAATCCCCCCTCTCTTCCAGATGCAGTTGCAAACAGAGTCATCGACGAACTCTGCTCCGAGCCAATGGCAGGAGCTCGACGTGTGAAGATGATGAGCCGAACCAGATGGGCGTCGGATAACCGTGATGTTATTACGGTCTTTGAACCATGATCAGCGTCTACCTTATTGAGACCTGCGTATGAAAGCACATGCCTCACTTCCTCCTTCACGATTTTTACCTGAAGAGGCAGCATTGAAAAGGCTTCGTCACTATTATGGTCGTGTTTGTTTCTATCTATGGTATCTATATATATATTATATATATATATATATATATAATATATTATTATATATATACAGTTAATACAGTAATATATATATATATATACATATTATTATAATATATATACAAGAAAGACACATCCCACCATCTCTCACCTGTTGAATGGGAAGGTAATAGCCATATCAGCCGTCTCCACCTACGGACTACACCCAGTGGCTCGGGATTATATAAATACTTGACCCCTCACCACAACTCCTCCAGTCCCAAGTAGCCATGCATAAATAAGCAACCCAAAAAGACTTCCACAAGTAAAGTGCTAACACCGGGAGTTATTGACCCTCCCAGAGTCCTCAAAACTATAAAGACGTTCACACCAGTACACCACGATTGAGATCCCAATGCTATTGCCACACCCTCAGGCTACCAGACCGGTTTCATTCACTTAATGCGAAATCCTCCATCGGAGATAGCGTAGACAGAATGCATACCAATAGGCTCCAGGCAAGTACCACATTGGAAACATCAATCAAAAGCAAGTCAAAATATTTTGTGTTTTGCTGCATAAACTCTGGGAGGGTTCGAAAACAGCAGTAGCACCTTACCTTTGTGTAAAGTCTTCTTGGGTTGCTCTATATGCAGCACTTGGGGCTGGATTATGGTGTGGGAGGGGTCATTTCATCATTCATATAATATATATATATATATATATATACTAGTATATATATATATATTATATTATAATTCACCAATGGTAGTGAATTTGTCTGTTCGCGCTATCCTATAGGTTCTGGGCCAATTCCATCCAGACTTGCACTAACACTTCACGATCGCATGACCCAACGTTAGTGAATAGCGGTGTTTTTACTTTTTGCCGGTCCGTTTTGGGGGTGGGAGGAGGGGACAATTACAATTTCTCTTTCTGTTTTACATGTGTACATAGCTGCCAGTTACCAGTGGGAGAGGGATTCACAAGTCCCCACCCTTTGCAGTGCAGTGTTCCTGTCCCCACGTTTTCCAGTGCAGTGATAAGGTTTTTAAATTATGCAGAGGTATTTTGAATTGACGTTTGATTAAGAATAACAACATAATCCCCCTGGCTGCTCCTGTGTCGGAGCAGGTACTTTATTGTATTAAAACTGACAAGCCTGCCGTGCTTACTGACAGTGTATGATTAAGAGGCCTTGCCGTGCTTCACTGACAGACCAAATTAGTCACCCTGTTTGCCAAAAGAAGTTTGGGGTAAGAAGGACGAAGTAAGGAAGACAAGTGTTTAAACCTCCCCCACCCCAAACCCCCCTCCCTTGTCCCCATCCTCATTGGCCCCTCCCCCACCCTCCCTCCACTTGCCTCTAGTTCATCCTGGATTCCCCTTCCCACTGAGAAATCTCCACACAGAATGACAGGACTTTGGACAGGGCCCCTCCGTTTTTTGTGTGTGTGTGGGGGGGGGGTTGAGGGTGGTGTTAAATCGAAGGAGGACCAAATTAACCCGTGTGAAGAGTGCTTTAACCTTCAGTGTTCCCACGGTAAGTAAAAATGAAATTGTAATACCTTCTGCCTCCATCGCAATACGAACACATTTACATTGGAGAGTTTATGCCCCCCCCTCCCCCTTCATAATCTTCACCCTCCCCACCACCACCATGTGAGGGCGCTGGCCACGTAGCCTATGTTACCCCCCCCCCCCCCACGCAAAGTTGTTATTTGTACCCCAGAACGTTTGGGTAAACTTAAAAGATTGTCCGCTGCAGAGAGAGAGAGAAGAGAGAGATGAGAGAGACGAGAGAGAGAGATGAGAGAGAGAGAGAGAGAGAGAGAAGAGGAGAGAGAGAGAGAGAGAGAGAGTAAGAGTGAGAGATAGATGGTTTTTATATAACGTATAATATATAGATGAATGTGTATAACATTTTTCAACAATTGTAAGTTTGCCTGAAAGTTTACAACTCTCATAGTTGAATGGAATTAATTCTGATAGTTGAATGCAATCAGATATTTCATGACAATTGATATACATTTCAGCCTTTTGTTGGCAAGTCATCATGTTCTTTGTTTTCCTCAGGTTGCTCAAAACCGAGGACTCGAGACCAGTCGGAGCCTGCCCGGCCTATGTCCAACAGGAGGCTCTGGGGAGAGGTTGAGTACAACTGAGCCCTCGGTCAATGGGGAAGCAATATCCTGTGAGCGTGAGTCCACTTGGTCCAACGGGCAGATCGTACGGCCCAAGACGTGGGGCAGGCCAGGTGGAGGAACTTCTGCGGCCATCTCTGCCCAAGCTAGGTTGGCAGCTTTACGAGGCTATGCCTACGACGTTCCTACCAGTCTGGATGGCAGCGGGCACGAGGATTCTGAGACGCACGTTCAAAGGAACGGACCAAACAAGTTCACCACGCAGCTGCCCTCTGATGAGGACTCGATGCAGACGAGTAAAGAAGAGGCTGAAAATGTGAGCATTTGCGGAGCGATGACCAGACGAGGACGATCGATGGAGTTGGCCGCCGTTTCGCAAGGGACACACAGTACAAGAGACACTGGCAGTGAGGCGGAGCTCGCTAGGGCTGAAAGTAAAGCAAGCATACGGACAGGCCCTTGGAAAAATGAGACAACGGTGTGAGGCCTCTTTTCAAATTGGGACCGCTCATGATTGATAAATTGGACTATCCAGGGCACGAATGGAAATTTCCCGATAGATGTCACTATGCACTCAATGACAATCCTTTTTTAGGTGTTCAGTCACTCGCTTTGTGCCAAAGATGTTTTCAAGCGAGTGTCGAGGTATTTCTTTGATGTGTCAGCGGCATATATATTTATATTTATATTTTATGGTATTATGCTTTTCCACTGTCAACAGTGCGGTTTTTTTTGTTTTTTATAATCAGACTTTGCCAAACTAAAGTCAAATTTTATTTCTTGCTGTTAAACTTCCAATTATAAAGAGTCTTGGTTGACTTTATACATAACTTAATCTTGCGTGATTTGCATTCAGCGTATGGGTATAACACAGGGTGTTGGGGATTCGCTCCTGTAATGGACCTGAGCAATTCACGAGAGTGCCATTTAAGCCGTCCCCCATATTTTAGTTTGTGTTCGTGAACCATGGATATGATGATGTGAGCGCATCCAAAGCACGTCAAGCCCAGTGCAGGTCTGATTAGAAAGTTTTTAAGTTCGTACGACCCCCATGCTTTCCACGGTGTTCTTGGACATAGCGTTCACACTAGCTGAAAATACTACAGCATTATGGACGGTGCCAAGGCAACTACGATGCTTAACAGTAATGTTGCCCATAATGAGACGCATCAAACAGATCGTGTACAACAGTTCAGACTTTTTCGTAAAAGTGTTTTTAAAACAATTTGTCTAGCCCACTAAATGAACGTGTCACCCTCTAGCGAATATATTATTTAATATATATATATATATATATATATACATTGTTGCAAATAACATTTAGAAATCCCACAGAGTTATTCAAGAAGCACAATCCTTGAAGCGAAGGTTGATGGGCGTAGACGTGTACTTGTGTTACGTCTATTCTCTTACCAATGGTCTTTAAATAATTGATGCATAGCACTAATAAAGGCAATGTGTAAAAACCTAAGTACTTTTAAATAATGTCTTAATAATAGTGGTGTCATAGGATGGACGCAATCTAATCTAGTTGATGTGAAGGGCACTTATTTTTTTTATTTTTTTTTATTTTAGACGTGAAGTCTATTAAGACGTGAAGACAAGACCCATCAGTTTACCACTTTCAGAAAGAAATCGAACCTGGGTGTCAAAGCCAGGGGGCACGGTCCGTCAGGTGTGGACTTCAAAAGCAAACAAAGAATTATTGCCAGCACCCTTGGTTGATAACAATAGGTGTTGCAGGTTTTGATGTGTACTTTTCCTTCCCACTGGGCTGATGTAATTATTATCTTTGTTCAAGCTGATCAGTCAGTCCATGGCCTGAATTATGAAGTCATTCACTGACATTGACAAAACTGCTATTTTTCTACAATAGTTTAACTGAATTTTCGTCATGCAACCCGGACAAAGATTTTCGTCTTTTTAAATGAACTGTCTAACTTTTCTTTACCCTTTTCGGAACCATGGAGTTCCTGCTCAATCCGAAGAGGGGAAGAAAAAAAAAACTTACTTTGGCAGCAGAAATTAATTAATGAGCTTTTATAGGAAAGTTCTCACTCTCCAAAGGTCAAAAGCCCTTCTGTGATCACTTATCATGTGGAACCCTCCATCCCACCTCCTCTATCCCTTCCCAACCACCCCCTGCACTTCCAGTTGTACTGAATTTCTCATTCCCCATTCAAATATTTTATCGTTTCATCTTTTTAAAATATGATTTTTATTTGAATAGCTATTATTCTTGGAAGCAATTGTGCATCATTCCATGAAAGGTACTCCTAATGGTCACGTTTACCTATTAAATTATAACGAGCATATGTTTTGTCAAACCGAAAGATCATTCATGATCCTTATGTTTGACTTCGAGGAAGTCAAAAAAATAACATCTATAACAGAGTGGATCCAAACACAGACAGACACTCCTTGCCATGAAATGTAGAATGCCTATGCTTTGCATCCTCATATTCCTCTCACTCCTCTTAATTATTATTATTCTGTATGCAGTACATGGCTGTGCCACTGATGCAGTTCCACCTGTAGGTGAGAGCAGAATTTTAGAATTTGGTCACAATGCCGGAGATAACTTGCCTCCTCTTCTCGAAGAACATCATGAGACGTTTAACGTCGACTGACTAATGCCAGCAGATGGCACATCCAAAAGGTGCACATATTGAAGCATCACCCTGCATGCAAAACACCAGGGTGACAATTTATAGCTGGGTAGGGATTCAAACCCAGGCGAGACAGCTCAAAAGCAAGTGCTCATAATGCAAGTGCTCAAAATCAAGGCTATCCTGCCAGCCTGTGCTTTACTCCTAGCACTAATTGTAAATGTTTTGCAGGCAGTGAGGTTGCAAACACGAATGCACAGAATATAACAGCAGCACGGGGAATGAGTTTGTTTTTATCCCAACTTCTGATGGCTGTACCATGTTAGTATTACACCAATATACAGTATTTGTTTGTCAGTGTTATAAATATATAAATATATATATATAATAAAGTATTTCTGTTGTTTGTTATTGTGTGTGTTGTTACTATTTACTTACCATATGGTTATTAACTCCAAGGAGCACGTGGTTTATTTGGGCAGTGGATGTTATGTTACAGATATTGTCACATGGACGGCAACCACCCAATGGCAGCAATTGAAGCAATTACTAACCACACTTGAGGCTCGTTCCAAGGAGAGACCAAAGCAGTCAGTTTTATTGACCAAGCAACTGAGAACCGTGAACGTATGTCCATGCTTCAGCACAGGCTAGCACCACTCCAGTTACAAATCATTATTAGTCCCAACTTATCCCTCCAGGAATTCAAATTAAACCTGAACGTTTGTGCGGCAAAATGACAGGATCACAAGGCATATGACAAAGAAACAAAGTCCTAATGCACGAACACAATAACAAGACTAGAAGAGCACTTGGTAGAGCGCATACCTCCACCAGGCTGAACAGTTTACGTTTTGTATCCCACAGATGGGCCAGATCTGTCTCCTGACCTTAACCAAAATCAAATTGGCTTGTTATTGTCACCCACCCAACTCATCCACCAAGTTTTGTCTGAATCCGTCGACATCGTTTCGAGATGTCATGCTATATATCGTTTTTGGCCCTATCTCTCAATGATGAAGAATCATTTAAAAATATTGTATCCGGATTGGATCTTCACCAAAATCTAATAAATTTGTCCTTTTCACACATCCAAGGTGTCAGCCAAGTTTTGTCTGAATCCGTCATAACTTTTTGAGATGGTGGAGTAATAATATCTGTACCACCAACCACCCCCCACCCCCCCCCCCCCCCAGCTACCAAATTCTACCAGTACTAGCATACCACAAAAAACAGCCAAATAAGAGGGAATTTTGTCGAACTCGAACAATGTAAGCAGGGCCAGACAGCGAACCAGTGAGACAGCACCAGGATATGAATAGCCAGCAGGGAGCATGCCACTGTCCCAAACTAGCCAGAGCCTTTAGAGTCCAAGGGTGTCGTCCATAGATGTAACGAGCAAGGGGTGAGCACGTATCTTTATCACCAACTCACCCTTCCTTTCCAGTCATGGACCAATCACAACGTCCCCATCAGAACCAGCTATGTCTCAGCTCTTACAATTCATCCCCCACCCCCACTACTCCCTGAATCCAATTCATCTTTGACCACAGAGGTTTCTCTGCCCCTCTGCCTGGGCACAATAGACCAATCACAATCCCAGAAGTTCAGCTTATCATGAACCGGGAAAAGTCAAAGGCCCACATCCGATGCCTTGCCGGACAGTTGGGCGGATCCGTATCTCCCCCTCCCTCCTCTATAGGCAGTAGGGAGATGTATGTACCACCCTCTACACTCATCCAGCCTTGTCCATTTCACAGAAAGGGGCAAAAGGGATGAGAAACCTAACATCTAACTATTATAAATCAGACCATACCCATTCCAACTGAAGACAATTTAGCCTAACCAGATGCACTTACACATGTTCAAAACGTCCTAACTTCCCCAACACAAATAGTGTCTAACTCTAAGACCTTGTCTAACTCGAAGACCTCAAACTAACTACTGCCACTCTACCTCACCAAAGTAACACAATATTTCTCATTCCAATCTGACCAATGAGCACATGTGGTGGTATCCCAGGTTCAAATCACGTATGCTATGTTGAGTCGTCTATTGTTTCCTAATGTGCTTGATTTGAATGTGATTTACAAATCACCATCCTGTCTTCCTTGAACAGCATATCTTCATAAAACGAAGAGGAGATACTCAGTGAAAAGCTGGCCACGAGGTTGGTGAGACACCAGAAGTGTTGATAAATCATCCGCTTTCAGAGTTATGAAAAACGAGGTGTCAAGGACCATTTGGTCAGGTATTTGGAGACAGGAAGAGTTGACATTTCTTGGAGTGGAAAGGCAAACAAGCTGAGGTTTATAAGATTCATGCAAACTTTACGACTGGCCAACTTTAAAAGTTGAAAAGCATCATGGCAACCAGAGTAGTAAAAACAAAGGTACCTTTCTTCTCAAATAGACATATAAACAAATGTGGGGATTATGAAAGGTTCCTTGTCATACGTATCCCATCTCACAACGGGCATGACGATGAGGTGATTCGTTCATGTGAATCCCAGGCAATTTGCCTCAATATAACTGCACCCTTGCTGAAGAGTCACCAGGGTTTCACCCCACGATCGACCGTATGTCACCTGGGACTCACCTGCGATTAACTTATTTCCTTTGGATATCACCGTGTAATCAATGTTGAGTTGGACAACGTTCTACTCCCAAAGCGAATCGCTGGTGCTTTGCCCTAAAGCCTTTGACGTCACATCGGAGTTTCTCACAATATTCCCAAGGGATGTTCACACACTGATCACACCTTTGAGTCGGGAAGAGTTTTTTGACGGAATGAGATGTTTTTGAAAAGATGTCTGTTTTTGAACCATTAAAAAAAAAAGAAGTAGATTCCACTTTTTTTTGAACTTGATGAAGATGTTTACTTGTTTCAGATCCAGATGGAGGAGCCGTATGGATTGGAGTTTATTTTGAGCAAGGAGTATACTGCTTTCCTGGAAGGTGATGCAGAGTTTGAGATAAGACAAGCTGATGTAAGTTTTAGTTTTTAACATTTTTTTTTTACACTCTGCCCCAACATTTTAAAAAAAGTCTATGGTCCTAAAAAAAAAACAAGTCTTGAGAGTCTGCACCTGCAGGTCCAACTTCGTGTCCTCGAGACCGAGCCGTTGAAACACCTGTCACCTCATATTCATCCTGTTCAACGAATCACGGGAGGGATGTTTTAAGATGTTTTATAGCTAACATGGTACTTGTTATTTATTTGAAAAAAAATGGGGGGGGATATTTTAATTGGCTCTGTCTGTCTGTCTGTCCATCTGCCTGTCACACTATCTCCTAAACAGCTGAGCAGAAATTCATCAAACTTGGTAATTATGATCAACACATGGCAAGAAGGTGTGAGAGCAGTATCATTTGACGCTCCCCCCTGGAGCGCGGTCAAAAGCTCAAACACCAAAGAATGCCATTACGGGTAAATTCATTTCAATGAAACTTCATATATGCAATCAACACTGCGGAACACGTGAAATATGTCATGATTTTTTGGGGGGATTTGATCCCTGGTTCATTCCTCAAGGGGTGAGGACTTGAGGTCACAGGCGTCCTCAACGCTGGTCCCTCGAGGGTGAAATTCTGGAGCCCGGTCGTATTGTGGGGCAAAATTATTAGTTAGAAACCAGATTTTAAAAAACATGCCTACACTCCTGTCATTGGTTGGACAAGTAAATGGAACAGATATAAAAGCACTAACAAATTATCACCGATGAAAAGAACATGACAAGTTGCCCCCTCCTCGATTGCTAGTGATCAGAATTTGTCAACATAGGAAGAAACTGATCGCTCAGAAAGGTGTAAAAATTGTATTGTAAAACAATGAACAGACCATAAGCTTCAAGTTACAAAAAAACTGTAGAAAACGAGCTTTTCAATGGCCATGTGTGGACGCGGGTATGTCACATTGCCAATCAGTTTGCTGTCGCTTGCCAATTGAGCTGTTCCTTATCAACCGTTTTGTTGGAGTGCTTAAGCCACTTTACGAGCGCTCGACAAGAAACTTGGTAACTAATGTATTCCATCATCAATATAAACATTTAATTTTTACTATTCCATATTTACACTTCCACATTGAAGTGGGCTGCGTTAATTGTGTGTTTAAACTGTACGATTGGCTCTTTGTGGACAACTGCTAAAGGTTCTATCTAATTCCATTTCGCTCTTCTGCGCAAAAAGGTTGATGCCGACCCATGAGTTAATTAATTAATTGCTGCATGCATCCCATCCCACAACGGGCATGATGGTGCTGTGGAGTGCGTCCCATCCCACAATAGGCATGATGGGCGTGTGGAGTGCACCCCTCCCACAATGGGAATGATGGTGCTGTGGAGTGCATCCCATCCCACAATGGCATGATGGTTGCTGCGGAGTGCATCCCATCCACAATGGCAATGGTCTGTGAGTGCATCCCATCCCACAATGGCATGATGTGCTGTGGAGTGCATCCATCCCACAATGGGCATGATGTGGCTGTGAGTGCGTCCCATCCCACAATAGGCATGATGGTACTGCGGATGCATCCCATCCCCACAATGGGAAATGATGGTGCTGTGGAGGTGTCATCCATCCCACATGGACATGATGGTGCTGCGGAGTGCATCCCATCCCACAATGGCATGATGGTGCTGTGGAGTGCATCCCATCCACAATGCATGATGGTCTGGAGTGCTCCCATCCACAATAGGCATGATGGTACTGCGGAGTGCATCCCATCCCACAATGGGAATGATGGTGCTGTGAGTGCATCCCATCCCACAATGACATGATGGTCTGCGGAGTGCATCCCATCCAAATGGGCATGAGGTGCTGTGGAGTGCTATCCCATCCCACAATGGACATGATGGTGCTGCGGAGTGCATCCCATCCCACAATGGCATGATGGTGCTGGCGGATGCATCCCATCCCACAATGGGCATGATGGTGCGCGAGTGCATCCCATCCCACAATGGCATGATGGTGCTGTGGAGTGCATCCCATCCCACAATGGCATGATGGTGCTGTGAGTGCGTCCATCCCACAATAGGCATGATGGTACTGCGGAGTGCATCCCATCCCACAATGGAATGTGTGCTGTGAGTGCATCCCATCCCACAATGAACATGATGGCTGCGGAGTGCATCCCATCCCACAACGGCAATGTGCTGCGGAGTGCATCCCATCCCACAACGGACATGATGGTGCTGGGAGTGCATCCCATCCCACAATGCATGATGTGCTGCGGAGTGCATCCATCCCACAATGGACAGTGTGCTGCGAGTGCATCCCATCCACAATGGACATGATGGTGCTGCGGAGTGCATCCCATCCACAATGGACATGATCTGTAGAGTGCATCCCATCCCAAACGGCATGATGTCCTGCGGAGTGCATCCCCTCCACAACGGACATGATGGTGCTGTGGAGTGCATCCCATCCCACAATGGACATGCTGCTTAGTGCATCCCATCCCACAACGGGCATTATGGTGCTGTGAGTGCATCCCATCCCACAATGGACTGCTGCTGTGAGTGCATCCCATCCCACAACGGCATATGGTGCTGCGGAGTGCATCCCATCCCACAATGGACATGATGCTGCTAGAGTGCATCCCATCCCACAATGGACATGATGGTGCTGCGGAGTGCATCCCATCCCACAATGAGATGATGGTGCTGCGGAGTGCATCCATCCCACAATGGAGATGATGGTCTGCGGAGTGCATCCCATCCCACAACGGACATGATGGTGCTGCGGAGTGCATCCCATCCCACAACGGGCATGATGGCCGCGGCGCTATCATACTCTCACGATTCAACTTTTTGAAGTTTCTTCTCCCCTCGAAAAATCCTGCGTACAGGCCTGAATTTCCAGGTGGGAATAAATGGAATAGGCAGAAGTGAATGAGAAGAGGTGAGCTATGTTTCACCTGCAGGCCCTCACCTGGTTCCTCTCTCTGCAATAAATTTATGCTCATTATCCCTTGGTGGTGGAACAAAAGCTTTGAGGATCAACCCCTCCTCGACAAACTCCTGGCACCTTCTATCTTGGGTCACAAAAATCGGTCGTATGCCTCTGACTGCCCTACCTTATTAAGGCCACTGAAAGTCTGGATTTAAACAAATATTTACAGTCGTCGGAGGTTGGTTCACAACAATGATGACACAATCACACTCTCATTGAAGAGTTGAAAGGGCAAGAACACAAATTGCAGAGATAATTGACCTCAACAGTGAAATGGCACTGCCAGATTACTGTCATTGTAAATTAAATTAAATTAAATCCAATCTCGGCAAAAGTAAGGTACATTCCATGATGCTGTACACGATCCCACACACCCATCTGAGAACACAATCAAAGCGCTAATGATGGCTGATAACGAGGCTAAGGAGTTCACTTAGCTAAATGATTTACAGAGTTTGATCGTGGTAGTATATCATGTGCCTTGGCATGTCAGTCCTTCCCGAATGGCTGGCAGGATAGCTGAGAGATTTGTGCACTCATATTCGAGCTGTCAAGCCTGGGTCCAAAACTCGGCCCAACTATAAACGGTCACCATGGTGTTTTGCAGGCAGGGTGATTCATCAATGTGTGTGTGTCTTTCATCTGAAGGAAGTTAAGCAGGAGAAGTGAACCGCAAGGAAGTTAGCACTTATTGTTGATGGACGTTAAAGATCCATGATGCTGCGTGACCTCTCTAGCGGAGAGTACGTGAGTTATCATCACTCCCTTTTTTGTACATCCAGTGTCGAGGCTTGTGGAGGAGCTAAAACGCAGGATGAATCAGCCCGTTTCAGAACGAAAAGAATGGCACAAAGAGAGGGGAGTAGACACGCCAACAGCGAGGTTGAGGGACAAAGTAGAGTGATACTTGGAGAAATAAGGGACATGGGGAAGAATGAGAGCCAGAGGAGGACACAGGGAATGAACAAGATGGATTCAGCCACAAACTCAATCACAGAAGTGGAAGGAAAAACTGGAAACCTGGAAAGACGTGGGCTTGGGGAGGGTTCATGGTGGTAGAATAGATGATGGTTATGGATGGGGGACAACCTGAGAATCTGAGATGGTGGTGAACAGTTGTCTTGAAGCCCTTGAGGGCAGAATGAGATTGAAAAGATTGAGGACGTTGGTTATACAGGTGGGGGGAAGAAATGAGTGAGTGGTAACCCCTCCATTGTTGGGGTGAGTAGAAGCAGCATGTCCAAGGTAGAGTGACCTGGTCTGAATCAAAATTGGTGATCTGAGATGTTGGAGGAAAGGAAGGATTTCATATCAACTGCGATTATGGATTCCATGTCCTTGCTGATGATTGTAAGCAAGCTGATGGGTCTGTTGTTAAGGGGATCCGATTTTGCACCATTCTTATGTAATGATGTTGTCTAATTCCCAAGCAGATGGAAGATGACCTATGGCAAATGATAAGGTGAAAAGAGCAGATAGAGGATGTGAAAGAGCAGCAGAGCAGGTTTTTTTTTTTTTTTAGAACACTGACAGTGCAACTGTTCACGGTGACTTTTTATGCAATTGGAAATTTAAAAGATGATGAGAACTGAATACTTAGCAATGTACCTTGCACAGATTTAATATTTAATTTTGCACCTTCAGATCACAAATGACAGACTCTGATGTGATGGATAGAGCATCCATTCTAACTCTGGGGAGTCGGTGGTTCAACCTCTGGCCGAGTCATACCAAAGACTTTAAAAATGGCACATGCTGCTTCCTTGCTCGATGGTTGGCACTTAAAAGGATAGAGCACAGACAAACAACCATAGGTTGGCAGACATTGTGTGGCTTGATGGACTTCTTGGTCTACTCCTGCATTGAGCTCCTTGTCAGAGAACTTTTGTAGGACCGGATAATAATTTGTTCCCAGGCCAGGCTGTAAAGTGAACCATTCAAGTGAACCTTCATTTCATCAAATTTAGTGTTGACGTACTGATATTGACAGATACCTGCAATTGTTACTGCAGGTGATTCCAAAATTGGAAATCATTGTCGCAGTTGTGATCCTGAACCTCAAAATGGATTTGAATTTTTTTTCTGCCTTTAAGCCTTTAAAATGAATAGCTTATTCAAACAAATGCAGCCAAACATACGGTACTGTATGAGGATTTCAATCTTTTAAGGAAAACGACCTGAACGCAACCTTAAAAGGCCTGACTTCAGAAAGAAACAAAACCAATGCAAATGAACTTCTGCCAGGAGCATTTGGGAAGACCTTTGATGACAGAAAACATGTGTA
The DNA here is from genome assembly GCA_035128595.1 of Eptatretus atami. NCBI lineage: Eukaryota > Metazoa > Chordata > Myxini > Myxiniformes > Myxinidae > Eptatretus > Eptatretus atami. The sequence continues at coordinate 98,570,653 of CM068963.1, forward strand.
ATCATAAACTTAACATTCACACCGACTGGTGAGGTTTGTGCATCTCTGCGGTCTTTACAACTAGTTTACTCTAGCAAGTACGAGGTAATTGCCTTTACTTGTCACGTAAACACAGTGGTTTGTGCAACTCCATAATCATTCTTGATGACCGAGTCGATTGCATCAAAAGAGCCAGGGATTTGTAAGGAAGGCCTGTTTTCTGCCTTCTTTCATCACAGGTTGCTGTCACATATAAGGAAGGTGTTCAGTAATTCCTTGGTATATAATGCCAGCCGTTGGACCGAGGGGAGGCAGGTGAAAGGTAAAACGGGAGAACCGGTCTGATTGCAAACACCATTCTCTTCTTCTGTACTCTGTTTTACCACTCCCACATTCGCAAACCCCTGGAGGCACTTTCCGTTTGCTTTCCTCCAGCTTGTCTTTCCTAGCTAAACTGAAACCATCATTTCCATGGCTGTATAACCACACCCAGATCCCTCCATTTTACCCAACGAGTGTTTGTTTCATCAAGAATTTTTAATCTTAACTCAATTATACCTATCTATTTTCTGGGTAATAGCTGACAGGATAGCTAAGAGGGATACACACTCACCTCTGAGCTATCCATCTTGGGTTCAAATCTCGATTCAGCTATAAACTGTCACCTTGATGATTCAGATGCAGCGAGAGGCATCAGTGTGTGTTGTCATTTGGATGGGCATCAAGCTGGCGAATCCTTTAGTATTACCCTTTAGAACTATAGAATGAACCCTTTAGCATTTACCCTTTAAAACCCTTGAGTGTTTACCCTTTGGAGCTCTTTATCATTTCCCCTTTAGAACCTTATAATTTATCCTTTAGATACTTTTAGAATTTACCCATTACAATTTACCATTTAGAATCATTTAGAACCTTAGAATTTACCTTATAGATCCCTCTAGAACCCTTCAGAATCACCCTTAAGAACCTATCATAATTTACCCTTTACATCCCTTTAGATTAATTTAGAATTACTCTTAAGAATCCTTTAGCATTTCCCCTTTCGAATCATCTAGAATCTTAGAATTTACCCTTTAGAACACTTTAGAATGACACTTTAGAACTATCTAGAACCTTAGCATTTTACCCTTCAGAACCCTTTAGAACCCATCAGAATTACTTCTTTAGAAACCTTTAGAACCATTTAGAATTTACCTTTAGAATTTACCCCTTAGAATCATTAGAACATTTTGAATTTACGCTTTAGAACACTTTAGAGATGACCTTTAGAAATATCTAGAACCTTAGCATTTACCCTTCAGAACCCTTTAGAACTCATCAGAATTACTCTTTAGAACCGTTTAGAACCATTTAGAATTTACCATTTAGAATAATTAGAACCATTTAGAATTTACCCTTTTAGATCCCTTTAGGAATTTACCCTTTGAATTTACCCTTTTAGAGTTTAGACCCTTTAGAATTTACCCTTTCAGATCCCTTTAGAATTTACCCTTTAGATCCCTTTAGAATTTACCCTTTTGAATTTACCCTTAGACCCTTTAGAATTTACCCTTTATATCCCCTTTAGAATTTACCCTTTATATCCCTTTAGAATTTTACCCTTTAGATCCCCTTTAGAATTTACCCTTTATATCCCTTTAGAATTACCCTTTGAATTTACCCTTGTATCTTTAGAATTTACCCTTTTATCCTGTAGAATTTACCCTTTTATCCCTGTAGATATTACCCCTTTTGAATTTACTCTTTTGGATTTACCCTTTAATATCCCTTTAGAATTTACCCTTTTGAAATTTACCCTTTATATCCCTTTAGAATTTACCCTTTATATCCCTGTAGGAAATTTACCCTTTTGAATTTACTCTTTTGAATTTACCCATTAGAACCCTTTAGAATTTACCATTTAGAACCCTTCAGAATCATTTAGAACCCTTTAAAACCCATTGGAATAATTTAGAACAGCATATAATTGACCCTTTAGAACCTTTCGGATTACCTTGTGGAACCCTCTCTTTCAAGCAGTGCTGTTACTGTGGATGTTATGCCAAGTCGTTGCTATTATTTCCGACTATTTTCTTTAAAAATTGAGTTGAACAGGTGACTGTGACAGGTTTCTGTGAAGTCGGTGATAGCATGATAGAGGAGCAGAAAACGTTAAATATTCTACACACACACCACACACGTAATTCTGACTAACTCAACAAAAAAAGCCTCAGCTGCTCCCTCCCAACTCTGTCACATCTTTGCTCCCCCCCTCTCAACAACAGCCTCAACCTTCCCTCCACAGTTGTCCCATCTTCACTCTGTAGCCTCCTCCCGCATGTAAAGCAAACGGGCATTTCATGTTGAAGCAACAGAATATTTAAACGTTTTCTGCTCCTCTATCCATGCTATCAACCGACTGCACAGAAACCTGTCACAGTCACTGTTCAACTCAATTTTTAAAGAAATAAGTCGGAATAATAGCAACGACTGGCATAAACATCCACAGTAACAGCACTGCTTGAAAGAGAGGGTTCCACAAGGTAATCCGAAAGGTTCTAAAGGGTCAATTATATGCTGTTCTAAATTATTCCAATGGGTTTTAAGGGTTCTAAATGATTCTGAAGGGTTCTAAATGGTAAATTCTAAAGGGTTCTAATGGGTAAATTCAAAGAGTAAATTCAAAAGGGTAAATTCTACAGGGATATAACAGGGTAAAATTCTAAAGGGATATAAAGGGTAAATTTCAAAGGTAAATTCTAAAGGGATATAAAGGGTAAATTCAAAAGAGTAAATTCAAAAGGGTAAATCTACAGGGATAAACGGGTAAATTCTACAGGGATAAAAAGGGTAAATTCTAAAGGATACAAGGGTAAATTCAAAAGGGTAATTCTAAAGGGATATAAAGGGTAAATTCTAAAGGGAATCTAAAGGGTAATTCTAAAGGGATTAAAGGGTAAATTCTAAAGGGATATAAAGGGTAAATTCTAAAGGGTCTAAAGGGTAAATTCAAAAGGGTAATTCTAAGGGATCTAAAGGTAAATTCTAAAGGGATCTGAAGGGTAAATTCTAAAGGGTCTAAACTCTAAAAGGGTAAATTCAAAGGGTAAATTCTAAAGGGATCTAAAAGGGTAAATTCTAAATGGTTCTAAATTATTCTAAATGGTAAATTCTAATGGGTTCTAAACGGTTCCTAAAGAGTAATTCTGATAGTTCTAAAGGGTTCTGAAGGGTAAATGCTAAGGTTCTAGATATGTTCTAAAGGTCCATTCTAAAGTGTTCTAAAGCGTAAATCCAAAATGTTCTAAATGATTCTAAGGGGTAAATTCTAAAGGTAAATTCTAAATGGTTCTAAAGGTTTCTAAAGAGTAATTCTGATGGGTTCTATAAGGGTTCTGAAGGGTAAATGCTAAGGTTCTAAGATAGTTCTAAAGTGTCATTCTAAAGTGTTCTAGAAGGGTAAATCTAAGATTCTAGATGATTCGAAAGGGAAATGCTAAAGGATTCTTAAGAGTAATTCATAAATTAATCTAAAGGGATGTAAAGGGTAATATGAAAAGGTCTT
>CM068963.1:98586865-98598088 GCA_035128595.1 Eptatretus atami
ATGTCAATAAGCACGAAATTGCTTGGTGGCCCCAAATCCACACACACACACACACCCACACGCACACGCACACGCACACGCACACGCACCACGCACACGCAACACGCACACACACACACACACACACACACACCACTCACACACCCACACACACACACACACACACGCACACACACACGCACACGCACACGCACACGCACACGCACACACCACCACACACACACACACACACCACGACTTGCACACACGGTGATATTGTTTTTAGTTCGCATTGCGAACGCTGGCTCTAGAGCAGCTCCGTCTTCTTCTTCTTCTCTTCTCCTTCCTTCTTCTTCCTTCTCCTTCTTCTTCTTCTTTCTTCCTTCTTCCTTCCTTCTTCTTCCTTTTCTTCCTTCTTCTTCTTCCTTTTCTTCTTCTCGTCCTTCGTCTTCTCTTTCTTCTTCCTTCTTCTTCTTCTTCCTTCTTCTTTCCTTCTCTTCTTCCTCTTCTTCCTTCTTCTTCTCTTCTACTTCCAGACACGACTCTTGGACAATTTGTCCTGTTTTATGATGTATTATTTTACTGTACTGTACAGTAAATGTACACTGTGTTTGGGTCATGACGAATGACATAGGGATGAACCTTTCCAGATACATCGGACTGCTGTTGGTGAAAGTGATGAATAGAGAAGAGATCTATATGCTCGCGAGTACTGAGTTATATGGGTGACTTTTACAAGAGGAGGACATGAGGAAAGCCAGGTGAGATGAAAGACTCAGCGCAGGAAATGGTGGAGGAAAGGGGAGGAGCTGGCACTAGCGAAGCTAGAGGGCGGAGCAGCGAACAGAAGTGATGAAGCCAGCAAACAGAGGGGGGAAGCTATTGCGACCAGAGGGGCGGAGCTAGCGAACAGAAAGGTGAATGCCAGCAAACAAGAGGGAGGAGCTTGGACCAGGCTAAAGGGGCGGGCGAAGCGAGCAGACAGAAAAGCATGATGACACACACCACAGCAAACGAGGCGGAGCTGCGAGAGCGAGCCGAAGAGGGCGGAGCTGGACGGGGAAGCACGGGGGAGAGTGCGAAGAGGGGCGAGATTGCGCATGGGGGACAGAGCAAGAATAGAGTGTAGCGAGTAGTGAAGTATCGATTAGTGTACAAAGGAGAGTACGCTGAAACCGAGGTTCATGAGAGACAGAACGTGTCGGTTCGAATCGATATAAATTTCCACTATGTCGTCCGTGGTGAGAAAAGCCTTCCATCGTGTCGTCGTGATCCACTGTTACCTCTTGAAGAGATGTGCCGGACTTTGGGCAAAGGTGCGCATTTGCGTGAAACATGTACCAGGTGAGTGGGTGCGAGTGGTAGTGAGTAGTTGATGAGTGTGGTGCGTGAGTGTGTGTGGTGAGAGTGGAGTAGTGAGTGTGTGAGTGAGTGGTGTGGGTTGATGGGAGTGTGTGTGAGTGGGTGCAGAGTTGTGAGTGAGTGGGTGTGTGAGTGGGTTTGAGTGTGAGAAAAAAAAAGTTCTTCTTCCTTCTTCTTCTTCCTTCTACTTCATGACACGACTCTTGGACACATTTGTCCTTGTTTTATGATGTGATTTTTACTGTACTGTACGTAAATGTACACCTGTGTTTGGTCATGGACGAATGACACTAGGGTGAACTTTCCCAGCAGTACATCGGACTGCTGTTGGTGAAATGATGAATGAAGAATTATTATGCTCGCAGTAAGAGTTAAATATGGGTGATTTTAAAGAGGAGGACATGAGGAAACGCACAGGTGAGATGGAAATAGCGCAGGAAATGGGTGGAGGAAAGGGGAGGAGCTGGCGACTAGAGGGGCGGAGCTTACTCGCTACACTTCTCATGATGGCCTCTCGTCTTCCGCCAGCTCCGCCTCTCTGGTCGTCAGCTCTCCTCGTTTGCTGGCTTCACACTTTTCTGTTGCGCTTGCTCGCCCCTCTGGTCGCAAGCTCCTCCCTCTTGTTTGCTGGCATTCACACTTTCTGTTCGCTAGCTCCGCCCCTCTGGTCGCAAAGCTTCCTCCCCTCATGTTTGCATGGCTTCACACTTTCTGTTCGCTAGCTCCGCCCCTGCTAGTAGCCAGCTCCTCCCCTTTCCTCCACCCATTTCCTGCGCTATTTTTCCATCTCACCTGTGCGTTTCCTCATGTCCTCCTCTTGTAAAAGTCACCCATATTTAACTGTACTGCGAAGCATAATAATTCTTCATTCATCATTTCACCAACAGCAGTCCCGATGTATGCTGGAAAGTTCACCCTATGTCATTCGTCATGACCAAACACAGGTGTACATTTACGTACAGTACAGTAAAAATACATCATAAAACAGGACAAATTGTCCAAGAGTCGTGTCTGGAAGTAGAAGAGAAGAAGAAGGAAGAAGAGGAAGAAGAGAAGGAAAGAAGAAGGAAGAAGAAGAAGAAGGAAGAAGAAAGAGAAGACGAAGGACGAGAAGAAGAAAAGGAAGAAGAAGAAGGAAGAAAAGGAAGAAGAAGGAAGGAAGAAGGAAGAAAGAAGAAGAAGAAGGAGAAGGAAGAAGGAAGAAGGAAGAAGAGAAGAAGAAGAAGACGGAGCTGCCTTAGAGCCAGCGTTCGCAATGCGAACTAATAAACAATATCACCGTGTGTGCAAAGTCGTGGTGTCGTGTGTGTGTGTGTGAGTGGGTGTGCGTGTGCGTGTGCGTGTGCGTGTGCGTGTGGCTGTGCGTGTGTGTGTGTGTGTGTGTGGGTGAGTGAGTAGGTGTGTGTGTGTGTGTGTGTGTGTGTGCGTGTTGCGTGTGCGTGGTGCGTGTGCGTGTGCGTTGCGTGTGCGTGTGGCGTGTGTGTGTGTGTGTGGATTTGGAGGCACCAAGCATTTCGTGCTTATTGACATCAAGGATCAACCGACACACTTGCCGTTTTCATTGATTCTGATTAAAATACCTTGACTGCATCTACAACAATTCTTTACCCTGCCGCGCAGAAGCGAAAAGCAGGTTAAGCGATCAGTAGGGTACATACGTATGGCGTACGTTGTGGTCTTGTCTGAAATTTTTGTTCAGAGCAAACATTCATAAAACCATCAGTGGGGAAAATTTAGACTTTACACATGTTACATGACGCATGTGATAGAGCAGTCACTCTTTTTGAGGTCAACACTTGGCCAAAGGTCAAACATCGGCCAATTTTCTAAAATCCTCATTTTTCATCCGATTGACTTGGAATTTGAAGGTCAGGTCAGGTATGGAGCATGTGCCAGAACAGGCGTCGCTGCGTCCATTTCCAACGCGGTAAACTCCGGGCCTCCTGTCTGGCCATCCCCCAGGGAGATTGCCAGGAATTTGAGGTCATGGGTGCAGTATGGGAGATGTGCCCGGAAAGCTGCGCGTCGCTGCGTCCACTTTCGCACCGGTACTCCAGGGGCCTCCGTCTGGCCATCCCCCAGGGAGATGCAGGATTTTGTAAGGTCCAGGTCAGGTATGGGAGCATGTGCCGGAACAGCCGCGTCGTGCGTCTCACATTTTCCACCGGTACTCCAGGGGCCTCCGCTGGCCACCCCCAGGGAGATATGCATAGGATTTGAAGAGAATTTCCATATCAGGTCCACTGGGATTCAATCAACCACCAATTATTTTTGAGGTCAACATAGGCCAAAAGGTCAACATTCGACTGAATTTTGAAAATTGTCAATTTCTCCGATTGAAATTTGAACAGGATTTTCATTAAATGACGCATAATGTGGTCACGTGGTATGGCAGCCATTATTGGATCTAAAAGGGAAAGTGTTTAAAATCTTCGCAGGAGAAACCGCTTAACCGATCGATGCAAAAGTTTAACGAATTGATCAAACTAACTTACCACAATGGATGGGAAATAATGGTTTGGATAAAGATGACGTCATTGGGTTATTGTGGTCTGTCGCCATATTGGAGCAAAGGACAAAAACCATAAAAAACAAAAGAGTCGGTTCACACCGAGTTCCTTCTGCATAGACTGAGCAACCGAGAGTATGTATTCCATGAATACATCTGGTTTTATTTTTTGTTTGAATGCGTTGCATCATCAATCCATTAGACAGGAATGATTGCTTTGAGACAATTTGCCTTCTGGTGGAAATGAATGGAAGTTGCAGCGCAGTGCTCCCTCGGTACTTGATATCAGTCACTGGAAAACTGGCGAGGAATTATTAATGAAATCTTCATTGAATTGTTGGGAACCTCTGGCAGGTAGGTATATTGCTGTCAATGCCGTTAATATGGTGGATTTTCATAAATGACGTAATCCACCCAAGAATGCTCAGGTGCACATGTGCAGAAGCTCCAGGAAATGCCGTGTTTTTGGGGTGGAAAAAATATTTAATGTACGAGATAAGGATTGTTAATGAAAATGGCTTCACAAAGCTTACATAAGAAGTTGAAAATACATTTTTAAAAAGTTCCCTGATAGAAAGGGCCGTGCCTCTGAAAGACTTGGAGAACTTTCTGCAGCTCACCGGACAGCAGTTGCTCGGACTGCAAAGTCCCGCCCATGTGGGTCGGTGTAAAGCAGGGCCGGATTTTAGGGGCCAGGTGACCCGGTGACGCTCCCTGGGGCACTGGGATTGGGGGAAGGTGGGCGCTGGTGCCCGACTGAGGGTGCTCCAGCCCACAAAGCTATAACAAGGAAATTTGGAGCCAATCATTGCCTTTCACTATGCACCTGACACCAGATGAATTAATGTCAAAGCTAACGACCTTAATTCATTTGGGGATTGGGCGGAAGGAGTGAGTAGCGAACGAGAAAGGAGTGGGTCAAGCTTAGGACCATCAACCAAGGGTGTAAAGAGTAAAATAAACTTTATTTATTTTTTTGGTGAGGTGGAGGGGGTAGGGGGAGGGGCAGTGGGAGAGGGTGGGTTTTTTGGGGTGGAGAAATGTAAAATACTAAACGCACACACTATCCCTGGAGTGAGACCGTCTTACAGACCATCAACTCACCACAGATCATGTACACAATCAATAACATCCACTTTCAAACTACCTAGCACTCCTGACACAATCCCCGTACCCTAATAACTTCCAGGTACCTATCTAATTCTGAATTTAAACTTATCTGCTGTTTCTGCTGCCACTAATTTACAAGGAGACCATTCATGCATTAACGTATCTCTGAGTAAAAGTCCCGCTACTTACAACCGTTTAACTCTCCTCTTCCTCACTCTCAGGTCTATGGCCTGGTCATATCACTGTCGATATGCTGAAAAATTTTCTGCACATATTTTGTCTATACCATTCATTTTATTATGCTTATTCCAATTATCTTAACGATCTCTATCAATATCTCCTCACAAGGAGAGTACCGGTCTCAAGTGACTGGGAAAAGCTAGTTCGAAAAGTATCTGCCCCCAGTGACAGGAAAAGTTTAGGTTTAATCTATCATTTAAATATGTTTAATGGACTTTAAGAAGGACAATTGTGTTGCACTTCCTTGGTTTTGGTTCAGATCCAAAGCTTTGAGCTACTTATACCGCCTTGCAAAATGGTGGTGCAACATAGGGTGGCGGAGGTTGGATTTGTCTTAAAAGAGGGCAAAATATCTTTGGTTGCAAAAGTAAAATTTGGCATCACATTACTCATTTCCTGTTCTTGCCTGTTATTACTTTGCCACCGGAAGGTTAAGGAGGTTATGGGTTTCACCGCTCTCTGTCTGTTTGCTTGTTGCTGCTCTTAGAGCACCCTTTTCTGGACATTTCCTCTGTCTGTCTGTCCGCTGAAACTTTGGTCAAGCCTAGGGGCTAAACCACTCAACCGATTTCCAATGAAAATTTGGTAGGTAGGAAATATTTCTGGGAATCGTGTGCTTATCGAAATATGGGCCTCCGGCCCTAGCACGGCATAGCAACGGCCCCTTTAAGTGGTCAAAAAATCGAAAAAAAAATCGAAAAAATCGAAGCTTAGAGTTCTGTGCGCATCTAAATCTAGCTCCCTTCATGCCAATTTGCAGCCCTAAATACAGAAATAATATTTGTAGAGGATAGGTTTTGGGCGAGTACATGTCGAACATTTCAGAACGGTTAATTGCGAATATCTCTAAGAGAAAGAGTCTGATTTTGATGAAACTTGGGTGAAATTGTGTACAATGTGGGCTAGCATGTACCAAAATGAATGGTTGCTTGCCACCTCCCGTTGCTGTAGCAACAGCTAAAATACTTTTATCGTACATCGTACACTTATTGTGGACTGTACAAAAAATCAATACCTCCCGAAACTGACTCCGAGGGCCTGTTTTTTTTTGTGCCCAAGGAGAATGTTCTTAGCAGTCATTGCATATAAAATAAAATCTTTATGCGAAAGATAAATGAAGTTACCAGGGCTGCATTTTGTTTAGTCTGCTTTGGGAAACATGCCTGAAATTTTCACAAGCGTGGTTTGGGCGCAAACTAAAAGAGGGCTGTGATAATCATATTTAATTTGTGCTAATGATTGATAGCATGGTACGAATTATCGGATAGTCGCGTCGGCCCAGCTTCATCTAGAGCGAGCAGCCATGTCGCCTAACCGGCCTTGTTCTGATTATTATTTATTATTATTATATTATGATGATGATGATTTTATTATTATTGTTTTGACCCTTTTTTTGACCTTTTTCAGCCAGAAATGTTTTTTTTGTGGTGAAAAAGGCCACAATTTTTTTGTTTTTTTAAACATTTTTTTCTCAGCAATCACTTGTCCGATTAACACATCTTTTCATGATAGGAGCGACCCACAATGGAGAATATTTTAATGACAATTGTGACATCAAATGTCGCATGTTGGTATGGCAGTCCACTATTGAATTAAATGCAATAAAATTTAAACATTATGTCTCTGAAACCACTGAATCGGAAAAAATTGAAAAACTTTGGCAGGCATCTCATTCTACTCCCAATGAGGAGTAAGGGATTGTAAGGATGACATCATTGGGTGAAATGGTAGACCAGCCATAAATGTTTAATTCAAAATCTTGGCTTGCAATGAGATTCTGTGTGTATGGCAGCCATAACATTTTTACGTCAAATTTTGCTTTTTTCATCAAATTTTCAACACCTTTATTGAGATTGTGGAGAACACAAATTAATAAAATGTACAATTTTTTTTTTAACTGTCGTTTTTGTCAAGTTTAGTTTGAATACAAAGCGGATGTGGACATGCTTGCATTTTTTAGTATGCTTTCTGGTTTGGAAATTGAAATCCATCTCCGCATCTGACTGGATAAAAGCTATATAAAATGTCACTTATTTACACAAACGATTTACATGTTGCTTTGTACAGTAATTACATAACTACCCTCCCAGGAGATATTATAATAGACCGAAGAGACACCCAGCTTAATGTCCATCATTGATAGCACCCAGCCGGGTGGAAAACCAATGTGGCAGTTTATAATCCAGTCCAGAATCGTCAAGCTCAGACTAGACAGCTAAAAGGTGACTGCACTTCCTGTGGCACTATCTTTTCAGACAAAAACCCTATTTCCAAAAATATGTCGCACCTGTCCTGAAGTCACCTGGATCAGGAGCAACTGCCCTCAAACCTGGCAGACCCGCCTTAAACCCTGAATTTTTTAATGCTGTGAACAACTTTGGTACATCTCAAGGGTGATTGAAAGGTTGTGGTCAAGTTTCATTGAAATTATGTGTGTAGGTTTTGGAGAAGAGAGCAAATATGGGGTCAAACCCTGCCCGGTGGATCCCTTTTCATATCAGTGCAGATTTTGATGTGGTTCGATAAACTTTGGTACGGTCATGGGTGATAAACATGTGGCCAAGTTTCAATTGAATTGGTGTGGTGTTTTTGGAGAAGAAAGCAAATATGTATTTTCTATTATTGTTGGTTTTTTTGGGGGGGGTGGGGGGGTTTAAATCCCCTGCCAATGCACCCCTTAATGAAGTGCAGATTTTGATGTGGTCAATATTGTTGGGGATCAGGTATGAAACTTAAATGGTAAGTTCATCCAAACCACGTGTTTGATTCAAGCGATAATGACTCAAGTTGTCAAACGGACTGACTGACCGAGTCATTCATATCACACTACAGACAACTGCTCAATCGCATAAGCTCACCTGACTGAAGTCCAGGTCGAGCTAAAAATTAGAAATAATTTAAAGGCTATGTAAAACATTGTTTGTATTTTTTTTACTTGATATTAAATACCATGCAGTAAAAATGAAATGCAGCAAAAAAACTAGATGGTATCATAGAATACGTATCAGGCACAGTTCAACGGTTTTGGAGATTTAGAGGTTGCAACATTTTTTTCGGTTTTTTCCCAACATGCGCGTCTGTACGCGACATGACCTATGACCGTCATAATCATAGAATAAAAAATATTCTACAGGCGAACGCCTGCTGTGATGAAATTTCGTGTAATTCGGAGCCAAGGGTTGCGGAGAAAATGATTTTTGAGAAATGCAGACATGCACGTACCGCAGAAGCACACGTACGCACGAACTTAACCGAATGCCACAACCGCTTTTCACTTCGTGAGTGCGGGTAATAAAAGGTGGGTGGTAGGGGAGGGGCAATCATCAAGCCATTTCATGTCTCAAACGCCGCCACATCAGCATCAAACACATCATAACAGGCCAACAGGGAAGAGAGCATTTCCTACCTTGGAGGAAGTGGAACAAGAACGAAACAGATACCTTGGTGGGATGGGCGTTGTCAATTGGCATATCGAGAATAAACCTGTCGATGATATGTTCATGGGGGGGGGTATTTGTGCAGTCTACCTGCATGCTTTGATGAAAAGCTTTCGGGTGGGTAGTGTTTGGTTTCCATCATCAAGTGACTGTAAATGTTTAACTAATGAACATTTTAGGACAAGCATTAATCTGGAACTCCGGGCAAAACACAATTCCAAGTACAGTCGTAACTTTTTTTTTAAAAACGCCGTTTAAAAATAACTTTTTCACTTTTTGCATACACAGTTCAATTCCATGGGGGAGTTTAAAACATTCACCTCATTGCCCTGATGAATGATGATCATCATCATCACCACCATCATCATACATCACCATCATCATCACACAACCTATCATCATCATCCATTCATCATCATATCATCATACCATCATCATCACCACCATCATCATCATTCACCATCATTCATCAATCATCAAATCATCTACCAACCACCATCGTCATCATTCAATCATCATCAATAATCATCATCGTCCAATATATCATCATATCTCATCATCATCACTTATCATCGATCCATCATCATCGTGCCCTGTTGGCGTTTTCATGTGGAAATCCATCTGACAGGAGAGGCGCATGCCTCTCCAAGCCAAGTTAAGAGCAGTAATTCGAAATCTGGTCCTGGTAATTAACTCGTAGTACTATAAATACTCACTCCTCACACGTGGCATAGTAGTGAAAGCATCATTTCCCTGTCACCGGATGCAGTGCCCTGGTTGGTTCGAAGTATGAATTTGTAATTTGTTCACGTGCCGCCGATAACTCGCCTCCTCTTCACGAATTACGTCATGGTATCTTTAACGTTCACTCTCGTAATACCGACAGAGCAGGGCACGAGCTCGAACACCTCTAGAGCCATCGGAGGGACGGCACAGCACAAACAAACACACACACACACACACTGCACAACACACATCGATGCTCGCGATCCCCTGCAATTACAGGACGGTAGTTTTATAGCTGAGCAAACTTGACCAAACTCGAAACAGCTTCGAGGCGAATATTCGTATCTATATCTATGGGCTGTCCTTCCAGCCCAGGTTCGGCAGGAGCTAATAATAAACTAAAGTACCAGTACTACTACAACCATACGACTACTATAGTTGTGGTGGTAGTAGTAAGTAATAGATTATCCCAAGGCTGTCCACACATGTAATGATGAAGGTAAAAATGGTAACCAATCTTAACCACATGTTTGACCTGTGATGGGAATTTCCAGGCTCCTTCCTGCTAGTAGAGAGAACAATTTACTGGAGGCTCATCAAGGTGTGGCCGAGGCATTGTGAAGCTTCAAGGAGGTCATAAAATGCAAAACTAACTATCAGTCCCTCATGCTCGCTGACAATCATGTCCGATTTCTCATGACAACTTCTGGAGGAATAATTCCATGAACGCACCGAAAGATATTAAATTAATACAAGTCCCCACTTCGGGTAAAGTTGCTAATCCACAAAAAGTTTTCCTTGTTTTTTTAAAAAATAAAATAAAAATACATCATAGGAGCAGCATGCAAAAGATTGCATCGACAAAGGGCTACGTCTTGAAACCATTGTTCTCGAGCCCCTGGAAACCATTGTTGCCTCGAGCCCTGGAAACCATTGTTTCGAGCCCTGGAAACCATTTGTTCTCGAGCCCTGGAAACCATTATTCCTCGAGCCCTGGAACCATTGTTCTCGAGCCCTGGAAACCATTGTTCTCAAAGCCCTGGAAACCAGTGTTCTCGAGCCCTGGAAACCATTGTTCTCGAGCCCTGGGAAACCAATTGTTCTCGAGCCCTGGAAACCATTGTTTTTCGAGCCCTGTGAGAACCATTGTTTGCGAGCCGCTGGAAACATTGGTTTCTCGAGCCCTGGAAAACCAGCTTTGCTCAACCCTTCAAAAACGAACTCTTGTTTTTTGTCATCCGACACACCTACTGTGCAAGCCATTAGTTTGAGGTGCATCTTGCACGTCTAGGACCGAGGACACATAGTCTCATGAAGATGGTGGACTCACGATCAGGGACAAACAGGCTTGCAGTGCGAAGCGTGACGGAGCGCTTATATACGAGAGCACGGGTATTCGTAGAGGGCCATTAAGTTCACAGCCCGATGGCTGTCGATGTACTCCGTTAGGCCCGCCTTGTTGTCGTGCTTGCTGGGGTGGGGGCATTTGCAGTCTTAATTGAAGTGCAGGGTGGGTGTTGTCTGGGCTTATGTCAGAAGGCTGGCTGTAAGTTACAGGCTGCGAAGGTGGGAGCTGGGGATGGAGAGTAGTTAACTCGGATTGTCGGTTGTTTTTCTTCAAACGAGACAAATATTTTCTATGACGCGTTTATGTAAAAACTTGATTTTGCGTGAATTTAGTCTCGACATGGGCAATGCTACATCTTCTTTGCACACTACATGAACTACACTTACCGTACATGCGGATGGTGCACACCTTGAGGGTGTGCCGAAGCCTTTGACCGTGTGCGTCTCGAGCACTCCTGTACGAGGAGGTCATATTGAAGTTCTGCGGGAACTTTGGCTCGCAGGCTTTTTTAG
>CM068963.1:98603661-98615194 GCA_035128595.1 Eptatretus atami
GCTAAACATTACCTCGACGTGTTTCGACTTATGAGGAACTTGTGTCCGACGTGTGTCAACCATCGCATATCGTGCCTACAACTTATTCCCAGCGTAGCGGAACGTGTGAGCCATACGGACGAGATTACGTTTCGTTAAAAGTTTTTCAGCATGCTTGAAATTTCACGACGTACTAGACGTACTACGACGTATGACGGCGTACTTCATCGTTTTTCAGCGTGCTCTTCACGTAAACCAAACTTACCCATAACGTATTCGACTTGTGCCAGCATTTTAGACACATTTTCATAGGTCGGCATACGCTGGCTAAATCGTCAAGGTGTGACTGCGATGTTTGACACTTCCATTCTCAGGCGGTTATGATTTGAATCTGCGAGCGGCAGCTTTTTAATAGGCTACGCCACGTGATCGTCGGCGATACGTGCAGCGCGCTATGCCTAAGTTAGACTATCGTTGGGCATAGTTGTGAACGCCGACAACACGCTAATCATTCGTTGGTATAAGTTATCTATAAGACAACGAAACGTTCTGTGTACGTTACTATATGTTATGCATACGACCAACTCGTTATGAATACGCCAAAAACTTTAAAAAAAGACATCAAAATTTCAGCGTACGCCAACCGTTTTACATACATTTTTATACGTTGCCATTGCTGGCTAAATCGTCAAGGTGTGACAGCGCCTTAAGTTCAATAGAAACTACTGCATCACACCTTGGAAGCCTTGATTGAAGAGCAGGACTGATGTTAAGAAACTTTTTTTTTTTAAGCAGAATAAAATGTGGATAAAACAACCAGAGATATTTCAAAGACTTTTTGATGGATAGCAGAATTGGGCCGTATTGAAATGCCATCTAATATTATGATCGGGTTCGAGATGCTCATTAACGAGAGTCTAAGACATGCCAATTTTTTTATTTTCTTGATCTCACAGAGTGTGTTGGCACTCTCGATTATAGGGATGGTGTGGAAAAGAGAAATGTCAGCCCCACTGGCTATATGCAAAATTCAAGTTGGAGCATCTTCTAAAAAGTCACTCGGGCAACATGAGAACCTACTTTGTTCAGCTGATTGTCTTGGGTGGGATCACTTTTCAGTACTCCAGACCATGGAAAAAGCCAAAAACCGAGATCGGTCAAAACCGGCAATTCTTCTTCTCGTCCCTCATCAAAATGATAACAATCATCTTCACAAGGTGTATTTCTGAGCTGCTTCTCTCAATGACGATGACTCTGGTACCAACGGATAGAGTTTTACTTTGTGCAGCATCCTTCGCTATCGTTTGTTTGTACAAAGCCTGTTGTTGGTTTCGCAGTTTGGGTGACTGGCTTGGGATCTTAGGGTCCTGAGTTCAAGTTGGCTGTTTAATTAACACCAGGTGGGGTTGAATCAGCCTGTCATCCTTCTGAGGTCGGGGAAATGAGTACCATTGTATTGGTAATAGGGGCATTGCATCAGCGGCACAGCTGTGCCCTCAGCCAATGATGCTACCTGCAGCCACGTGCTGCATATGAAGGAGGTGGAGGAGTTTGTTTGTACAGTTCATTCAATAATTAAAGATTTGTAGATACTGTCTGAAATAAGAAGGCAACAGAAGGGTGGGTGCGATGACTACTGTCAATCAGCATGATGAGCGTGGGGCCGCTTGACACATTTGCCCAAGGGCCAATCAGACCCATATATGGGGGTGGTTAACGGTGGAATATTATTAGAGTTGTGTGTCTATAAAGTAGAAACTATAAAAAACATGTACTACAACAAAGAATGAGGGTATGCCTTTCCATAAAGTACATGCCAATAATACACATGCATGAACTTTCGGGGATACCTCTTCATGATGTTTGTACCCCTCCCCCCCCCCACCCCCAATGAAAGTCTGGGGCCAAATTTTCCCTGCTGCTCGGATTAATCAGGAAGGCATGGTCACAATCATAGCACCAATCGGTCCCCATCAACCATCCAATTCCCTCCACCCACTCCTCTTCCTCTCCCCCCCACCTCCTGACCACAACATCTTGGATGTGAGGAATCTCTGGTTTGCTTCCTGGAGGTTGATTGGCTGTCTCCGTGCTGCTGCCCTGTCCATGCATGGCAGTCACAGGGCCAATCGACAACAATAACACACACGTTTCTACAACGTACTGTACATATTATTTAGAATGTTAGATCGTCTATGAAGTATGTACAGGACCATTACAATATTCGTACGTCTATAAAGTTTTGGACTACAACATTTGTAAATCAGTAGTAGAACATCTTATATATTATTTCCGAGTTTGTGGTTTCGTGTCGCGCTATCTTCGACTTTGTTCTGCGCTCGAGTAACGTGATATTCGGCTTACATTGTCTCAAAGACCATATGAGGTGCATGGTACAAAAAAAGTAAATAAAATGGTTCTGAAACAGTGAAATCGTATTCCACTTACTGCATTAAAGTAAAATTACTACTGATACTCTGCATCAGTTCCTTTCTCAAACACACCCACCCCAACATGTCGCGCAGAGCGCGGGTTATGCTAGTAGTTAATAAAGGCACTCTTGTCACGTACTCTTTTGGAAAAACACTTTATAACAAGAAATTACCGTTACATCAATTTAGTGAAGATTGTACTCCACTTCAAATTTCCCTTCTGTATCCATATCATTCCACCAGAAAGGGGAGGAGGGGGATTGCTCATGTTTACTGCAACACAAATCATAAGAATAAAAAAAAAAATTCGTGCAATAACAATGTAATTCTTCAGCATGTAAACACATTTCTAAAAAAAGTAAAGAAACCAGCAGGAATAACATCTTTAACAAGAAGGGCACTCGGTAGAGCGCATACCCCCTGCCACGCAATGCCTGATCCACGTGAACATACCCAATACATTTTTGAAATATCATGCGCTTCAATTCTATGCAGTTTTTGGCCCTATCTCTCAATGGTGAAGAATCACTTTGAAAGTAAATAATTCTCGTATCTAGATCCAGATTCGGGTCTTCACCAAAATAGAATCAATTCTTCCTCGTCACACACCCAACCTGTCCACCAAGTTTCATCCGAATCCGTACACAACTTTTTGAGATATCGAGCTATATATAGTTTTTGGCCCGATCTTTCAATGGTGAAGAATCGCTTAAAAATTCTCGTAGCCGGATCCGGATCTTCACCAAAATCTAATCAGTTCATCCTTGTCACACACCGAACCTGTCCACAACTTTTTGAGATATCCTGCATGCAAACAAACTAACGAACAAACAAACAAGCAGTCATAGACTCCGCGACCACCGCGCCAGTTCACAGGCACACTCCCACTCTGCACAGCGCACCGGGCGCACTACACCACGCCATCCGCTTTACCAGGTACTCTACCGAAATCGTCAACTCGACCTCTCGCACCTAGTCTAATAGAAACTGTCATCTAGAGTAATCTACCGCGTACCCGACACCACCCTCCATCCAAGCAACACTCGCCCTTTATAACCAACGCCTCAGCGACAGCAAACCCAGAGTTCGTACGAATGAATCCTCTCATGCTATCCCGCGAACACCTATCCACAAACATCAGCAATTCTTGACTCACTATCGTCGACTCTTTGACCGTTGACACCGATTGCGTTGAGCAAAATCTAATCAGCACTAGCCATCACCCTCCTGAATCACGTGTGTAATTTGACATTGGAGCTTCTTCCGTTCTCGAGTTATCTGTACCAAACCATCAAAAATCGAATATTTGACATACTGTGACCTTGACCTTTGACCGATTTTGACCAAAATTAATCAGCACTAGCCATCACCCTCCTGAATCACATGATGTAATTTGACATTGGTAGCTTATTTCGTTCTCGAGTTATCGTGCCTACAACAAACAACAAACAGAAACGGTATCATCAATATACTTAAGAAATTCTAACAAACAGAAACGGTAGTCATCAATATACTTGACGAAATCTTTAGATTTCGTAAGTAACAAGCAGTCATAGACTGGTACTTACGAAATCGTCAACTTGACCTTTGACCTTGTCTAATAAAAGCTGTCTCGAGAGAAGGGTAGCGACGCAAACCAGAAGTTTCTACGATGATTCTCACCAAACCATCAAAAATCATAACGTCGACCGAAGCAAAAATCTCCATTTCTCCACGCAATTATTTAATATTATTTTATCAAAGTCACAAAACCGTAATATTCGGCCACACCAACAATCTTTACATAATCCGACGGCTTAGCGAGTCAGCATGCGCACGATAACTTTATTGGATAAAAAATGACTTTTAAACACCATCTTTATCGAAAACACCGTCAGCGCGCACACGCAAACTTTACGTGACTCAACGACGCGTCTCTCGAGCGCACTGCATCACGTGACACCCGTGACGCGTCGAGTGAAATATTTTTTATACAATCTTAAAACGTCTCCAAACATCCGATTTTTACCAGAATTTCGACAACCGAGTTTTAAGCATCCTAAGCGATCGCAAAAAACCGAAGACAAAATTAAAACGAACTCGTAACGTCGAGCGAAGCAAAAATCTCCATTTCTCCACATTAATTATGGAATTATGTTTGACCACACTGTGACCTTGACCTTTGACCGATTTTGACAAAATCTAATCAGCGCCAGCCATCACCCTCCTGAATCACGTGGTGTAATTTGACATTGGTAGCTTCTTCCGTTCTCGAGTTATCGTGCCTACAAACAAACACACAACAACACACAAACAAACAAACAAACAAACACAAACCACAAAACATAAAACAGAGGACAGAAGTCATCAATATACTTACGAAATCTTTAGATTCGTAAGTAACAAAAAACAGACAAACAGCCAACAAGTGTAAAAACTACCTCTTCACCTTGCGTGGACGTGAGGTAACAGAGTTGGTGTCAAAGCCACCCAATGCTCGCCTGTTTATACATTTACGGTTTTAAAAGACTCGTCTAACTAATTAATATTGTTCTTATCAGTCGGAAGATCTGATCCTCAATAAAATTCTTAAAGAGCATAATATATGCCACTGACATGGATATCTGAATCTACTAAACAGAGAAGCCGCGAATACAGGCCACAGAATTATAGTATGAACAACGGTGTTGACCAGTACATGCGAAACATCATTTTCATGGCACGTAGCCTCCTTAACGAACGTATTCGCGACATTCCGTTCCAAGTCTGTACCAAGTGGAGGAAACAAGAATTTGATACACTGCCGATTTTGCAGGTTTTCCCATTACAAAGCACGTAGAGGTCTGTAATTTTAATCATAGGTACACTTCAAACTGTGAAAAGACGGAATCTAAAACAAAAATCCTGAAAATCACATTGTATGATTTTTAAATAATTAATTTGCATTTTATTGCATGAAATAAGTATTTGAATCACCTACCAATCGTAAGAATTACGGCTCTCACAGACCTGTTTAGTTTTGTCTTAACGAAGCCCTCCCATTCTCCACTCACTACCTGCTATTACACCACCTGTTGGAACTTCGTTATCTGCATAAAAGACAGCTGTCCACCACCTCAATCAATCAGACTCCAACCTCTCCACATGGCAAGACGAGATGGTTCTAGACAATCAGGGACAAAATTGTAGACTCCATGCACAATCACAGCTGCGGATGCGCTACAGGATCAATAGAGCAAGCCAGCCTTCCGGTGACGAAGCAATCAATCTGGTTTGGCGCCACATTATAGACAAATGAAAGAAGCTTCAAGACGTCGTTAACATGCTCAATCTCGCCTCAGTCTCTGGCGGCTCCATGCAAGTGACTCAGCTTCGACTCGGAGCACTCACAATGGATTCATGGAGAAAGGTGGATAGCAGAAGTTTCAGCTCGCATCAGCTCAACGTTTCTGCTACACTTTAGAAACAGTAACCACGGCCAGTGATGTCGTACGCTTCTGCGCCGTCCCCGCAATGACCGACATAGAGAGCTGGGACACACAGTATCAAAGAAAACCATAAGTAACACACTACGCCGTCATGGACTAAAATCCCTGCAGCGCACGCAAGTCCCTCTGCTCAAGCAGCGCATGTCCAGGGCCCGTCTGAAGTTTGCCAATGACCATCTGGATGATCCAGAGGAGGAATGGGAGAAGGTCATAGTGTGTCTGATGAGACCAAAATAGAGCTTTTGGTTAAATCCACTCGCTGTGTTTGGAGGAAGAAGAAGGATGAGTACAACCCCAAGAACACCATCCAACCGTGAAGCATGAGGTGGAAACATCATTCTTTGGGATGTTTTTTCTCGAAAGGGAGCAGGACGACTGCACCGTATTGAGGGAGAGATGGATGGGGCCATGTATGACTGGAGATCTTGGCCAACAACCTCCTTCCCCAACAAGAGCATTGAAGATGGGGCGTGCTGGGTCTTCCAGCATACAACGACCCGAAACACACAGCCAGGGCACTCAGGAGTGGCTCCGTAAGAAACATCTCAAGGTCCTGGAGTGGCCGAGCCAGTCTCCAGACCTGAACCCAATAGAAAATCTTTGGAGGGAGCTGAAAGTCTTGTGTTGCCCAGCGACAGCCCGAAACCTGAAGGATCTGGAGAAGATCTGTATGGAGGAGTGGGCCAAAATCCCTGCTGCAGTCTGTGCAAACCTGGTTAAGAACTACAGAAACAGTCTGATCTCTGGTAATTGCAAACAAAGGTTTCTGTACCAAATATTAAGTTCTGTTTTTCTGATGTATGAAAATATTTATTAATGCAATAAAATGCAAATTAATTATTTAAAAATCACAATGTGATTTTCAGGATTTTTATTTTAGATTCCGTCTTTCACAGTTGAAGTGTACCTATG
The DNA here is from genome assembly GCA_035128595.1 of Eptatretus atami. Lineage (NCBI taxonomy): Eukaryota > Metazoa > Chordata > Myxini > Myxiniformes > Myxinidae > Eptatretus > Eptatretus atami. The sequence continues at coordinate 98,610,452 of CM068963.1, forward strand.
ATAAAAATACTACAGCTCTACGTGCTTTGTAAGTGGAAAACCTGCAAAATCGGCAGTGTATCAAATACTTGTTCTCCCCACTGTATATACCAGAAATGAAGCGTGAAAGTTGAAACTTTGGTAGTTAGAGGGCGGACAGGAACGGATGGAAAACAGCATCCTGGTTGTCATGGCAACCCCTTTAGATGACGAACGTATGTCATGAAACCCTTATGACGAACGTTGTCATGACACACCGTCTCCACAGTCTTACCTATGTACCAAATATGAAACGTGAAAGTTGAAAACTTTGGGAGTTAGAGTGCGGACAGGAACGGATGGAAAACAGCATCCTGGTTGTCATGGCAACCCCTTTAGATGACTAACGTATGTCGCGACACACCGTCTCTACAGTCTGTACTGTACCTATTACCAAATGTGAAAGTTTAAAACTTTGGGAGTTAGAGTGCGGACAGGAACGGACGGACGACACATAATACGCCCCGATCGATATCTATATCGGGCGTATAAAAAATAGTGTGGTAGATAAAAACATGAGAAAGGAAAAAAATAACTTGCACCAAAAACTTTAACATTTTCACGCTCACGCCCACGCTGACGCTCATGCCGGGGGTATCGCTATAGCTCTCTGTTCTTCGAACAGGTGAGCTAAAAATGGAAAAGGATGTCGGGACGTTCCTCCAAAAACTATGCAAACAAGGTAGGGATGGTCATAAGAATGATCATCTGAAACCATTGCTCCATCTTTCTTTGAATAATGGTTGTCCCTACAAAAGGCACTAACTGTGCGTCTATGTGTGCGCAATGTCGAGTACATGAGTGTGTTGGTTGTTATCTCCATTTGTGGGTTTCAGAAGGTCAAACCGGAGCCCTCCCAGGTCTCGAAGTATCAACCTTTGTGTGTGTGTGTGTGTGTGTGTGTGTATACGAATCTGTACTAATAAATGTTAGGGTGTCTCCTCCATAACTCTAAAACCATGAAACCTAGCGGCCCCAAACATTGCATGCATACGAAGGGAACTCCAGGGGAGTGCAAGAATGGAAACGGTGTTAGGAGTAAATTTAAACACCCCTTTTGAAGATAATTAACAGCAAAATCAGAAACACAGGCAGTTTTTAGTCAGCCTGTGTTCAGCTTGCTTAGCTCGGGGGTCTTAATTGGTCATTTTGTTTGCTCAGCTTAAAAATTGCCTTGCCTAGGATTCTTGGACCAGGTCTGTTTCTTTACGATATAGCTCCATACCTATGAATCACTGCATACATTGCTGATTGCTGATCTTCATACCTATGAATCGCTGAATACATCACAATGCTTATAAACACCTGGCGATGCCAGCATTCGTGCCTTTTATGTCATTTCTGCAGATGCGATAAGCTTGAGAAACTTTTGACCTGAGCTGAATTTCGAAATTTAAATTACGGAATTGACCTTGGCAGCAGTTCCGACTGCGAAAAAAAGTGTTCATTTGCCGAATTTGGACATTGTTTGACATTCTGGCTGTCTCCGGGTGGTGTTTAATATGACTGATCGGCGATCGCGAATCCCTTGCCGAGCCAGCCGTTCCTTATCAACCGTTTCATTGGAGTGCTTGCTTGAGTGCTTAAGCCACTTGGCGAGCACTCTACAAGCTGCTTGGATGTTCGTTTGCAAGCCATGGCAATACACGGCAAAAGTACCCACACTGTCCCTCTGCTAAACACAATCAAAAATACATCGATCGACATACAAAGTTCAGGCCCCACCTGCCTGTGTTGTGCCCCACGGTGTCGTGTGGTGCAAAGTCTGCCGTTCCTTATCAATTAATGTTTGTAAGCCATGGCGAGACAGTAGACGGTGGTGTAAATGACTTGTTATTTGTTTTTTAAATCACAGTTGTAGTTTGTATACGCCATATATATATATCGGGGCGTATTATGTGATACCGGTCGTCCGTCCGTCCATCCGTTCCTGTCCGCACTCTAACTCCCAAAGTTTTCAACTTTCACGTTTCACATTTGGTACATAGGTACAGACTGTGGAGACGGTGTGTCGCGACATACGTTCATCATCTGAAGTGGTTGCCATGGCAACCAGGATGCTGTTTTCCATGTAGTAGCACAATTCTGTATATACCTTCTTGTTCAGGCGTATATTGTGCTCACTTGCGCTCTTGTTAAAAATAAAATTACAAATTGACATTCAAGCCAACATTAGGTGATAATGTAAATGAGGTATATGTATAAACATGTGTTCCGTTGTCTTGGTTAAATCTGACAAAAGTTTAAAAGGTAACCTTCACTTTGGAGCAATCATGCTGAGCACCACCCAGAGATGCTCGGTGATGCACCCCCTGGTGGAGTGCATTAGATGTTATTAGGTGAGGGTTGTTTTCAAAACTCAAGCTCATTGCAGATGCTGCAGGGAATGTAATTGCAGACAAAGGAACAGCAGGTGGGAACTCATTCCTTCATCATTCATCATTCATCATTCATTCCTTACAGCTCGTGTTCATTCTGAGATTGGAGAATCATGTGTTCATGAAACTGTGGAACTTACAATGAATCCACTTTCCATCCCTTCCCTCCATCCATCCTTCTTTCCATCTTCCATCCATCCATCCATTCCTCCCCCCCCCCCCCCCATCTCTTTGTTTGTCCTTGCTCCCCCACCCCTCCTTCCTCTCTCTCCTCTATTTCTCACACGACTTCGAACTTTCATGAAGTTATAAACGATGTGTGGCTGTGATAAGTTCCCACAGGTGGTGATGTTGTGATTTGGAGGTGGTTATGTTGTGCTGTGTGTGGTGTTTGTGTTGTGTTTTGAGCCCGGAGAGTGTGGATTGGGCGGATGGGCACTTTTTTTTGCCGATCGGCGCTGCTGCTGCTGGGTTCAATTCCACAGTTTGAATTTTGGGATTTGGCTTGGGTTGAGAGGTTCTGGAGCTTATCACATTTTTGTTGTGAATCATGTGCTGAAATTAAATAAAGGCACAAAACACTGGCATCTCCGGGCATTTATAAGCATCGCAGCTGGGGTGTGATGGGATTTTGAATTTTTTGGCCTGATCTGGGTTTGGGGGTTTGGACTGCAGGATTGGGCTTGGTGGTGGGTCCAGCTGGTGGAGTGGTGTGCATTTGCTGGTTTGTGCGTTCCTTGGCACTCCAGGCAGTTTGTAACCCCCTCTGAGAGATCCATTTCCAGAGTGGCAGCTGCAGTTCAAGTCGCAGGCCTCAAGGGAAGCCCATGTTATAATGTCTTTAAAAATGGTATGTGCTGTTTGAAAGTGATGGGGGGTTTTGCTATCCTGTTTGAACATGCTGTTTTAACGTACCCCATTTAATTCAATCCTTTACGAATGCAGGCAGATGGTACCATCTCCCCCCTGCTTCCCCTCAAGTTCCCTTCCAAAATGAAAACTATCAGCTCCCATCCCCTTCCATTCAAGTCCCACTACCAAATGCTAGTCCAGAATACCCCCTTCCCCTCCCCACTTCCCCCTTCTGCTCCTCCATCCTCATCACTCCCACACCCTATTCGCATGCCCTACCTCCCGGAGTGTATAGCAACGTGTGGTGAAGCATCGCTCCCCCTCCTTCCTCGCTCCTCCACCCCGTCTCCTCTCTGTCACCCACCTCCTCTCTCTCTCTCTCTCCTCTCTCTCTCCTTCTCTCTCTCTCTCTCTCTCCTCTCTCTCTTCTCCCACTCTCTCTCTCTCTCTCTATATCTCCAACTCTCTCTATTTCTCCCACCTCTCTCTATTTCTCCCACCTCTCTCTATTTCTCCACTCTCTCTATTTCTCCCACCTCTCTCTATTTCTCCCACTCTCTCATCTCTCCCCACCTCTCTCTATTTCTCCCACCTCTCTCTATTTCTCCCACCTCTCTCTATTTCTCCCACCTCCCACCTCTCTCTCTCTCCTCTCTCTCTTCTCTTTCTCTCCTCTCTCTCTCTCTCTCTCTCTCTCTCTCTCTCTCTCTCCTCCTCTCTCTCTCCCTCCTCTATGCCTCCCCCCTTAGTATTCCCGTCAGCAAAGCGATGGGTAGTATTTGTATATATATGTATATATATATATTGCGGGTCGGTGGAAGACCACCCGGGGGGGGGGGGAGCTATTTCGTGTTCCCACCAGACTCCCCGGAATTGCAGGCCATCGCACATGGATAATTCCGTGACATGCGGTCACTAACCGACCTGGACGCCAATAACTCAACGTGTGACGAGGGTCCTCCCGTCTATGAGTTAATCACGTGATTTAATACCGGGGAACACGCCCTCGGTACGCCATCCGAACCGGATCACTTTACCGGATCGGATGCAGCCGAGCGACACTGCCAAGGATGCACCGGCTAAATGGATCGGATCATTGGGAATAAATTCATGGCTTAGCTAGGATTCAGACCATGCTGGATCAAAGAAAGAACAGACAAAAACGAGCTGGGAACATTTCTAATAACAATTTATTTACAAGCAGGTGAGGAAAGTTATGTGGCACAGTGAATAGTAGTTTCATTGTTGTCTGTAGCAGAGATAGAAAGAAGCATGAGAGATGCGGAAATGTACAAGCAAGTTAAAAAAGCAGACACAGAGCATACTTAACCCGAAATAATAGTCTTGTGCAATCTTAAACAGCAGGTTGCGGGTCACCAAACATGTTTTGAAAATTTATCAATATGATTATATGTGCATTAAATTGTTTGATTCAAACTATTGTGGTTGCCTAACTATTGGGAAAATTAATGAAATTTAACTCCGAAGTTGTTAT
>CM068963.1:98616530-98637284 GCA_035128595.1 Eptatretus atami
CTCGGCAATATCGGAATGAAAACACTCAATTTCATCGCCGCTGAAATCACTCTCTGATTCGCATCTTGCCGTTGTTCACACGCTGTTTCCGAATGTTCACGAAGTTTTCGGAGAACGTGACTTCATAGCATCTTCGGTAAATTCCGGTCTGTTTTTTCGTCACTCGAAAAAGTTTGTTGACTAAAGTTTTTTAGTTTTTGGTTCATGAGATATTGCCACGTTTTGTGTTAACTTCTGCCATCGGTTTACTCGGGCCACCACACCAACTGAGAGGGAAGAGATGGGTTCGCTTTTCGTCTCTTCTTTGCGTTGCTGTCGGCCTACGTTTTGGGGGGATGCTCCGCTGGGCGATACCTCCCTGACAGCTGGCTCTTGCTTCGTGGCACTTCGTGCAGCTAGTGTCGGTCCAGAGAATGAGACGCAACCATTAGGTGTGAACGGAGGGAATTGGGTGGAGAAGGTGGAGTCGAGAGCGAGTGGGCGGAGTGGTAGACAGGACCAGGTGGATGGATGGAGGCAGCGACGTGGAGGTGTAGTCGCAGGCGATGATGACAGAAGGGCGGGTGAAGAAGGCGGAGTCAAGAGCGAGTGGGCAAAGACTGGCAGGTGAAGAAGGTGGAGTTATCAGATGGGCGGAGAGATCGATCCCAGGCCGGGCAAAGAACGGGACGACCAGCGATGGGCAAGACATCAAAACTGGAACTGGAACTACGGACAGCCTCGCCACTCATCCTTTATAGACCCTGGGGTGCAGGGTGGGGACATTACCCCGAAGAGATGTGTCGTCACCCGAATCGGCTGCTCTGATTGGGCCCAGACCACTGCGTGGCCTGGCCGTGATGGCTGGAAGTGGCTCCACTCCACTTCCGGCAAGGTAACTCCAAGCTGTGGAATCGTCTCACTCTGAGCCCCATTATATGAATTGCCCCGCACCGAACTCCGCGACATGAATTGCCTTGCACTGATCTCCCGGATCGTGCCCCGGCGACTGGCCGAGGGTCGTATTGGCCCTGCATGCCTGCCCGGGCACCCCCCGATTAGCACTGATCAATGCCTGCTCGGGCCACGCGGCCCGAGCGATCCGAACTGCACAGCACGCCTCTGCCTGATCGCGGCTTCGCCGGGCGGAGAGGCGAGGAGACGTCCGCCATCCATGGGGAACACCCGCGGCCGCCTGCGATGACCGACGGTAAGGTGTTAGGGTAAACCCATGCACAGACGGTAAGATGTTCAGATAAACCCATGCACAGACCAGAACAAGATGTGTGGCATCCGTGCCCTGCCCTGTACGATGATAAGGTATCACGGCTGCGACTGGTATTGCCTGCCATCGAGAATGTTTCGTACAGTACGTGCGGATTCTCCACGGCCCACATGGTCAGCGCTCGTGTTCGCCCGATTCTGCTATCGTGTGCAAGGGACCAACCCCGATCTGTGTCAGGAATTGAGGGGCACGATCGGATATAATAATTAGATGGAGGTTTGGAATTAAAAAGAATATAGATATAAGTATCAGATGGAGAAATGGAGGGAAAAGAGGATGCCGATATAATTAAATCCAGAAGTGAGTTGAAAAGAACGCGCCGCCCGTATCTTGTATACTTGTGTCCTGTACAACGTGGCGTGGTTTTTGTTTTTCTATTATCGGCCTCTGATGATGTAGTTATTGGTACCAAGCTGCCAGCCACGCTCTCGCCGATATTGGGTCATTTGCTTCTGTGTTGTGAAAAACAACATCCGTGTTATGGGACCTCGTGGAGGCTAACACGTGCCGTGGCCGGGGGAAGGGAATAGAAAGCCGCACAACACCACCACGAGCATCGACAGCGGCATCTTGCCGAGGATCAGCGATACCTTCGAAGGAACCTCTGCACAAGCTCGAGATGATGCGTCTGACCGTTTCCAATGATCTGGGATGAGATTGCTGGTTGCCATTGAAGGCATACGAACGAATATCTCTTTTAAAGAGGATGCAACGGATGTTGTTTTTCACAACACACAGAAGCAAAATGACCCAATATCGGGCGAGAGCGTGGCTGGCAGCATTGGTACCAATAACTCATCATCAGAGGCCGAATAATAGAAAAACAAAACGCACGTGCCACTGTAAGCAGGACACAGTATACAAGATACAGGATCGGCAGCGTTTCTTTTCAACTCACTATTCTGGATTTAATTATATCGGCATTCCTCTTTTTCCGGCTCCATTTTCTCCATCTGAATACTTATATCTATATCTTTTAATTCCAAACCTGCCATCTAATTATTATATCCGATCGTGCCCCTCATTCTGACACAGATCGGGGTTGGTCCGCTTGCACACGATACAGAATCGGGCGACACGAGCGCTGACCATGTGGGCCGTGGAGAATCCGCACGTTACTGTACGAACATTCTGATTGCAGGCAATACCAGTCGCAGCCGTGATACCTTCATCATCGTACAGGGCAGGGCAACGGATGCCACACATCTTGGTTCTGGTCCTGTGCATGGGTTTATCTGAACATCTTACCGTCTGTGCATGGGTTTACCTACACCTTACCGTCGGTCATCGCAGCGGCCGCGGGTGTCTCCCCATGGATGGCGGACGTCTCCCTCGCCTCTCCCGCCGCGGGCGAAGCCGCGGATCAGCAGAGGCGTGCTGTGCAGTTTCGGATCGCTCCGGGCCGCGTGGCGCGCGAGCAAGGCATTGATCAGTGCTAATCGGGGTGCCCGGGCAGGCAGCAGGGCCAATACGACCGCTCGCAGTCGCCGGGGCACGACCGGGACGATCGTGCAAGGCAATTCATGTCGCGGAGTTCGGTGCGGGGCAAATTCATATAATGGGGCCTCAGAGTGAGACGATTCCGCAGCTTGAGTACCTTGCGGAAGTGGAGTGGAGCCACTTCCAGCCATCACGGCCAGGCCACGCAGTGGTTGGGCCCAATCAAGAGGCAGCCGATTCGGGTGACGACACATCTCTTCGGGGTAATGTCCCACCCTGCACCCCAGGGTCTATAAAGGATGAGTGGCGAGGCTTGTCCGTAGTTTCCAGTTCCAGTTTTGATGTCTTGCCATCGCTGGTCGTCCCGTTCTTTGCCGCGGCCTGGGAACGATCTCTCCGCCATCTGAATAACTCCACCTTCCTTCAGCCTGCCAGTCTTTTGCCCACTTCGCGTCTTGACTCCGCCCTTCTCACCCGCCTTCTGTCAATCATCGCCTGCGACTACACCTCCACCCGTCGCTGCCTCCATCCATCCACCTGGTCGTCTACACTCGCCCACTGCTCTCGGACTCCACCTTCTCCACCTCAATTCACCTCCGTTCAGACTAATGGTTGCGTGCTCATTCTCTGGACGCGACACTAGCTGCACGAAGTGCCACGAAGCAAGAGCCAGCTGTAGGAGGTATCGACCAGACGGAGCATCCCCCAAAACGTATGGTCGCGATCAGGCAATCGTGGCAAGGAAGGAAGGGGAGCGATGAGAGACTGTTAGCCTCATTCTTCTCCTATTTCTCTTCATTGGTGTGGTGTGTGTGTGTGTGTTGTGTGTGTGTGTGTGTGTGTGTGTGTGTGTCCTGGCGAGTTAAAAGAGCAGGTTTTTGGGTCGCTGATGACATTTGCGTGAATTAAGGTTTGTAATCACATTAATAATCGTTGGGCAATTATTTTCTTTCATTTTGAAACTCAAAATATGCTAAAATTAACTTTTTAAGTCAAAACTTTTGCGGTGATCGAAAAACAGACCGGAATTTACCGAAGATGCTATGAAGTCACATCTCCGAAAACTTCGTGAAACATTCGGAAACAGCGTGTGAAAAACGGCAAGATTGCGAATCAGAGAGTGATTTCAGCGGCGATGAAATTGAGTGTTTTCATTTCGATATTGCCGGGACGAGTCGGAGGATGGATGGGAATTTAACTATGGAGTTTTGGCCCTGAGCGCATATAAATTTGAGCCACTTACAAGTGTCGAAAAACGGCCTATTTCGTGTACAAGCGCAGGACTGACTTGTCCGCAGTTTTCACGCTGAGACTCCACCAGACAGATTTGGTTTGTAGATTTCATTTTCTTGTTCGAATGCATAAAATATGTAAAGTTTGATTTGGTCTGTGACTTGATAAATAATTTTTAACCCTCTCGTACTCCAAGAGTCAGAAATAGAATGAATCAATAATAGACCCAAATATATTATACACGCGGTAGCCTTGGCCGTTGAAGTTTTCTGACAGCTGAGCTTTTGACGCCCAGCGAAAGTGAACAGTTTAGACAAACCCCAACTTTCAAGAGAACTGTTGTGGCATATAATGCGGGCGGGGACCTGTTTGACCCACCAACTACAGCTGTTTTGACCAACCAAAACATGTTTAGCCTCATTGGGAAATATTCTACCCAATTTAGAAAAAAAAGTGGAAATTGATCAATTTTTTTACAATTGAAATGAAATAGCCCAATTTGCTGATGCTGTTAAAAAAGTAATGTTAATCAACAAAAGTTGATTTGTTGAGAATTTTTTCACCTGCTTGTGTTTTACAGAAAGTTTATTTTTTTTTTCATGTAGCTCTTTAAGAAATCATTTCAAGGTTTTTCTCACTTAAACTCAATAATTGATTCTGTGACAGAGCAGTATCTGGAGAACTTGTCAACCAACCACTCATGTTCACAGAGTGGTGATCAGGATGTGTTTATGCCTTCGAATCCTCGGCTGTGAAATGGTCCACCACAAATGACAAGTCTAATCCAAAGGGTCCTCTTTACCGTTTTCTTTGGGGAAAATTGCGCCCGTTTTGTTTTGTACAATCTTTATCACTGCCGGGCGAATGTTTTGATTCCTTCGGGAATCGGTGGGAGCGATAGCCCGTTTTGCCCAGATATTTTCGCAAACATGACGACACACGTACGAGGAAGATTACAAATTCCAAAATAACTTTGTTCTACAATAATTCAAAATAAAAAAGGATAATTAGACAGTTGCAAGCTCAAAAAAAGCGGAAAGAACGGCCGCTTGAACTGACACTTCCTCAATGAGCGAGTTAGCGTCCGCTTTGTTTTGGAGACATGACGTCACATCCATATATGGGCACGCCGGCTGTTTTTTTTCAACAAGCCTCGAGAAATAACAACTTCGGAGTTAAATTTCATTAATTTTCCCGCATAAGTTAGGCACCACAATTAGTTTGAATCAAACAATTTAATGCACATATAATCATATTGATAAATTTTCAAAACATGTTGGTGACCCGCAACCATGCTGTTTAAGAATTGCACAAGACCTATATTTCGGGTTAAGTATGCTCTGGTCTCTTTTTTAACTTGCTTGTACATTTCCCGCATCTCTCACGCTTCTTTTTCTGCTGCTGCAGACAAACAAATGAACTACTATTCACTGTGCACATAACTTCCTCACCTGCTTGTAAATAAAGTTGTTATTAGAAATGTTCCAGCTCGTTTTGTCTGTTCTTTCTTTGATTCCAAGCATGGTCTGAATCCTAGCTAAGCCATGTTTATTCCAATGATCCGATCATTTAGCGGTGCATCTTGGCACGTGTCCGCTTCGGATTGCATCCGATCCCGGTACAAGTGATCCGGTTCGGACAAGCGTACGAGGCGTGTTCCCCGGTAATAAATCACGTGATTAACTCATAGACGGGAGGAACCCTCGTCCACATACGGTTGAGTTATTGGCGTCCACGGTCGTATGACCCGCCATGTCAACGGACTTATCCATGTGCCGATGGCCGCAATTCCCGGGGACGTCTGGTGGGAACACGAATAAGCTCCCGCCCCCCCCCCCCCGCCCGGGTGGTCTTCCCACCCCGATCCCCGGCCCCGCAATATATATATATACATAATATATTCTAACAAATACTACCGCATCTCTTTGCTGACGGGAATACTAAGGGAGGCATAGAGGAGAGAGAGAGAGAGAGAGAGAAGAGGAGAGAGAGAGAGAGAGAGAGAGAGAGAGAGAGAAGAGGATAGAGAGAGGTGGGAGAGATAGAGAGAGGTGGGAGAATAGAGAGAGCGTGGGAGAAATAGAGAGAGGTGAGAAATAGAGAGAGTGGGAGAATAGAGAGAGGTGGGAGAAATAGAGAGAGGTGGGAGAAAATAGAGAGAGGTGGGAGAAATAGAGAGAGGTGGGAGAAAAATAGAGAGAGGGGGAAAATAGAGAAGAGGTGGGAGAAATAGAGAGAGGTGGGAGAAAAGAGAGAGGTGGGAGAACATGAGAGAGGTGGGAGAAATAGAGAGAGGTGGGGAAATAGAGAGAAGGTGGGAGAAATAGAGAGAGGTGGGAGAAATAGAGAGAAGAGGAAGAGAGAGAGAGAGAGAGAGAGAGAGAGAAGAGAGAGAGAGAAGAGAAGGGAGAGGTGGGTGACAGAGAGGGAGGAAGGGTGAAGGACGAGGAAGGAAGGGGGAGCGGATGGCTTCAGCCACACGTTGCTATAAACACTCCGGGAGGTAGGGCATGCGAATAGGGTGTGGGGAGTGATGAGGATGGAGAGCAGAAGGGGGTAAGTGGGGAGGGGAAGGGGGTAATTCGGACTAGCATTTGGTAGTGGGGACTTGAATTGAAGGGGATGGGAGCTGATAGTTTCATTTGGAGGGAACTTGAAGGGAAGCAGGGGGGGGAGATGGTACCATCTGCCTGCATTCGTAAAGATTGAATTAAATGGGGTAACGTTAAACAGCATGTTTCAAACAGGATAGCAAAACCCCCATCACTTTCAACAGCACATACATTTTTTAAGACATTATAACATGGCTTCCTGAGGCCTGCGACTTGAACTGCAAGCTGCACTCTGTTTACCCACTCTGGAAATGGATCTCTCAGAGGGGGTACAAACTGCCTTGGAGTGCCAGGAACGCACAAATCCAGCAAATGCACACCACTCCACCAGCTGGAACCGCACCACAAGCGCCAATCCTGGCAGTCCAAACCCCAAACCCAGATCAGGCCAAAAAATTCAAAGCCCATCACACCCCAGCTGCGATGCTTTAAATGCCCGGAGATGCCAGTGTTGTGGCCTTTATTTAATTCAGCACATGTTTAGCAACAAAAATGTGATAAAGCTCCAGAACCTCTCAACCCAAGCCAAAATCCCAAAATTCAAACTGCGGAATTGAACCGGCAGCAGCAAGCGCCGATCGGCAAAAAAGTGCCCATACCGCCCATCCACAACTCCTCCGGGCTCAACAACAACACAAACACCACACACAGCACAACATAACCACCTCCAAATCACAACATCACCACCTGTGGGAACTTAATCACAGCCACACATCGTTTATAACTTCATGAAAGTTCGAAGTCCGTTGAGAAATAGAGGAAGAGAGGAAGGAGGGGTGGGGGAGCAAGGACAAAACAAGGATGGGGGGGGGGAGAATGGATGGATGGATGGAAAGATGGAAAAGAAAGGAGATGGAGGGGAAGGGATGGAAAGTGGATTCATTGTAAGGTTCCACAGTTTCTATGAACCATGATTTCTCCAATCCTCAGAATGAACAACGAGCTGTAAGGAATGAATGATGAAATGATGAATGATGAAGGAATGAGTTCCCACCTGCCTGTTCTTTGTCTGCAATTACATCCCTGCAGCATCTGCAATGAGCTTGAGTTTTTTGAAAACAACCCTCACCTAATAACATCTAATGCACTCCACCAGGGGGGTGCATCACCGAGCATCTCTGGGGGTGCTCAGATGATTGCTCCAAAATGAAGGTTACCTTTTAAACTTTTGTCACGATTTTAAACCAAGACAACGGAACGACATGTTTTATACATATACCTCATTTACATTATCACTAATGTTGGCTTGAATGTCAATTTGTAATTTTATTTTTAACAAGAGCGCAAAGTGAGCAAATATACGGCTGAACAAGAAGGTAATATACGAATTGTTGCTACTACATGGAAACCACATCCTGGTTGCCATGGCAACGCACTTCAGATGATGAACGTATGTCGCGACACACCCGTCTCACAGTCTGTACCTATGTACCAATGTGAAACGTGAAAGTTTGAAAACTTTGGGAGTTAGAGTGCGGACAGGAACGATGGACGGACGGACGACCGTAATCACATATACGGGCCCGATAATATATATATGCGGTATACAACTACAACTTTGATTTAAACCAAACAAAAACAGTCATTTACACCACCGTCTACTGTCTCGCCAGGCTTACAAACATTAAATGATAAGGAACGGCAAGACTTTTGCACCACACGACACCGTGGGGCACAACACGGCGTGGGGGCCTGAAACTTGTATTGTCAGATCGACATGTTTTTTGATTGTGTTAGCAGAGGGACAGTGTGGGTACTTTTGCCGGTGTATTGGCCATGGCTTGCAAACGAACATCCAAGCAGCTTTGTAGAGTTGCTCGCCAAGTGGCTAAGCCTCAAGCAAGCACTCCAATGAAACGGTGATAAGGAACGGCTTGGCTCGGCAAGGGATTCGCGATCGCCGATCAGTCCATATTAAACACCACCCGGAGACAGCCAGAATGTCAAACAATGTCCAAATTCGGCAAATGAACACTTTTTTCGCAGTCCGGAACTGCTGCCACGGTCAATTCCGTAATTTAAATTTCGAAATTCAGCTCAGGTCAAAAGTTTCTCCAAAGCTTATCGCATCTGCAGAAATGACATAAAAGGCACGAATGCTGGATCGCCAGGTGTTTATAAGCATTGTGATTGTATTCAGGCGATTCATAGGTATGAAGATCAGCAATCAAGCAATGTATGCAGTGATTCATAGGTATGGAGCTATATCGTAAAGAAACAGACCTGGTCCCAAGAATTCCTAGGCAAGGCAATTTTTTAAGCTGAGCAAACAAAATGACCAATTAAGACCCGAGCTAAGCTAAGCGAACACAGGCTGACTAAAAAACTGCCTGTGTTTCTGATTTTGCTGTTAATTATCTTCAAAAAGGGGTGTTTAAATTTACTCCTAACCGTTTCCATTCTTGCACTCCCTGGAGTTCCGTTCGTATGCATGCAAATGGTTTGGGGCCGCTAGTTTCATGGTTTTAGAGTTATTGGAGGAGACCCCTAACATTATTAGACAGGATTCGTATACACACACACACAACACACACACCACCAAGGTCGATACTTGAGACCTGGAGGGCTCCAGTTTTGACCCTTTCTGAAACCCACAATGGAGATAACAACGCAACACACTCATGTACTCGACATTGAGCACACAGAGACGCACAGTTAGTGCCTTTTCTAGGACAAAACCATTATTCAAAGAAGATGGATGCAAATGGTTTAGTATGATCATTCTTATGACGCATTCCCTAATTGTTTGCAATAGTTTTTGGAGGAAACGTCCCGACATCCTTTTCCAATTTTAGCTCGCCTGTTCGAAGAAAGCGAGCTATAGCGATACCCCAGCATGAGCGTCAGCGTGGGCGTGAGCGTGAAATGTTAAAGTTTTTTTGGTGCAAGTTATTTTTTTCCTTTCTCATGTTTTTCATCTTACGGCACACTATTTTTTATACGCCCGATATAGATATCGGGGCGTATTAATGTGTCGTCCGTCGTTCCTGTCGCGCACTCTAACTCAAGTTTTAAACTTTCGGGACATTTGGTACATTAGGTAAGACTGTAGAGACGGTGGTGTCGCGACATACGTAGTCTCTAAAAGGGGTTGCCATGACAATCCAGGATGGCTGGTTTTCCATCCGTTCCTGTCCGCACTCTAACTCCCAAAGTTTTCAACTTTTCACGTTTCATTTATTTGGTACATAGGTACAGACTGTGGAGACGGTGTGTCATGACATACGTTCGACATCTAAAGGGGTTGTCATGACTACGTTCGTCATCTAAGGGTTGCCATGACAACCAGGATGCTGTTTTCGCATCCGTTTCCTGTCCGCACTCTAACTACCGAAAGTTTTCAACTTTCACGCTTCATTTCTGGTATATACAGTGGGGAGAACAGAGTATTTGATACACTGCCGATTTTGCAGGTTTTCCCCACTTACAAAGCACGTCAGAGGTCTGTAATTTTTTATCATAGGTACACTCAACTGTGAAAGACCGGATTAAAATAAAAATCCTGAAAAAAAATCACATTGTATGATTTTTAAATAATTAATTTGCATTTTATTGATTAATAAGTATTTCATACCTCAGAAAAAACAAGAACTTAATATTTGGTACAGAAACCTTTGTTTGCAATTAACAGAGATCAGACCGTTTCCCTGTAGTTCTTAACCAGGTTTGCAACAGACTGCAGCAGGGATTTGGCCCACTCCTCCATAGCAGATCTTCTCTCGATCCTCAGGTTTCGGGCTGTCGCTGGCGCAACCAGACTGTTCAGCTCCCTCCAAGATTTTCTATTGGGTTCAGGTCCTGGAGACTGGCTCGGCCACTCCAGGACCTGAGATGTTTCTTACGGAGCCACTCCTGAGTTGCCCTGGCTGTGTGTTTCGGGTCGTTGTCATGCTGGAAAGACCCAGCCACGCCCCATCTCAATGTCTCATTGTTGAGGGAAGGAGGTGTTGCCAAGATCTCGCGATACAATGGCCCCATCCATCCTCCCGCTCAATACGGTGGCAGTCGTCCCTGTCCCCTTGCAGAAAAGCATCCCATAAGAATGATGTTTCCACTCCATGCTCACGGTTGGGATGGTGTTCTTGGGTTTGTACTCATCCTTCTTTCTTCCTCCAACATCAGCGAGTGGAGTTAACCAAAAAGCTCTATTTTGGTCTCAATCAGACCACATGACCTTCTCCCATTCCTCCTCTGGATCATCCAGATGGTCATTGCAGACTTCAGACGGGCCTGGACATGCGCTGGCTTAGCAGAGGACGCTTGCGTGCGCTGCAGATTTGTCGCATGACGGCGTAGTGGGGTTACTTTTATGGTTTTCTTTGATACTGGGTCCCAGCTCTGCTTCAGGTCATTGACCAGGTCTGCTGCCGTGTAGTTCTAGGCTGATCCCTCACCTTCTCATGATCATTGAGGCTCCAAAGAGGTGAGATCTTCATGGAGCCCAGACTGAGGTAGATTGACTGTGTATCTTGATTCTTTCTTTTCTAATAATTGCGGCCAACAGTTGTTGCCTTCTCACCAAGCTGCTTGCCTATTGTCCGCTGTAGCCCATCCCAGAACTTGTGCAAGTCTACAATTTTTGTCCCCTGATGTCCTTAGACAGCTCTCTGGTCTGCCGCATTGTGGGAGAGGTTTGGAGTCTGATTGATTGAGGTGGACAGCTTCTTTTAATGCAGATAACGAAGTTCCAACAGGTGCAGTTATACAGGTAATGAAGTGGAGAAATGGGAGGCTTCTTGAAAGACAAACTAACAGGTCTGTGAGAGCCGTAATTCCTTACTGAATTGGTAGGATGAATCAAATACTTATTTTCATGGCATAAAATGCAAATTAATTATTTAAAAAATCAATACAATGTGATTTTCAGGATTTTTGTTTTAGATTCCCGTCTTCAGCAGTTGAAGTGTACCTATGATTAAAATTACAGACTCTAACGTGCTTGTAAGTGGGAAAAACCCTGCAAAAATCGCCAGTGTATCAAATTCTTGGTTCTCCCGCACTGTAGGTACAGAACTGTGAGACGGAATGTCGCGACATACGTTCGTCATATAAGTGGTTGCCATGGCAACCAGGATGCTGTTTTCCATGTATAGTAGCACAAATTCTGTATATACCTCTTGTTCGAGCGTATATTGGTGCTCACTTTGCGCTGCTTGTTACTGATTACAATATACAAATACATATATTGCTTTAAAAAATTATTTGGATCAGACTTCCACTGCAATGCTTAATAAAAAATATTAATTATTAGACGAGTCTTTTAAAAACGATAAATGTATAAACAGGGCGAGCATTGGGTGGCTTTGACACCAACTTGGTTACCTCCGCCACCGAAGGTGAAGGAGGTAGTTTTTTACGCCACTTTTGGCTGTTTTGTCTGTTTTTGTTACTTAACGAAATCTAAGATTTCGTAAGTATATTGATGACTTCTGTCCTCTGTTTGTGTGGTTTGTTTGTTTGTTTTGTTTGTTTGTTTGTGTGTTTGTTTGTGTGTTTGTTTGTAGGGCACGATAACTCGAGAACGGAGAAGCTACATGTCATAATTACACCAAGTGATTCAAGGAGGGTGATGGCTGGCGCTGATTAGATTTTGGTCAAAATCGTCAAAGGTCAAGGTCAAGTGTGGTTCAAACTAATTCCATAAATTAAATGTGGAGATAATGGAGATTTTTGCCTTCGGCTCGACGTTACGAGTTTCGTTTTTAAATTTTGTCTTTCGGTTTTTGCGATCGCTTAGGATGCCTTTAAAACTCGGTTGTCGAATTCTGGTAAAAATCGATGTTTTTGGAGACGTTTTAAAGATTGTATAAAAAATATTTCAACTGAACGCGTCACGGGTCGTCAACGTGATCAGTGCGCTCGAGCAGAACGCGTCGTTGAGGTCACGTAAAGGGTTTGCGTGCGCGCGCTGACCGGTGTTTCGATAAAGATGGTGTTTAAAGTCATTTTTATCCCAATAAAGGTTATCGTCGCATCCTGACTCGCTAAGCGTCGATATGTAAAGATTGTTTTGGTGGATGGCCGAAATATTACGGTTTTGTGCCTTTGATAAAATAATATTTAAATAATTGCGGTTGGAGAAATGGAGATTTTTTTGCTTTCGGTCCGACGTTTGAATTTTTGATGGTTTGGTGCAGAATCATCGTAGAACTTCTGTTTGCGTCGCTACCTTCTCTCCGAGCAACAGCTTTTATTAGACAAGGTCAAAGGTCAAGTTGACGATTTCGTAATTTGTACCAGTCTAATGACTGCTTTGTTTTACTTACACGAAATCTAAAGATATTCGTAAGTATATTGATGACCTACCGTTTAATGTTTGTTAGATTTTCTTAAGTATATTGATGACTAAACCGGTTTCTGTTTGTTTGTTGTTGTAGGCTACGATAACTCGAGAACGAAATAAGCTACATGTCAAATTACATCACGTGATTCAGGAAGGTGATGGCTAGTGCTGATTAGATTTGGTCAAATCGGTCAAGCGATCAAGGTCACAGTGATGTCAAATAATTCGATTTTTGATAGTTTTGGTACAGATAACTGAGAACGGAAGAAGCTTACCAATGTCAAATTACACAACGTGATTGCAGGAGGGTGATGGCTAGTGATGATTAGATTTTTGCTCAAATCGGTGCAACGGTCAATGGTCACGGTGAGGTCAAACATTACGATTTTTGATGGTTTGGTACAGAATCTCGTAGAAACTTCTTTTGCGTCGCTACCTTCTCTAGAGACAGCTTTTATTAGACAAGGTCAGGGTCAAGTTGAAGATTTCGTAAGTACCAGTCTATGACTGCTTGTTTGTTTTGTTCGTTCGTTTGTTTGCATGGCAGGATATCTCAAAAAGTTGTGGAACAGGTTCGGTGTGTGACAAGGATGAACTGCATTAGAATTTGGTGGAAGATCCGATCCGGCTACGAGAATTTTCAGCGATTCTTCACATTGAAGATCGGGCCAAAAACTATATATAGCTCGGATATCTCAAAAAAGTTGTGGTACGGGATTCGGATGAAACGTTGGTGGACAGGTTGGGTGTGGTGACGAGGAAGAATTGATTCTATTTTTGGTGAATGACCCGAATCTGATCTAGATACGAGAATTATTTACTTCAAAGTGATTCTTCACCATTGGAGAGATAGGGACAAAACTGCATAGAATTGAAGCGCATGATATTTCAACAATGTATTGGGTTTGTCACGTGGATCAGGCTATTGCGTGGCAGGGGGTAGCCTCTACCGAGTGCCCTTCTTGTAAAGATGTTTATTCCCTGCTTGTTTTCTTTACTTTTTTTAGAAATGTGTTTACATGCTGAAGAATTACATTGTTTATTGCACGAAAATTTTTTTTTTTATTCTTATGATTTGTGTTTGCAGTAAACATGAGCAATCCCCTTCCTCCCTTTCTGGTGGAATGATATGATACAGAAGGGAAATTTGAAGTGGAAGTACAATCTTCACTAAATGATGTAACGTAATTTCTTGTTATAAAGTTGTTTTTTCGCAAAAGAGTACGTGACAAGAGTGCCTTTATTAACTACTAGCATAACCGCGCGCTCTCGCGACATGTTGGGGGGGTGTGTTTGAGAAAAGGAACTGAATGCAAGTATCAGTAGTAAATTTTCTTTAATGCAGTAAGTGGAATACGATTTCACTGTTTCAGACCATTTTATTTACTTTTTTTGTACCATGCACCTCATATGGTTTTGAGACAATGTAAGCCGAATATCACGTTACTCGAGCGGCAGAAACAAAGTCCGAAGATAGCGCGACACGAAAACCACAAACTCGAAAATAAATATATAAGATGTTCTACTACTGATTTAGCAAATGTGTGTAGTCCAAACTTTATAGACGTACTCATATTGTAATGGTCCTGTACATACTTCCATAGACGATCTAACATTCAATAATTGTACAATACGGTTGTAGAAACGTGTGTGTTATTGTTGTCGATTGGCCCTGTTGACTGCCATGCATGGACAGGCAGCAGCATGGAGACAGCCAATCAACCTCCAGGAAGCAAACCAGAGATTCCTCAAATCCAAGATTGTTTGTGGTAAGGAGGTGGGGGGGAGAGGAAGAGGAATGGGTGGAGGGAAATTGGATGGTTGATGGGGACCGATTGTGCTTAATGATTGTGAGCCTGCCTTCCTGATTAATCGAGCAGCAGGGAAATTTTGGCCCCAGACTTTTCATTGGGGGTGGGGGGGGGGGGGAAGGGGTACAAACTGATGAAGAGGTATCCCCGAAAGTTTCATGCAATGTGTATTAATGGCATGTAGCTTTATGGAAAGGCATACCCTCATTCTTTGTTGTAGTAGCATGTTTTTATAGTTTCTACTTTATAGACACACAACTCTAATAATATTCCACCGTTAACCACCCCCATATATGGGTCTGAATTGGCCCTTGGGCAATGTGTCAAGCGGCCCCACGCTCATTCATGCTGATTGAAGTATCATCGCACCCGAACCACCTTCTGTGCCTTCTTATTTCAGACAGTATCTATAACAAAATCTTTTAATTATGAAGAACTGTACAAACAAACTCCTCCACCTCCTTCAATATGCAGCACGTGGCTGCAGGTAGCATCATTGGCTGAGGGCACAGGCTGTGCCGCTGATGCAATGCCCTATTACCAATACAATGGTACTCATTTCCCGACCTCAGAGGATGACAGGCTGATTCACCCCACCTGGTGTTTAATTAACCAGCCAACTTGACTCAGGACCCTAAGAATCCCAAGGCAGTCACCCAAAACTGTGAACCAAACAACAGGCTTTGTACAAACAAAACGATAGCGGAAAGGATGCTGCACAAAGTAAAACTCTATCCGTTGGTACCATAGAGTCAATCGTCATTGAGAGCGCAGCTCAGAAATACACCTTGTGAAGATGATTTGTTCATTTTGATGAGGGACGAGAAGAAGAATTTGCCGGTTTTCACCCGATCTCGGTTTTTGGCTTTTGCCATGGTCTGGAAGTACTGAAAAGTGATCCACCCGAGACAAATCAGCTGAACAAGTCGGTTCTCATGTTGCCCGAGTGACTTTTTAGAGATGGCTCCAACTTTGAATTTTGCTATAGCCAGTGGGGCTTGCACATTTCTCTTTCCACCACCATCCCTATAATCGAGAGTGCCAACACACTCTGTGAAACGATCAGAAATAAAAAAATTGGCAATTCTTAGACTCTCGTTAATGAGCATCTCGAACACCGATCAAATAATTAGATGGCATTTCAATACGGCCCAATTCTCTATCCATACAAAAAAGTCTTTTGAAATAATCTCTGGTTGTTTTATCCAATTTTATTCTGCTTAAAAAAAAAAGTTTAAACATCAGTCCCTGCTCCTTCAATCAAGGCTTTCCAAGGTGTGATGCAGTAGTTTCTAATGAACTTAAAACAAAATAAGATAAAAAAGGCGCTGTCCACCCTTTGACGATTTAGCCAGCAATGCAACGTATAAAAATGTATGTAAAACGGTTGGCGTACGCTGAAATTTTGATGTCTTTTTTTTAAATTTTTTGGCGTATTCATAACGAGTTGGGTCGTATGCATAACATATTAGTAAACGTACACAGAAACGTTTTCGTGTCTATTTAGATAACTTATACCAACGATGATTAGCGTGTTTGTCGGCGTTCACAAGCCTATGGCCAACGATAGTCTAACTTAGGCATAGCGCGCTGCACGTATCGCGACGATCACGTGGCGTACCTATTAAAAAGCTGCCGCTCGCAGATTCAAATAATAACCGCATGAGAATTGGAAGTGTCAACATCGCAGTCACAACCTTGACGATTTAGGCCACGTATGCCGACGCCTAGTGAAAAAATTGGTCTAAAATGCTGGCAAACAAGTCCGAATAAACGTTATGGTAAGTTTGGGTTTACGTGAAGAGCACGCTGAAAAACGATGAAGTACGCCGTCCATAGACGTCGTAGTACGTCTAAGTACGTCGTGAATTTCAAAGCATGCCTGAAAATTTACGACGTACTCGCCGTATGGCTCACACTTCCGCTACGCTGGGAATACAGTTGTAGGCACGATATGCGAATGGTTGACACATCGTCGGACACAAGTTGCCTCATAAGTCGAACACGTCGAGGTAATGTTTTAGCATACCCGAAATTATTTTTCTCCGTCAAGGAACCATTTCTTTTTTTTTCGCTCCGTGAAGGCACGTGACGAAATAATATGAAGTTTTTGTTGTTGTTGTTGTTGTTTTATTATTGTTTTTTTTAGTCTATCACGAATTTTAAAATATATTCGGCATGTTGCTTTTAAGTTTTCGACGTCGAACGTGACAATATCCTCAAAACAGAAAATATTCAAGAGGAGGAATTAAGAATAAGACATGAGGCAAACTGAAGAGGCAATCGGCGTGACAGTAACGGCAACGTGAGCGAAATATCGGAAGTTATTGTTTGTTTTTTTGTTGTTTTTTTTTAACGCTGCCAATACGCCATTATAAACGAGTAAGCTGTAAATTAAGAAACACGTTCAGCAAGTTCTGTGGTCGTCCAGAAAGACTCAATCAAAATACGTCTACATACGTAATATGCTTGGAGGTACGTTACCACACATAGATTCAAAGCACGTACTCATAGTTAGAAATAAGTTTTTGGGGTACGCTAAGCATTACCCCTCGACGTGTTTCGACTATAGTATCTTACAGTTAACGTGCTCGATCGTGGTGTCAACGATCGCATAACTGCCTCGACGTGTGTCAACGATCGTTTAACGTGCCTACACACTTACTCCATAGGTTATAAATAAGTTTCTTGTTGCTAATCAACTTACTCGACGTGTTCGGACTTATGAGTAACGTGTGTCGACGTGTGTCACGATCGCATTAACGTGCCTACAACTTATGGCCAGCGTAGGCGAACGTGAGTTCATACGCTGGCATATCGTCGTAAAATCAAGCATGCTAAAATTTGAAGGACAACCGCAAAGTACAACGATGAAAAGCCAGCGTACTACGACGTATGGCAAGTGGTTTTTCAGCCGTGCCTCTTAACGTAATACAAACTTTACCCGCATTAAACGTATTCGACGTGTGCCAAGCGTTTTTAAAGACAAATTTTTTTCATAAGTACGCATACGCTGGCTAATGTACAAGGTGTGAACAGCACCTTTACACATCAGCATCACCCACAATCCACATAAAGTGCCCAACAGGAGGTTAGAATCGTAAAACTACAATTAATTGATAATCCTTTCACAATTTTATTAATAGATATATATAATATATATATATTATATAATATATATAATATATGTGGACCCCGTATTTGCGGATTCATTCATGGAAAATGCTGCGAATGTCGGATCCGCGAATGGTTGGGGCATTGTTTCAATGGGAAAGAGGATGATAGGTTCCCAGCAGTTGGGTGATTCATAAGGGAAATATGTTAAAATCCAAGAAATCCCATGATAGGAAATGCACAAAACCTGTGACAAAACACTAGCGAATTCGTGAAGATATAGGACCACAAATGTCGAAGCAGGTCGCATTTTATCAACCGGCAATAAGCGCGAGAGGGTCTGTGAATGCAGGGGAGTGACTATAAAAAGATAAAAATTATATATATATATATATTTATATATCAAATACAAGGAAGGCGAAATGATCATACCAACAATTATGATGCCGGTCGTCCATTGTTTGTTTTGTTTACAATTCGCATGCCACAGCACACATTTTTTGGTTTTGTTCTCCTATTTTCTTATTCACAATTATATTCAATTCGCACAATCAAAATAATATTGGTCTCCATATCATAGTTAATTTTTTCTTCCTTATTCAGCTTCAAAGGTAATGTCACATTAAGTATTACTCTGAACATGCTCAATTGTTTCAAACTATGAACTAAGAACAGCAAATGCTTGTTTACATGACTGGTCACCTGATACTCCACACAGGGTAACCAGCTCGGAGTGCTGTGCTTGAAAGGCAGATTTCAGTGCTGCCAAAGGAGGCCTCACGGCAAGGGCTACACTGGGTGGTTTGTCGTTGCTTCCCAGCACTCAGTCAGAGCAGCAATTTATAATTTGTTCAGGAATGCCGGAGATATTCACCAACTCTTCACAAAGGACACCTGGGGGGGTCCTTAACATCACCAACCTAATGTCGGCAGACGAGATGTTTTCAGTTGAACGTCCATCCTCGTGACGCACAGACTTGATGAATCACCTACCTGTGAAACACGCTGGATGACGGTTTATAGCTGGGTCGGGAATTCGGAACCGAGGCGAACAGAGCCTCAGAAGCAAATGTGCATACCTCTAATCTATTTACGAGCACACCTGGTACCTGCGTTGCATGAATTGATGAAGGGAAAATTAATTCTGCTCGGCGACTGTAATTAACGCAATTAATTAATTTTGAATAATATAATTATATATTTATATAATATATTTTATATAAACAGCTTGGTCTTGAAAATATAAATTATATATATATAATATATATAATATATATATATATATATATATAACTAAACCGTGTACTGGGTTTTTCCCCCTGATGAGGAGTATGCTCGTAAAATCAAGAACACGACGAAGGAAACAACGTCCGCACGGAAACCCGGGTCACGGCACGAAATTCAGTCAATGGAATACCCAAACCAATCCGTGCAGACTCTCGGCACATTTGTACAGTTGTGGAAAACGCCAGCGTTGCTTCACTGTTCTACAGGTAGTCACATTCAACGTTCTAACAGGTAGTCACATTCACGTTCACATCAACAAATTCATTTGCGCCCCATAAATGAAAAAAAAAAAGCGCCCCCCAAAACAAAACCTGCGTATTCCTTCAAGAAACCTCATTACCTGTGGCTCCTCCAATGGCCCGTAAGGACATATTAAAGGTCTAGAGGAGGAGAAAAATAATGGGGGGGGGGGCCGCAACCATGGACAACGCAGCTTTCATAGCAGCGAACACACGACAGTTTTAAACAAAGCGAAGGGCACTCACTCACTCCGCACTCACACACTCATTCACTCACACTCTCACCACTCTCACCCAACTCAGCACACCACTCACTCACACTCTACCCACTCACACACACTCACGCACTCACAACACACACACACACACACAGGCACCCGTCACTCACTCTCACACTCTCACACCCCACTCACTCACACTCTCACACAAGCCCACTCCTCACCACACACAGCCACTCACATCACACACCCACTCACATCACTCAACTCGACACACACACACACATCCCATCACGTCACTCACTCACACACGCCACTCACACGCACACACGCACACACACACACACACACACGCACGCACACACACACAACCAGCACGCACACTAACACACCACTCAACACTCACTCACTCACACACCCACTACGCACACACTCAGCTCACTCACTCACCCACTCACGCACACACTCCACTCACATACTCACTCACTCACGCACACACTCACCTGGTACAGTTTCACGACAATGCGCACCTTTTCCCAAAGCCGGGCAAATCCCTTCAAGGTAATCAGTGGATCACACGACACGGGAAGCCTTTCTCACCCACGGAGCGACATTAGGTGGAAAAGGTTATATATTCGAACCGACACGTCTGATCTCTAAATCGCAGTTATCTCCTCGGTAACTATAGTCGATAACTTCACTACTCGCTAACCTTCTCATGATGCTCTTCGTCTCTCGCCAGCTCGCCCCTCTAGTCGCACAGCCTCCGCCCCTCTAGTCGTCAGCTCCTCCCTTCTGTTTGCTGGCTTCAAACACTTCGTTCGCTAGCTCCGTCCCCTCGTCGCCAGCTCCGCCCCTCTGGTCGCAAGCTCCGCCCCTCTGTTTTGCTGCTTCACAGCTTTCTGTTCGTAGCTCCGCCACCTCTAAGTCGCCAGCTCCGCCCTCTGTCGCCAGCGCTCCTCCCCTCTGTTTGCTGGCTTCCACACTTTCTGTTCGCTAGCTCCGCCCTCTAGTCGCAAGCTCCGCCCTTCTGTTTTTGGCTGGCTTTCACACTTTCAGTTTCGCTAGCTCCGCCCCTCTACGTCGCCAGCTCCCGCCCTCTAGTCGCCAGCTCCTCCCCTTTCCTTCCACCCATTCCTGCGCTATTTCCATCTCACCTGTGCGCTTTCCTCATGTCCTCCTCTTTAAATCACCCATATTTTAACTCTCTTACTGCGAGATAATAATTCTTCGATTCATCATTTCACAACAGC
>CM068963.1:98641509-98664059 GCA_035128595.1 Eptatretus atami
ACGTGTCTCTGCTGGCCCTCTACAAGGAAGGAAAGAGTGACCCTGACCCCCCTCCGTGGATCCCGGCCATTCACCACCCGAGCTCCGCCACAAACTTCGAGTCCCACACGTGCGACTGGGGACCAAACCGGCGACCATTGTCAGGTGCCGCAGCACGAGTCCCCCTTTCTCCGATGGCCAGGTAACCATCCGAACTCTGACCCCCAGCTCGTCTCCTCTCTCGGCTGCGAGGGTCCAATAAAGAACTCTGGGTTTCTTTTCATTTGTGTGTGTGTGTGTGTCTGGTGTGGGCCATCTTTAAGTAGAACTGAATTAAGTGTTTTTGGAACATTGTAAATACTTCTGCAATATTGTGTTTAAGTCTTGCTTTGTGTCTTCATTTACTGTAAATAAAACTTGTTAGAAATATTCCCAGTCCATTTCCATCCCTTCTTGAATTGGTCCAGCATGGTTCGGATGTGAGTTTAGGCAGGGTTTTATCCCCGATAATCTGTTAATTCCAGCCGGCACGGCTTTGGCAGTTTCCGCTCGGCTGCACCCGAACCGGAGTTGGTAGTCGGTAGATGGAACTCTACCGCAGTCGGTAGAGTGACCCGGTTCGAGCAAGATGTGCGAGGTCGTGGTTTCGCCGGTAGTCGAAATCGCGTAGTTAATTAGGTAAAATGGTTATAGACCCTACGCTACGCCGGTTGAAATATTGGCGACCACGGTCGGTTAGACGACCCGCCGGCTCGTGGAGTTATCCGAGCGACGGCCTACAATTCCGGGGAGTTTGGTGGAGACGACGCCAAACCTCCCCACCTAGTGGTCATTCTCGCCACCGACCCCCGGCCCTCACATGTGTGTGTGTCTTACAAGTACAGATCATTGTCAAGAGCTGCATTCGAACTGATTGGCTGGTTTTGGGCATGTCCTTCAACAATGTACCTTGAGTTCTCGTGAGCGATTAAGTATTGGACCGGGAGCCAATTACGACTGTGGTCCCATTGGTTGTACCATTACTGGGGCATGGATGTGCTGGTTGAGGTGGGAATTTATAATTTGTTTCGGGTGCTGACAATCACCTACTCCTCCTCAAAACCAAGGTGGGAGCTTTAACATTCACCGACTAATGCTCGCAGATGGAACCCCGCAGCTTCACATCCAACCCAAGGGATCCCACTCATTGATTCAATCCCTTGCTGCCAAGAACATGTCTATTTATAGGCATGTCGAGAATCAAACCCAGATGGGACATCTCAGAAGCAAGTGTGCTGGCTCTATGCCATTCTGTCGGACAGGCATCATGAGTGAAACTGCGATGTTGCCCACCAGTCTGGACATCAATACATTTCTATGAAAGCTTAATCATATTCCATGTCTAGATCATCTGCAAGAATACACAAATGCAAAGCCTCATGGCCCAATTGTATCTCTTTTAACATCAATGAAGGGGACAATGTTCTAATTTTTTATTTTATTTAATTTTTTTTTGCAAGGGATGTCGTGTGTCAAGGTGAGCGCCCCATTAGCACACAACTTGCACATATAAGCCTCATCGTATTCAACAGGCCTCTTGTTAAACTACATTTATAATTTTGTTCAAAAATATTTAATGGTGATGAAAGTTTCCTTTTCATGTAAATTGAAACTTCACCTTCAACATGCTGAATGACAAGGCCTAAAAAAATGCAATATTCATAACCTCAGGCTGCATAATGGGCTCTTTTGTTTTGTCTTGTCATCATCTCAAGGGATGTTCAGTGAGCTGTACTATCAACATTGGCTTGTTAGTTTTGGAAGTTTCCTTTTTGTAAGAAAGGACAATACTTTGGCTGAATAAAATATAAACTTGTGTTTGTTTCTAAGGCTCATGGAAGAGCTGTCACACACAAATCGCTCACTCACTTGCAGACAGACAGCAGATAACACAGGACATGACATCAGACAAACTAGGCCATTGATCTTGGGGAAAGTCATGCCATACTTGATGCCGGCATCGCCACCTAGTCGTGGTGTTTTTCCCACCACAGTTAATGGGGAACTTTAAGGGAGAAATCCCCCTTCTCCAGCAATGGAAACCAATGGGGTTTGTCTGTACTCTTTGCTTTAAATCGTGATCGTCAAGCAAGGATGCAGCATGCACTAATTTATTATTATTATTATTATTTTTTAAAGTCTTTGGGGAGACCATCGACCTCCCAGACTTGGTGCAGATGCCCTTACCATAATGCTACTGAAAAACCAAAATGCCATTATTGCTCTGAGCATGGATTTAACATCTTCATGATATCCCAAGGTGATTCTCAAAAAGGAAATGAATGTTTGAGCAGTTGATGAACTTTTCGTGTGATCGAGTTGAAGCTTTCAGTTAGTTTCTGATGTTTCTCCTTTTTCCTTTATTTGTCCTGTTTGAGTTCAACTACTCTTCTCACCTCTGGTTATTTTTCATCAGAAGCACTTGTATTTTGACTGCATGGTGATTGGTGATTATGGGTGGTTTAGCAGTTATACCATGGCTCTTGCTTCTCAGCTTCAAATATGGCAGACAGCCATGTTTTGGTCTTATTTGTTACCCCGCATGCACGAAGCTAAAAGTAGGATTAAGCAATTGGTTCACTTATGTCTGTCCACAAATGTCAGTTTATGATCGTGGAACAACTTCATTTCGTTTGAATGTTGTATTTTGAACATGAATTGGAAAATGAGCCTGTAGTTTTGGAGTACTTTGGCTCTAAATTTGGCAAATCTTCATCCACAGCCTGATGAAGTACTGCTCTACCCACTGGGCTGGTGCTCCTGCCTCTCACCTTTCTCGGCTTCACGCCGTGGAAACCAAGGCATTTTGGATCATTGGTATCTCCTGCGATGAGGCTGTCTTTGGGCCTCTCACTCTCTCACCGCAGGCAGATCGGTGGTCTTTCTGTCTTCTACCATCTCCTCTTTGGTCTCGCCCTCCCCCTGCTCTGTCTGCGATATGTCCCCACCATATTTCTGCAGGGCGCTCAAGGTCCGCCAACAACCCCCTTCTGGTAAAACTACCAAAATCACGAATCACTGCTCACCCTCACTCTTTCATTTCTCTTTTTTCCTGCCTTTAGAATAAACTCCCACACTCTGTTCAATCCCACTCTTCCCTCCAGGCCTTCAAAACAGCCGTTCACCACCACCTCTTTTGTTCCGCCATCCAAATCCTCGATCTTTTCTACCCCCATTAATCCACCCTAAATTCACCTCCTTCAAATTCCCTGCTTTCCTTCCTGAAAGTCCCTGTGGTGTCCATCTTGTATTTCCCATGTTCCCCGCCCCATCCCTCTCCCTTCCACAAATCTCCAAATGTCTCTGTTCTCCACTGTTTTGTCCTTCCCTCTCCTGCCCCTCTTATCTCATGCCCCCCCCCCTTGCTGTGCATTAGCTCTCATATGAGCTCGACAAGGTATAAAAAAAAAAAATTGTAAGAATCTCATCGTGAGCGCAATACACAGAGAGGAAGGAGTAAGGTAATTTTTTTTTTTACTCTGTCTACCTGTCTGGCAGCAAACAAAATTGAAAATAATTCCAAACAGGAAACTTATTGTTCTTCAGAACTTCATGAAGGACACAAACAACAGGCACAAAGAACTAATGTAACATTTTAAATAAGATGCTGCAGCAACGGCGGTAAGCTTCTGAAAAATATTTTCTGCACCGTTTTAAATCTTTTCTTAATTTCATTTTAATTACAGTATATACTTGACAACGAGAACACAAATTGGCTTATTGGCACTTTCAAAACCCTTCCATTTAGCAGTACTTAGACAAAACCCTTCCACCATTTTACATCACCTTGACCAATCAAATTTGCCGCTCACATTTGCCCATGTCCTTTTTTTCAAGACTGTGTGGGGTAAGGTGTTCTATGAACTCTCTTGTTTTTTTTCATGCACCTGTTTCGTGCAAAGAAACAGCCATTTTTGTCGAGCCGGTGAGATGGTATTCCGCCGGACCTCCATTGCTCTTTATGGGTGCAGGACAGGATTGAAACACAGTGGTCTACCTCTTTACCATCGTGTCAGACCACTCTTCCCTTATATTCGATGATGTTTGGCCTCGTCAAGGAATCAAACATGGGATCCCTCACGTCCTTGAGCAAGAATAACAACATGACACCAACAAATCAGAACATACACTAATAAGTTGAATCAACGTACCGTACAAGTAAAAACGGTTTCCATGTTCAGGTTTGTGTTGGTCTTCATTAAGCTTCGGTGTTTATTACTCGTTCGGTGCTGTTGTAGTTTGCTTGAGTTTATTCTAGTATTGAAAGCCATTGGATAAAATCCTACATGTAGTTGTATGTTATTAAGGATCTTTTCTTTTTTTGTCTAATGACCGAGAGTGGGATTATTGCTTGGATAAGTGGCTCGGTGAAGTGTTTGAATGAACTATGGGCACAAGCTTATGCTTGTCGACAGAGGCTTGCAAACTGTTTCCTTGACTCATCCCTGCTGAATCACATTTTGTCAGTTGTGACCTGCAGAAATAAGGCATGCTGCCTATCTACACTGACTTTTTATAAGTTGAAGTTCCAAGTGTATTGTCGGTTTAATTCAGATGTTTTTTATATCCTGTGAAATGTAAGCACTCTCGATGAGGGGGGGGGGGGGGTGCTGTTCTTGTGAGGTCGGCCAAATAAAGTGTTTTGGCCCAAATATTTCACGAACTGGTTGGCAAGGTCTGACGTTCGACCAAAGGTACTTACAAATTTGTTCAGGGTGTTGGTGATAATTCACCTACTCTTCACGAAAAACACTGTAGGATCTTTAATGTACATCAATGCCCAGTGCTTGCACATGGGTCTACCTGCTTAACATCCTTCTGATGGACAGCTCACACATTCACGCCTTGCCCTGCATGCAAAACACCAGGGTGACGGTTTATAGCTGGGACAAGATTTTAACCTAGACTAGACAGCATAGAGGTGAGTGCACATTCCTCTAAGCCATTGCGCCAGCCCTATTAGACATTGTGAGGATTTGTACTTCAGAGTGAAAGTACCACCAACAACATCGATCTCCTTAGATAAGGGTCAGATCTGATGTTCTTCATCAGGGACTATGTGGACAACAAGCACCATGTGTTAAACACCATGTGATAGTAGGGAAGGGGGAGTGGGGCAATGGAAGGGAATCATGTGCCCACAGATGAAGGCCACTCCATGGTCAAATGTCAGGTTATTGTTATATTTAGTGATGCTTTCACTCTCAATAATAAAAACTTAATAAGTACAAAGAAATGCAACCAGAACTGGACAATTACCCACTAATGCCAGTGTCATATCCACAACAATGTCCCATTAACGTAATGTTTCAATTTAGTTGTGTTCTTACCCTATTCTTACCTTCATTAACTTGTCGCTTAACTTAACATAACATATCATGTATATTGTATATATATATATATAATCTCTGGGCAGAACTTTAGCCTGCATACCAGTACTCAATGGCCTACTCTTAGTGAATGATACCGTGAAATCATTAATTTCCTTAAACCTAACTGCGAATGTGGTAGCGGGCATTACATCCCCATTGAAAAATTGCGTGCCCTGAGATGCAGCTCTCCATTCTGCTACTGCACCAGGGCAGCACTTAATAGGTTTTGAACATAGAGGGAAACAAAACCATGACCACACAGCTCAGACACGAGTATTCTACCAACTGAGCTATTCGACCATTCACAAGTATTGCAGCAGCCTTCCACTAAGGATTCCCATCCATGCACGAACAAAGCTCAGGTCTGCTTCGCTTACAATATTTGAATGGTTCAGGTGCATTCAAACCAAAATGTCTGCCATAATTTTTACTCTTATTTAATAATCTTTGAGGAAGCCCTTACCCCCCCCCCACCCCATTTTAACAACTCTCGTCTCGTCTCTGTCTCTGTCTCTGTCTCTGTCTCTGTCTTCTCTCTCTCTCTGCTCTCTCTCTCTCTCTCTCTCTCTGTCTCTCTTCTCTGTCTCTCTCTCTCTCTCTCTCTCTCTCTCTCTCTCTCTTCTCTCTCTCTCTGAGTCCTCGCTTAATTTCCATTTGAACACCATCACTCGTTTATTGTTTTTATCCATTATTTTACTTGAAGTATTGTATGAGTTCCCTTTCAAGGAACTTCAAAGCAGGTGGAGGCAATTAGTCCCATCAAAGCTTGTGCTAGTATTGCCAACTTATGGTTGTTTGTCCATCCTCTTATCCTTTTTAAATGCTGAGTGTCAAGCCAAGGAAGGAGCACGTACCATTTTTAAAGTCTTTGGTATGACTCGGCCGGGGTTCAAACAGCCACCCTCCCAGACTCGGACTGGATGATGCTCTCACGGTTACGCCACCGAGTCTGGTTAAGGGACCGTCATGAGGAACTGTTGAGATGGATTATTTCATTGTTGCACGGTTCACCTTTTATAAAACGTATGGTGTTGTTACCGAAGTGCTCATTTCCTGAGTGTTCCCACTCATTGTCATGAATATTTTATCAGAACGCTATTTGATAAGGTACGGAACATCATCATCTGTGCAATGACTAAACAGCTTCAAGGCATAATAGGGATATGTTTATGGAGGTTACCATAACAGCAGAATGTGACTCAGGTGCACACATAACAATAAAGACAAAAAGAATATCAATTAGAAAAACTAATAAACTTAACCCTTACTTAACTCTTATTATTTGTCATTGTTCTCTTTTTGCATCACCTATTCGGAGCTGTTTTTTTGCCACTGCATGTTTTGTTTTCTTTAAAAAGAAAAAAAACAAGCAATAAATGTACAAATTTGAAATAGAAGTTTCAAATGCCTCAATCTTTTTGAATAAGGTTCATTTGGTTGTGCCTGGATGGATTTAAGGGGAGAGGAGTAGCAGCCAAAACCGCAATCCTATCCAGGTTCCTCCTGATGGTTCCAGTGCTGTATTTGGTCAGTTATTTGATTAAATGAGGGATTTCCTTTGGAAGAATGCCAACTCAAAGATCATAGAACGATTTGAATTTTTTAGGAAGGCAATCCAATTCAGAGTTGCTCGGCTTGCCGACCCGTCGCTTCGCTGACGGGTTCAATCAATAGACAGGATGTTGTACTTCACAGGCATATTGCATGTCCATCTGTGAATGTCGATGAGGATGTAAAACGTGTGAACAGGAATTTATGTATTTTATCACACGTAATGGTTGTTGTTTGTGCTCCTTCCGTGTACTTTTATGTATTTTTTATTGCTTTGAGAAGTATTACTAATATATAATTTTGTGTGCTCCTTCCGTGTCCTTCTCAAGGGTTCCTTCTCTCGTAGAATAATAAACATTACCACTGGAACCGCGACATGAAGCTCCCTTATTCCTCAATCCTGGAATAAGGGACTTTTAAAAAGGGAATCTTTATGATTAAACGCACACAAATTTTTGTTCCAAGTAAATCGATTATTAGCTTTCCAACGGAACCATTTTTATTTTTCTACGACAGCAAGAACCCTTTGGAATGAAGCGTTTCACACACACTACTTCTTTGTCCCAAAACCCACCCACGTGTGGAGATAGCAGCCAACAACAGCACCTTGCACACACACACCACACAGGTCAGTGGATAACTTTGAGACCTGGGAGGACTTTGTTCCAACCTTCCGACTCTCCCATATGAGAGAAAAAACACACACACACACACACACACACGCACACACACACAGGTCAGTGGATACTTTGAGACCTGGGAGGACTTTGTTCCACCTTCCGACTCTCCCATATGGAGAGAAAAACACACACGCACGCACACACACATCTTCTTTTAGTACAAGACCAGCATTGAACCCGTCGCTTCGCTGGGGGTAGTTGAACGTAACGTACTGTGCAGTATATGTTGCAGTACAGTAATACAGTTCATTGACAGTCAATATTTGCAGCTTTTTTTAAATTCCAGAAACATTTTGTTTCCTGCTAACAGTCGAGCATTAATTTTAGTGAGACGCAGACTTATTCACCAAAAAACAAGATTACAAATTTGTTTTCTGTTCCCAGGGATCAGAAGTTACTTTGTTTTTGTTTGTTTTTTCCAAGTTGCAAAATGTAATTTTCATTGAATCATGAATGATACACAACCGTAAAGGCCAAACCGAGTGATCGACATAATGATATCCCAGACGTAACGCCATCTTACTAAATGTGTCATCCCGATGCCTAGCTGCCATCAGGACGTCAGATAGAGTCAGAGTCAGATATATGGATTATGATGTTCAACTGCCGTCAGCAAAGGGATGGTATGGGTTGTGTACCGGACGCCGGGATGACGTGCACATCCAAAGAAGCCTAGCCGAGTACTGTACGAAACGCCGTAATGACGTCTCGGTGAAAAGAGTGTGATGGATGGATGGATAATTACGGCTAATTTAATTTGTAGATTTTCAGTCATATTGCCATGCAAGTAAATATTTTGACAATTAAATATATGCTAAAAATTAAATTATAATGAGTGACTGAGTCTCGGTAACAAAATCATTTGTACGGCCGCTCTGAGTCTGG
The DNA here is from genome assembly GCA_035128595.1 of Eptatretus atami. NCBI lineage: Eukaryota > Metazoa > Chordata > Myxini > Myxiniformes > Myxinidae > Eptatretus > Eptatretus atami. The sequence continues at coordinate 98,650,016 of CM068963.1, forward strand.
GAGGTCAGCGGTTCGAACCCTAGTTGAGTCATTCCAAAGACTTTAATCTGGTACCTGAAACTTCCTTGCTTGACTCTCAGCATTGAATAGGATAGAGCAAGGACAAACAACCATAAGTTAGCAATCATTGTGTCGGCCTAATTGCCTCCCCTTGGGTTGAAGTTACTTGGAAGGAATGCATGATATGTAGATCATTTGCAGTGTGGGTGTCGGGAGGGAAGGGGTTAAATGTCTGTGGAGACATGGAAGGGAGTATTGGCTCAATTTTTGAGATGAAACTCAGGTGTATTTATTTATTGTTATATTTTACATGTTTGCGCATGTATAATTATCCAGTTATTTTCCTCTTCTTTCTCATTTTCCACTGACATGTTTGACATGTTTATCTGAGTTGCTGGAGCTGAAGAGCGCAGGTGGTAAAAGACCATTTGAGAGCCCGTGAAAGACCAGCAAGCCACAAATTAACATTTCTGTGATACAAATGAGTAGTCCTTAGGTCTCTTTCTTCTCAAGAGATTCCAATTCTGTTGAATGTCTTGAACCCCATTGCATCTGGTAGTACCCAGTGGGATGCTGGTGCACTCACCCTCAGGAGAGAGCAATACTCCATTGCACTGTGAACGAAATCTTTGTAAGTTCTGGAAAGCTGAAGCATGCCAAGGAAATGTGGCCATCTCTGCATCAGAATTTTGAGAACATTCTAGAAATGTGGTCTTTCTCGGACAGATCGTGGCTGAAAGTGAGGCCAAGATGGTCAAGAGACTTCACGTCTTGCGCATTGCACACAGAAAAGTGAGTTTTGATTCAATCCATAGTTTCGAGAACTGAGATGTGGATGAATGGTTGTTGATACATCAAAATTTCAGTCTAGTTTAATCGTCTGGCACCGTGAACTATTCGTACAAATCAAAACTGTGTAAAATTAATATAAGCATCATCCTTGATCAGAGCACGTTGGGAGTGGTGATTTTCTTGCACAATAATCACGTGATCAACCACCATGTCATCGCATAATGTCTATTACACTGTCCATGCCAACTGGCATGTATTATATATTTTCATATGGATCAAATATTTTGCAAATTTAGCTAATCCACACAGCTTTTCAGCATGAACACATGCACTATTGGAGTTGATCACAAAAGTTGATAAAAAATATATTTCAGGAACTGTTCAGGAAGAAAGAGTAGAGGCTTCAAACTTACAGGGGTGTGGACTTGATTGCGATCATTGATGGAGAGAAAAGGGCATTGATAACTTCAAGCTACTTGGGTGTTCATAGGAAGTCGGCTATCCATGAGTGAATGGGAGACTTGATGTCATTAGCTGATCGTTTAGTGAGGCGAGTGGCATGCCAAAGTGTATTGAAAGTGCAGGACGTGTACTGGAAGATTGCCTTGTCCTATGATTGAGGTTTAGGGCTTCACTCCATTGCTGAGTCAGCAGACGCAACATATCAAATGTTGTGATCAAGCCAGAATCCAAATTGTTGATATCTTGCCAGTACATTATTGATGAGTAAGAACTCGACATCAGCTGTAATGAGGAATTTCACGGCTTTGCTTGTAGCAGGGAAAAGGCTGCCGGCTCGGTTGATCTTGACATCTTTCTTGTGACTTGAGAAATGTTTGCCATCTTTTATGCAGAGAGAAGGTCGCTCCAGAGAAAAACCTATTCAAGAGAGCAGATGTATGAGGATTACAGAACTAATTATACACAGGGTCGGGGTTGCTTGCAAAAAGGAGGTGTATAGGCCAGCCAAGCACTTTTGTGACCTTTTTGGCAGACAAGCTTAGGTAGACAGAGTGATGTGTGAAATGAGGTTTGATGTGGATGTGAAACAATATTGCAGGAAAGATTTGGACTGCCTTGAGATTGTGATCAGAGGTGCAAAAGGGTTTGTGAGAATGATGAATGTGACCAAATTTTGGAGTTGGAGGAATCCTTTTGTTGATATTCAAGTTGAAAAGTTTATTTGTTGTTGGAAGGACCGCATGACTTCACTCACCCAAAGCTGACACCCAGCTTTCCCATTTTGTAGTGGCTTTTAAAGCCATGATATTGGTTCACGAGCGCCAGCCAGAGTGACCACTATATTCGTTATGTCTGTGTATCTGGGTGTCTGTGTGTCTGTCTGTCCAGAGCATAACTCCGTGGACTTTGATCCGATCTTGATGAAACATTGATATGTTCGATATCAATGTCTAGTTGTGTTTTCTGGATGAGGTGTGGGATGCTACCCATTGTGGGCGGAGGCACGCCCAAAAAATAGCCATTTTTAGGGGGTAGTCGGATTAAAAATCTATCTTCTAGGAATTGAACTGAATGGAATGGGTTCTTCGTATTTGAATAGCAAAATGAATTATCTAAAACTTGTCGTTGTCCGATTTTTAATTTTCGTCCCAAGGTCAAGGTCACAAGGTCAAAAACTTAGAAAATTGCGAATTTTGAAAAAAATCATACGACGCCCAAACTTTGAGAGCTAGGATGACAATATTTTTTATGCATAATCTTGAAGGTCATTCCCACCTAAATCTTGAAACCATTTTGCTCTATCTCGAACACTTCAATGGCTGCCCCCTTCAAGTTTGTTTTTACGCTGATTTCATCAAGTATGGATAATAATCCGAGGAGTGCGAAATGCATATCTAGCCTATATGACGTTATATTGTTCCTGGAATGTTCCAGAGAAATTTTGCACAAAAGATCATAATCCTTGACCTTTGACCTTAAAGGCCACAAAGGTCAAATTTTCAAAGTTGTGGGAATCGAACCGGGTTTTCTACCTTCTTTGGACGAACTAAACTCAAATAAGCTATAGCACGTATCCTGTTTCTTATTTTAATGTCCACAACATTGTTTTTGTGAATTTAAAGGTTATGCAAAGGTCAAATTTTGAAAGTTGGTTGACAAACACCAGGTTTCGACATTTGCAGAATACCTAATACATACCCCGTACCACATCATGTTGATCATTTTTATAACTTAGGCCAAAATATCAACTTGTCTCATCCTTGACTTCTGAAACAATCCACATCGCAAATACTGCTCGTGAACCATTGTCGTCTTCAGACTTGTTTTTCTTCTTTTTTATGCAGTAAAAGGCTACAGGGTAGGTGGTGTCATTGGCTGACGACTCGGTCATGCCGCCGATACAGTGTTCTCTGCAGGTTAGAGCAGGAATTTGGAATTTGGAATTTGTTCAGGGTGCTGGCAATAGCTCGCCTACTCTTCGCGAAGGACACCATGGGATATTTGATGTCCACCAACTAATGCCAGCGGATGGGACAACTAGTTTAGCATCCATCCGATGGACAGCACACACACTGATGAATCATCCCACCTGTGAAACTACCTGGATGATAGTTTATAGCAGGGTCGAGATTCAAACCCAGGCCAGACAGCTTAGAGGCGAGTGTGCGTACCTCTAGGCTATCATGCCAGCTCTGCAAACACGATGAACAGACAATTGAGATCCATTTTTCTTGGCTTGATAACCTCCTACCATTGATTAGTGCATATAACTGTATACATTGGTTAAGAAAGAGGTGTGCAGCCTCTTACAATGCCACAGCATATGAAGCCAGTTTATATTTTTCTCTAATTAGTTGTTCTTATAAGCAACCTGCCTTCTTAAAATCTCTGTCTCTCTCTGTCTCTCTCTGTCTCTCTCTGTCTCTCTCTGTCTCTCTCTGTCTCTCTGTCTGTCTGTCCTTGTACATTTGGGTTCCTAACTGTATCAACACTATTAAATAAAGTGTGACATTCCAAGGCTGACTCATCTTTGTTTCATTCCATTTTGCTGCACAACCATTCACAACTTGCTTGCAAGCAATAGTGCCACGCCTGTGCATGCCTGAAGTTTTTTTAAAATTTTTTTTCTCCTTTTCCTTGTCATATTGTTTTAGGGCTTTTCTCCTCCTTGTCTTTCAAAATTGATGTGCCAAATGAATGTTCATGTTTGTCGAGTATTGTACTCACGCAGCGAGACATGAAGTCCTCTTTGTGTTGTACAGTGCCTTATTTCACCTCGTGTGCAACACATCCCCGTGTTGCTGCGTCTCAACAAAACAGCACAGCCATTACACAACACTGTACCACCACCCAACAGGTACTATGTTGCCACACATCAGGCATGCTATTATAATACAGCCACCTAATTTATCACCAGGTGGCAGGCACCGCATCACCTCAAAGTAGTACTGCACCAATACAACGTGTGACCATACAACAATGTATATAAACATGGATTTATTACACCACAGGATGCATTTTATCACCACACGGTGTTTTTCCGCTGTACAGCGTCGGACCACCATCATGTATGTCATCGCAAGGCACACTGTTACCACGTGACAATGTATCATTGCATTTTGCTTTGTAACAATGTGGTAAGTCCTGTCTAACTTCCCAAAACAATATTTATCATGACCTGTAGTATCGTGTGGTCTGTATGTATGCTGTATATGCACATGGCTTTGAAAACCACATGATGTTTCTCAACACGTCTGGTGATGGCAATACCCAATCATTTATATCTAATTCGCATGAGTTGTGCTCTTGTTGCAAAGGGACAATTATAAGACACCTGCAACCAAATGACAAGAGCTGAACAATTGCTGCGAGAATGGGATGTGGCTTCAGTTTCCCCATTCACCTTCAGTTTGTTTGTTTGTGATGTGATTCACCCCTTGAGTGTCCTTGCCTGTTTCTCAAGCTTTCTCAGTTCACAATCATTGTATTATTGAATCTGCATTTCATATGTATGTATATCATCTATATATCTATATATCTATCTATCTACTATATATCTACATATCTATCTATCTACATATCTATCTATCTATCTATCTACATATCTATATATCTACATATCTATATATCTATCTATCTATCTATATATCTATTATATATATATATCTATATATCTATATCATATTTAATATATATATCTTATATAATATATATCATATCTATATATATATATATATTATATATATATCTAATTTTTTTTTTTTGTCCAAAAGAGTAAAAACAGACTGAGCCAAAAAGAATAATAAAATTCTTTATCAGTAACCATGATGTTCAGAAGACCAGCTTATCTTCTGGATCCGCGGAGGTAAAATTTATAACACCGCACGTGCAGAGACGTTAACTGTACTTATGTCCAACGCGAACGGCTGCGTGTCACGAGGGGGACCAATCAGCATGAGGTTTGGGATGGATTTAATAAAGAGATTTGTTTTTTTTAAATATTAAAAGAATTCAAGATGAAAAGTAAAATTTTAATCATTTAAAATGAATTTAATTAACACGCAGCCATTCGTGTTGGACATAAGTACAGTTACCGTCTCTGCACGTGCGGTGTTATAAATTTATTTACCTTTGAGGACAGAAGATGGTGGTCTTCTGAAACGTAAAGGTTATAATAAAGAATTTTATTTTCCCTTTAGGCTCAGTGTGCTTTTACTCTTCGGACAAATATGTCTCCTGAGCTGCCTGTTTTTCGTTATTTACATATATACAGGGTTTGTCAATAAAAGATTAACCACTTCAAAACTTTACCAACCAAAACGATGAGTAATAAAACAAAAAATTAGCTCAGAAAATGAAAACCTAATCATGGAGAAATGAAACTCATGATGCGTTAAGGTGTTTGTAGTTGAGGTGTTCGATGTGAGAACCCCCCCACACACACACACAACATGCATTCACACGAATTGCAAAGTTTTCAATGATGTTTCTGTAAGTTTTAATGGTTACTGTCTGCACATCAGCCTCAACTGCTACCTTCAGATCAGGTTCAGATCTGGGGTGTTCCTTGTAGACGTTATCCTTACAAGCCCCCCAGAGGAAAAAATTCAGCAGATTGAGGTCAGGGCTGTGTCGAGACCATTCATTTTCCATACACAAACTGAGAACTCATCCGAATTTTTGACGCAGAAAGACAATCGTTTCGTTGGTTTGATGCGGGATAGCACCGTCTTGCATGAACCACTGTCGCCAGAGGGCTGCAGTGCTCATCTATTGCTTCAAGTCTTCGTACAATGTGTTGACAATCAACCGGTATCGTTCTTGATTGATGGTAACCATTCTTCAATTTCTGTCTTCAAACCAATATGGCCCAAACACACCTCTGTAACTGAAAAAAAAGCCGCAAAAGCAGTGACTTTGAACCTTAAGCGACTTCTCTTCAAACTCATCTGGACATTGACTTCCCCAGAAAATGTTGTTGTGTGAATGACAGCACTGTTGATGTGAAAGTGTGCCTCGTCACTAAACCACACATCATGAATCCAGTTTGGGTTCCTCCATCTTCTGCTGCAGCATCTCACACATGGCGACTCGTGCTGCTTTATTCTCATCAGTCAATTTATGGGCTGTTGTGATGTGGTAAGGAATGAGGTTTAAATCTTGTTTCATTAGTCTTCTGATACTGCTGGGAGTGAGACCCAGTTCAGCCGATCTTTGTCGATGCGATTTCTTCGGACTTTGCGTGACTGATTCACAAACTCGTTCCATGTTTCCTTCACACCGTACACTTCTTGGGTGACCGGACATTCCTTGTTAATATTGAGAATCGTCCCTTCACTTTTGAACTTTTTCACAAGTTTCTAAATGGCTGGCTTGCTGGCTTGTTTCTCGGATGCATTCCATATTCGTAAAGAGTCTCGTCTGGACGGAAGCAATTGATTTGGTCTCAAAACACCACTTGACAATGTTTACTCTTTGCTCCGTAGAAAACGTCATTTTTTCTGTAGAATACTTTGGTTATGCTTGAAAGACTTCTCCAAAGATCATTGATCACTCCTGAAAAACAAAAAAAAATGAAGGTAATGACGAAAAGTACAAAGGTCATTTGAAGCGGTTAACACGTTATTACACACAGTGTGTGTGGTGTGTGTGTGTGTAATATATATATATATATTTATAGTGTTGTGTGTGTTAGTAAAAACTCCAAATAATAACATCTTGTCAATAATTTGCTCCCATCTATGAGTATCAACATACATTGTTACCTTTTTTTCAAATATCATCAAAGTTATCGTTTCGATCATTTGATTATCTCTTCTCAAACTTTGGGAATTCTCTCCCTGAGTCAATTTATTCTGCTTCCTCCTTGCACTCTTTAAGGTGATGGCCATTTATTGTGGTCTTCCTTGTCAACCCATGATGTTTTGGGGTTCTCTCTGACATTTTCAACTCTGAACGTCTATTGTCTCCTGTTTGCTGTCCTATACCTCTTTGTTTATCATTGAGCTGTTTTGTATGTTTTTTTTTGTTTTTTTTTATGTCATACCTGATTCCTTCCTCCTCTGTCTCTGTCTCTCTGTCTCTTTCTGTCTGTCTCTTATCCACCTCTTACTTTCTTCTCTATTGTTGATGCTTCCCATTGTTTTCACCCGATGTTGTCTTACTCCTCACGAACCTTGGCCTTTATAAAGAGAAGAAAAGAAAAGAAAAACTGCCTTCATTACCATTAACCCAAGTATTGTTAAACTTTCAGGCCCAGCAGTTCAACCGAATACAAGATTGCAACGAGTGCAGCTGCGAAAACGAGACGATGACAAAGGACTCTGAAATCCCGTGTGAGGTGAGTTCTGTCCCTCTTTTACCTCGAATGCTTTGATGTATCAAATACGAATTGGAACATTATCACAGATCTTGGCTAACATATCGTCATAATGCATTTCGCAATGCAATCATAAGGTATAGACATTGTATTCGTTTGATGCAGTAAATTAATAAAATTGTTTGAAATGTTATGGTCCTTCCACAACACCAAAAAAATTCAGTATAGTTTTGATTGTGCAACTGTAGCAAATGAACAGTGGAGTAGATCATCGTGCATAAATGCACAATGGTGTGTCTACACTGAAAAAAAATTAATGAATTAAATATAAAAAACATGCGTAATATATATATATATTGCGCATTGTTATCGGCTCATGGCAATGTATGCGTGCATCCACATTCACCTCAACATGAGCAGAATACAGGTGCCCAAGGCCATCGAGAGTCACGAGTCACATGACTCTGCTGCACCTGGGGGTACCCTCTACACTCTGAACATACAATGAGCTGGACTTTGCTTGCACATTTATAGTGCATTGAAATCATCTTTTTCAATGTTCAATACTTTTCGACGGTGGGTGTCACTGTTGTGCACTATTTCGGTGGTGTACAGTAAATAGAAATACACTGTGTCATCCTTATGCACAACATTGCACTCATAAGCATATGCATTATTTTTATGGTACGGAAAGCATATTAGTCATGACCTTCGTCTTTGATCCTTCATTTCCTACTTGTTTAATTGACATGCCCCCACTCACTTTCGGATGTCTTGGTGCAAGGCATTTCCTCATCTGTGCTTTGTTCCAAACAATCGAGTGTAATTTGATTTGACTTTTCATTTCAAAGCTGTATCCTAGGATTATAACTTGCTATTTATAGTCAACTGGGACAACAGGATGACTCAGAGTTGATATACTTATCTTTGTGCTTGAGTGCGTTTGATTAGCAGCTCAGTTATACACTGTCATACTCGCATTTCACAGGTGGTGCATTGTATCAGAGACTACGTTCCTCTTCAAGGATGACATTAAGCCAGCTGCTCGCATTCACTAAGGGACATTAAAGCTACTACTACGACTACTTTAATGGCCCCAATTATTCTCACCTTCTTGTGGGTCCAGACAGAAAAAAATTTGCCCAAAGTCTTTCATGAAACAGCCTGTCAGGCCAGATGCTCAACTAAAGGTGATTTGGGCAGAAATTTGTAACTTGTTCCATGGTGCCGACGATAACTTGTCCACTCTTCGTGAAAGGCACCATGGGATATTTTATGTCCACCAATCGAAACTAGTGGATGCAACACCCAGCTTAACGCCCATCTGAGCAGCAGCAGCGCACTCTGTGATGCAACATCCTGCCTATGAAGCAATAATTAATCCAACTGTTTATAATCGTGTGCCAGGAATCAAACCCAGGCTACCTAGCTCAAGAGAAATTGCACTACCTCTGCACCATACTGTCAAGACTCAGAGATCACATGGTGCATTTTTAAAAAAAATTTTATTTTTACAAAGGGTATGACATTATCTCCGGGTATCATGGCCAAATTCCAATTTTGTGCTCTAATCGAATGCCCTGAAATGCATCGATGACTTTGCTTTGATCATTAGACAATAAACAGACCAAATTATTCATCGAATCTCAATCAAATAATTTCATAGGTAACCATCCATATTGCTGATAAGGGATGAACGATGATATGCTCAACAATCATTGCAAGTTGTAACCAACTTCACAATAACCAACTGGAATGGATCTTTGTTTCAACAACATCATACGTGCAAATAATTATTCGCAGCGTTTAAAGAAACTCTTGTGCAGGTTTTGACTCTATATTTAGTTGCTTTCAGGTACTTTTCGTAGTTGCTTGTTTATTGTTCAAAGTAACCATGATACTGTCGGTGAAAGGTGACCCTTTTCCCCTTGAGCCCCTCAACAAGATTTTCAAGGATTTGGATGTAATTGCATCAACAATTGATAGCTAAGCTAATGAAACACTGTTTAGATGTTACAGTATGATGTTTGTTGGAAGGGTTATTTTAACTTTCGATAAATTCTTGATCTTGTATCAAGTAGCATATACAAAGTAATCAGTCGAGGTTGAGTGCATGAAGACAATACATTATGGCAGCAGAATAACAGACCGAATCACTAATTTTTCACGAACTGATAATACAAATTGTAATGAAGTAAAATTACAAAGAGCCGAGCAAAAATAGTTTTGTGTGTGTGTGTGTGTATAGCCCCATGTGACGACTATTAATAACAAGTCAGGTGAGGAGCTGCAAAGCACTGAAGCAGTCACTTTGTGAATGGCTGGCTCAACGTCAATTTAGATGCGATCACATGCATGAGGGGAGGTGAACGATCCTATTCTGAGTGGGGCAAACCCCACGCTGGTTATCAGGATTTTAACCTTTTTGTAGATCCCAAGGGATTTGCCAATGTCACCAAAATGAGTGATGCACAGGAGATAAATTGCAGAGCAGGCACGCGCAATCTTAAGAAATATGGATTTATTGAGTACCAGGAAACAACTTGGGCACGAGACGCATTTATGGATGGATCCAGCAGCCGGAGACAGACAATGAATAAGGATAATTAATAAATAAATCCTTCTATTACAGTAATAGCTACTCTATGGATCCAGACATACACTCTTCCATGCACTCACACACAAGCCAAGCAAGGCTTTCCTGCTTTAGAATAAATAAATAAATAAATATATAATTCCTCCAAGGCTGCTTTAAAATAAATATTAAAAACCCAGGCCTCACGTGCCCAAATGTGGCTGCGTATAATTACCCTGTTCCTATCAGACCTCTCTTCCCCTCCCTGTAGCCACTGCTGGCATTGAGCCTCCCGCTCTTTCAAACTTTCTCCATCGTCAGGAGCTGCCAGCTGCTCATGACTCACAACTCCTATTTTATCACACAAACAAGGGTGTTTAAAAACTAAACCGGGCTCAGCTTGACATTCTCCCACAATGGCCTGTCTCTTTCTAAGTGCCATACTGCTAAACCTCTTCAGTCTTCCCTGTCCGACGATCGCTGGCACACACCCTGTCCAACAACTCCAGGTGCCGAGTCGACCCCCACAGGGTCCACCTCAAACACTCTGGGTCCCCGTATGACCTTCGTCACCAGCTAATACACCCCAATGGACATAACCTTGCTCACCATTGAAGGTTCGGTACCCCTCACCGGCAATCCAACCTTGCTCACTGACGTAGATCTGGTCTCGCCCACACAATGTGCAGGATCGCCTGCCCGTCATTCCACTTTTTATCGGTGCCTGTTCCTATACCCCAAAAGCCTCAGTTTCAGTTCATTTCTCCCCCCCCCCCCACACCCCCACATCCATATTTTGTTCTCCTAATTCTCCTATTTCTCTCTTGCAATTTATTTATTACCCCCCTCAGTTACATGCCCTGTGCTTGTATTTGTGCACCTCGTGCATTCATTTAGACCATTAATCATTGCACCCAGTCTGGAGCCAACACCCTTCTAGACTCCTGATCAACATTCGTGCCCATTGGAAGATGGGCTTCGATTGATGTCAAGAGAGAGGGAGGTTCCTAGCCTGTGCTCGTCCCCACTAGACCCCACTGCCGGTTCACCTCTGAGCACACGTTCCACATGATCCACCATTTTGTGGACATCTGCCATTTTGTCCACTCTTCCTGGGATTGCTCAAATTTGAAAATAAAGTCAACGCTCAATCGTGCAAAAATTTGCTTATAAATTTTCCTTGGGGAGGGTGGTGGGATGAATGGTCACACTCCTGAATACCAAATGTTGCGTTGGAGGCTCGCAAACTCGGTATGCCTCGGCACAGGGACCTTTGATCAAGCGAATCGCCAAAAGGCTTCCAATGACTGCGTTCAAATGTTACATCGTACCGCTCCCCGCTCCCCAAGGTCACCAAGCCGTAAGCCAATTTTTTTGTTGAAGGCAGAAGGATGGAAAAGGTTAATTTTTATAAAGGGTTTATTTAGAATAGAAGAAAAAGATGTGATTAGACGTGGAGAATGGAACAAACCGAGCGAGTCAACAGGCATAAATATGGATGTGGGGACACGTAAACTTGTACACAGTAATTAAATATATAAACCTAACCCCTCTTGGTGCCACAGACCCTACTCTGACTACACAATGGGGAAATCATGTGAGGATTTAACAGGCACGACGCTGAGAATGTGCAGGGCGATGGTGCAGCTCGGGAACAGGAATGGTGGCAGGAGCGATGCAGTGGAGGCACACCCAACCTGCCCACAAAGTTTCATCCGAATCCATCCGGAACGGTTTTAGATATCGTGCTATACATTGCGTTTTTATCCCTATCACTCGATGGTGAAGAATCACTTAAAAAAAGGGTCTTTCAAACTCTCAATGCAGGCAGGTCGGTGGTCTTTCTGTCTTCTACCAACTCCTCTCTGGCCTTGCACCCCCTGCTCTGTCTGTGCTATTCATCTAATATTTCCACCAGGTGGTCAATGTCTGCCAACAACCCCCTTTTGTTGAAACTACCAAAATCAAGAAGCACTGCTCACCTTCGCTCATTCATTCCTTTTTTCCCCCACCTTTGCAACAAACTCCCACACTCTCTTTAATCCCACTCTTCCCTCCAGGTCTTCAAAACAGATGTTCACCACCATCCCATATCTTCCCCTATCCAAAAGCATGACCTTTTCTACCCCCGTTAACCCATCCCACACCCACCTCCTTCAAATTCCCTGTTTTCTTTACTGAAAGTCTCTGTCGTGTACATATTGTCTACACCGTGTACCCCGCCCATTCCCTCTCTCCTCCACAGATCTCCTGATGTCCCTGTTCATTACCGTTTTTGTGCTTCCCTCTCTCGCCCCCTCTTGTCTCCTGATCTCTTTGTTATATGTTCTGTGTTAGCTCTTATATGAGCCTCGATTAGTATACAAAAATAAATAAATAACCAAGCCGGGAGGCGACGATGGTTCGTGGGCATTATTGAACAATGCCACGATAGGTACAATTGAGTTAGTGGAAGCTTTTAAGGAAGCCCTACCGTGAAAACCCATCTGTTCCGTCAAAATTGACCAAATGAAATCGGATTTGTTATATGGAATGTTTTGTAAACCTGGACGACGTATTATCAATTTGGTCTCGCCACCGAGGAAACATGAACGATGGCAAGACATTGGTTTTCGAGTGGAAGAGGAACGATTTCTAGACTCATGAATCATAAAGGAAAAATAGTTGATTCATTGGAAGGTGGCAGTTGAGAGTAATTTTGATTGATGTGAACAATTTTTTATCACGCAGCCCAAGTGGCCACAGTGTCCATGCAACTTCGTAAGAGATGAGTACGAAATGATTTTTGAAACGCAAACCAAATGGTGATCAAAATCGACACCGCGGAGCTCATTATCTCGCGCAAACTTTGGCGTGCTCAACCAAGAGAGCCAACTTTTTATCGTCTTGGCCTGGTTCCTGGATGATCTGATCAAGTTGGGGACATTGAAAGCACTTTGCTCATTAACTTACGAATGAAGACACTGCTTTGTTTGTGATCTGATGTGCCTGCAATTGAAGGGTGTACAGTGCGTGATTATTATCAGTGCGGCGGATGAATCGGACAATTATGTTGCTGCAAATGACTCCGTAACTACCGTTTGTGTGACATCAGATAGAGGTGACATCACACAATGCATGATAAACTCTGAACTTCTTGTACTGCTCATGGGTGTCACGAAATAGAGATGCTGTGTATGTTCACATGCTGACTTTGCATATTCATTCTGTATTATTTATTGGTTCGCGGGCGCCAACAGTGACCACTATTTTCGTTGTGTCTGTCTGTCTGTCTGTCTGTCTGTCTGTCTGTCTGTGACTCTCTCCAGAGCATAGCTCCATGACGTTTGATGCGATCTTGATGAAACTTGGACACAAGCTAGATATCATGGTCTAGTTGTGTCTTTTTGTATGAGGGGCGTCCCATGTCCCTTGTGGACGGAGCCATGCCCACTTGAAATTTTTGTTTTTATTCTCTATTTTTTCTCGCAATTTCATTTCCTAGAAGCTGTGCGTGATGTCCATAAGTACAACATAAAAAATCCGATTTGATTTGGTCAATTTTGACGGAAGAGATAGGTTTTTACGGTAGGGCTTCCTCAAAAGCTTCCACCAACTCAATTGTACCTATCGTGGCATTGTTCAATAATGCCCGCGAACCATCGTCGCCTCCCGGCTTGTTTATTTATTTATTTTTGTATACAATGTCGAGGCTCATGTGAGAGCTAACACGCAGAACATGCAACAAGGGGAGCAGGAGACAAGAGGGGTGGGATGAGGAAGGACAAAACAGTGAGGAACAGAGACATGAGATCTGTGGAAGGGAGAGTGATGGGGCGAGGTGCACAGGGTAAACAAGATGGACACTATAGGGACTTTCAGGAAGGAAAGCAGGGAATTTGAAGGAGGTGGGTTTG
>CM068963.1:98664069-98678198 GCA_035128595.1 Eptatretus atami
TAGAAAAGATCATGGTTTTGGATGGGGGAAGATAAGAGATGGAGGTGAACAGCTGTTTTGAAGACCTGGAGGGAAGAGTTGGATTGAAGAGAGTGTGGGAGTTTGTTGCAAAGGTGGGAAAAAGAGTAATGAAAGAGTGAAGGTGAGCAGTGACTTGATTTTGGTAGTTTTACTACAAGGGGGTTGCTGGCGGACTGTGAGCGCCCTGTTGAAATATGGGGGGGGGGGGGCAATATGCGCGACAGAGCGGGGGGCGTCAGACCGGAGAGGAGACGGTAGAAGACAGAAAGACCACTGACCTGCCTGCAGTGAGAGATTGAAAGACCCAAAGACTCCGCTTCATCATGGGAGATACCAATGGTCCTAAAAGCCTTGGTTTCCACAGCGTGAAGCCGAGAAAGGTGAGAGGCGGGAGGACCAGCCCAGAGGGAGAGCATACTCCATCAGGCTGCGGAAGAAAGCTTATATATGAAAACCAGAAAAAGAACAGTGCCCAGAACACTGCCTTGAGGAACTCCAGCCTGAACAGGAAGGGGGGATGAGAGAACTCCATTAAGGGCCACAAGTTGGCTGTGATGGAGAGGAAGTCTGCGAGCCATGAGTGGAGATGGCCTTGGATATCATAGAAGAGTTTGGTGAGCATGGCAGGGGCCAGACCTAATTGAAAGTACACGATATATCTAGGAGACAATGCTTGATTCACGTCTGGCATTGAGGAACTCCATCCATTGTTGGGAGAGCAGAAGCAGCATATCCAGGGTAGAGTGCCCTGGTCTGAATCTAAATTATGATTGGAGATCAAGCCATTGGAGAAGAGGAAGGATTTAATGTCTGAAGCGATGATGGATTCCATAACCTTGCTGATGATTGGGGGAAGGCTGATTGGTCTGTAGCTGCAGGGATCTGTTTTTGCACCTTTTTATGCAGATCGGTCATGTTTGCTGATTTCCAAGCAGATGGCAGATGGCCTTGAGCAAATGAGAGGCTGAATGGAACAGAGAGAGAGAGAGAGTGAGCAAGAGCAGCAGAGCAGGTTTGTAGGACACGTGGGCTGATGCATTTTGGGCCAGTTCCAGAATCTGAGTCGAGGTTTGACAGCAAACTCTCCACCTTGTCAGGAGAAAAAGACAGAGACCAGGAACAGCTGGATGTGACTTGGTAAGGTGGGTAGAGAAAGCGATCGGTTTTGGACACAAGATTTAGTAGCAAACACGGAGTTTATGCATTCAGACTTTTCATGTGCAGTGTCAGCAGTGCGGCCATTTGAGGTAAGGTAGGGGATGGAGGGGGAACATTCACCAGAAACAGATTTAACCAGGTGCCACCAGGATTTGGAAGAGGGATGAAGGTTTGAGAGTTTCAGACTTGAGATTGGAAAGATGTTGTTTTCTGGCTTTCCTGAGGGTAGACACACACTTGTTCCAAGCTTTGTGGAAGGAACTGAGATTACCCTCAGTTGGATTAGTCTTCCATGAGGTGAAGGCAAGTTGTTTCAGGACAACTGCCTTTCCATAAGCTTCAGTGTACCATGGGCGAGAGGAAGGGTAGGACAACTGAAGACGAGAGGGGATAAATTTGTGCATGAGGGAGAGCAAGTTTCTTTGAAAGAATTCCCAGGATGAGTTGATGTTGGAGGAAGTAGAGATGGGAGACCAGTCCAGAAGTTTGATGGTTTCTTGAAGACCCTGCCAGTTGGCCTGAGTGAAATTCCAGACTCGATGTTGCTGAGGTGGTTCTCTAATAACAGCCAAAGAGATGTCTACTTTTGACAAGGACGTGGTCAAAAGAACCGATTGGAACGGAGGAAGAACAGCAGATATTTTCAGGGAAATTGGTCAAAATCAGATCCAGAACAGATGGAGTACCATTGGTTGAGATCCGGGTCGGGAGGTTGACCGATTGAGTCAGTCCCAATGAGTCGCAGAAGTCTTTTGCTGAAGTGCCATGGGAGGTGAGAGAGGTACCCACACCTAGCCAACTGGCATGGTGACAATTGAAGTCGCCACATATGACGAAGAGAGAGTTGAGATGAGAGGATAGAAGTTGGTCCATGTTTTCTAAGAGTGAGATGTAAATGGAGTCATCACTGTTTAGTGGACAGTGCAATACACATATAAACATGAGGTGGGAGTGGAGGGGAAGCCGTAGTCAGAGGTATTCCTGGGGGAGTGAGGGCAGTGCATGGAGAGTGAGGAATCGAGTCTGATGAAGAGAGCAACTCCGCCGCCAGGATGAGGCTCACGTCTGTCACACCGGAGGAGGGAGTAACCAGGGAGACATACTCGGGAGTGAAAGATGTCTTGAAGGAGGAAAGTTTCTGTTAAGCAGATTATGTCTGGTTTGTCAGTGGCAACCTGTATGGAAGAATTGTCAGGTTTGAGTGAAGGCCCAGATGTTTGAGGTGCACACTGTTAAGGAAGAGGAGAGAAGGAGGCTTGAGTGCAGTGGAGGGGAGGGGGAAGGTAGGACGAGGGAGGAGGGGGGATGTAAGAGAAGTTGTTGAAAGAGTGTGGTGGCTTGCAGAAGAGCTAGGGAGATGGCTGGATGTAGAGGAGAAAAGGCTTCAGTGGAGCTGGGTTGAGGTACAGTGGGGAGTAAAAAGAGAGGAGGAAGAGTGTAGTTGAAGATTGGAGGAGGTGGAGTGATGAGATGGAAGAGAGAGGGCAGGGGAAGGAAGCAGCATTGTGGATGTGAGGGGGGGCAACTTTGAGAAGAGGGTGTGAGGGGAAAGATTAGAGGGATAAGAGTGTGAAGGTTGCTGTGAGAGGGAGGGAGATGATGAAAGTAGGCACAGCAAAGAAGCAGGAGGGTGATTGGAGAGGTGGGTAGAGGGGAAGGATGAAACTTGGGTCCATCGGTGTGGTGAAGAAGGGAGTGGGCAGGGGGAGGTACAAGATTTGAGTGGTTGGGAAGAGGGGGAGGTGCTATGAGAGGAAAGAAGGAGCATTGTTGTGGTGATGAGTGGTGTACTGATTGAGAGAGTGAGACATCTGTTAGGTTAGAATGGAGCCCACATATGTTAGAACACCACACAGTTTGGGACAACGGAGGAGGAGCTGGTACTGAAGCAGAAGACTGTGAAGAGGTGCGAAGAGCGGAGGTAGGATGAGGAGCAAGATGTGAGGGGTAATGAGAGGGGGTAACAGGTGAGGGTTTAGGAGGAAGTAAATAAACTTTCCCTTCTCAAAATCTCTGAATTTATGTCAAGATTTGATAAGATATGTTTGTAAGGTTAATGACAGGCAACATGCAGCCTGCCGGTAGAAACACTTGGAACTATAAGGGCAATCAGTGGAGAGTATACCTCCACCAGGCTGATTAGTTTAGTTTGTGTTTTGTATCCCACTGATCGGTCGGATATGGATTCGGATCTTCACCAAAATCGATTCGTTTCATCCGTGTCACATACCCAAGCAGCTCTCCACCACATTACATCCAAATTCGTCCACAACCTTTTGAGATATTTTGTTCAATGGCAGCAATCTGTCTGTCTGTCTGTTTGTTTGTGAAGGCAGACAGACAGGGGTGAAAACATAACCTCCATCGACCTTCGGTGGCGGAGGTAATAAAGGAAATGGCTCACTGATACCAATACCTTCTACACCTACCTTACAAGTGTCTTCATGAATTATTCATATGCATATTAACTAGTACAGGTTTTATTTATTATTCAACACCATCTAAGACTTATGGAGGTGGATGCGTGCGTGCGTGCGTGCGTGCGTGCTCTTCGTATGAATAGACATCATTAAACTTTCACATGAATTGCAAGTACATTCGTAGCCAATTAATTCATCAACACACTGTACAGGATTTGAGACTGGGTTCCCAACTTCGTAAGCTTCTAGATTCATTTGGAAATGGCAAAAATGCCAAATTGGTTCGCTACTCTTAACAGTGTACCTTTCGACATTGCTGTTCGAGCCATCGCTTGCAACTGAGTAGGCTGTCGAAAGAGGTGAGTCTGAACATTTTCATGAAGCGAGTGAGTGGTTTTTTTAACAAAGGCAGGTGGACCAAGTACATAGCTGTTGCTCCATGGAGTAGGCCTCAGGCGTTTGGCCTCCAACGTTTCATCATACCGAAGCTAGCTAGCTTCAACATGACGCGAAGCTCAAAGCTCACCTTTTGATGTACTTTGTATGCGGGAATACTTTACGTGATTACATGGAATGTTAAAGGCTGCAGAAACCATGGAAACGCATTTCAAATATTTTATAATTTACAAGTGGGAATAGATTATGCAAAATATATTTGTTTGTGTCTGGCAATTTTGCGGAGAACGCACACTTACGGACATCTAGTAGCTTGTACATGTTGCTGCGTTTGAGCCTGGGGAGTAACTGCTGAAATCTATCTGTCTGGTTTGTTCCCGACATCTTTGTTCTTTGTTCCTTTCACACTTCTTTCTAAAAAAAAAATTTCATTCTAATTCTTGCTTTTTTTTATGTCATCTCTAACGAGATGACCTAATGAAACCAGTCTTGATGTCTGTACGTCCGTCCGTACGTACGTACGTCCCCATTTTAATTCTTCTGATTTTCTTGATATTTGGTATGTGGGTAGATGTCGATGAGGATGCACGACGGTATGACCTTTGACCCATTGAAGTCAGGTCACCATCAAGGTCACTCCAAAGTTGCAAAATCGTCCATTTTCAAAAATCTATCTCCTCCGCCGTTTATGATCCGATCTTCGAAATTCCTTCGGATTCTGATAATATGGAACAATATCTAAATTTGGTCAGACCGGTTTTTGAAATTCGTCCTGGTTATCGAGTCACGTGTCTTCAAAGTTGGAAAAATCGTCGATGTGATACGGTCAAAACAGAGATGACCATCACCCCCAACCGGGGTAATTTTTCTTCTCTTCATCAGTTTTACTCTCTATTTCTCTTTCGTTATCTATCGTTTAAGGAGAAGTGAGTTATTGCAGAAATTTTCTCTGTAAGGCCCACTTGGCTGTGCCTGGATGGGTTTGAGGGTTGTGGAGTAGCGGCTGGAACCCGAATCCTATCCCGGTTCCTCCTGATGACTCCATGTTTGCTCTTTCCTTCCCTCGGGTTTCCTTCTTGCGCTTCCGTTTGATTACCATTGACCTGTCTCCTCTACGTTTGATTCCAGACACAGCTACAAACTGTCCGATTGGTGCTTCACACACAGGACATTATATTACAAAGTGCTCTGTCCCTCGGATGGATGTTAAGCTGGCTGTCCCATCTGGTATCATATGTTGGTGGATGGTAAAGATCCCACGGTGTCTTTTGCCAGGAGTAGGCGAGTTATCGCCAGTACCCTGAACAAATTCCAAGGTCTTGTCAACTTCAGGCCTGGGCCAGCCAGTTTGTGATGAAGGTTTGGAACAAATGCATTCCCTAGCCGACCCCAAAATAAGTTTTAATGAATTGCTGCCATTGAAGTCGTAGTGCTAATCACTGTCATTATCTATTTATTTTCGTTGGTAATTGGTTCATATATTTATTTGAATAAAAATTAATGTTGTGTAAATAAGCAACTGTTCTATCCTTTTTTTTTTCTTTTTTTTTTGTATACATACTTAAGGCTCATGGAAGAGCTAGTACTAGTACACTAAACGGATCAGGCGAAAATGACCAGCAGAGCCAAAGACAAAGACAGGGGGGGGTGGTGGACAAACACTGGGTAGGGGAGGAATGGGGGAGCAGGAGAAGATGCATGGGATTGGCAAGATTGATACAGAAGGATACCCTCAGGAGGGAAATCTGGAAATTTGGAAGGAGTAGGGATTGCGGTGAGGTTGGTGTAGGGGGGTTAATTGGTTGTAATTACTTTCTGAGCAGCCAATTCTCCTAATAATATAGATTGCATTTCCTTGGTGAAGAAACCTTTTGCAGTCCCTTTTACCACAAATGCTCCTGCCATTCTCACTCGCATAACATCGGGTATCACCCTTACCATCTGGAGGTGAATATTTGCGGACACAAAGGTCACATAAATATAGAAGGCATGATTAACATGAGTTACACTAGTTAGCTTCAAGCACATACACTTTTACTGTTCTTCTACCCTCAAACATTTGCCTAATATACCAGTTTGTCTGTTTGATTGGGGAGAATCGGTCACACCCTCTGCGTTCTCTGTAATAAATGCATTGTATTGTATTAAGTGAAAATTCAGGAAGACCATCTGCTATGTTTGAACGATTTGTTCTATTGTTGTTTCGCCAGATGCTATCTCTACGAGATCTGATGCGATTTCGGGGACGGCCTGTTGTGGAGAATGTGGTGTGGTCGCTGGCTCAACAAAGTGCCTTGGCTCTCAATAGGTTGGACCAACTTCCAGGTTTGTTCATGTCAATTAAGTCCCCCATTAGTGATGCATCTTACAACCAAATGGCAAACATGCCTTCCGGTGGCATCCAAACTGAAGCAATAAATTTTGAATTACATTTTTGAAATCCTCTCACTTGGGGAACTCGTGATTTTTATTTCTTTCTTTCTTTTCACAATGTTGGCAAATGGTGATTTAATCAAACCAGAATTTCTGGAATTTTAGGAAAAACCATTTGAGGGTCTATGTTAGAAAACGTTTGTTCCAAGTATTTGAATGACTGACCAACATATCGTCATCGTCATCGTCATCGTCATCGTCATCGTCATCGTCATCGTTGTCCTGCAGTTCCTGATCACTCCATCACAGTTGATAACTATACTTGGTGCGTGCATGCATAAGGAATCCGGACAGATTTAATTGCTTGTCTAGCTTATTCATGTAGTATCTGCCTCCACCACGGTCTGTGAGAGACCATTCCAACCTTCAACTATAAGGGCACTCGGTAGAGCGCATACCTCCACCATGTAATGCCTGATCCACGAGAACATATCGGGCCCAATACATTTTTGAAATATCATGCCATATAGTACTATATCGTTTTTGGCCCTATCTCTCAATGGTATAGAATAACTTAAAAAAAATAAAATAAAATTGTATCCAGATCTGGATTCGGATCTTCACCAAAATCGAATCAATTTGTTCTTGCTACATACCCAACATGTCTACCAAGTTTCATCCGAATCTGTGCACAACTTTTTGAGACATCGTGCTATATATCATCTTTGGCGCGATCTTTCAATGGTGAAGAATCGCTTTAAAAAATTCCAGTATTTGGATCCGGATCTTCACCTAAATCTAATCAGTTCGTCCTTGTCACACAGCCAACCTGCCCACAAAATTTCATCCAGATCCATCAACAACTTTTTGAGATATCGTGCACACAAACAAACAAACAAGCAGTCATAGACTGGTACTTTAAGAAATCGTCAACTTGACCTCTGACCTTGTCTAATAAAAGCTGTCTCTAGAGAAGGTAGCGACGCAAACCAGAAGTTTCTACGATGATTCTGTACCAAACCATCAAAAATTGTAACGTCGACCGAAGAAAAATCTCCATTTCTCACGCAATTATTTAATATTATTTTATCAGTCACAAAACTGTATATTCGGCCATCCACCAACAATCTTACATAATCCGACGGCTTAGCGAGTCAGGCATGCGACGATAACCTTTATTGGGATAAAAAATGACTTTTAAACACCATCTTTATCGAAAACACCGTCAGCGCGCACACGCAAAACCTTTACGTGATCAACGACGCGTCTGCTCGAGCGTGCTGCACCACGTGACGAGCTGTGACGCGGCGAGTGAAATATTTTTTATACAATCTTAAAACGTCTCCAAAACATCCGATTTTTACCAGAATTTCGACAACCCAGTGTTAAGCATCCTAAGCGATCGCAAAAACCGAAGACAAAATTAAAATCGAAGTTAAAACGAACTCATAACGTCGAGCGAAGCAAAAATACTCCATTTCTCCACATGAATTTACGGAATTATGTTTGACCTCACTGTGACCTTGACCTTTGACCGATTTTGACCAAAATCTAATCAGCACTAGCCATCACCTCCTGAATCACGTGGTGTAATTTGACTTGGTAGCTTCTTCCGTTCTCGAGTTATCGTGCCTACAAACAAACAAACACACAAACAGATGACGGAAGTCATCATAAAGATTTCGTAAGTAACAAACAAACAGACAGAAAAGGGTGAAAACATAACCTCCTCCACCGTTGGTGGAGAGGTAATAATGCCGTACACTTAACAATGTGACTCGGTGGTTTAGAGGTGATTCTCGCTTCGGATGCAAGAGATCACGGCCAAGCCCATTACAATTTTTTGGCTTGTTCTTCAAAAGTGGACACTGATGGACACAAGACTAAACACTTAATGCTCCCGACAGGAACCATAATAATCCTGCTTCTCACATTTAATCAGGTCTGCTCTTTGATGAGTTTGAGCAGATGACCTCTTCTTGCTCTGTACTCTGCCATGGAGAAGTGTTCAGGTTGGACTCTGACTGTGACTTGGTAAACCAATTATCATGTCCCCACATCTCCTGAGACATTTAAACATGCTGCCAATGGATTGCCAAAGTCTGTCTTGATGTGTGTATCTTATTCTCCTTTGTATGCAGCAGAAGATTACAGGGTATCATCATTGGCTGAGGGCACGGCTGTATTGTTGATGTCCTGCCCTCTGTATATTATGGCAGGATTAGGGCAGCTCGCCGACTCTTTGAGGACACTGTGAGATCTTTAACACACAGCAACTAATGCCAGCAGATGGAACGCCCAGTTTAATGCCCATCTGAGAGATGGCACACACATTGATGAATCGCCCTGCTTGTGGAACACTGGGATGACAGTTTATATAGCTGGACCAAAAATCAACTCGGGTGAGACAGCTTCGAGGCGAGTGTGCGTACTTTTAGGTCATCCTGCCAGCATGATTATGGGCATTCTCAAAGCTCTTGAACTTGTTCAGTTGCTCTCTTCTGGACTGTTCTTTCTTTTCCCATATACCTTGAATTTGAGGTGCCACAAGATATTGATGCTCCCATTTTCCAGTTGTAATCTCGTGGGAGTCTTAAAAGAGGAGTGGGAGCATTTTCCTATTGAGCTAAGTGAATGTTTTCTTCATGATACCAAGTATCTGGTATGCTTTGTTGACATCTGATGTAATTTGAGCTCCCTGTTTATGACGACAACCCTCCCTTTTCATGTGTACACTTTGCAGTTCAAGTCCTTG
Source organism: Eptatretus atami (assembly GCA_035128595.1). Classification (NCBI taxonomy): domain Eukaryota; kingdom Metazoa; phylum Chordata; class Myxini; order Myxiniformes; family Myxinidae; genus Eptatretus; species Eptatretus atami. Next base: position 98,673,193 of record CM068963.1, read on the forward strand.
CATACTGTGTGTGGTGGTCTACCTCCCCCTTTCCATGGTCAATGTACAATACTTTGTATTTATCCTTGTCAAATGGAAGTTGCCACCTTTCTGACATATCTACCAAGCGATTGAAATCACCCTGAAGACCTTGTGTCTGATCTACACTGCATGTCGGGCTGTAGAGCTTGGTGTCATCTGCAAGCAAGGATACCATGTTGGCAACTGTGCTTGGGAGGTCGTTAATGTAAACTAACGAGCACTGGCCCCAAAACACTTCCTCATGTGATTCCATTTGAAATGGGGGATCATGCAGAATATACTCCATTGACAATACCTCGCTGCTCCCAGTTCACCAGAAAGGCTCTGATCCATTGCACGGTTTTTCTGAATATTCCTTAAGCTGATGATTTCCTCAGGTGGAATACTATCAAATGCTTTTTTAAAAAGTTCAGGTACAATTGGCTTTCCCTCATCCAGCATTCTGGTCCACTCTTCACAACCCAGAGCAAATGCATAGTGCATGACCTACCCAGCATGAATCCATGTTGTTACTTCCTTTTTTTGTTTTTGTACACAATGTCGAGGCTCGTATAACAGCTAACACACAGAATGTATAACAAAGAGAGCAGGAGACTAGTGGGGCAGAAGAGGGAAACACAAAACGGTGGGAAACAGAGACATGAGGAGATCTGTAGAAGGGAGAGGGATGGGGTGGGGTACACAAGGTAAACAAGATGGACACTACAGGGACTTTCAGGAAGGAAAGCAGGAAATTTGAACGAGGTGAGTTTTGGGTGGATTAATTGGGGTAGAAAATATCATGGTTTTGGAAGGGGGAAGACAAGAGATGGTGGCGAACAGCTGTTTTGAAGACCTGGAGGGAAGAGTGGGGTTGAAGTTTATTACAGAGGTGGGAAAAAATAGGAATGCAAGAGTGAAGGTGAGCAGTGATTCTTGATTTTGGTAGATTCACCAAAAGGGGGTTTCTGGCGTACCTTGAGCACCCTGCGGAATTATGATGGGAGACAGGTCACAGACAGAGCGGGGGTTGAGATGAGGCCGGAGAGGAGATGGTAGAAGACAGAAAGACCACCGACCAGTTTGCAGTCGGAGGGCGAGAGACCCAAAGACTCAGCTTCATCATGGGAGATACAAATGATCCTAAGTGCCTTGGTTTCCACAGCGTGAAGCCAAGAAATGTGTGAGGCGGGAGCACCAGCACAGAGTGGAGAGCAGTACTCCATCAGGCTGTCGATGAAAGCTTTTTATGTGGTCAGGAGCTCAGGTGTGCCAAGGAAGGACTTTGCACGATGGAGGATTCCCAGTCAGCGAACTTTGCATGATGGAGGATTCCCTACTTCTTAGGTAATCTCTAATTATATCCTACATAATTTTCCATGGTCTTTCTGGTGACAGAGGTTAGGTTTGCTTGGTCGAGAGTTGAATGCACTTTGATGACTTCCTTTCTTGAGAATCGGTCCTATACTTCTTCTTCCAATCTGTCGGGAGTATTGCTTCATCCATTGCCTTGTTGACGATGACAGCTAATAGGTCTGAAATGGTTTCAGGACGAGTATACTTGTTTGCATTTAAGTTTCATAACCTTTTCTTCACATCCTCAGCTGTTATCCATATTTCTTCTGGGTCTGGTCCATTATACCAACGAGGCATCACCGAAACATTTTGGGCGTTATCTTTTGTGAACACCTTTCCAAACCACTACTACTACAACTACTGTTCATATTGAACTGGATTAAGCGTAGCCTTTACCGCTGTCATGCTCTTATCTCCGTGACTCATCCTACGCCTAACTCGACTGGTGGACATAAGGAATACATGTGCATCCTGTTGCAAGCAGCAGTCACACTCCTTTGCCAAACACTGCTCTCATCAAGCAAAACACAGATGGGCCTCCGCATCTGGATTAGCATATGCTGGAGACACACCCTCACTGTGTGCTGGACCCTCTGTCAGTGCATCGTTTCGCCTTCATGCTGCCGCAACCTGAAATATTTGTTTGCATTGGAAAATAATCCTGCTACAAAGTGATTAATTGATTGAATATGTATGATTGTTCAGACCTGATGCTTTGTCTAAAGCTTGTGCAATGTTACAGTCTTGTTAGGTGAAGAAGCAATGTTGTTGAACTTCTGGGCCAATCCTCGAGCAAAGCTGACCTCCAACGTCATGTCGTTCTCAGTCCTTCCTTGAAAAATCTGAATTACAAGTCCTCACAGCCTATAGGGCCTTCATCCATAGCTCAGTGGAGTCTTGCTCAACCATATGAGCTGGTCTCCCAGGTTAATATCTGTCTCTCTTGCATTGTGTTTGAATCTAAAGCACTCAACGTTATTGACATATCCTGAAATGAGGCCGAAGTATAAGATGTTTCTTTCACATCACAGTTCGGTGGGTGGTCTCTGTTTTTACCACCTCTCCTTCAGTCTCGCTTCACCCCCTTCAACTTAAACCCCAAAGATTACCCCTCTGTCCCTAACCCAGATCCTCCAAGACGAATGCATTCTTTGAGTAACTCCTTCATCTTAAACTCCAAAGATCTAGGTTTTCTTCACTCTTCCTCTCCTCTGTTCCTCTTTTCGACCATTTATGGGGGGAACACCTTTCTGAGACTGTTTAATCTCACTCTTCCTTCCAGGACTTCAAGCAGACGGTTCACTACCAACTACTGTCATCCCCCATCCCAAAAAATAGAACCTACCTTTATTGCTTCACGAAAAAATATTTCCACGAAAAAATAAGTGACCACTATATTCGTTATTGTTGTGTGTCTGTCTGTCTGTCGTCTGTTAGGTAGTCTCTAGTCGAAAAAAAAAAATTCAAAAAATTTTTTTTAAAATTGTTCTACCCTTATTATATTATCAGTATTTCTGTTGAGTAGTCGATGTGGTCAAAAAAAAATTTTTTTCAAAAAAAAAATTTTGAAATTGTTCTACCCTTATTATCGGTATTTCCTTCGATATGTTTGTCTGTTGGGTAGTCGATCCAGTCGAAAAAAAATTTTTGAAATTTGTTCTACCCTTATTATCGGTATTTCCTTCGATATGTTTGTCTGTATGTTGGGTAGTCGATCTCGTCGAAAAAAAAAAAAATTTTTCAAAAAATTAAAAAAAAAAAATTGTTCTACCCTTATTATCAGTATTCCCTCGATATGTTTGTCTGTCTGTCTGTCTGTCTGTCCCTCTTTCCGTCCAGTGCTCCGTTAATACAATGGCGATTTCGATGAAACTTGGTTGGTCGGTTCATACATGACCTAGTTGTGTGCAAATGAGAACCGTTGCTATGGACACCACCGTAGCTAGCAACGGACTTTTAAATTTTTGAAAAATCATAAAAAATTTATTTTTTCGAAAATAAAAAATCGGCCACGAGCGACTGTGGGCAGTACATTCAGCCATATTGTCAAAAATTTCCAGCCAGATCCTATGAAAACTGTCGGAGAAGATAGACTTTGAATGAACCCTGGTCGAAAACAATAAAAAAACAAAGTTCGTTATATCTCAAGACTATGAGTCAGATATACATGAAACTGGTATGTAGGTTCATGGTATGTCCTAGTTATGTGTGAGAAAGAAACCGTTGCTATGGACCCCTCCGTTGCCTAGCAACGGCCGAAAAACCTCTAAATGTGGGGTATTTTAACGAAAAGACAATCTGCAGCATTAACCCTTGAAGCAAGAATAATGAATTTTCTTGTGCTTAATCCTCAGGTCATTCCCCATCGAACGGGCCCATCATGTCAGGTTCTATTGGGTAGTCGACTACCCTGTCCCCGACTGGCTTGTCTGTCTGTCTGTCTGTCCCAGCATAGCTCCGTGGGTTTTGATCCGATCCTGATAAAATTTTGGTGGGAGTTTATATCATGATCTAGTTGTTTCCTGAGAATGGGCATGGTGCGCCATTATGGGCGGAGCCACGCCCCCAAAACATGTGTTTTTAGGGGGTAGCCGATTTCAATTTGCATCTTCTCCAAGGGGGTTTGTCGAATCTGACAGGGTTTCAGTATTTGGTTAGCCCAATGGCACCTGCATAGCCCCACGGAGCTCGTTTCATTTTCGTCCCAAGGTCAAGGTCACAAGGTCACGAACTTAGAAAATTGCGAATTTGACATAAAATCCATCTACTCCGAGGGGGTTTGTCGAATCTGGCTGGGGTTTCGGTATTTGGTTAGCCAATGGCACCTGCATAGCCCACGGAGCTCGATTTTTCATTTCGTCACAAGGTCACGAACTTAGAAAATTGCGAATTTTGACATAAAAATCATACGACCGCCCAAACTTTGAGAGCTAGGATGACAATATTTTTTATGCATAATCTTGAGGTCATTCCCCACCTAAAGTCTTGAAACCATTTTGCTCTATCTCGAACACCTTGCCCGTTGGTGCCCCTTCAAGTTTGTTTTTACGCTGATTTCATCAAAGTCTGGTTAATCCGAGGAGTGTGAAATGCCATATAGCCTAATGATGTTATATTGTTCCTGGAATGTTCCAGAGAAGTTTTGCACCAAAGGTCATAATCCTTGACCTTTGACCTTTAAAGTTCACAAAGGTCAAATTTTCAAAGTTGTGTGGAATCGAACCGGGTTTTCGACCTTTTTCGACGAACTAACTCCAATAAGCTATAGCACATATCCTGTTTCCTTATTATAATGTCCACAACATTGTTTTGTGACTTTTAAAGGTTATGCAAAGGTCAAATTGTGAAAGTTGTTGAACGAAACCGGGTTTTCGACATTTTGCAGCAAATAACCTGTCACCCCGTACCACATCATGTTGATCATTTTTATAACTGCTCACATTATCACATTGTCTCATCCTTGACTTCTGAAACAATCTACATCATCAAATACCGCTCGTGGACCATCGCAGTCTCCAGACTTGTCTATTACATACTCATGACAACTTCTTCGCTTTTTGAGGTGATTGAAGAAGAGTCTGCCTGGTGTTGGCTTAATGGTTAGGGTGGTGGGCTGAGGATCCTAGGATCCTGAGTTCAAATCCCCCTTG